>CATKUM010000003.1:0-1200000 GCA_949786405.1 Onychomys arenicola
GCAGAGTTGAACTAGATATGGTCCGTGTGTGTAGGAAACACAGTTCTTTTGTTCTGAGCACGCTCACGTTTCCCGCCTTATTAGAGACTCTAGAAACCAAGAGTGTGCTTCTTGCTCTACAGCAGAGTGTGTTTCATGGATGAGAAGTGTGCTGTGTGTTTCCCTTCAGAAACGGAGTTAAATGCCAGGCTCTGTGTCTTCCTACAAGCGAGACTTCGTTTCAGGTAAACGCAGTCACTTTTCATCTCAAAGGAAGCTATATTGTTCAAGAAGCTCACACGTTTCTCGCTCTTAACTGAAACGCATTGGATGTTAGAGGCACTGTGGTTTGTATCAGTTTCAGAAGCAGAGTTGAACTAGATATGGTCCGTGTGTTAGGAAACACAGTTCTTTTGTTCTGAGCACTACCACGTTTCCCACCTTATTAGAGACTCTAGAAAGCAAGAGCGTGCTTCTTGCACTAAAGCAGAGTGTGTTTCATGGATGAGAACTGTGCTGTGTGTTTCCCTTCAGCAACGGAGTTAAATGCCAGTCTCTGTGTCTTCCTACAAGCGAGATTTAGTTTCAGGTAAACGCAGTCACTTTTCAGCTCAAACGAAGCTATATTGTACACGAAGCTCACACGTTTCTCGCTCTTAACTGAAACGCACTGGATGTTAGAGGGCCTGTGGTTTGTATCAGTTTCAGAAACAGAGTTGAACTAGATATGGTCCGTGTGTGTAGGAAACACAGTTCTTTTGTTCTGAGCACGCTCACGTTTCACGCCTTCTTAGAGACTCTAGAAAGCAAGAGCGTGCTTCTTGCTCTAAAGCAGAGTGTGTTTCATGGATGAGAACTGTGCTGTGTGTTTCCCTTCAGAAACGGATTTAAATGCCAGGCTCTATGTCTTCCTACAAGCGATACTTCGTTTCAGGTAAACGCAGTCACTTTTCAGCTCAAAGGAAGCTATATTGTACACGAAGCTCACACGTTTCGCGCTCTTATCTGAAACGCACTGGATGATAGAGGGCCTGTGGTTTGTATCAGTTTCAGAAACAGAGTTGAACTAGATATGGTCCGTGTGTGTAGGAAACACAGTTCTTTTGTTCTGAGCACTCTCACGTTTGCCGCCATGTTAGAGATCACAGAAAGCAAGAGCGTGCTTCTTGCTCTAAAGCAGAGTGTGTTTCATGGATGAGAAGTGTGCTGTGTGTTTCCCTTCAGAAACGGAGTTAAATGCCAGGCTCTGTGTCTTCCTACAAGCAAGACTTCGTTTCAGGTATAGGCAGTCACTTTTCAGCTCAAACGAAGCTATATTGTACACGAAGCTCACACGTTTCTCGCTCTTAACTGTAACGCATTGGATGTTAGAGGGCCTGTGGTTTGTATCAGTTTCAGAAGCAGAGTTGAACTAGATATGGTCCGTGTGTGTAGGAAACACAGTTCTTTTGTTCTTAGCACGCTCACGTTTCCCGCCTTATTAGAGACTCTAGAAACCAAGAGTGTGCTTCTTGCTCTACAGCAGAGTGTGTTTCATGGATGAGAAGTGTGCTGTGTGTTTCCCTTCAGAAACGGAGTTAAATGCCAGGCTCTGTGTCTTCCTACAAGCGAGACTTCGTTTCAGGTAAACGCAGTCACTTTTCAGCTCAAACGAAGCTATATTGTTCAAGAAGCTCACACGTTTCTCGCTCTTAACTGAAACGCATTGGATGTTAGAGGCACTGTGGTTTGTATCAGTTTCAGAAGCAGAGTTGAACTAGATATGGTCCCTGTGTTAGGAAACACAGTTCTTTTGTTCTGAGCACTCCCACGTTTCCCACCTTATTAGAGACTCTAGAAAGCAAGAGCGTGCTTCTTGCTCTAAAGCAGAGTGTGTTTCATGGATGAGAACTGTGCTGTGTGTTTCCCTTCAGCAACGGAGTTAAATGCCAGTCTCTGTGTCTTCCTACAAGCGAGACTTAGTTTCAGGTAAACGCAGTCACTTTTCAGCTCAAACGAAGCTATATTGTACACGAAGCTCACACGTTTCTCGCTCTTAACTGAAACGCACTGGATGTTAGAGGGCCTGTGGTTTGTATCAGTTTCAGAAACAGAGTTGAACTAGATATGGTCCGTGTGTGTAGGAAACACAGTTCTTTTGTTCTGAGCACGCTCACGTTTCCCGCCTTCTTAGAGACTCTAGAAAGCAAGAGCGTGCTTCTTGCTCTAAAGCAGAGTGTGTTTCATGGATGAGAACTGTGCTGTGTGTTTCCCTTCAGAAACGGATTTAAATGCCAGGCTCTGTGTCTTCCTACAAGCGATACTTCGTTTCAGGTAAACGCAGTCACTTTTCAGCTCAAAGGAAGCTATATTGTACACGAAGCTCACACGTTTCGCGCTCTTATCTGAAACGCATTGGATGATAGAGGGCCTGTGGTTTGTATCAGTTTCAGAAACAGAGTTGAACTAGATATGGTCCGTGTGTGTAGGAAACACAGTTCTTTTGTTCTGAGCACTCTCACGTTTGCCGCCATGTTAGAGATCACAGAAAGCAAGAGCGTGCTTCTTGCTCTAAAGCAGAGTGTGTTTCATGGATGAGAAGTGTGCTGTGTGTTTCCCTTCAGAAACGGAGTTAAATGCCAGGCTCTGTGTCTTCCTACAAGCAAGACTTCGTTTCAGGTATAGGCAGTCACTTTTCAGCTCAAACGAAGCTATATTGTACACGAAGCTCACACGTTTCTCGCTCTTAACTGAAACGCATTGGATGTTAGAGGGCCTGTGGTTTGTATCAGTTTCAGAAGCAGAGTTGAACTAGATATGGTCCGTGTGTGTAGGAAACACAGTTCTTTTGTTCTGAGCACGCTCACGTTTCCCACCTTATTAGAGATTCTAGAAAGCAAGAGCGTGCTTCTTGCTCTAAAGCAGAGTGTGTTTCATGGATGAGAAGTGTGCTGTGTGTTTCCCTTCAGAAACGGAGTTAAATGCCAGGCTCTGTGTCTTTCTACAAGCGAGACTTCGTTTCAGGTAAACACAGTCACTTTTCAGCTCAAACGAAGCTATATTGTACACGAAGCTCACACGTTTCTCGCTCTTAACTGTAACGCATTGGATGTTAGAGGGCCTGTGGTTTGTAACAGTTTCAGAAGCAGAGTTGAACTAGATATGGTCCGTGTGTGTAGGAAACACAGTTCTTTTGTTCTGAGCACTCTCACGTTTCACGCCTTATTAGAGACTCTAGAAAGCAAGAGCGTGCTTCTTGCTCTAAAGGAGAGTGTGTTTCATGGATGAGAAGTGTGCTGTGTGTTTCCCTTCAGAAACGGAGTTAAATGCCAGGCTCTGTGTCTTCCTACAAGCGAGACTTCGTTTCAGGTAAACGCAGTCACTTTTCAGCTCAAACGAAGCTATATTGTTCACGAAGCTCACAGGTTTCTCGCTCTTAACTGAAACGCATTGGATGTTAGAGGGCCTGTGGTTTGTATCAGTTTCAGAAGCAGAGTTGAACTAGATATGGTCCGTGTGTGTAGGAAACACAGTTCTTTTGTTCTGAGCACGCTCACGTTTCCCGCCTTATTAGAGACTCTAGAAAGCAAGAGCGTGCTTCTTGCTCTAAAGCAGAGTGTGTTTCATGGATGAGAACTGTGCTGTGTGTTTCCCTTCAGAAACGGAGTTAAATGCAAGGCTCTGTGTCTCCCTACAAGCGAGACTTCGTTTCAGGTAAACGCAGTCACTTTTCAGCTCAAACGAAGCTATATTGTACACGAAGCTCACACGTTTCTCGCTCTTAACTGAAACGCATTGGATGTTAGAGGGCCTGTGGTTTGTATCAGTTTCAGAAGCAGAGTTGAACTAGATATGGTCCGTGTGTGTAGGAAACACACTTCTTTTGTTCTGAGCACGCTCACGTTTCCCGCCTTATTAGAGACTCCAGAAACCAAGAGTGTGCTTCTTGCTCTACAGCAGAGTGTGTTTCATGGATGAGAAGTGTGCTGTGTGTTTCCCTTCAGAAACGGAGTTAAATGCCAGGCTCTGTGTCTTCCTACAAGCGAGACTTCGTTTCAGGTAAACGCAGTCACTTTTCAGCTCAAACGAAGCTATATTGTTCACGACGCTCACACGTTTCTCGCTCTTAACTGAAACGCATTGGATGTTAGAGGCACTGTGGTTTGTATCAGTTTCAGAAGCAGAGTTGAACTAGATATGGTCCGTGTGTGTAGGAAACACAGTTCATTTGTTCTGAGCACTCCCACGTTTCCCGCCTTATTAGAGAATCTAGAAAGCAAGAGCGTGCTTCTTGCTCTAAAGCAGAGTGTGGTTCATGGATGAGAACTGTGCTGTGTGTTTCCCTTCAGCAACGGAGTTAAATGCCAGTCTCTGTGTCTTCCTACAAGCGAGACTTCGTTTCAGGTAAACGCAGTCACTTTTCAGCTCAAACGAAGCTATATTGTACACGAAGCTCACACGTTTCTCGCTCTTAACTGTAACGCATTGGATGTTAGAGGGCCTGTGGTTTGTATCAGTTTCAGAAGCAGAGTTGAACTAGATATGGTCCGTGTGTGTAGGAAACACAGTTCTTTTGTTCTGAGCACTCTCACGTTTCACGCCTTATTAGAGACTCTAGAAAGCAAGAGCGTGCTTCTTGCTCTAAAGCAGAGTGTGTTTCATGGATGAGAAGTGTGCTGTGTGTTTCCCTTCAGAAACGGAGTTAAATGCCAGGCTCTGTGTCTTCCTACAAGCAAGACTTCGTTTCAGGTATAGGCAGTCACTTTTCAGCTCAAACGAAGCTATATTGTACACGAAGCTCACACGTTTCTCGCTCTTAACTGAAACGCATTGGATGTTAGAGGGCCTGTGGTTTGTATCAGTTTCAGAAGCAGAGTTGAACTAGATATGGTCCGTGTGTGTAGGAAACACAGTTCTTTTGTTCTGAGCACGCTCACGTTTCCCGCCTTATTAGAGATTCTAGAAAGCAAGAGCGTGCTTCTTGCTCTAAAGCAGAGTGTGTTTCATGGATGAGAAGTGTGCTGTGTGTTTCCCTTCAGAAACGGAGTTAAATGCCAGGCTCTGTGTCTTTCTACAAGCGAGACTTCGTTTCAGGTAAACACAGTCACTTTTCAGCTCAAACGAAGCTATATTGTACACGAAGCTCACACGTTTCTCGCTCTTAACTGAAACGCATTGGATGTTAGAGGGCCTGTGGTTTGTATCAGTTTCAGAAGCAGAGTTGAACTAGATATGGTCCGTGTGTGTAGGAAACACAGTTCTTTTGTTCTGAGCACTCTCACGTTTCACGCCTTATTAGAGACTCTAGAAAGCAAGAGCGTGCTTCTTGCTCTAAAGCAGAGTGTGTTTCATGGATGAGAAGTGTGCTGTGTGTTTCCCTTCAGAAACGGAGTTAAATGCCAGGCTCTGTGTCTTCCTACAAGCGAGACTTCGTTTCAGGTAAACGCAGTCACTTTTCAGCTCAAACGAAGCTATATTGTTCACGAAGCTCACAGGTTTCTCGCTCTTAACTGAAACGCATTGGATGTTAGAGGGCCTGTGGTTTGTATCAGTTTCAGAAGCAGAGTTGAACTAGATATGGTCCGTGTGTGTAGGAAACACAGTTCTTTTGTTCTGAGCACGCTCACGTTTCCCGCCTTATTAGAGACTCTAGAAAGCAAGAGCGTGCTTCTTGCTCTAAAGCAGAGTGTGTTTCATGGATGAGAACTGTGCTGTGTGTTTCCCTTCAGCAACGGAGTTAAATGCCAGTCTCTGTGTCTTCCTACAAGCGAGACTTCGTTTCAGGTAAACGCAGTCACTTTTCAGCTCAAACGAAGCTATATTGTACACGAAGCTCACACGTTTCTCGCTCTTAACTGTAACGCATTGGATGTTAGAGGGCCTGTGGTTTGTATCAGTTTCAGAAGCAGAGTTGAACTAGATATGGTCCGTGTGTGTAGGAAACACAGTTCTTTTGTTCTGAGCACTCTCACGTTTCACGCCTTATTAGAGACTCTAGAAAGCAAGAGCGTGCTTCTTGCTCTAAAGCAGAGTGTGTTTCATGGATGAGAAGTGTGCTGTGTGTTTCCCTTCAGAAACGGAGTTAAATGCCAGGCTCTGTGTCTTCCTACAAGCAAGACTTCGTTTCAGGTATAGGCAGTCACTTTTCAGCTCAAACGAAGCTATATTGTACACGAAGCTCACACGTTTCTCGCTCTTAACTGAAACGCATTGGATGTTAGAGGGCCTGTGGTTTGTATCAGTTTCAGAAGCAGAGTTGAACTAGATATGGTCCGTGTGTGTAGGAAACACAGTTCTTTTGTTCTGAGCACGCTCACGTTTCCCGCCTTATTAGAGATTCTAGAAAGCAAGAGCGTGCTTCTTGCTCTAAAGCAGAGTGTGTTTCATGGATGAGAAGTGTGCTGTGTGTTTCCCTTCAGAAACGGAGTTAAATGCCAGGCTCTGTGTCTTTCTACAAGCGAGACTTCGTTTCAGGTAAACACAGTCACTTTTCAGCTCAAACGAAGCTATATTGTACACGAAGCTCACACGTTTCTCGCTCTTAACTGAAACGCATTGGATGTTAGAGGGCCTGTGGTTTGTATCAGTTTCAGAAGCAGAGTTGAACTAGATATGGTCCGTGTGTGTAGGAAACACAGTTCTTTTGTTCTGAGCACTCTCACGTTTCACGCCTTATTAGAGACTCTAGAAAGCAAGAGCGTGCTTCTTGCTCTAAAGCAGAGTGTGTTTCATGGATGAGAAGTGTGCTGTGTGTTTCCCTTCAGAAACGGAGTTAAATGCCAGGCTCTGTGTCTTCCTACAAGCGAGACTTCGTTTCAGGTAAACGCAGTCACTTTTCAGCTCAAACGAAGCTATATTGTTCACGAAGCTCACAGGTTTCTCGCTCTTAACTGAAACGCATTGGATGTTAGAGGGCCTGTGGTTTGTATCAGTTTCAGAAGCAGAGTTGAACTAGATATGGTCCGTGTGTGTAGGAAACACAGTTCTTTTGTTCTGAGCACGCTCACGTTTCCCGCCTTATTAGAGACTCTAGAAAGCAAGAGCGTGCTTCTTGCTCTAAAGCAGAGTGTGTTTCATGGATGAGAACTGTGCTGTGTGTTTCCCTTCAAAAACGGAGTTAAATGCAAGGCTCTGTGTTTCCCTACAAGCGAGACTTCGTTTCAGGTAAACGCAGTCACTTTTCAGCTCAAACGAAGCTATATTGTACACGAAGCTCACACGTTTCTCGCTCTTAACTGAAACGCATTGGATGTTAGAGGGCCTGTGGTTTGTATCAGTTTCAGAAGCAGAGATGAACTAGATATGGTCCGTGTGTGTAGGAAACACAGTTCTTTTGTTCTGAGCACGCTCACGTTTCCCGCCTTATTAGAGACTCTAGAAACCAAGAGGGTGCTTCTTGCTCTACAGCAGAGTGTGTTTCATGGATGAGAAGTGTGCTGTGTGTTTCCCTTCAGAAACGGAGTTAAATGCCAGGCTCTGTGTCTTCCTACAAGCGAGACTTCGTTTCAGGTAAACGCAGTCACTTTTCAGCTCAAACGAAGCTATATTGTTCACGAAGCTCACACGTTTCTCGCTCTTAACTGAAACGCATTGGATGTTAGAGGCACTGTGGTTTGTATCAGTTTCAGAAGCAGAGTTGAACTAGATATGGTCCGTGTGTGTAGGAAACACAGTTCTTTTGTTCTGAGCACGCTCACGTTTCCCGCCTTATTAGAGACTCTAGAAAGCAAGAGCGTGCTTCTTGCTCTAAAGCAGAGTGTGTTTCATGGATGAGAACTGTGCTGTGTGTTTCCCTTCAGCAACGGAGTTAAATGCCAGTCTCTGTGTCTTCCTACAAGCGAGACTTAGTTTCAGGTAAACGCAGTCACTTTTCAGCTCAAACGAAGCTATATTGTACACGAAGCTCACACGTTTCTCGCTCTTAACAGAAACGCACTGGATGTTAGAGGGCCTGTGGTTTGTATCAGTTTCAGAAACAGAGTTGAACTAGATATGGTCCGTGTGTGTAGGAAACACAGTTCTTTTGTTCTGAGCACGCTCACGTTTCCCGCCTTCTTAGAGACTCTAGAAAGCAAGAGCGTGCTTCTTGCTCTAAAGCAGAGTGTGTTTCATGGATGAGAACTGTGCTGTGTGTTTCCCTTCAGAAACGGAGTTAAATGCCAGGCTCTGTGTCTTCCTACAAGCGATACTTCGTTTCAGGTAAACACAGTCACTTTTCAGCTCAAAGGAAGCTATATTGTACACGAAGCTCACACGTTTCTCGCTCTTAACTGAAACGCATTGGATGATAGAGGGCCTGTGGTTTGTATCAGTTTCAGAAACAGAGTTGAACTAGATATGGTCCGTGTGTGTAGGAAACACAGTTCTTTTGTTCTGAGCACTCTCACGTTTCCCGCCATGTTAGAGACTCCAGAAAGCAAGAGCGTGCTTCTTGCTCTAAAGCAGAGTGTGTTTCATGGATGAGAAGTGTGCTGTGTGTTTCCCTTCAGAAACGGAGTTAAATGCCAGGTTCTGTGTCTTCCTACAAGCGAGACTTCGTTTCAGGTAAACGCAGTCACTTTTCAGCTCAAACGAAGCTATATTGTACACGAAGCTCACACGTTTCTCGCTCTTAACTGTAACGCATTGGATGTTAGAGGGCCTGTGGTTTGTATCAGTTTCAGAAGCAGAGTTGAACTAGATATGGTGCGTGTGTGTAGGAAACACAGTTCTTTTGTTCTGAGCACGCTCACGTTTCCCGCCTTATTAGAGACTCTAGAAAGCAAGAGCGTGCTTCTTGCTCTAAAGCAGAGTGTGTTTCATGGATGAGAAGTGTGCTGTCTCTTTCCCTTCAGCAACGGAGTTAAATGCCAGGCTCTGTGTCTTCCTACAAGCGAGACTTCGTTTCAGGTAAACGCAGTCACTTTTCAGCTCAAACGAAGCTATATTGTACACGAAGCTCACACGTTTCTCGCTCTTAACTGAAACGCATTGGATGTTAGAGGGCCTGTGGTTTGTATCAGTTTCAGAAGCAGATTTGAACTAGATATGGTGCGAGTGTGTAGGAAACACAGTTCTTTTGTTCTGAGCACGCTCACGTTTCACGCCTTATTAGAGACTCTAGAAAGCAAGAGCGTGCTTCTTGCTCTAAAGCGGAGTGTGTTTCATGGATGAGAAGTGCGCTGTGTGTTTCCCTTCAGAAACGGAGTTAAATGCCAGGCTCTGTGTCTTCCTACAAGCGAGACTTCATTTCAGGTAAACGCAGTCACTTTTCAGCTCAAACGAAGCTATATTGTACACGAAGCTCACATGTTTCTCGCTCTTAACTCAAACGCATTGGATGTTAGAGGGCCTGTGGTTTGTATCAGTTTCAGAAGCAGAGTTGAACTAGATATGGTCCGTGTGTTAGGAAACACAGTTCTTTTGTTCTGAGCACTCTCACGTTTCCCGCCTTATTAGAGACTCCGGAAAGCAAGAGCGTGCTTCTAGCTCTAAAGCAGAGTGTGTTTCATGGATGAGAAGTGTGCTGTGTGTTTCCCTTCAGAAACGGAGTTAAATGCCAGGCTCTGTGTCTTCCTACAAGCGAGACTTCGTTTCAGGTAAACGCAGTCACTTTTCAGCTCAAACGAAGCTATATTGTTCACGAAGCTCACAGGTTTCTCGCTCTTAACTGAAACGCATTGGATGTTTGAGGCCCTGTGGTTTGTATCAGTTTCAGAAGCAGAGTTGAACTAGATATGGTCCGTGTGTGTAGGAAACACAGTTCTTTTGTTCTGAGCACGCTCACGTTTCCCGCCTTCTTAGAGACTCTAGAAAGCAAGAGCGTGCTTCTTGCTCTAAAGCAGAGTGTGTATCATGGATGAGAACTGTGCTGTGTGTTTCCCTTCAGAAACGGAGTTAAATGCAAGGCTCTGTGTCTCCCTACAAGCGAGACTTCGTTTCAGGTAAACGCAGTCACTTTTCAGCTCAAACGAAGCTATATTGTACACGAAGCTCACACGTTTCTCGCTCTTAACTTAAACGCATTGGATGTTAGAGGGCCTGTGGTTTGTATCAGTTTCAGAAGCAGAGTTGAACTAGATATGGTCCGTGTGTGTAGGAAACACAGTTCTTTTGTTCTGAGCACGCTCACGTTTCCCGCCTTCTTAGAGACTCTAGAAAGCAAGAGCGTGCTTCTTGCTCTAAAGCAGAGTGTGTTTCATGGATGAGAACTGTGCTGTGTGTTTCCCTTCAGAAACGGATTTAAATGCCAGGCTCTGTGTCTTCCTACAAGCGATACTTCGTTTCAGGTAAACGCAGTCACTTTTCAGCTCAAAGGAAGCTATATTGTACACGAAGCTCACACGTTTCGCGCTCTTATCTGAAACGCATTGGATGATAGAGGGCCTGTGGTTTGTATCAGTTTCAGAAACAGAGTTGAACTAGATATGGTCCGTGTGTGTAGGAAACACAGTTCTTTTGTTCTGAGCACTCTCACGTTTGCCGCCATGTTAGAGATCACAGAAAGCAAGAGCGTGCTTCTTGCTCTAAAGCAGAGTGTGTTTCATGGATGAGAAGTGTGCTGTGTGTTTCCCTTCAGAAACGGAGTTAAATGCCAGGCTCTGTGTCTTCCTACAAGCAAGACTTCGTTTCAGGTATAGGCAGTCACTTTTCAGCTCAAACGAAGCTATATTGTACACGAAGCTCACACGTTTCTCGCTCTTAACTGAAACGCATTGGATGTTAGAGGGCCTGTGGTTTGTATCAGTTTCAGAAGCAGAGTTGAACTAGATATGGTCCGTGTGTGTAGGAAACACAGTTCTTTTGTTCTGAGCACGCTCACGTTTCCCACCTTATTAGAGATTCTAGAAAGCAAGAGCGTGCTTCTTGCTCTAAAGCAGAGTGTGTTTCATGGATGAGAAGTGTGCTGTGTGTTTCCCTTCAGAAACGGAGTTAAATGCCAGGCTCTGTGTCTTTCTACAAGCGAGACTTCGTTTCAGGTAAACACAGTCACTTTTCAGCTCAAACGAAGCTATATTGTACACGAAGCTCACACGTTTCTCGCTCTTAACTGTAACGCATTGGATGTTAGAGGGCCTGTGGTTTGTAACAGTTTCAGAAGCAGAGTTGAACTAGATATGGTCCGTGTGTGTAGGAAACACAGTTCTTTTGTTCTGAGCACTCTCACGTTTCACGCCTTATTAGAGACTCTAGAAAGCAAGAGCGTGCTTCTTGCTCTAAAGGAGAGTGTGTTTCATGGATGAGAAGTGTGCTGTGTGTTTCCCTTCAGAAACGGAGTTAAATGCCAGGCTCTGTGTCTTCCTACAAGCGAGACTTCGTTTCAGGTAAACGCAGTCACTTTTCAGCTCAAACGAAGCTATATTGTTCACGAAGCTCACAGGTTTCTCGCTCTTAACTGAAACGCATTGGATGTTAGAGGGCCTGTGGTTTGTATCAGTTTCAGAAGCAGAGTTGAACTAGATATGGTCCGTGTGTGTAGGAAACACAGTTCTTTTGTTCTGAGCACGCTCACGTTTCCCGCCTTATTAGAGACTCTAGAAAGCAAGAGCGTGCTTCTTGCTCTAAAGCAGAGTGTGTTTCATGGATGAGAACTGTGCTGTGTGTTTCCCTTCAGAAACGGAGTTAAATGCAAGGCTCTGTGTCTCCCTACAAGCGAGACTTCGTTTCAGGTAAACGCAGTCACTTTTCAGCTCAAACGAAGCTATATTGTACACGAAGCTCACACGTTTCTCGCTCTTAACTGAAACGCATTGGATGTTAGAGGGCCTGTGGTTTGTATCAGTTTCAGAAGCAGAGTTGAACTAGATATGGTCCGTGTGTGTAGGAAACACACTTCTTTTGTTCTGAGCACGCTCACGTTTCCCGCCTTATTAGAGACTCTAGAAACCAAGAGTGTGCTTCTTGCTCTACAGCAGAGTGTGTTTCATGGATGAGAAGTGTGCTGTGTGTTTCCCTTCAGAAACGGAGTTAAATGCCAGGCTCTGTGTCTTCCTACAAGCGAGACTTCGTTTCAGGTAAACGCAGTCACTTTTCAGCTCAAACGAAGCTATATTGTTCACGACGCTCACACGTTTCTCGCTCTTAACTGAAACGCATTGGATGTTAGAGGCACTGTGGTTTGTATCAGTTTCAGAAGCAGAGTTGAACTAGATATGGTCCGTGTGTGTAGGAAACACAGTTCATTTGTTCTGAGCACTCCCACGTTTCCCGCCTTATTAGAGAATCTAGAAAGCAAGAGCGTGCTTCTTGCTCTAAAGCAGAGTGTGGTTCATGGATGAGAACTGTGCTGTGTGTTTCCCTTCAGCAACGGAGTTAAATGCCAGTCTCTGTGTCTTCCTACAAGCGAGACTTCGTTTCAGGTAAACGCAGTCACTTTTCAGCTCAAACGAAGCTATATTGTACACGAAGCTCACACGTTTCTCGCTCTTAACTGTAACGCATTGGATGTTAGAGGGCCTGTGGTTTGTATCAGTTTCAGAAGCAGAGTTGAACTAGATATGGTCCGTGTGTGTAGGAAACACAGTTCTTTTGTTCTGAGCACTCTCACGTTTCACGCCTTATTAGAGACTCTAGAAAGCAAGAGCGTGCTTCTTGCTCTAAAGCAGAGTGTGTTTCATGGATGAGAAGTGTGCTGTGTGTTTCCCTTCAGAAACGGAGTTAAATGCCAGGCTCTGTGTCTTCCTACAAGCAAGACTTCGTTTCAGGTATAGGCAGTCACTTTTCAGCTCAAACGAAGCTATATTGTACACGAAGCTCACACGTTTCTCGCTCTTAACTGAAACGCATTGGATGTTAGAGGGCCTGTGGTTTGTATCAGTTTCAGAAGCAGAGTTGAACTAGATATGGTCCGTGTGTGTAGGAAACACAGTTCTTTTGTTCTGAGCACGCTCACGTTTCCCGCCTTATTAGAGATTCTAGAAAGCAAGAGCGTGCTTCTTGCTCTAAAGCAGAGTGTGTTTCATGGATGAGAAGTGTGCTGTGTGTTTCCCTTCAGAAACGGAGTTAAATGCCAGGCTCTGTGTCTTTCTACAAGCGAGACTTCGTTTCAGGTAAACACAGTCACTTTTCAGCTCAAACGAAGCTATATTGTACACGAAGCTCACACGTTTCTCGCTCTTAACTGAAACGCATTGGATGTTAGAGGGCCTGTGGTTTGTATCAGTTTCAGAAGCAGAGTTGAACTAGATATGGTCCGTGTGTGTAGGAAACACAGTTCTTTTGTTCTGAGCACTCTCACGTTTCACGCCTTATTAGAGACTCTAGAAAGCAAGAGCGTGCTTCTTGCTCTAAAGCAGAGTGTGTTTCATGGATGAGAAGTGTGCTGTGTGTTTCCCTTCAGAAACGGAGTTAAATGCCAGGCTCTGTGTCTTCCTACAAGCGAGACTTCGTTTCAGGTAAACGCAGTCACTTTTCAGCTCAAACGAAGCTATATTGTTCACGAAGCTCACAGGTTTCTCGCTCTTAACTGAAACGCATTGGATGTTAGAGGGCCTGTGGTTTGTATCAGTTTCAGAAGCAGAGTTGAACTAGATATGGTCCGTGTGTGTAGGAAACACAGTTCTTTTGTTCTGAGCACGCTCACGTTTCCCGCCTTATTAGAGACTCTAGAAAGCAAGAGCGTGCTTCTTGCTCTAAAGCAGAGTGTGTTTCATGGATGAGAACTGTGCTGTGTGTTTCCCTTCAGCAACGGAGTTAAATGCCAGTCTCTGTGTCTTCCTACAAGCGAGACTTCGTTTCAGGTAAACGCAGTCACTTTTCAGCTCAAACGAAGCTATATTGTACACGAAGCTCACACGTTTCTCGCTCTTAACTGTAACGCATTGGATGTTAGAGGGCCTGTGGTTTGTATCAGTTTCAGAAGCAGAGTTGAACTAGATATGGTCCGTGTGTGTAGGAAACACAGTTCTTTTGTTCTGAGCACTCTCACGTTTCACGCCTTATTAGAGACTCTAGAAAGCAAGAGCGTGCTTCTTGCTCTAAAGCAGAGTGTGTTTCATGGATGAGAAGTGTGCTGTGTGTTTCCCTTCAGAAACGGAGTTAAATGCCAGGCTCTGTGTCTTCCTACAAGCAAGACTTCGTTTCAGGTATAGGCAGTCACTTTTCAGCTCAAACGAAGCTATATTGTACACGAAGCTCACACGTTTCTCGCTCTTAACTGAAACGCATTGGATGTTAGAGGGCCTGTGGTTTGTATCAGTTTCAGAAGCAGAGTTGAACTAGATATGGTCCGTGTGTGTAGGAAACACAGTTCTTTTGTTCTGAGCACGCTCACGTTTCCCGCCTTATTAGAGATTCTAGAAAGCAAGAGCGTGCTTCTTGCTCTAAAGCAGAGTGTGTTTCATGGATGAGAAGTGTGCTGTGTGTTTCCCTTCAGAAACGGAGTTAAATGCCAGGCTCTGTGTCTTTCTACAAGCGAGACTTCGTTTCAGGTAAACACAGTCACTTTTCAGCTCAAACGAAGCTATATTGTACACGAAGCTCACACGTTTCTCGCTCTTAACTGAAACGCATTGGATGTTAGAGGGCCTGTGGTTTGTATCAGTTTCAGAAGCAGAGTTGAACTAGATATGGTCCGTGTGTGTAGGAAACACAGTTCTTTTGTTCTGAGCACTCTCACGTTTCACGCCTTATTAGAGACTCTAGAAAGCAAGAGCGTGCTTCTTGCTCTAAAGCAGAGTGTGTTTCATGGATGAGAAGTGTGCTGTGTGTTTCCCTTCAGAAACGGAGTTAAATGCCAGGCTCTGTGTCTTCCTACAAGCGAGACTTCGTTTCAGGTAAACGCAGTCACTTTTCAGCTCAAACGAAGCTATATTGTTCACGAAGCTCACAGGTTTCTCGCTCTTAACTGAAACGCATTGGATGTTAGAGGGCCTGTGGTTTGTATCAGTTTCAGAAGCAGAGTTGAACTAGATATGGTCCGTGTGTGTAGGAAACACAGTTCTTTTGTTCTGAGCACGCTCACGTTTCCCGCCTTATTAGAGACTCTAGAAAGCAAGAGCGTGCTTCTTGCTCTAAAGCAGAGTGTGTTTCATGGATGAGAACTGTGCTGTGTGTTTCCCTTCAAAAACGGAGTTAAATGCAAGGCTCTGTGTTTCCCTACAAGCGAGACTTCGTTTCAGGTAAACGCAGTCACTTTTCAGCTCAAACGAAGCTATATTGTACACGAAGCTCACACGTTTCTCGCTCTTAACTGAAACGCATTGGATGTTAGAGGGCCTGTGGTTTGTATCAGTTTCAGAAGCAGAGATGAACTAGATATGGTCCGTGTGTGTAGGAAACACAGTTCTTTTGTTCTGAGCACGCTCACGTTTCCCGCCTTATTAGAGACTCTAGAAACCAAGAGGGTGCTTCTTGCTCTACAGCAGAGTGTGTTTCATGGATGAGAAGTGTGCTGTGTGTTTCCCTTCAGAAACGGAGTTAAATGCCAGGCTCTGTGTCTTCCTACAAGCGAGACTTCGTTTCAGGTAAACGCAGTCACTTTTCAGCTCAAACGAAGCTATATTGTTCACGAAGCTCACACGTTTCTCGCTCTTAACTGAAACGCATTGGATGTTAGAGGCACTGTGGTTTGTATCAGTTTCAGAAGCAGAGTTGAACTAGATATGGTCCGTGTGTGTAGGAAACACAGTTCTTTTGTTCTGAGCACGCTCACGTTTCCCGCCTTATTAGAGACTCTAGAAAGCAAGAGCGTGCTTCTTGCTCTAAAGCAGAGTGTGTTTCATGGATGAGAACTGTGCTGTGTGTTTCCCTTCAGCAACGGAGTTAAATGCCAGTCTCTGTGTCTTCCTACAAGCGAGACTTAGTTTCAGGTAAACGCAGTCACTTTTCAGCTCAAACGAAGCTATATTGTACACGAAGCTCACATGTTTCTCGCTCTTAACAGAAACGCACTGGATGTTAGAGGGCCTGTGGTTTGTATCAGTTTCAGAAACAGAGTTGAACTAGATATGGTCCGTGTGTGTAGGAAACACAGTTCTTTTGTTCTGAGCACGCTCACGTTTCCCGCCTTCTTAGAGACTCTAGAAAGCAAGAGCGTGCTTCTTGCTCTAAAGCAGAGTGTGTTTCATGGATGAGAACTGTGCTGTGTGTTTCCCTTCAGAAACGGAGTTAAATGCCAGGCTCTGTGTCTTCCTACAAGCGATACTTCGTTTCAGGTAAACACAGTCACTTTTCAGCTCAAAGGAAGCTATATTGTACACGAAGCTCACACGTTTCTCGCTCTTAACTGAAACGCATTGGATGATAGAGGGCCTGTGGTTTGTATCAGTTTCAGAAACAGAGTTGAACTAGATATGGTGCGTGTGTGTAGGAAACACAGTTCTTTTGTTCTGAGCACTCTCACGTTTCCCGCCATGTTAGAGACTCCAGAAAGCAAGAGCGTGCTTCTTGCTCTAAAGCAGAGTGTGTTTCATGGATGAGAAGTGTGCTGTGTGTTTCCCTTCAGAAACGGAGTTAAATGCCAGGTTCTGTGTCTTCCTACAAGCGAGACTTCGTTTCAGGTAAACGCAGTCACTTTTCAGCTCAAACGAAGCTATATTGTACACGAAGCTCACACGTTTCTCGCTCTTAACTGTAACGCATTGGATGTTAGAGGGCCTGTGGTTTGTATCAGTTTCAGAAGCAGAGTTGAACTAGATATGGTGCGTGTGTGTAGGAAACACAGTTCTTTTGTTCTGAGCACGCTCACGTTTCCCGCCTTATTAGAGACTCTAGAAAGCAAGAGCGTGCTTCTTGCTCTAAAGCAGAGTGTGTTTCATGGATGAGAAGTGTGCTGTCTCTTTCCCTTCAGCAACGGAGTTAAATGCCAGGCTCTGTGTCTTCCTACAAGCGAGACTTCGTTTCAGGTAAACGCAGTCACTTTTCAGCTCAAACGAAGCTATATTGTACACGAAGCTCACACGTTTCTCGCTCTTAACTGAAACGCATTGGATGTTAGAGGGCCTGTGGTTTGTATCAGTTTCAGAAGCAGATTTGAACTAGATATGGTGCGAGTGTGTAGGAAACACAGTTCTTTTGTTCTGAGCACGCTCACGTTTCACGCCTTATTAGAGACTCTAGAAAGCAAGAGCGTGCTTCTTGCTCTAAAGCGGAGTGTGTTTCATGGATGAGAAGTGCGCTGTGTGTTTCCCTTCAGAAACGGAGTTAAATGCCAGGCTCTGTGTCTTCCTACAAGCGAGACTTCATTTCAGGTAAACGCAGTCACTTTTCAGCTCAAACGAAGCTATATTGTACACGAAGCTCACATGTTTCTCGCTCTTAACTCAAACGCATTGGATGTTAGAGGGCCTGTGGTTTGTATCAGTTTCAGAAGCAGAGTTGAACTAGATATGGTCCGTGTGTTAGGAAACACAGTTCTTTTGTTCTGAGCACTCTCACGTTTCCCGCCTTATTAGAGACTCCGGAAAGCAAGAGCGTGCTTCTAGCTCTAAAGCAGAGTGTGTTTCATGGATGAGAAGTGTGCTGTGTGTTTCCCTTCAGAAACGGAGTTAAATGCCAGGCTCTGTGTCTTCCTACAAGCGAGACTTCGTTTCAGGTAAACGCAGTCACTTTTCAGCTCAAACGAAGCTATATTGTTCACGAAGCTCACAGGTTTCTCGCTCTTAACTGAAACGCATTGGATGTTTGAGGCCCTGTGGTTTGTATCAGTTTCAGAAGCAGAGTTGAACTAGATATGGTCCGTGTGTGTAGGAAACACAGTTCTTTTGTTCTGAGCACGCTCACGTTTCCCGCCTTCTTAGAGACTCTAGAAAGCAAGAGCGTGCTTCTTGCTCTAAAGCAGAGTGTGTATCATGGATGAGAACTGTGCTGTGTGTTTCCCTTCAGAAACGGAGTTAAATGCAAGGCTCTGTGTCTCCCTACAAGCGAGACTTCGTTTCAGGTAAACGCAGTCACTTTTCAGCTCAAACGAAGCTATATTGTACACGAAGCTCACACGTTTCTCGCTCTTAACTTAAACGCATTGGATGTTAGAGGGCCTGTGGTTTGTATCAGTTTCAGAAGCAGAGTTGCACTAGATATGGTCCGTGTGTGTAGGAAACACAGTTCTTTTGTTCTTAGCACGCTCACGTTTCCCGCCTTATTAGAGACTCTAGAAACCAAGAGTGTGCTTCTTGCTCTACAGCAGAGTGTGTTTCATGGATGAGAAGTGTGCTGTGTGTTTCCCTTCAGAAACGGAGTTAAATGCCAGGCTCTGTGTCTTCCTACAAGCGAGACTTCGTTTCAGGTAAACGCAGTCACTTTTCAGCTCAAACGAAGCTATATTGTTCACCAAGCTCACACGTTTCTCGCTCTTAACTGAAACGCATTGGATGTTAGAGGCACTGTGGTTTGTGTCAGTTTCAGAATCAGAGTTGAACTAGATATGGTCCGTGTGTGTAGGAAACACAGTTCTTTTGTTCTGAGCACTCCCACGTTTCCCGCCTTATTAGAGACTCTAGAAAGCAAGGGCGTGCTTCTTGCTCTTAAGCAGAGTGTGTTTCATGGATGAGAACTGTGCTGTGTGTTTCCCTTCCGAAACGGAGTTAAATGCCAGGCTCTGTGTCTTCCTACAAGCGAGACTTCGTTTCAGGTAAACGCAGTCACTTTTCAGCTCAAAGGAAGCTATATTGTTCACGAAGCTCACACGTTTCTCGCTCTTAACTGAAACGCATTGGATGTTAGAGGCACTGTGGTTTGTATCAGTTTCAGAAGCAGAGTTGAACTAGATATGGTCCGTGTGTGTAGGAAACACAGTTCTTTTGTTCTGAGCACTCCCACGTTTCCCTCCTTATTAGAGACTCTAGAAAGCAAGAGCGTGCTTCTTGCTCTAAAGCAGAGTGTGTTTCATGGATGAGAACTGTGCTGTGTGTTTCGCTTCAGAAACGGAGTTAAATGCCAGTCTCTGTGTCTTCCTACAAGCGAGACTTCGTTTCAGGTAAACGCAGTCACTTTTCAGCTCAAACGAAGCTATATTGTACACGAAGCTCACACGTTTCTCGCTCTTAACTGAAACGCACTGGATGTTAGGGGGCCTGTGGTTTGTATCAGTTTCAGAAGCAGAGTTGAACTAGATATGGTGCGTGTGTGTAGGAAACACAGTTCTTTTGTTCTGAGCACGCTCACGTTTCACGCCTTATTAGAGACTCTAGAAAGCAAGAGCGTGCTTCTTGCTCTAAAGCAGAGTGTGTTTCATGGATGAGAAGTGTGCTGTGTGTTTCCCTTCAGAAACGGAGTTAAATGCCAGGCTCTGTGTCTTCCTACAAGCGAGACTTCGTTTCAGGTAAACGCAGTCACTTTTCAGCTCAAACGAAGCTATATTGTACACGAAGCTCACACGTTTCTCGCTCTTAACTGAAACGCATTGGATGTTAGAGGGCCTGTGGTTTGTATCAGTTTCAGAAACAGAGTTGAACTAGATATGGTCCGTGTGTGTAGGAAACACAGTTCTTTTGTTCTGAGCACTCTCACGTTTCCCGCCATGTTAGAGACTCCAGAAAGCAAGAGCGTGCTCCTTGCTCTAAAGCAGAGTGTGTTTCATGGATGAGAAGTGTGCTGTGTGTTTCCCTTCAGAAACGGAGTTAAATGCCAGGCTCTGTGTCTCCCTACATGCGAGACTTCGTTTCAGGTAAACGCAGTCACTTTTCAGCACAAAGGAAGCTATATTGTTCACGAAGCTCACACGTTTCTCGCTCTTAACTGAAACGCATTGGATGTTAGAGGCACTGTGGTTTGTATCAGTTTCAGAAGCAGAGTTGAACTAGATATGGTCCGTGTGTGTAGGAAACACAGTTCTTTTGTTCTGAGCACTCACACGTTTCCCTCCTTATTAGAGACTCTAGAAAGCAAGAGCGTGCTTCTTGCTCTAAAGCAGAGTGTGTTTCATGGATGAGAACTGTGCTGTGTGTTTCCCTTCAGCAACGGAGTTAAATGCCAGGCTCTGTGTCTTCCTACAAGCGAGACTTCGTTTCAGGTAAACGCAGTCACTTTTCAGCTCAAACGAAGCTATATTGCACACGAAGCTCACACGTTTCTCGCTCTTAAATGAAACGCACTGGATGTTAGGGGGCCTGTGGTTTGTATCAGTTTCAGAAGCAGAGTTGAACTAGATATGGTGCGTGTGTGTAGGAAACACAGTTCTTTTGTTCTGAGCACGCTCACGTTTCCCGCCTTATTAGAGACTCTAGAAAGCAAGAGCGTGCTTGTTGCTCTAAAGCAGAGTGTGTTTCATGGATGAGAAGTGTGCTGTGTGTTTCCCTTCAGAAACGGAGTTAAATGCCAGGCTCTGTGTCTTCCTACAAGCGAGACTTCGTTTCAGGTAAACGCAGTCACTTTTCAGCTCAAACGAAGCTATATTGTACACGAAGCTCACATGTTTCTCGCTCTTAACTGAAACGCATTGGATGTTAGAGGGCCTGTGGTTTGTATCAGTTTCAGAAACAGAGTTGAACTAGATATGGTCCGTGTGTGTAGGAAACACAGTTCTTTTGTTCTTAGCACGCTCACGTTTCCCGCCTATTAGAGACTCTAGAAACCAAGAGTGTGCTTCTTGCTCTACAGCAGAGTGTGTTTCATGGATGAGAAGTGTGCTGTGTGTTTCCCTTCAGAAACGGAGTTAAATGCCAGGCTCTGTGTCTTCCTACAAGCGAGACTTCGTTTCAGGTAAACGCAGTCACTTTTCAGCTCAAACGAAGCTATATTGTTCACGAAGCTCACACGTTTCTCGCTCTTAACTGAAACGCATTGGATGTTAGAGGCACTGTGGTTTGTATCAGTTTCAGAAGCAGAGTTGAACTAGATATGGTCCGTGTGTGTAGGAAACACAGTTCTTTTTTTCTGAGCACTCCCACGTTTCCCTCCTTATTAGAGCCTCTAGAAAGCAAGAGCGTGCTTCTTGCTCTTAAGCAGAGTGTGTTTCATGGATGAGAAGTGTGCTGTGTGTTTCCCTTCAGAAACGGAGTTAAATGCCAGGCTCTGTGTCTTCCTACAAGCGAGACTTCGTTTCAGGTAAACGCAGTCACTTTTCAGCTCAAAGGAAGCTATATTGTTCACGAAGCTCACACGTTTCTCGCTCTTAACTGAAACGCATTGGATGTTAGAGGCACTGTGGTTTGTATCAGTTTCAGAAGCAGAGTTGAACTAGATATGGTCCGTGTGTGTAGGAAACACAGTTCTTTTGTTCTGAGCACTCCCACGTTTCCCTCCTTATTAGAGAATCTAGAAAGCAAGAGCGTGCTTCTTGCTCTAAAGCAGAGTGTGTTTCATGGATGAGAACTGTGCTGTGTGTTTCCCTTCAGCAACGGAGTTAAATGCCAGTCTCTGTGTCTTCCTACAAGCGAGACTTCGTTTCAGGTAAACGCAGTCACTTTTCAGCTCAAACGAAGCTATATTGTACACGAAGCTCACATGTTTCTCGCTCTTAACTGAAACGCACTGGATGTTAGGGGGCCTGTGGTTTGTATCAGTTTCAGAAGCAGAGTTGAACTAGATATGGTGCGTGTGTGTAGGAAACACAGTTCTTTTGTTCTGAGCACGCTCACGTTTCCCGCCTTAATAGAGACTCTAGAAAGCAAGAGCGTGCTTCTTGCTCTAAAGCAGAGTGTGTTTCATGGATGAGAAGTGTGCTGTGTGTTTCCCTTCAGAAACGAGGTTAAATGCCAGGCTCTGTGTCTTCCTAAAAGCGAGACTTCGTTTCAGGTAAACGCAGTCACTTTTCAGCTCAAACGAAGCTATATTGTACACGAAGCTCACACGTTTCTCGCTCTTAACTGAAACGCATTGGATGTTAGAGGGCCTGTGGTTTGTATCAGTTTCAGAAACAGAGTTGAACTAGATATGGTCCGTGTGTGTAGGAAACACAGTTCTTTTGTTCTGAGCACTCTCACGTTTCCCGCCATGTTAGAGACTCCAGAAAGCAAGAGCGTGCTCCTTGCTCTAAAGCAGAGTGTGTTTCATGGATGAGAAGTGTGCTGTGTGTTTCCCTTCTGAAACGGAGTTAAATGCCAGGCTCTGTGTCTCCCTACATGCGAGACTTCGTTTCAGGTAAACGCAGTCACTTTTCAGCACAAAGGAAGCTATATTGTTCACGAAGCTCACACGTTTCTCGCTCTTAACTGAAACGCATTGGATGTTAGAGGCACTGTGGTTTGTATCAGTTTCAGAAGCAGAGTTGAACTAGATATGGTCCGTGTGTGTAGGAAACACAGTTCTTTTGTTCTGAGCACTCACACGTTTCCCTCCTTATTAGAGACTCTAGAAAGCAAGAGCGTGCTTCTTGCTCTAAAGCAGAGTGTGTTTCATGGATGAGAACTGTGCTGTGTGTTTCCCTTCAGCAACGGAGTTAAATGCCAGTCTCTGTGTCTTCCTACAAGCGAGACTTCGTTTCAGGTAAACGCAGTCACTTTTCAGCTCAAACGAAGCTATATTGCACACGAAGCTCACACGTTTCTCGCTCTTAACTGAAACGCACTGGATGTTAGGGGGCCTGTGGTTTGTATCAGTTTCAGAAGCAGAGTTGAACTAGATATGGTGCGTGTGTGTAGGAAACACAGTTCTTTTGTTCTGAGCACTCTCACGTTTCCCGCCATGTTAGAGACTCCAGAAAGCAAGAGCGTGCTCCTTGCTCTAAAGCAGAGTGTGTTTCATGGATGAGAAGTGTGCTGTGTGTTTCCCTTCAGAAACGGAGTTAAATGCCAGGCTCTGTGTCTCCCTACATGCGAGACTTCGTTTCAGGTAAACGCAGTCACTTTTCAGCACAAAGGAAGCTATATTGTTCACGAAGCTCACACGTTTCTCGCTCTTAACTGAAACGCATTGGATGTTAGAGGCACTGTGGTTTGTATCAGTTTCAGAAGCAGAGTTGAACTAGATATGGTCCGTGTGTGTAGGAAACACAGTTCTTTTGTTCTGAGCACTCACACGTTTCCCTCCTTATTAGAGACTCTAGAAAGCAAGAGCGTGCTTCTTGCTCTAAAGCAGAGTGTGTTTCATGGATGAGAACTGTGCTGTGTGTTTCCCTTCAGCAACGGAGTTAAATGCCAGGCTCTGTGTCTTCCTACAAGCGAGACTTCGTTTCAGGTAAACGCAGTCACTTTTCAGCTCAAACGAAGCTATATTGCACACGAAGCTCACACGTTTCTCGCTCTTAAATGAAACGCACTGGATGTTAGGGGGCCTGTGGTTTGTATCAGTTTCAGAAGCAGAGTTGAACTAGATATGGTGCGTGTGTGTAGGAAACACAGTTCTTTTGTTCTGAGCACGCTCACGTTTCCCGCCTTATTAGAGACTCTAGAAAGCAAGAGCGTGCTTGTTGCTCTAAAGCAGAGTGTGTTTCATGGATGAGAAGTGTGCTGTGTGTTTCCCTTCAGAAACGGAGTTAAATGCCAGGCTCTGTGTCTTCCTACAAGCGAGACTTCGTTTCAGGTAAACGCAGTCACTTTTCAGCTCAAACGAAGCTATATTGTACACGAAGCTCACATGTTTCTCGCTCTTAACTGAAACGCATTGGATGTTAGAGGGCCTGTGGTTTGTATCAGTTTCAGAAACAGAGTTGAACTAGATATGGTCCGTGTGTGTAGGAAACACAGTTCTTTTGTTCTTAGCACGCTCACGTTTCCCGCCTATTAGAGACTCTAGAAACCAAGAGTGTGCTTCTTGCTCTACAGCAGAGTGTGTTTCATGGATGAGAAGTGTGCTGTGTGTTTCCCTTCAGAAACGGAGTTAAATGCCAGGCTCTGTGTCTTCCTACAAGCGAGACTTCGTTTCAGGTAAACGCAGTCACTTTTCAGCTCAAACGAAGCTATATTGTTCACGAAGCTCACACGTTTCTCGCTCTTAACTGAAACGCATTGGATGTTAGAGGCACTGTGGTTTGTATCAGTTTCAGAAGCAGAGTTGAACTAGATATGGTCCGTGTGTGTAGGAAACACAGTTCTTTTTTTCTGAGCACTCCCACGTTTCCCTCCTTATTAGAGCCTCTAGAAAGCAAGAGCGTGCTTCTTGCTCTTAAGCAGAGTGTGTTTCATGGATGAGAAGTGTGCTGTGTGTTTCCCTTCAGAAACGGAGTTAAATGCCAGGCTCTGTGTCTTCCTACAAGCGAGACTTCGTTTCAGGTAAACGCAGTCACTTTTCAGCTCAAAGGAAGCTATATTGTTCACGAAGCTCACACGTTTCTCGCTCTTAACTGAAACGCATTGGATGTTAGAGGCACTGTGGTTTGTATCAGTTTCAGAAGCAGAGTTGAACTAGATATGGTCCGTGTGTGTAGGAAACACAGTTCTTTTGTTCTGAGCACTCCCACGTTTCCCTCCTTATTAGAGAATCTAGAAAGCAAGAGCGTGCTTCTTGCTCTAAAGCAGAGTGTGTTTCATGGATGAGAACTGTGCTGTGTGTTTCCCTTCAGCAACGGAGTTAAATGCCAGTCTCTGTGTCTTCCTACAAGCGAGACTTCGTTTCAGGTAAACGCAGTCACTTTTCAGCTCAAACGAAGCTATATTGTACACGAAGCTCACATGTTTCTCGCTCTTAACTGAAACGCACTGGATGTTAGGGGGCCTGTGGTTTGTATCAGTTTCAGAAGCAGAGTTGAACTAGATATGGTGCGTGTGTGTAGGAAACACAGTTCTTTTGTTCTGAGCACGCTCACGTTTCCCGCCTTAATAGAGACTCTAGAAAGCAAGAGCGTGCTTCTTGCTCTAAAGCAGAGTGTGTTTCATGGATGAGAAGTGTGCTGTGTGTTTCCCTTCAGAAACGAGGTTAAATGCCAGGCTCTGTGTCTTCCTAAAAGCGAGACTTCGTTTCAGGTAAACGCAGTCACTTTTCAGCTCAAACGAAGCTATATTGTACACGAAGCTCACACGTTTCTCGCTCTTAACTGAAACGCATTGGATGTTAGAGGGCCTGTGGTTTGTATCAGTTTCAGAAACAGAGTTGAACTAGATATGGTCCGTGTGTGTAGGAAACACAGTTCTTTTGTTCTGAGCACTCTCACGTTTCCCGCCATGTTAGAGACTCCAGAAAGCAAGAGCGTGCTCCTTGCTCTAAAGCAGAGTGTGTTTCATGGATGAGAAGTGTGCTGTGTGTTTCCCTTCTGAAACGGAGTTAAATGCCAGGCTCTGTGTCTCCCTACATGCGAGACTTCGTTTCAGGTAAACGCAGTCACTTTTCAGCACAAAGGAAGCTATATTGTTCACGAAGCTCACACGTTTCTCGCTCTTAACTGAAACGCATTGGATGTTAGAGGCACTGTGGTTTGTATCAGTTTCAGAAGCAGAGTTGAACTAGATATGGTCCGTGTGTGTAGGAAACACAGTTCTTTTGTTCTGAGCACTCACACGTTTCCCTCCTTATTAGAGACTCTAGAAAGCAAGAGCGTGCTTCTTGCTCTAAAGCAGAGTGTGTTTCATGGATGAGAACTGTGCTGTGTGTTTCCCTTCAGCAACGGAGTTAAATGCCAGTCTCTGTGTCTTCCTACAAGCGAGACTTCGTTTCAGGTAAACGCAGTCACTTTTCAGCTCAAACGAAGCTATATTGCACACGAAGCTCACACGTTTCTCGCTCTTAACTGAAACGCACTGGATGTTAGGGGGCCTGTGGTTTGTATCAGTTTCAGAAGCAGAGTTGAACTAGATATGGTGCGTGTGTGTAGGAATCACAGTTCTTTTGTTCTGAGCACGCTCACGTTTCCCGCCTTATTAGAGACTCTAGAAAGCAAGAGCGTGCTTGTTGCTCTAAAGCAGAGTGTGTTTCATGGATGAGAAGTGTGCTGTGTGTTTCCCTTCAGAAACGGAGTTAAATGCCAGGCTCTGTGTCTTCCTACAAGCGAGACTTCGTTTCAGGTAAACGCAGTCACTTTTCAGCTCAAACGAAGCTATATTGTACACGAAGCTCACACGTTTCTCGCTCTTAACTGAAACGCATTGGATG
This sequence comes from Onychomys arenicola, assembly GCA_949786405.1. Classification (NCBI taxonomy): domain Eukaryota; kingdom Metazoa; phylum Chordata; class Mammalia; order Rodentia; family Cricetidae; genus Onychomys; species Onychomys arenicola. The sequence goes on from CATKUM010000003.1 coordinate 25,837, forward strand.
TTAGAGGGCCTGTGGTTTGTATCAGTTTCAGAAACAGAGTTGAACTAGATATGGTCCGTGTGTGTAGGAAACACAGTTCTTTTGTTCTTAGCACGCTCACGTTTCCCGCCTATTAGAGACTCTAGAAACCAAGAGTGTGCTTCTTGCTCTACAGCAGAGTGTGTTTCATGGATGAGAAGTGTGCTGTGTGTTTCCCTTCAGAAACGGAGTTAAATGCCAGGCTCTGTGTCTTCCTACAAGCGAGACTTCGTTTCAGGTAAACGCAGTCACTTTTCAGCTCAAACGAAGCTATATTGTTCACGAAGCTCACACGTTTCTCGCTCTTAACTGAAACGCATTGGATGTTAGAGGCACTGTGGTTTGTATCAGTTTCAGAAGCAGAGTTGAACTAGATATGGTCCGTGTGTGTAGGAAACACAGTTCTTTTTTTCTGAGCACTGCCATGTTTCCCTCCTTATTAGAGCCTCTAGAAAGCAAGAGCGTGCTTCTTGCTCTTAAGCAGAGTGTGTTTCATGGATGAGAAGTGTGCTGTGTGTTTCCCTTCAGAAACGGAGTTAAATGCCAGGCTCTGTGTCTTCCTACAAGCGAGACTTCGTTTCAGGTAAACGCAGTCACTTTTCAGCTCAAAGGAAGCTATATTGTTCACGAAGCTCACACGTTTCTCGCTCTTAACTGAAACGCATTGGATGTTAGAGGCACTGTGGTTTGTATCAGTTTCAGAAGCAGAGTTGAACTAGATATGGTCCGTGTGTGTAGGAAACACAGTTCTTTTGTTCTGAGCACTCCCACGTTTCCCTCCTTATTAGAGACTCTAGAAAGCAAGAGCGTGCTTCTTGCTCTAAAGCAGAGTGTGTTTCATGGATGAGAACTGTGCTGTGTGTTTCCCTTCAGCAACGGAGTTAAATGCCAGTCTCTGTGTCTTCCTACAAGCGAGACTTCGTTTCAGGTAAACGCAGTCACTTTTCAGCTCAAACGAAGCTATATTGTACACGAAGCTCACATGTTTCTCGCTCTTAACTGAAACGCACTGGATGTTAGGGGGCCTGTGGTTTGTATCAGTTTCAGAAGCAGAGTTGAACTAGATATGGTGCGTGTGTGTAGGAAACACAGTTCTTTTGTTCTGAGCACGCTCACGTTTCCCGCCTTAATAGAGACTCTAGAAAGCAAGAGCGTGCTTCTTGCTCTAAAGCAGAGTGTGTTTCATGGATGAGAAGTGTGCTGTGTGTTTCCCTTCAGAAACGAGGTTAAATGCCAGGCTCTGTGTCTTCCTAAAAGCGAGACTTCGTTTCAGGTAAACGCAGTCACTTTTCAGTTCAAACGAAGCTATATTGTACACGAAGCTCACACGTTTCTCGCTCTTAACTGAAACGCATTGGATGTTAGAGGGCCTGTGGTTTGTATCAGTTTCAGAAACAGAGTTGAACTAGATATGGTCCGTGTGTGTAGGAAACACAGTTCTTTTGTTCTGAGCACTCTCACGTTTCCCGCCATGTTAGAGACTCCAGAAAGCAAGAGCGTGCTCCTTGCTCTAAAGCAGAGTGTGTTTCATGGATGAGAAGTGTGCTGTGTGTTTCACTTCAGAAACGGAGTTAAATGCCAGGCTCTGTGTCTTCCTACAAGCGAGACTTCGTTTCAGGTAAACGCAGTCACTTTTCAGCTCAAACGAAGCTATATTGTACACGAAGCTCACACGTTTCTCGCTCTTAACTGAAACGCATTGGATGTTAGAGGGCCTGTGATTTGTATCAGTTTCAGAAGCAGAGTTTAACTAGATATGGTGCGTGTGTGTAGGAAACACAGTTCTTTTGTTCTGAGCACTCCCACGTTTCCCGCCTTATTAGAGACTCTAGAAAGCAAGAGCGTGCTTGTTGCTCTAAAGCAGAGTGTGTTTCATGGATGAGAAGTGTGCTGTGTCTTTCCCTTCAGAAACGGAGTTAAATGCCAGGCTCTGTGTCTTCCTACAAGCGAGACTTCGTTTCAGGTAAACGCAGTCACTTTTCAGCTCAAACGAAGCTATATTGTACACGAAGCTCACACGTTTCTCGCTCTTAACTGAAACGCATTGGATGTTAGAGGGCCTGTGGTTTGTATCAGTTTCAGAAGCAGATTTGAACTAGATATGGTACGTGTGTGTAGGAAACACAGTTCTTTTGTTCTGAGCACGCTCACGTTTCACGCCTTATTAGAGACTCTAGAAAGCAAGAGCGTGCTTCTTGCTCTAAAGCAGAGTGTGTTTCATGGATGAGAAGTGTGCTGTGTGTTGCCCTTCAGAAACGAAGTTAAATGCCAGGCTCTGTGTCTTCCTACAAGCGAGACTTCGTTTCAGGTAAACGCAGTCACTTTTCAGCTCAAACGAAGCTATATTGTACACGAAGCTCACACGTTTCTCGCTCTTAACTGTAACGCATTGGATGTTAGAGGGCCTGTGGTTTGTATCAGTTTCAGAAGCAGAGTTGAACTAGATATGGTCCGTGTGTGTAGGAAACACAGTTCTTTTGTTCTGAGCACGCTCACGTTTCCCGCCTTATTAGAGACTCTAGAAAGCAAGAGCGTGCTTCTTGCTCTAAAGCAGAGTGTGTTTCATGGATGAGAAGTGTGCTGTGTGTTTCCCTTCAGAAACGGAGTTAAATGCCAGGCTCTGTGTCTTCCTACAAGCGAGACTTCGTTTCAGGTAAACGCAGTCACTTTTCAGCTCAAACGAAGCTATATTGTACACGAAGCTCACATGTTTCTCGCTCTTAACTCAAACGCATTGGATGTTAGAGGGCCTGTGGTTTGTATCAGTTTCAGAAGCAGAGTTGAACTAGATATGGTCCGTGTGTTAGGAAACACAGTTCTTTTGTTCTGAGCACTCTCACGTTTCCCGCCTTATTAGAGACTCTGGAAAGAAAGAGCGTGCTTCTAGCTCTAAAGCAGAGTGTGTTTCATGGATGAGAAGTGTGCTGTGTGTTTCCCTTCAGAAACGGAGTTAAATGCCAGGCTCTGTGTCTTCCTACAAGCGAGACTTCGTTTCAGGTAAACGCAGTCACTTTTCAGCTCAAACGAAGCTATATTGTTCACAAAGCTCACAGGTTTCTCGCTCTTAACTGAAACGCATTGGATGTTAGAGGGCCTGTGGTTTGTATCAGTTTCAGAAGCAGAGTTGAACTAGATATGGTCCGTGTGTGTAGGAAACACAGTTCTTTTGTTCTGAGCACGCTCACGTTTCCCGCCTTATTAGAGACTCTAGAAAGCAAGAGCGTGCTTCTTGCTCTAAAGCAGAGTGTGTATCATGGATGAGAACTGTGCTGTGTGTTTCCCTTCAGAAACGGAGTTAAATGCAAGGCTCTGTGTCTCCCTACAAGCGAGACTTCGTTTCAGGTAAACGCAGTCACTTTTCAGCTCAAACGAAGCTATATTGTACACGAAGCTCACACGTTTCTCGCTCTTAACTGAAACGCATTGGATGTTAGAGGGCCTGTGGTTTGTATCAGTTTCAGAAGCAGAGTTGAACTAGATATGGTGCGTGTGTGTAGGAAACACAGTTCTTTTGTTCTGAGCACGCTCAGGTTTCCCGCCTTATTAGAGACTCTAGAAAGCAAGAGCGTGCTTCTTGCTCTAAAGCAGAGTGTGTTTCATGGATGAGAAGTGTGCTGTGTCTTTCCCTTCAGAAACGGTGTTAAATGCCAGGCTCTGTGTCTTCCTACAAGCGAGACTTCGTTTCAGGTAAACGCAGTCACTTTTCAGCTCAAACGAAGCTATATTGTACACGAAGCTCACACGTTTCTCGCTCTTAACTGAAACGCATTGGATGTTAGAGGGCCTGTGGTTTGTATCAGTTTCAGAAGCAGATTTGAACTAGATATGGTACGTGTGTGTAGGAAACACAGTTCTTTTGTTCTGAGCACGCTCACGTTTCAAGCCTTATTAGAGACTCTAGAAAGCAAGAGCGTGCTTCTTGCTCTAAAGCAGAGTGTGTTTCATGGATGAGAAGTGTGCTGTGTGTTGCCCTTCAGAAACGAAGTTAAATGCCAGGCTCTGTGTCTTCCTACAAATGAGACTTCGTTTCAGGTAAACGCAGTCACTTTTCAGCTCCAACGAAGCTATATTGTACACGAAGCTCACACGTTTCTCGCTCTTAACTGTAACGCATTGGATGTTAGAGGGCCTGTGGTTTGTATCAGTTTCAGAAGCAGAGTTAAACTAGATATGGTCTGTGTGTGTAGGAAACACAGTTCTTTTGTTCTGAGCACGCTCACGTTTCCTGCCTTCTTAGAGACTCTAGAAAGCAAGAGCGTGCTTCTTGCTCTAAAGCAGAGTGTGTTTCATGGATGAGAAGTGTGCTGTGTGTTTCCCTTCAGAAACGGAGTTAAATGCCAGGCTCTGTGTCTTCCTACAAGCGAGACTTCGTTTCAGGTAAACGCAGTCACTTTTCAGCTCAAACGAAGCTATATTGTACACGAAGCTCACACGTTTCTCGCTCTTAACTCAAACGCATTGGATGTTAGAGGGCCTGTGGTTTGTATCAGTTTCAGAAGCAGAGTTGAACTAGATATGGTCCGTGTGTTAGGAAACACAGTTCTTTTGTTCTGAGCACTCTCACGTTTCCCGCCTTATTAGAGACTCTGGAAAGCAAGAGCGTGCTTCTAGCTCTAAAGCAGAGTGTGTTTCATGGATGAGAAGTGTGCTGTGTGTTTCCCTTCAGAAACGGAGTTAAATGCCAGGCTCTGTGTCTTCCTACAAGCGAGACTTCGTTTCAGGTAAACGCAGTCACTTTTCAGCTCAAACGAAGCTATATTGTTCACGAAGCTCACAGGTTTCTCGCTCTTAACTGAAACGCATTGGATGTTAGAGGGCCTGTGGTTTGTATCAGTTTCAGAAGCAGAGTTGAACTAGATATGGTCCGTGTGTGTAGGAAACACAGTTCTTTTGTTCTGAGCACGCTCACGTTTCCCGCCTTATTAGAGACTCTAGAAAGCAAGAGCGTGCTTCTTGCTCTAAAGCAGAGTGTGTATCATGGATGAGAACTGTGCTGTGTGTTTCCCTTTAGAAACGGAGTTAAATGCAAGGCTCTGTGTCTCCCTACAAGCGAGACTTCGTTTCAGGTAAACGCAGTCACTTTTCAGCTCAAACGAAGCTATATTGTACACGAAGCTCACACGTTTCTCGCTCTTAACTTAAACGCATTGGATGTTAGAGGGCCTGTGGTTTGTATCAGTTTCAGAAGCAGAGTTGAACTAGATTTGGTCCGTGTGTGTAGGAAACACAGTTCTTTTGTTCTTAGCACGCTCACGTTTCCCGCCTTATTAGAGACTCTAGAAAGCAAGAGCGTGCTTGTTGCTCTAAAGCAGAGTGTGTTTCATGGATGAGAAGTGTGCTGTGTCTTTCCCTTCAGAAACGGAGTTAAATGCCAGGCTCTGTGTCTTCCTACAAGCGAGACTTCGTTTCAGGTAAACGCAGTCACTTTTCAGCTCAAACGAAGCTATATTGTACACGAAGCTCACACGTTTCTCGCTCTTAACTGAAACGCATTGGATGTTAGAGGGCCTGTGGTTTGTATCAGTTTCAGAAGCAGAGTTGAACTAGATATGGTGCGTGTGTGTAGGAAACACAGTTCTTTTGTTCTGAGCACGCTCACGTTTCCCGCCTTATTAGAGACTCTAGAAAGCAAGAGCGTGCTTCTTGCTCTAAAGCAGAGTGTGTTTCATGGATGAGAAGTGTGCTGTCTCTTTCCCTTCAGAAACGGAGTTAAATGCCAGGCTCTGTGTCTTCCTACAAGCGAGACTTCGTTTCAGGTAAACGCAGTCACTTTTCAGCTCAAACGAAGCTATATTGTACACGAAGCTCACACGTTTCTCGCTCTTAACTGTAACGCATTGGATGTTAGAGGGCCTGTGGTTTGTATCAGTTTCAGAAGCAGATTTGAACTAGATATGGTACGTGTGTGTAGGAAACACAGTTCTTTTGTTCTGAGCACGCTCACGTTTCACACCTTATTAGAGACTCTAGAAAGCAAGAGCATGCTTCTTGCTCTAAAGCAGAGTGTGTTTCATGGATGAGAAGTGTGCTGTGTGTTGCCCTTCAGAAACGAAGTTAAATGCCAGGCTCTGTGTCTTCCTACAAGCGAGACTTCGTTTCAGGTAAACGCAGTCACTTTTCAGCTCAAACGAAGCTATATTGTACACGAAGCTCACACGTTTCTCGCTCTTAACTGTAACGCATTGGATGTTAGAGGGCCTGTGGTTTGTATCAGTTTCAGAAGCAGAGTTAAACTAGATATGGTCCGTGTGTGTAGGAAACACAGTTCTTTTGTTCTGAGCACGCTCACGTTTCCCGCCTTATTAGAGACTCTAGAAAGCAAGAGCGTGCTTCTTGCTCTAAAGCAGAGTGTGTTTCATGGATGAGAAGTGTGCTGTGTGTTTCCCTTCAGAAACGGAGTTAAATGCCAGTCTCTGTGTCTTCCTACAAGCGAGACTTCGTTTCAGGTAAACGCAGTCACTTTTCAGCTCAAACGAAGCTATATTGTACACGAAGCTCACATGTTTCTCGCTCTTAACTCAAACGCATTGGATGTTAGAGGGCCTGTGGTTTGTATCAGTTTCAGAAGCAGAGTTGAACTAGATATGGTCCGTGTGTTAGGAAACACAGTTCTTTTGTTCTGAGCACTCTCACGTTTCCCGCCTTATTAGAGACTCTGGAAAGCAAGAGCGTGCTTCTAGCTCTAAAGCAGAGTGTGTTTCATGGATGAGAAGTGTGCTGTGTGTTTCCCTTCAGAAACGGAGTTAAATGCCAGGCTCTGTGTCTTCCTACAAGCGAGACTTCGTTTCAGGTAAACGCAGTCACTTTTCAGCTCAAACGAAGCTATATTGTTCACGAAGCTCACAGGTTTCTCGCTCTTAACTGAAACGCATTGGATGTTAGAGGGCCTGTGGTTTGTATCAGTTTCAGAAGCAGAGTTGAACTAGATATGGTCCGTGTGTGTAGGAAACACAGTTCTTTTGTTCTGAGCACGCTCACGTTTCCCGCCTTATTAGAGACTCTAGAAAGCAAGAGCGTGCTTCTTGCTCTAAAGCAGAGTGTGTATCATGGATGAAAACTGTGCTGTGTGTTTCCCTTCAGAAACGGAGTTAAATGCAAGGCTCTGTGTCTCCCTACAAGCGAGACTTCGTTTCAGGTAAACGCAGTCACTTTTCAGCTCAAACGAAGCTATATTGTACACGAAGCTCACACGTTTCTCGCTCTTAACTGAAACGCATTGGATGTTAGAGGGCCTGTGGTTTGTATCAGTTTCAGAAGCAGAGTTGAACTAGATATGGTGCGTGTGTGTAGGAAACACAGTTCTTTTGTTCTGAGCACGCTCACGTTTCCCGCCTTATTAGAGACTCTAGAAAGCAAGAGCGTGCTTCTTGCTCTAAAGCAGAGTGTGTTTCATGGATGAGAAGTGTGCTGTGTCTTTCCCTTCAGAAACGGAGTTAAATGCCAGGCTCTGTGTCTTCCTACAAGCGAGACTTCGTTTCAGGTAAACGCAGTCACTTTTCAGCTCAAAGGAAGCTATATTGTACACGAAGCTCACACGTTTCTCGCTCTTAACTGAAACGCATTGGATGTTAGAGGGCCTGTGGTTTGTATCAGTTTCAGAAGCAGAGTTGAACTAGATATGGTCCGTGTATGTAGGAAACACAGTTCTTTTGTTCTTAGCACGCTCACGTTTCCCGCCTCTTTAGAGACTCTAGAAACCAAGAGTGTGCTTCTTGCTCTACAGCAGAGTGTGTTTCATGGATGAGAAGTGTGCTGTGTGTTTCCCTTCAGAAACGGAGTTAAATGCCAGGCTCTGTGTCTTCCTACAAGCGATACTTCGTTTCAGGTAAACGCAGTCACTTTTCAGCTCAAACGAAGCTATATTGTACACGAAGCTCACACGTTTCTCGCTCTTAAATGAATCGCATTGGATGTTAGAGGGCGTGTGGTTTGTATCAGTTTCAGAAGCAGAGTTGAACTAGATATGGTCCGTGTGTGTAGGAAACACAGTTCTTTTGTTCTGAGCACTCCCACGTTTCCCTCCTTATTAGAGACTCTAGAAAGCAAGAGCGTGCTTCTTGCTCTAAAGCAGAGTGTGTTTCATGGATGAGAACTGTGCTGTGTGTTTCCCTTCAGCAACGGAGTTAAATGCCAGTCTCTGTGTCTTCCTACAAGCGAGACTTCGTTTCAGGTAAACGCAGTCACTTTTCAGCTCAAATGAAGCTATATTGTACACGAAGCTCACACGTTTCTCGCTCTTAACTGAAACGCACTGGATGTTAGGGGGCCTGTGGTTTGTATCAGTTTCAGAAGCAGAGTTGAACTAGATATGGTCCGTGTGTGTAGGAAACACAGTTCTTTTGTTCTGAGCACGCTCACGTTTCCCGCCTTATTAGAGACTCTAGAAAGCAAGAGCGTGCTTCTTGCTCTAAAGCAGAGTGTGTTTCATGGATGAGAAGTGTGCTGTGTGTTTCCCTTCAGAAACGAGGTTAAATGCCAGGCTCTGTGTCTTCCTACAAGCGAGACTTCGTTTCAGGTAAACGCAGTCACTTTAAGCTCAAACGAAGCTATATTGTACACGAAGCTCACACGTTTCTCGCTCTTAACTGAAACGCATTGGATGTTAGAGGGCCTGTGGTTTGTATCAGTTTCAGAAACAGAGTTGAACTAGAGATGGTCCGTGTGTGTAGGAAACACAGTTCTTTTGTTCTGAGCACTCTCACGTTTCCCGCCATGTTAGAGACTCCAGAAAGCAAGAGCGTGCTCCTTGCTCTAAAGCAGAGTGTGTTTCATGGATGAGAAGTGTGCTGTGTGTTTCCCTTCAGAAACGGAGTTAAATGCCAGGCTCTGTGTCTTCCTACAAGCGAGACTTCGTTTCAGGTAAACGCAGTCACTTTTCAGCTCAAACGAAGCTATATTGTACACGAAGCTCACACGTTTCTCGCTCTTAACTGAAACGCATTGGATGTTAGAGGGCCTGTGATTTGTATCAGTTTCAGAAGCAGAGTTTAACTAGATATGGTGCGTGTGTGTAGGAAACACAGTTCTTTTGTTCTGAGCACGCTCACGTTTCCCGCCTTATTAGAGACTCTAGAAAGCAAGAGCGTGCTTGTTGCTCTAAAGCAGAGTGTGTTTCATGGATGAGAAGTGTGCTGTGTCTTTCCCTTCAGAAACGGAGTTAAATGCCAGGCTCTGTGTCTTCCTACAAGCGAGACTTCGTTTCAGGTAAACGCAGTCACTTTTCAGCTCAAACGAAGCTATATTGTACACGAAGCTCACACGTTTCTCGCTCTTAACTGAAACGCATTGGATGTTAGAGGGCCTGTGGTTTGTATCAGTTTCAGAAGCAGAGTTGAACTAGATATGGTGCGTGTGTGTAGGAAACACAGTTCTTTTGTTCTGAGCACGCTCACGTTTCCCGCCTTATTAGAGACTCTAGAAAGCAAGAGCGTGCTTGTTGCTCTAAAGCAGAGTGTGTTTCATGGATGAGAAGTGTGCTGTGTCTTTCCCTTCAGAAACGGAGTTAAATGCCAGGCTCTGTGTCTTCCTACAAGCGAGACTTCGTTTCAGGTAAACGCAGTCACTTTTCAGCTCAAACGAAGCTATATTGTACACGAAGCTCACACGTTTCTCGCTCTTAACTGAAACGCATTGGATGTTAGAGGGCCTGTGGTTTGTATCAGTTTCAGAAGCAGATTTGAACTAGATATGGTACGTGTGTGTAGGAAACACAGTTCTTTTGTTCTGAGCACGCTCACGTTTCACACCTTATTAGAGACACTAGAAAGCAAGAGCGTGCTTCTTGCTCTAAAGCAGAGTGTGTTTCATGGATGAGAAGTGTGCTGTGTGTTTCCCTTCAGCAACGGAGTTAAATGCCAGTCTCTGTGTCTTCCTACAAGCGAGACTTCGTTTCAGGTAAACGCAGTCACTTTTCAGCTCAAACGAAGCTATATTGTACACGAAGCTCACATGTTTCTCGCTCTTAACTGAAACGCACTGGATGTTAGGGGGCCTGTGGTTTGTATCAGTTTCAGAAGCAGAGTTGAACTAGATATGGTGCGTGTGTGTAGGAAACACAGTTCTTTTGTTCTGAGCACGCTCACGTTTCCCGCCTTAATAGAGACTCTAGAAAGCAAGAGCGTGCTTCTTGCTCTAAAGCAGAGTGTGTTTCATGGATGAGAAGTGTGCTGTGTGTTTCCCTTCAGAAACGAGGTTAAATGCCAGGCTCTGTGTCTTCCTAAAAGCGAGACTTCGTTTCAGGTAAACGCAGTCACTTTTCAGTTCAAACGAAGCTATATTGTACACGAAGCTCACACGTTTCTCGCTCTTAACTGAAACGCATTGGATGTTAGAGGGCCTGTGGTTTGTATCAGTTTCAGAAACAGAGTTGAACTAGATATGGTCCGTGTGTGTAGGAAACACAGTTCTTTTGTTCTGAGCACTCTCACGTTTCCCGCCATGTTAGAGACTCCAGAAAGCAAGAGCGTGCTCCTTGCTCTAAAGCAGAGTGTGTTTCATGGATGAGAAGTGTGCTGTGTGTTTCCCTTCAGAAACGGAGTTAAATGCCAGGCTCTGTGTCTTCCTACAAGCGAGACTTCGTTTCAGGTAAACGGAGTCACTTTTCAGCTCAAACGAAGCTATATTGTACACGAAGCTCACACGTTTCTCGCTCTTAACTGAAACGCATTGGATGTTAGAGGGCCTGTGATTTGTATCAGTTTCAGAAGCAGAGTTGAACTAGATATGGTGCGTGTGTGTAGGAAACACAGTTCTTTTGTTCTGAGCACTCCCACGTTTCCCGCCTTATTAGAGACTCTAGAAAGCAAGAGCGTGCTTGTTGCTCTAAAGCAGAGTGTGTTTCATGGATGAGAAGTGTGCTGTGTCTTTCCCTTCAGAAACGGAGTTAAATGCCAGGCTCTGTGTCTTCCTACAAGCGAGACTTCGTTTCAGGTAAACGCAGTCACTTTTCAGCTCAAACGAAGCTATATTGTACACGAAGCTCACACGTTTCTCGCTCTTAACTGAAACGCATTGGATGTTAGAGGGCCTGTGGTTTGTATCAGTTTCAGAAGCAGATTTGAACTAGATATGGTACGTGTGTGTAGGAAACACAGTTCTTTTGTTCTGAGCACGCTCACGTTTCACGCCTTATTAGAGACTCTAGAAAGCAAGAGCGTGCTTCTTGCTCTAAAGCAGAGTGTGTTTCATGGATGAGAAGTGTGCTGTGTGTTGCCCTTCAGAAACGAAGTTAAATGCCAGGCTCTGTGTCTTCCTACAAGCGAGACTTCGTTTCAGGTAAACGCAGTCACTTTTCAGCTCAAACGAAGCTATATTGTACACGAAGCTCACACGTTTCTCGCTCTTAACTGTAACGCATTGGATGTTAGAGGGCCTGTGGTTTGTATCAGTTTCAGAAGCAGAGTTAAACTAGATATGGTCCGTGTGTGTAGGAAACACAGTTCTTTTGTTCTGAGCACGCTCACGTTTCCCGCCTTATTAGAGACTCTAGAAAGCAAGAGCGTGCTTCTTGCTCTAAAGCAGAGTGTGTTTCATGGATGAGAAGTGTGCTGTGTGTTTCCCTTCAGAAACGGAGTTAAATGCCAGGCTCTGTGTCTTCCTACAAGCGAGACTTCGTTTCAGGTAAACGCAGTCACTTTTCAGCTCAAACGAAGCTATATTGTACACGAAGCTCACATGTTTCTCGCTCTTAACTCAAACGCATTGGATGTTAGAGGGCCTGTGGTTTGTATCAGTTTCAGAAGCAGAGTTGAACTAGATATGGTCCGTGTGTTAGGAAACACAGTTCTTTTGTTCTGAGCACTCTCACGTTTCCCGCCTTATTAGAGACTCTGGAAAGCAAGAGCGTGCTTCTAGCTCTAAAGCAGAGTGTGTTTCATGGATGAGAAGTGTGCTGTGTGTTTCCCTTCAGAAACAGAGTTAAATGCCAGGCTCTGTGTCTTCCTACAAGCGAGACTTCGTTTCAGGTAAACGCAGTCACTTTTCAGCTCAAACGAAGCTATATTGTTCACGAAGCTCACAGGTTTCTCGCTCTTAACTGAAACGCATTGGATGTTAGAGGGCCTGTGGTTTGTATCAGTTTCAGAAGCAGAGTTGAACTAGATATGGTGCGTGTGTGTAGGAAACACAGTTCTTTTGTTCTGAGCACGCTCACGTTTCCCGCCTTATTAGAGACTCTAGAAAGCAAGAGCGTGCTTCTTGCTCTAAAGCAGAGTGTGTTTCATGGATGAGAAGTGTGCTGTGTGTTTCCCTTCAGAAACGGAGTTAAATGCCAGGCTCTGTGTCTTCCTACAAGCGAGACTTCGTTTCAGGTAAACGCAGTCACTTTTCAGCTCAAACGAAGCTATATTGTACACGAAGCTCACACGTTTCTCGCTCTTAACTGAAACGCATTGGATGTTAGAGGGCCTGTGGTTTGTATCAGTTTCAGAAGCAGATTTGAACTAGATATGGTACGTGTGTGTAGGAAACACAGTTCTTTTGTTCTGAGCACGCTCACGTTTCACGCCTTATTAGAGACTCTAGAAAGCAAGAGCGTGCTTCTTGCTCTAAAGCAGAGTGTGTTTCATGGATGAGAAGTGTGCTGTGTGTTGCCCTTCAGAAACGAAGTTAAATGCCAGGCTCTGTGTCTTCCTACAAATGAGACTTCGTTTCAGGTAAACGCAGTCACTTTTCAGCTCCAACGAAGCTATATTGTACACGAAGCTCACACGTTTCTCGCTCTTAACTGTAACGTATTGGATGTTAGAGGGCCTGTGGTTTGTATCAGTTTCAGAAGCAGAGTTAAACTAGATATGGTCCGTGTGTGTAGGAAACACAGTTCTTTTGTTCTGAGCACGCTCACGTTTCCTGCCTTCTTAGAGACTCTAGAAAGCAAGAGCGTGCTTCTTGCTCTAAAGCAGAGTGTGTTTCATGGATGAGAAGTGTGCTGTGTGTTTCCCTTCAGAAACGGAGTTAAATGCCAGGCTCTGTGTCTTCCTACAAGCGAGACTTCGTTTCAGGTAAACGCAGTCACTTTTCAGCTCAAACGAAGCTATATTGTACACGAAGCTCACATGTTTCTCGCTCTTAACTCAAACGCATTGGATGTTAGAGGGCCTGTGGTTTGTATCAGTTTCAGAAGCAGAGTTGAACTAGATATGGTCCGTGTGTTAGGAAACACAGTTCTTTTGTTCTGAGCACTCTCACGTTTCCCGCCTTATTAGAGACTCTGGAAAGCAAGAGCGTGCTTCTAGCTCTAAAGCAGAGTGTGTTTCATGGATGAGAAGTGTGCTGTGTGTTTCCCTTCAGAAACGGAGTTAAATGCCAGGCTCTGTGTCTTCCTACAAGCGAGACTTCGTTTCAGGTAAACGCAGTCACTTTTCAGCTCAAACGAAGCTATATTGTTCACGAAGCTCACAGGTTTCTCGCTCTTAACTGAAACGCATTGGATGTTAGAGGGCCTGTGGTTTGTATCAGTTTCAGAAGCAGAGTTGAACTAGATATGGTCCGTGTGTGTAGGAAACACAGTTCTTTTGTTCTGAGCACGCTCACGTTTCCCGCCTTATTAGAGACTCTAGAAAGCAAGAGCGTGCTTCTTGCTCTAAAGCAGAGTGTGTATCATGGATGAGAACTGTGCTGTGTGTTTCCCTTTAGAAACGGAGTTAAATGCAAGGCTCTGTGTCTCCCTACAAGCGAGACTTCGTTTCAGGTAAACGGAGTCACTTTTCAGCTCAAACGAAGCTATATTGTACACGAAGCTCACACGTTTCTCGCTCTTAACTTAAACGCATTGGATGTTAGAGGGCCTGTGGTTTGTATCAGTTTCAGAAGCAGAGTTGAACTAGATATGGTCCGTGTGTGTAGGAAACACAGTTCTTTTGTTCTTAGCACGCTCACGTTTCCCGCCTTATTAGAGACTATAGAAACCAATAGTGTGCTTCTTGCTCTACAGCAGAGTGTGTTTCATGGATGAGAAGTGTGCTGTGTGTTTCCCTTCAGAAACGGAGTTAAATGCCAGGCTCTGTGTCTTCCTACAAGCGAGACTTCGTTTCAGGTAAACGCAGTCACTTTTCAGCTCAAACGAAGCTATATTGTTCACGAAGCTCACACGTTTCTCGCTCTTAACTGAAACGCATTGGATGTTAGAGGCACTGTGGTTTGTATCAGTTTCAGAATCAGAGTTGAACTAGATATGGTCCGTGTGTGTAGGAAACACAGTTCTTTTGTTCTGAGCACTCCCACGTTTCCCGCCTTCTTAGAGACTCTAGAAAGCAAGAGCGTGCTTCTTGCTCTAAATCAGAGTGTGTTTCATGGATGAGAACTGTGCTGTGTGTTTCCCTTCAGCAACGGAGTTAAATGCCAGTCTCTGTGTCTTCCTACAAGCGAGAATTCGTTTCAGGTAAACGCAGTCACTTTTCAGCTCAAAGGAAGCTATATTGTTCACGAAGCTCACACGTTTCTCGCTCTTAACTGAAACGCATTGGATGTTAGAGGCACTGTGGTTTGTATCAGTTTCAGAAGCAGAGTTGAACTAGATATGGTCCGTGTGTGTAGGAAACACAGTTCTTTTGTTCTGAGCACTCCCACGTTTCCCTCCTTATTAGAGACTCTAGAAAGCAAGAGCGTGCTTCTTGCTCTAAAGCAGAGTGTGTTTCATGGATGAGAACTGTGCTGTGTGTTTCCCTTCAGCAACGGAGTTAAATGCCAGTCTCTGTGTCTTCCTACAAGCGAGACTTCGTTTCAGGTAAACGCAGTCACTTTTCAGCTCAAACGAAGCTATATTGTACACGAAGCTCACACGTTTCTCGCTCTTAACTGAAACGCACTGGATGTTAGGGGGCCTGTGGTTTGTATCAGTTTCAGAAGCAGAGTTGAACTAGATATGGTGCGTGTGTGTAGGAAACACAGTTCTTTTGTTCTGAGCACGCTCACGTTTCCCGCCTTATTAGAGACTCTAGAAAGCAAGAGCGTGCTTCTTGCTCTAAAGCAGAGTGTGTTTCATGGATGAGAAGTGTGCTGTGTGTTTCCCTTCAGAAACGGAGTTAAATGCCAGGCTCTGTGTCTTCCTACAAGCGAGACTTCGTTTCAGGTAAACGCAGTCACTTTTCAGCTCAAACGAAGCTATATTGTACACGAAGCTCACACGTTTCTCGCTCTTAACTGAAACGCATTGGATGTTAGAGGGCCTGTGGTTTGTATCAGTTTCAGAAACAGAGTTGAACTAGATATGGTCCGTGTGTGTAGGAAACACAGTTCTTTTGTTCTGAGCACTCTCACGTTTCCCGCCATGTTAGAGACTCCAGAAAGCAAGAGCGTGCTCCTTGCTCTAAAGCAGAGTGTGTTTCATGGATGAGAAGTGTGCTGTGTGTTTCCCTTCAGAAACGGAGTTAAATGCCAGGCTCTGTGTCTTCCTACAAGCGAGACTTCGTTTCAGGTAAACGCAGTCACTTTTCAGCTCAAACGAAGCTATATTGTACATGAAGCTCACACGTTTCT
Source organism: Onychomys arenicola (assembly GCA_949786405.1). Classification (NCBI taxonomy): domain Eukaryota; kingdom Metazoa; phylum Chordata; class Mammalia; order Rodentia; family Cricetidae; genus Onychomys; species Onychomys arenicola. The sequence goes on from CATKUM010000003.1 coordinate 41,329, forward strand.
CGCTCTTAACTGAAACGCATTGGATGTTAGAGGGCCTGTGATTTGTATCAGTTTCAGAAGCAGAGTTTAACTAGATATGGTGCGTGTGTGTAGGAAACACAGTTCTTTTGTTCTGAGCACGCTCACGTTTCCCGCCTTATTAGAGACTCTAGAAAGCAAGAGCGTGCTTGTTGCTCTAAAGCAGAGTGTGTTTCATGGATGAGAAGTGTGCTGTGTCTTTCCCTTCAGAAACGGAGTTAAATGCCAGGCTCTGTGTCTTCCTACAAGCGAGACTTCGTTTCAGGTAAACGCAGTCACTTTTCAGCTCAAACGAAGCTATATTGTACACGAAGCTCACACGTTTCTCGCTCTTAACTGAAACGCATTGGATGTTAGAGGGCCTGTGGTTTGTATCAGTTTCAGAAGCAGAGTTGAACTAGATATGGTGCGTGTGTGTAGGAAACACAGTTCTTTTGTTCTGAGCACGCTCACGTTTCCCGCCTTATTAGAGACTCTAGAAAGCAAGAGCGTGCTTCTTGCTCTAAAGCAGAGTGTGTTTCATGGATGAGAAGTGTGCTGTGTCTTTCCCTTCAGAAACGGAGTTAAATGCCAGGCTCTGTGTCTTCCTACAAGCGAGACTTCGTTTCAGGTATACGCAGTCACTTTTCAGCTCAAACGAAGCTATATTGTACACGAAGCTCACACGTTTCTCGCTCTTAACTGAAACGCATTGGATGTTAGAGGGCCTGTGGTTTGTATCAGTTTCAGAAGCAGATTTGAACTAGATATGGTACGTGTGTGTAGGAAACACAGTTCTTTTGTTCTGAGCACGCTCACGTTTCACACCTTATTAGAGAATCTAGAAAGCAAGAGCGTGCTTCTTGCTCTAAAGCAGAGTGTGTTTCATGGATGAGAAGTGTGCTGTGTGTTGCCCTTCAGAAACGAAGTTAAATGCCAGGCTCTGTGTCTTCCTACAAGCGAGACTTCGTTTCAGGTAAACGCAGTCACTTTTCAGCTCAAACGAAGCTATATTGTACACGAAGCTCACACGTTTCTCGCTCTTAACTGTAACGCATTGGATGTTAGAGGGCCTGTGGTTTGTATCAGTTTCAGAAGCAGAGTTAAACTAGATATGGTCCGTGTGTGTAGGAAACACAGTTCTTTTGTTCTGAGCACGCTCACGTTTCCCGCCTTATTAGAGACTCTAGAAAGCAAGAGCGTGCTTCTTGCTCTAAAGCAGAGTGTGTTTCATGGATGAGAAGTGTGCTGTGTGTTTCCCTTCAGAAACGGAGTTAAATGCCAGGCTCTGTGTCTTCCTACAAGCGAGACTTCGTTTCAGGTAAACGCAGTCACTTTTCAGCTCAAACGAAGCTATATTGTACACGAAGCTCACATGTTTCTCGCTCTTAACTCAAACGCATTGGATGTTAGAGGGCCTGTGGTTTGTATCAGTTTCAGAAGCAGAGTTGAACTAGATATGGTCCGTGTGTTAGGAAACACAGTTCTTTTGTTCTGAGCACTCTCACGTTTCCCGCCTTATTAGAGACTCTGGAAAGCAAGAGCGTGCTTCTAGCTCTAAAGCAGAGTGTGTTTCATGGATGAGAAGTGTGCTGTGTGTTTCCCTTCAGAAACGGAGTTAAATGCCAGGCTCTGTGTCTTCCTACAAGCGAGACTTCGTTTCAGGTAAACGCAGTCACTTTTCAGCTCAAACGAAGCTATATTGTTCACGAAGCTCACAGGTTTCTCGCTCTTAACTGAAACGCATTGGATGTTAGAGGGCCTGTGGTTTGTATCAGTTTCAGAAGCAGAGTTGAACTAGATATGGTCCGTGTGTGTAGGAAACACAGTTCTTTTGTTCTGAGCACGCTCACGTTTCCCGCCTTATTAGAGACTCTAGAAAGCAAGAGCGTGCTTCTTGCTCTAAAGCAGAGTGTGTATCATGGATGAAAACTGTGCTGTGTGTTTCCCTTCAGAAACGGAGTTAAATACAAGGCTCTGTGTCTCCCTACAAGCGAGACTTCGTTTCAGGTAAACGCAGTCACTTTTCAGCTCAAACGAAGCTATATTGTACACGAAGCTCACACGTTTCTCGCTCTTAACTTAAACGCATTGGATGTTAGAGGGCCTGTGGTTTGTATCAGTTTCAGAAGCAGAGTTGAACTAGATATGGTGCGTGTGTGTAGGAAACACAGTTCTTTTGTTCTGAGCACGCTCACGTTTCCCGCCTTATTAGAGACTCTAGAAAGCAAGAGCGTGCTTCTTGCTCTAAAGCAGAGTGTGTTTCATGGATGAGAAGTGTGCTGTGTCCTTCCCTTCAGAAACGGAGTTAAATGCCAGGCTCTGTGTCTTCCTACAAGCGAGACTTCGTTTCAGGTAAACGCAGTCACTTTTCAGCTCAAAGGAAGCTATATTGTACACGAAGCTCACACGTTTCACGCTCTTAACTGAAACGCATTGGATGTTAGAGGGCCTGTGGTTTGTATCAGTTTCAGAAGCAGAGTTGAACTAGATATGGTCCGTGTATGTAGGAAACACAGTTCTTTTGTTCTTAGCACGCTCACGTTTCCCGCCTCTTTAGAGACTCTAGAAACCAAGAGTGTGCTTCTTGCTCTACAGCAGAGTGTGTTTCATGGATGAGAAGTGTGCTGTGTGTTTCCCTTCAGAAACGGAGTTAAATGCCAGGCTCTGTGTCTTCCTACAAGCGATACTTCGTTTCAGGTAAACGCAGTCACTTTTCAGCTCAAACGAAGCTATATTGTACACGAAGCTCACACGTTTCTCGCTCTTAAATGAAACGCATTGGATGTTAGAGGGCCTGTGGTTTGTATCAGTTTCAGAAGCAGAGTTGAACTAGATATGGTCCGTGTGTGTAGGAAACACAGTTCTTTTGTTCTGAGCACTCCCACGTTTCCCTCCTTATTAGAGACTCTAGAAAGCAAGAGCGTGCTTCTTGCTCTAAAGCAGAGTGTGTTTCATGGATGAGAACTGTGCTGTGTGTTTCCCTTCAGCAACGGAGTTAAATGCCAGTCTCTGTGTCTTCCTACAAGCGAGACTTCGTTTCAGGTAAACGCAGTCACTTTTCAGCTCAAACGAAGCTATATTGTACACGAAGCTCACATGTTTCTCGCTCTTAACTGAAACGCACTGGATGTTAGGGGGCCTGTGGTTTGTATCAGTTTCAGAAGCAGAGTTGAACTAGATATGGTGCGTGTGTGTAGGAAACACAGTTCTTTTGTTCTGAGCACGCTCACGTTTCCCGCCTTATTAGAGACTCTAGAAAGCAAGAGCGTGCTTCTTGCTCTAAAGCAGAGTGTGTTTCATGGATGAGAAGTGTGCTGTGTGTTTCCCTTCAGAAACGGAGTTAAATGCCAGGCTCTGTGTCTTCCTACAAGCGAGACTTCGTTTCAGGTAAACGCAGTCACTTTTCAGCTCAAACGAAGCTATATTGTACACGAAGCTCACACGTTTCTCGCTCTTAACTGAAACGCATTGGATGTTAGAGGGCCTGTGATTTGTATCAGTTTCAGAAGCAGAGTTTAACTAGATATGGTGCGTGTGTGTAGGAAACACAGTTCTTTTGTTCTGAGCACGCTCACGTTTCCCGCCTTATTAGAGACTCTAGAAAGCAAGAGCGTGCTTGTTGCTCTAAAGCAGAGTGTGTTTCATGGATGAGAAGTGTGCTGTGTCTTTCCCTTCAGAAACGGAGTTAAATGCCAGGCTCTGTGTCTTCCTACAAGCGAGACTTCGTTTCAGGTAAACGCAGTCACTTTTCAGCTCAAACGAAGCTATATTGTACACGAAGCTCACACGTTTCTCGCTCTTAACTGAAACGCATTGGATGTTAGAGGGCCTGTGGTTTGTATCAGTTTCAGAAGCAGATTTGAACTAGATATGGTACGTGTGTGTAGGAAACACAGTTCTTTTGTTCTGAGCACGCTCACGTTTCACACCTTATTAGAGACTCTTGAAAGCAAGAGCGTGCTTCTTGCTCTAAAGCAGAGTGTGTTTCATGGATGAGAAGTGTGCTGTGTGTTGCCCTTCAGAAACGAAGTTAAATGCCAGGCTCTGTGTCTTCCTACAAGCGAGACTTCGTTTCAGGTAAACGCAGTCACTTTTCAGCTCAAACGAAGCTATATTGTACACGAAGCTCACACGTTTCTCGCTCTTAACTGTAACGCATTGGATGTTAGAGGGCCTGTGGTTTGTATCAGTTTCAGAAGCAGAGTTAAACTAGATATGGTCCGTGTGTGTAGGAAACACAGTTCTTTTGTTCTGAGCACGCTCACGTTTCCCGCCTTATTAGAGACTCTAGAAAGCAAGAGCGTGCTTCTTGCTCTAAAGCAGAGTGTGTTTCATGGATGAGAAGTGTGCTGTGTGTTTCCCTTCAGAAACGGAGTTAAATGCCAGGCTCTGTGTCTTCCTACAAGCGAGACTTCGTTTCAGGTAAACGCAGTCACTTTTCAGCACAAAGGAAGCTATATTGTACACGAAGCTCACATGTTTCTCGCTCTTAACTCAAACGCATTGGATGTTAGAGGGCCTGTGGTTTGTATCAGTTTCAGAAGCAGAGTTGAACTAGATATGGTCCGTGTGTTAGGAAACACAGTTCTTTTGTTCTGAGCACTCTCAGGTTTCCCGCCTTATTAGAGACTCTGGAAAGCAAGAGCGTGCTTCTAGCTCTAAAGCAGAGTGTGTTTCATGGATGAGAAGTGTGCTGTTTGTTTCCCTTCAGAAACGGAGTTAAATGCCAGTCTCTGTGTCTTCCTACAAGCGAGACTTCGTTTCAGGTAAACGCAGTCACTTTTCAGCTCAAACGAAGCTATATTGTACACGAAGCTCACAGGTTTCTCGCTCTTAACTGAAACGCATTGGATGTTAGAGGGCCTGTGGTTTGTATCAGTTTCAGAAGCAGAGTTGAACTAGATATGGTCCGTGTGTGTAGGAAACACAGTTCTTTTGTTCTGAGCACGCTCACGTTTCCCGCCTTATTAGAGACTCTAGAAAGCAAGAGCGTGCTTCTTGCTCTAAAGCAGAGTGTGTATCATGGATGAAAACTGTGCTGTGTGTTTCCCTTCAGAAACGGAGTTAAATGCAAGGCTCTGTGTCTCCCTACAAGCGAGACTTCGTTTCAGGTAAACGCAGTCACTTTTCAGCTCAAACGCAGCTATATTGTACACGAAGCTCACACGTTTCTCGCTCTTAACTTAAACGCATTGGATGTTAGAGGGCCTGTGGTTTGTATCAGTTTCAGAAGCAGAGTTGAACTAGATATGGTGCGTGTGTGTAGGAAACACAGTTCTTTTGTTCTGAGCACGCTCACGTTTCCCGCCTTATTAGAGACTCTAGAAAGCAAGAGCGTGCTTCTTGCTCTAAAGCAGAGTGTGTTTCATGGATGAGAAGTGTGCTGTGTCTTTCCCTTCAGCAACGGAGTTAAATGCCAGGCTCTGTGTCTTCCTACAAGCGAGACTTCGTTTCAGGTAAATGCAGTCACTTTTCAGCTCAAACGAAGCTATATTGTACACGAAGCTCACACGTTTCTCGCTCTTAACTGAAACGCATTGGATGTTAGAGGGCCTGTGGTTTGTATCAGTTTCAGAAGCAGATTTGAACTAGATATGGTACGTGTGTGTAGGAAACACAGTTCTTTTGTTCTGAGCACGCTCACGTTTCACGCCTTATTAGAGACTCTAGAAAGCAAGAGCGTGCTTCTTGCTCTAAAGCAGAGTGTGTTTCATGGATGAGAAGTGTGCTGTGTGTTGCCCTTCAGAAACGAAGTTAAATGCCAGGCTCTGTGTCTTCCTACAAGCGAGACTTCGTTTCAGGTAAACGCAGTCACTTTTCAGCTCAAACGAAGCTATATTGTACACGAAGCTCACACGTTTCTCGCTCTTAACTGTAACGCATTGGATGTTAGAGGGCCTGTGGTTTGTATCAGTTTCAGAAGCAGAGTTAAACTAGATATGGTCCGTGTGTGTAGGAAACACAGTTCTTTTGTTCTGAGCACGCTCACGTTTCCCGCCTTATTAGAGACTCTAGAAAGCAAGAGCGTGCTTCTTGCTCTAAAGCAGAGTGTGTTTCATGGATGAGAAGTGTGCTGTGTGTTTCCCTTCAGAAACGGAGTTAAATGCCAGGCTCTGTGTCTTCCTACTAGCGAGACTTCGTTTCAGGTAAACGCAGTCACTTTTCAGCTCAAACGAATCTATATTGTACACGAAGCTCACATGTTTCTCGCTCTTAACTCAAACGCATTGGATGTTAGAGGGCCTGTGGTTTGTATCAGTTTCAGAAGCAGAGTTGAACTAGATATGGTCCGTGTGTTAGGAAACACAGTTCTTTTGTTCTGAGCACTCTCACGTTTCCCGCCTTATTAGAGACTCTGGAAAGCAAGAGCGTGCTTCTAGCTCTAAAGCAGAGTGTGTTTCATGGATGAGAAGTGTGCTGTGTGTTTCCCTTCAGAAACGGAGTTAAATGCCAGGCTCTGTGTCTTCCTACAAGCGAGACTTCGTTTCAGGTAAACGCAGTCACTTTTCAGCTCAAACGAAGCTATATTGTTCACGAAGCTCACACGTTTCTCGCTCTTAACTGAAACGCATTGGATGTTAGAGGGCCTGTGGTTTGTATCAGTTTCAGAAGCAGAGTTGAACTAGATATGGTCCGTGTGTGTAGGAAACACAGTTCTTTTGTTCTGAGCACTCTCACGTTTCCCGCCTTATTAGAGACTCTAGAAAGCAAGAGCGTGCTTCTTGCTCTAAAGCAGAGTGTGTATCATGGATGAGAACTGTGCTGTGTGTTTCCCTTCAGAAACGGAGTTAAATGCAAGGCTCTGTGTCTCCCTACAAGCGAGACTTCGTTTCAGGTAAACGCAGTCACTTTTCAGCTCAAACGAAGCTATATTGTACACGAAGCTCACACGTTTCTCGCTCTTAACTTAAACGCATTGGATGTTAGAGGGCCTGTGGTTTGTATCAGTTTCAGAAGCAGATTTGAACTAGATATGGTCCGTGTGTGTAGGAAACACAGTTCTTTTGTTCTTAGCACGCTCACGTTTCCCGCCTTATTAGAGACTATAGAAACCAATAGTGTGCTTCTTGCTCTACAGCAGAGTGTGTTTCATGGATGAGAAGTGTGCTGTGTGTTTCCCTTCAGAAACGGAGTTAAATGCCAGGCTCTGTGTCTTCCTACAAGCGAGACTTCGTTTCAGGTAAACGCAGTCACTTTTCAGCTCAAACGAAGCTATATTGTTCACGAAGCTCACACGTTTCTCGCTCTTAACTGAAACGCATTGGATGTTAGAGGCACTGTGGTTTGTATCAGTTTCAGAATCAGAGTTGAACTAGATATGGTGCGTGTGTGTAGGAAACACAGTTCTTTTGTTCTGAGCACTCCCACGTTTCCCGCCTTCTTAGAGACTCTAGAAAGCAAGAGCGTGCTTCTTGCTCTAAAGCAGAGTGTGTTTCATGGATGAGAACTGTGCTGTGTGTTTCCCTTCAGCAACGGAGTTAAATGCCAGTCTCTGTGTCTTCCTACAAGCGAGAATTCGTTTCAGTAAACGCAGTCACTTTTCAGCTCAAACGAAGCTATATTGTTCACGAAGCTCACAGGTTTCTCGCTCTTAACTGAAACGCATTGGATGTTAGAGGGCCTGTGGTTTGTATCAGTTTCAGAAGCAGAGTTGAACTAGATATGGTCCGTGTGTGTAGGAAACACAGTTCTTTTGTTCTGAGCACGCTCACGTTTCCCGCCTTATTAGAGACTCTAGAAAGCAAGAGCGTGCTTCTTGCTCTAAAGCAGAGTGTGCTTCATGGATGAGAACTGTGCTGTGTGTTTCCCTTCAGAAACGGAGTTAAATGCAAGGCTCTGTGTCTCCCTACAAGCGAGACTTCGTTTCAGGTAAACGCAATCACTTTTCAGCTCAAACGAAGCTATATTGTACACGAAGCTCACACGTTTCTCGCTCTTAACTTAAACGCATTGGATGTTAGAGGGCCTGTGGTTTGTATCAGTTTCAGAAGCAGAGTTGAACTAGATATGGTCCATGTGTGGAGGAAACACAGTTCTTTTGTTCTTAGCACGCTCACGTTTCCCGCCTTATTAGAGACTCTAGAAACCAAGAGTGTGCTTCTTGCTCTACAGCAGAGTGTGTTTCATGGATGAGAAGTGAGCTGTGTGTTTCCCTTCAGAAACGGAGTTAAATGCCAGGCTCTGTGTCTTCCTCCAAGCGAGACTTCGTTTCAGGTAAACGCAGTCACTTTTCAGCTCAAAGGAAGCTATATTGTTCACGAAGCTCACACGTTTCTCACTCTTAACTGAAACGCATTGGATGTTAGAGGCACTGTGGTTTGTATCAGTTTCAGAATCAGAGTTGAACTAGATATGGTCCGTGTGTGTAGGAAACACAGTTCTTTTGTTCTGAGCACTCCCACGTTTCCCTCCTTATTAGAGACTCTAGAAAGCAAGAGCGTGCTTCTTGCTCTAAAGCAGAGTGTGTTTCATGGATGAGAAGTGTGCTGTGTGTTTCCCTTCAGAAACGGAGTTAAATGCCAGGCTCTGTGTCTTCCTACAAGCGAGACTTCGTTTCAGGTAAACGCAGTCACTTTTCAGCTCAAAGGAAGCTATATTGTACACGAAGCTCACACGTTTCTCGCTCTTAACTGAAACGCATTGGATGTTAGAGGGCCTGTGGTTTGTATCAGTTTCAGAAACAGAGTTTAACTAGATATGGTCCGTGTGTGTAGGAAACACAGTTCTTTTGTTCTGAGCACTCTCACGTTTCCCGCCATGTTAGAGACTAGAGAAAGCAAGAGCGTGCTCCTTGCTCTAAAGCAGAGTGTGTTTCATGGATGAGAAGTGTGCTGTGTGTTTCCCTTCAGAAACGGAGTTAAATGCCAGGCTCTGTGTCTTCCTACAAGCGAGACTTCGTTTCAGGTAAACACAGTCACTTTTCAGCTCAAACGAAGCTATATTGTACACGAAGCTCACACGTTTCTCGCTCTTAACTGAAACGCATTGGATGTTAGAGGGCCTGTGCTTTGTATCAGTTTCAGAAACAGAGTTGAACTAGATATGGTCCGTGTGTGTAGGAAACACAGTTCTTTTGTTCTGAGCACTCTCACGTTTCCCGCCATGTTAGAGACTCCAGAAAGCAAGAGCGTGCTCCTTGCTCTAAAGCAGAGTGTGTTTCATGGATGAGAAGTGTGCTGTGTCTTTCCCTTCAGAAACGGAGTTAAATGCCAGGCTCTGTGTCTTCCTACAAGCGAGACTTCGTTTCAGGTAAACGCAGTCACTTTTCAGCTCAAACGAAGCTATATTGTACACGAAGCTCACAGGTTTCTCGCTCTTAACTGAAACGCATTGGATGTTAGAGGGCCTGTGATTTGTATCAGTTTCAGAAGCAGAGTTTAACTAGATATGGTGCGTGTGTGTAGGAAACACAGTTCTTTTGTTCTGAGCACGCTCACGTTTCCCGCCTTATTAGAGACTCTAGAAAGCAAGAGCGTGCTTGTTGCTCTAAAGCAGAGTGTGTTTCATGGATGAGAAGTGTGCTGTGTCTTTCCCTTCAGAAACGGAGTTAAATGCCAGGCTCTGTGTCTTCCTACAAGCGAGACTTCGTTTCAGGTAAACGCAGTCACTTTTCAGCTCAAACGAAGCTATATTGTACACGAAGCTCACACGTTTCTCGCTCTTAACTGAAACGCATTGGATGTTAGAGGGCCTGTGGTTTGTATCAGTTTCAGAAGCAGAGTTGAACTAGATATGGTGCGTGTGTGTAGGAAACACAGTTCTTTTGTTCTGAGCACGCTCACGTTTCCCGCATTATTAGAGACTCTAGAAAGCAAGAGCGTACTTCTTGCTCTAAAGCAGAGTGTGTTTCATGGATGAGAAGTGTGCTGTGTCTTTCCCTTCAGAAACGGAGTTAAATGCCAGGCTCTGTGTCTTCCTACAAGCGAGACTTCGTTTCAGGTAAACGCAGTCACTTTTCAGCTCAAACGAAGCTATATTGTACACGAAGCTCACACGTTTCTCGCTCTTAACTGAAACGCATTGGATGTTAGAGGGCCTGTGGTTTGTATCAGTTTCAGAAGCAGATTTGAACTAGATATGGTACGTGTGTGTAGGAAACACAGTTCTTTTGTTCTGAGCACGCTCACTTTTCACGCCTTATTAGAGACTCTAGAAAGCAAGAGCGTGCTTCTTGCTCTAAAGCAGAGTGTGTTTCATGGATGAGAAGTGTGCTGTGTGTTGCCCTTCAGAAACGAAGTTAAATGCCAGGCTCTGTGTCTTCCTACAAGCGAGACTTCGTTTCAGGTAAACACAGTCACTTTTCAGCTCAAACGAAGCTATATTGTACACGAAGCTCACACGTTTCTCGCTCTTAACTGTAACGCATTGGATGTTAGAGGGCCTGTGGTTTGTATCAGTTTCAGAAGCAGAGTTAAACTAGATATGGTCCGTGTGTGTAGGAAACACAGTTCTTTTGTTCTGAGCACGCTCACGTTTCCCACCTTATTAGAGACTCTAGAAAGCAAGAGCGTGCTTCTTGCTCTAAAGCAGAGTGTGTTTCATGGATGAGAAGTGTGCTGTGTGTTTCCCTTCAGAAACGGAGTTAAATGCCAGGCTCTGTGTCTTCCTACAAGCGAGACTTCGTTTCAGGTAAACGCAGTCACTTTTCAGCTCAAACGAAGCTATATTGTACACGAAGCTCACATGTTTCTCGCTCTTAACTCAAACGCATTGGATGTTAGAGGGCCTGTGGTTTGTATCAGTTTCAGAAGCAGAGTTGAACTAGATATGGTCCGTGTGTTATGAAACACAGTTCTTTTGTTCTGAGCACTCTCACGTTTCCCGCCTTATTAGAGACTCTGGAAAGCAAGAGCGTGCTTCTAGCTCTAAAGCAGAGTGTGTTTCATGGATGAGAAGTGTGCTGTGTGTTTCCCTTCAGAAACGGAGTTAAATGCCAGGCTCTGTGTCTTCCTACAAGCGAGACTTCGTTTCAGGTAAACGCAGTCACTTTTCAGCTCAAACGAAGCTATATTGTTCACGAAGCTCACAGGTTTCTCGCTCTTAACTGAAACGCATTGGATGTTACAGGGCCTGTGGTTTGTATCAGTTTCAGAAGCAGAGTTTAACTAGATATGGTGCGTGTGTGTAGGAAACACAGTTCTTTTGTTCTGAGCACGCTCACGTTTCCCGCCTTATTAGAGACTCTAGAAAGCAAGAGCGTGCTTGTTGCTCTAAAGCAGAGTGTGTTTCATGGATGAGAAGTGTGCTGTGTGTTTCCCTTCAGAAACGGAGTTAAATGCCAGGCTCTGTGTCTTCCTACAAGCGAGACTTCGTTTCAGGTAAACGCAGTCACTTTTCAGCTCAAACGAAGCTATATTGGACACGAAGCTCACACGTTTCTCGCTCTTAACTGAAACGCATTGGATGTTAGAGGGCCTGTGGTTTGTATCAGTTTCAGAAGCAGAGTTGAACTAGATATGGTGCGTGTGTGTAGGAAACACAGTTCTTTTGTTCTGAGCACGCTCACGTTTCCCGCCTTATTAGAGACTCTAGAAAGCAAGAGCGTGCTTCTTGCTCTAAAGCAGAGTGTGTTTCATGGATGAGAAGTGTCTTGTGTCTTTCCCTTCAGAAACGGAGTTAAATGCCAGGCTCTGTGTCTTCCTACAAGCGAGACTTCGTTTCAGGTAAACGCAGTCACTTTTCAGCTCAAACGAAGCTATATTGTACACGAAGCTCACACGTTTCTCGCTCTTAACTGAAACGCATTGGATGTTAGAGGGCCTGTGGTTTGTATCAGTTTCAGAAGCAGATTTGAACTAGATATGGTACGTGTGTGTAGGAAACACAGTTCTTTTGTTCTGAGCACGCTCACGTTTCACGCCTTATTAGAGACTCTAGAAAGCAAGAGCGTGCTTCTTGCTCTAAAGCAGAGTGTGTTTCATGGATGAGAACTGTGCTGTGTGTTGCCCTTCAGAAACGAAGTTAAATGCCAGGCTCTGTGTCTTCCTACAAGCGAGACTTCGTTTCAGGTAAACACAGTCACTTTTCAGCTCAAACGAAGCTATATTGTACACGAAGCTCACACGTTTCTCGCTCTTAACTGTAACGCATTGGATGTTAGAGGGCCTGTGGTTTGTATCAGTTTCAGAAGCAGAGTTGAACTAGATATGGTCCGTGTGTTAGGAAACACAGTTCTTTTGTTCTGAGCACTCTCACGTTTCCCGCCTTATTAGAGACTCTGGAAAGCAAGAGCGTGCTTCTAGCTCTAAAGCAGAGTGTGTTTCATGGATGAGAAGTGTGCTGTGTGTTTCCCTTCAGAAACGGAGTTAAATGCCAGGCTCTGTGTCTTCCTACAAGCGAGACTTCGTTTCAGGTAAACGCAGTCACTTTTCAGCTCAAACGAAGCTATATTGTTCACGAAGCTCACAGGTTTCTCGCTCTTAACTGAAACGCATTGGATGTTAGAGGGCCTGTGGTTTGTATCAGTTTCAGAAGCAGAGTTGAACTAGATATGGTCCGTGTGTGTAGGAAACACAGTTCTTTTGTTCTGAGCACGCTCACGTTTCCCGCCTTATTAGAGACTCTAGAAAGCAAGAGCGTGCTTCTTGCTCTAAAGCAGAGTGTGTATCATGGATGAGAACTGTGCTGTGTGTTTCCCTTCAGAAACGGAGTTAAATGCAAGGCTCTGTGTCTCCCTACAAGCGAGACTTCGTTTCAGGTAAACGCAGTCACTTTTCAGCTCAAACGAAGCTATATTGTACACGAAGCTCACACGTTTCTCGCTCTTAACTGAAACGCATTGGATGTTAGAGGGCCTGTGGTTTGTATCAGTTTCAGAAGCAGAGTTGAACTAGATATGGTCCGTGTGTGTAGGAAACACAGTTCTTTTGTTCTGAGCACGCTCACGTTTCCCGCCTTATTAGAGACTCTAGAAAGCAAGAGCGTGCTTCTTGCTCTAAAGCAGAGTGTGTATCATGGATGAGAACTGTGCTGTGTGTTTCCCTTCAGAAACGGAGTTAAATGCAAGGCTCTGTGTCTCCCTACAAGCGAGACTTCGTTTCAGGTAAACGCAGTCACTTTTCAGCTCAAACGAAGCTATATTGTACACAAAGCTCACACGTTTCTCGCTCTTAACTTAAACGCATTGGATGTTAGAGGGCCTGTGGTTTGTATCAGTTTCATAAGCAGAGTTGAACTAGATATGGTCCGTGTGTGTAGGAAAAACAGTTCTTTTGTTCTTAGCACGCTCACGTTTCCCGCCTTATTAGAGACTATAGAAACCAATAGTGTGCTTCTTGCTCTACAGCAGAGTGTGTTTCATGGATGAGAAGTGTGCTGTGTGTTTCCCTTCAGAAACGGAGTTAAATGCCAGGCTCTTTGTCTTCCTACAAGCGAGACTTCGTTTCAGGTAAACGCAGTCACTTTTCAGCTCAAACGAAGCTATATTGTTCACGAAGCTCACACGTTTCTCGCTCTTAACTGAAACGCATTGGATGTTAGAGGCACTGTGGTTTGTATCAGTTTCAGAATCAGAGTTGAACTAGATATGGTCCGTGTGTGTAGGAAACACAGTTCTTTTGTTCTGAGCACTCCCACGTTTCCCGCCTTATTAGAGACTCTAGAAAGCAAGAGCGTGCTTCTTGCTCTAAAGCAGAGTGTGTTTCATGGATGAGAACTGTGCTGTGTGTTTCCCTTCAGCAACGGAGTTAAATGCCAGTCTCTGTGTCTTCCTACAAGCGAGACTTCGTTTCAGGTAAACGCAGTCACTTTTCAGCTCAAACGAAGCTATATTGTTCACGAAGCTCACAGGTTTCTCGCTCTTAACTGAAACGCATTGGATGTTAGAGGGCCTGTGGTTTGTATCAGTTTCAGAAGCAGAGTTGAACTAGATATGGTCCGTGTGTGTAGGAAACACAGTTCTTTTGTTCTGAGCACGCTCACGTTTCCCGCCTTATTAGAGACTCTAGAAAGCAAGAGCGTGCTTCTTGCTCTAAAGCAGAGTGTGCTTCATGGATGAGAACTGTGCTGTGTGTTTCCCTTCAGAAACGGAGTTAAATGCAAGGCTCTGTGTCTCCCTACAAGCGAGACTTCGTTTCAGGTAAACGCAATCACTTTTCAGCTCAAATGAAGCTATATTGTACACGAAGCTCACACGTTTCTCGCTCTTAACTTAAACGCATTGGATGTTAGAGGGCCTGTGGTTTGTATCAGTTTTAGAAGCAGAGTTGAACTAGATATGGTCCGTGTGTGTAGGAAACACAGTTCTTTTGTTCTTAGCACGCTCACGTTTCCCGCCTTATTAGAGACTCTAGAAACCAAGAGTGTGCTTCTTGCTCTACAGCAGAGTGTGTTTCATGGATGAGAAGTGAGCTGTGTGTTTCCCTTCAGAAACGGAGTTAAATGCCAGGCTCTGTGTCTTCCTACAAGCGAGACTTCGTTTCAGGTAAACGCAGTCACTTTTCAGCTCAAACGAAGCTATATTGTTCACGAAGCTCACACGTTTCTCGCTCTTAACTGAAACGCATTGGATGTTAGAGGCACTGTGGTTTGTATCAGTTTCAGAAGCAGAGTTGAACTAGATATGGTCCGTGTGTGTAGGAAACACAGTTCTTTTGTTCTGAGCACTCCCACGTTTCCCTCCTTATTAGAGACTCTAGAAAGCAAGAGCGTGCTTTTTGCTCTTAAGCAGAGTGTGTTTCATGGATGAGAACTGTGCTGTGTGTTTCCCTTCAGAAACGGAGTTAAATGCCAGGCTCTGTGTCTTCCTACAAGCGAGACTTCGTTTCAGGTAAATGCAGTCACTTTTCAGCTCAAAGGAAGCTATATTGTTCACAAAGCTCACACGTTTCTCGCTCTTAACTGAGACGCATTGGATGTTAGAGGCACTGTGGTTTGTATCAGTTTCAGAAGCAGAGTTGAACTAGATATGGTCCGTGTGTGTAGGAAACACAGTTCTTTTGTTCTGAGCACTCCCACGTTTCCATCATTATTAGAGACTCTAGAAAGCAAGAGCGTGCTTCTTGCTCTAAAGCAGAGTGTGTTTCATGGATGAGAAGTGTGCTGTGTGTTTCCCTTCAGAAACGGAGTTAAATGCCAGGCTCTGTGTCTTCCTACAAGCGAGACTTCGTTTCAGGTAAACGCAGTCACTTTTCAGCTCAAAGGAAGCTATATTGTACACGAAGCTCACACGTTTCTCGCTCTTAACTGAAACGCATTGGATGTTAGAGGGCCTGTGGTTTGTATCAGTTTCAGAAACAGAGTTTAACTAGATATGGTCCGTGTGTGTAGGAAACACAGTTCTTTTGTTCTGAGCACTTTCACGTTTCCCGCCATGTTAGAGACTCCAGAAAGCAAGAGCGTGCTCCTTGCTCTAAAGCAGAGTGTGTTTCATGGATGAGAAGTGTGCTGTGTGTTTCCCTTCAGAAACGGAGTTAAATGCCAGGCTCTGTGTCTTCCTACAAGCGAGACTTCGTTTCAGGTAAACGCAGTCACTTTTCAGCTCAAACGAAGCTATATTGTACACGAAGCTCACACGTTTCTCGCTCTTAACTGAAACGCATTGGATGTTAGAGGGCCTGTGGTTTGTTTCAGTTTCAGAAGCAAAGTTGAACTAGATATGGTCCGTGTGTGTAGGAAACACAGTTCTTTTGTTCTTAGCACGCTCACGTTTCCCGCCTTATTAGAGAATCTAGAAAGCAAGAGCGTGCTTCTTGCTCTAAAGCAGAGTGTGTTTCATGGATGAGAAGTGTGCTGTGTCTTTCCCTTCAGAAACGGAGTTAAATGCCAGGCTCTGTGTCTTCCTACAAGCGAGACTTCGTTTCAGGTAAACGCAGTCACTTTTCAGCTCAAACGAAGCTATATTGGACACGAAGCTCACACGTTTCTCGCTCTTAACTGAAACGCATTGGATGTTAGAGGGCCTGTGGTTTGTATCAGTTTCAGAAGCAGAGTTGAACTAGATATGGTGCGTGTGTGTAGGAAACACAGTTCTTTTGTTCTGAGCACGCTCACGTTTCCCGCCTTATTAGAGACTCTAGAAAGCAAGAGCGTGCTTCTTGCTCTAAAGTAGAGTGTGTTTCATGGATGAGAAGTGTGCTGTGTCTTTCCCTTCAGAAACGGAGTTAAATGCCAGGCTCTGTGTCTTCCTACAAGCGAGACTTCGTTTCAGGTAAAGGCAGTCACTTTTCAGCTCAAACGAAGCTATATTGTACACGAAGCTCACACGTTTCTCGCTCTTAACTGAAACGCATTGGATGTTAGAGGGCCTGTGGTTTGTATCAGTTTCAGAAGCAGAATTGAACTAGATATGGTACGTGTGTGTAGGAAACACAGTTCTTTTGTTCTGAGCACGCTCACGTTTCCCGCCTTATTAGAGACTCTAGAAAGCAAGAGCGTGCTTCTTGCTCTAAAGCAGAGTGTGTTTCATGGATGAGAAGTGTGCTGTGTGTTGCCCTTCAGAAACGAAGTTAAATGCCAGGCTCTGTGTCTTCCTACAAGGGAGACTTCGTTTCAGGTAAACACAGTCACTTTTCAGCTCAAACGAAGCTATATTGTACACGAAGCTCACACGTTTCTCGCTCTTAACTGTAACGCATTGGATGTTAGAGGGCCTGTGGTTTGTATCAGTTTCAGAAGCAGAGTTAAACTAGATATGGTCCGTGTGTGTAGGAAACACAGTTCTTTTGTTCTGAGCACGCTCACGTTTCCCGCCTTATTAGAGACTCTAGAAAGCAAGAGCGTGCTTCTTGCTCTAAAGCAGAGTGTGTTTCATGGATGAGAAGTGTGCTGTGTGTTTCCCTTCAGAAACGGAGTTAAATGCCAGGCTCTGTGTCTTCCTACAAGCGAGACTTCGTTTCAGGTAAACGCAGTCACTTTTCAGCTCAAACGAAGCTATATTGTACACGAAGCTCACATGTTTCTCGCTCTTAACTCAAACGCATTGGATGTTAGAGGGCCTGTGGTTTGTATCAGTTTCAGAAGCAGAGTTGAACTAGATATGGTCCGTGTGTTAGGAAACACAGTTCTTTTGTTCTGAGCACTCTCACGTTTCCCGCCTTATTAGAGACTCTGGAAAGCAAGAGCGTGCTTCTAGCTCTAAAGCAGAGTGTGTTTCATGGATGAGAAGTGTGCTGTGTGTTTCCCTTCAGAAACGGAGTTAAATGCCAGGCTCTGTGTCTTCCTACAAGCGAGACTTCGTTTCAGGTAAACGCAGTCACTTTTCAGCTCAAACGAAGCTATATTGTTCACGAAGCTCACAGGTTTCTCGCTCTTAACTGAAACGCATTGGATGTTAGAGGGCCTGTGGTTTGTATCAGTTTCAGAAGCAGAGTTGAACTAGATATGGTCCGTGTGTGTAGGAAACACAGTTCTTTTGTTCTGAGCACGCTCACGTTTCCCGCCTTATTAGAGACTCTAGAAAGCAAGAGCGTGCTTCTTGCTCTAAAGCAGAGTGTGTATCATGGATGAGAACTGTGCTGTGTGATTTCCTTCAGAAACGGAGTTAAATGCCAGGCTCTGTGTCTCCCTACAAGCGAGACTTCGTTTCAGGTAAACGCAGTCACTTTTCAGCTCAAACGAAGCTATATTGTACACAAAGCTCACACGTTTCTCGCTCTTAACTTAAACGCATTGGATGTTAGAGGGCCTGTGGTTTGTATCAGTTTCAGAAGCAGAGTTGAACTAGATATGGTCCGTGTGTGTAGGAAACACAGTTCTTTTGTTCTTAGCACGCTCACGTTTCCCGCCTTATTAGAGACTATAGAAACCAATAGTGTGCTTCTTGCTCTACAGCAGAGTGTGTTTCAT
This sequence comes from Onychomys arenicola, assembly GCA_949786405.1. Taxonomy (NCBI): domain Eukaryota; kingdom Metazoa; phylum Chordata; class Mammalia; order Rodentia; family Cricetidae; genus Onychomys; species Onychomys arenicola. Next base: position 59,113 of record CATKUM010000003.1, read on the forward strand.
GGATGAGAAGTGTGCTGTGTGTTTCCCTTCAGAAACGGAGTTAAATGCCAGGCTCTGTGTCTTCCTACAAGCGAGACTTCGTTTCAGGTAAACGCAGTCACTTTTCAGCTCAAACGAAGCTATATTGTTCACGAAGCTCACACGTTTCTCGCTCTTAACTGAAACGCATTGGATGTTAGAGGCACTGTGGTTTGTATCAGTTTCAGAATCAGAGTTGAACTAGATATGGTCCGTGTGTGTAGGAAACACAGTTCTTTTGTTCTGAGCACTCCCACGTTTCCCGCCTTATTAGAGACTCTAGAAAGCAAGAGCGTGCTTCTTGCTCTAAAGCAGAGTGTGTTTCATGGATGAGAACTGTGCTGTGTGTTTCCCTTCAGCAACGGAGTTAAATGCCAGTCTCTGTGTCTTCCTACAAGCGAGACTTCGTTTCAGGTAAACGCAGTCACTTTTCAGCTCAAACGAAGCTATATTGTTCACGAAGCTCACAGGTTTCTCGCTCTTAACTGAAACGCATTGGATGTTAGAGGGCCTGTGGTTTGTATCAGTTTCAGAAGCAGAGTTGAACTAGATATGGTCCGTGTGTGTAGGAAACACAGTTCTTTTGTTCTGAGCACGCTCACGTTTCCCGCCTTATTAGAGACTCTAGAAAGCAAGAGCGTGCTTCTTGCTCTAAAGCAGAGTGTGCTTCATGGATGAGAACTGTGCTGTGTGTTTCCCTTCAGAAACGGAGTTAAATGCAAGGCTCTGTGTCTCCCTACAAGCGAGACTTCGTTTCAGGTAAACGCAATCACTTTTCAGCTCAAACGAAGCTATATTGTACACGAAGCTCACACGTTTCTCGCTCTTAACTTAAACGCATTGGATGTTAGAGGGCCTGTGGTTTGTATCAGTTTCAGAAGCAGAGTTGAACTAGATATGGTCCGTGTGTGTAGGAAACACAGTTCTTTTGTTCTTAGCACGCTCACGTTTCCCGCCTTATTAGAGACTCTAGAAACCAAGAGTGTGCTTCTTGCTCTACAGCAGAGTGTGTTTCATGGATGAGAAGTGAGCTGTGTGTTTCCCTTCAGAAACGGAGTTAAATGCCAGGCTCTGTGTCTTCCTACAAGCGAGACTTCGTTTCAGGTAAAAGCAGTCACTTTTCAGCTCAAACGAAGCTATATTTTTCACGAAGCTCACACGTTTCTCGCTCTTAACTGAAACGCATTGGATGTTAGAGGCACTGTGGTTTGTATCAGTTTCAGAAGCAGAGTTGAACTAGATATGGTCCGTGTGTGTAGGAAACACAGTTCTTTTGTTCTGAGCACTCCCACGTTTCCCTCCTTATTAGAGACTCTAGAAAGCAAGAGCGTGCTTTTTGCTCTTAAGCAGAGTGTGTTTCATGGATGAGAACTGTGCTGTGTGTTTCCCTTCAGAAACGGAGTTAAATGCCAGGCTCTGTGTCTTCCTACAAGCGAGACTTCGTTTAAGGTAAACGCAGTCACTTTTCAGCTCAAAGGAAGCTATATTGTTCACGAAGCTCACACGTTTCTCGCTCTTAACTGAAACGCATTGGATGTTAGAGGCACTGTGGTTTGTATCAGTTTCAGAAGCAGAGTTGAACTAGATATGGTCCGTGTGTGTAGGAAACACAGTTCTTTTGTTCTGAGCACTCCCACGTTTCCATCATTATTAGAGACTCTAGAAAGCAAGAGCGTGCTTCTTGCTCTAAAGCAGAGTGTGTTTCATGGATGAGAAGTGTGCTGTGTGTTTCCCTTCAGAAACGGAGTTAAATGCCAGGCTCTGTGTCTTCCTACAAGCGAGACTTCGTTTCAGGTAAACGCAGTCACTTTTCAGCTCAAAGGAAGCTATATTGTACACGAAGCTCACACGTTTCTCGCTCTTAACTGAAACGCATTGGATGTTAGAGGGCCTGTGGTTTGTATCAGTTTCAGAAACAGAGTTTAACTAGATATGGTCCGTGTGTGTAGGAAACACAGTTCTTTTGTTCTGAGCACTCTCACGTTTCCCGCCTTATTAGAGACTCTGGAAAGCAAGAGCGTGCTTCTAGCTCTAAAGCAGAGTGTGTTTCATGGATGAGAAGTGTGCTGTGTGTTTCCCTTCAGAAACGGAGTTAAATGCCAGGCTCTGTGTCTTCCTACAAGCGAGACTTCGTTTCAGGTAAACGCAGTCACTTTTCAGCTCAAACGAAGCTATATTGTTCACGAAGCTCACAGGTTTCTCGCTCTTAACTGAAACGCATTGGATGTTAGAGGGCCTGTGGTTTGTATCAGTTTCAGAAGCAGAGTTGAACTAGATATGGTCCGTGTGTGTAGGAAACACAGTTCTTTTGTTCTGAGCACGCTCACGTTTCCCGCCTTATTAGAGACTCTAGAAAGCAAGAGCGTGCTTCTTGCTCTAAAGCAGAGTGTGTATCATGGATGAGAACTGTGCTGTGTGATTTCCTTCAGAAACGGAGTTAAATGCCAGGCTCTGTGTCTCCCTACAAGCGAGACTTCGTTTCAGGTAAACGCAGTCACTTTTCAGCTCAAACGAAGCTATATTGTACACAAAGCTCACACGTTTCTCGCTCTTAACTTAAACGCATTGGATGTTAGAGGGCCTGTGGTTTGTATCAGTTTCAGAAGCAGAGTTGAACTAGATATGGTCCGTGTGTGTAGGAAACACAGTTCTTTTGTTCTTAGCACGCTCACGTTTCCCGCCTTATTAGAGACTATAGAAACCAATAGTGTGCTTCTTGCTCTACAGCAGAGTGTGTTTCATGGATGAGAAGTGTGCTGTGTGTTTCCCTTCAGAAACGGAGTTAAATGCCAGGCTCTGTGTCTTCCTACAAGCGAGACTTCGTTTCAGGTAAACGCAGTCACTTTTCAGCTCAAACGAAGCTATATTGTTCACGAAGCTCACACGTTTCTCGCTCTTAACTGAAACGCATTGGATGTTAGAGGCACTGTGGTTTGTATCAGTTTCAGAAGCAGAGTTGAACTAGATATGGTCCGTGTGTGTAGGAAACACAGTTCTTTTGTTCTGAGCACTCCCACGTTTCCCGCCTTATTAGAGACTCTAGAAAGCAAGAGCGTGCTTCTTGCTCTAAAGCAGAGTGTGTTTCATGGATGAGAACTGTGCTGTGTGTTTCCCTTCAGCAACGGAGTTAAATGCCAGTCTCTGTGTCTTCCTACAAGCGAGACTTCGTTTCAGGTAAACGCAGTCACTTTTCAGCTCAAACGAAGCTATATTGTTCACGAAGCTCACAGGTTTCTCGCTCTTAACTGAAACGCATTGGATGTTAGAGGGCCTGTGGTTTGTATCAGTTTCAGAAGCAGAGTTGAACTAGATATGGTCCGTGTGTGTAGGAAACACAGTTCTTTTGTTCTGAGCACGCTCACGTTTCCCGCCTTATTAGAGACTCTAGAAAGCAAGAGCGTGCTTCTTGCTCTAAAGCAGAGTGTGCTTCATGGATGAGAACTGTGCTGTGTGTTTCCCTTCAGAAACGGAGTTAAATGCAAGGCTCTGTGTCTCCCTACAAGCGAGACTTCGTTTCAGGTAAACGCAATCACTTTTCAGCTCAAACGAAGCTATATTGTACACGAAGCTCACACGTTTCTCGCTCTTAACTTAAACGCATTGGATGTTAGAGGGCCTGTGGTTTGTATCAGTTTCAGAAGCAGAGTTGAACTAGATATGGTCCGTGTGTGTAGGAAACACAGTTCTTTTGTTCTTAGCACGCTCACGTTTCCCGCCTTATTAGAGACTCTAGAAACCAAGAGTGTGCTTCTTGCTCTACAGCAGAGTGTGTTTCATGGATGAGAAGTGAGCTGTGTGTTTCCCTTCAGAAACGGAGTTAAATGCCAGGCTCTGTGTCTTCCTACAAGCGAGACTTCGTTTCTGGTAAAAGCAGTCACTTTTCAGCTCAAACGAAGCTATATTGTTCACGAAGCTCACACGTTTCTCGCTCTTAACTGAAACGCATTGGATGTTAGAGGCACTGTGGTTTGTATCAGTTTCAGAAGCAGAGTTGAACTAGATATGGTCCGTGTGTGTAGGAAACACAGTTCTTTTGTTCTGAGCACTCCCACGTTTCCCTCCTTATTAGAGACTCTAGAAAGCAAGAGCGTGCTTTTTGCTCTTAAGCAGAGTGTGTTTCATGGATGAGAACTGTGCTGTGTGTTTCCCTTCAGAAACGGAGTTAAATGCCAGGCTCTGTGTCTTCCTACAAGCGAGACTTCGTTTAAGGTAAACGCAGTCACTTTTCAGCTCAAAGGAAGCTATATTGTTCACGAAGCTCACACGTTTCTCGCTCTTAACTGAAACGCATTGGATGTTAGAGGCACTGTGGTTTGTATCAGTTTCAGAAGCAGAGTTGAACTAGATATGGTCCGTGTGTGTAGGAAACACAGTTCTTTTGTTCTGAGCACTCCCACGTTTCCATCATTATTAGAGACTCTAGAAAGCAAGAGCGTGCTTCTTGCTCTAAAGCAGAGTGTGTTTCATGGATGAGAAGTGTGCTGTGTGTTTCCCTTCAGAAACGGAGTTAAATGCCAGACTCTGTGTCTTCCTACAAGCGAGACTTCGTTTCAGGTAAACGCAGTCACTTTTCAGCTCAAAGGAAGCTATATTGTACACGAAGCTCACACGTTTCTCGCTCTTAACTGAAACGCATTGGATGTTAGAGGGCCTGTGATTTGTATCAGTTTCAGAAACAGAGTTTAACTAGATATGGTCCGTGTGTGTAGGAAACACAGTTCTTTTGTTCTGAGCACTTTCACGTTTCCCGCCATGTTAGAGACTCCAGAAAGCAAGAGCGTGCTCCTTGCTCTAAAGCAGAGTGTGTTTCATGGATGAGAAGTGTGCTGTGTGTTTCCCTTCAGAAACGGAGTTAAATGCCAGGCTCTGTGTCTTCCTACAAGCGAGACTTCGTTTCAGGTAAACGCAGTCACTTTTCAGCTCAAACGAAGCTATATTGTACACGATGCTCACACGTTTCTCGCTCTTAACTGAAACGCATTGGATGTTAGAGGGCCTGTGGTTTGTTTCAGTTTCAGAAGCAAAGTTGAACTAGATATGGTCCGTGTGTGTAGGAAACACAGTTCTTTTGTTCTTAGCACGCTCACGTTTCCCGCCTTATTAGAGAATCTAGAAAGCAAGAGCGTGCTTCTTGCTCTAAAGCAGAGTGTGTTTCATGGATGAGAAGTGTGCTGTGTGTTTCCCTTCAGAAACGGAGTTAAATGCCAGGCTCTGTGTCTTCCTACAAGCGAGAATTCGTTTCAGGTAAACGCAGTCACTTTTCAGCTCAAACGAAGCTATATTGTTCACGAAGCTCACACGTTTCTCGCTCTTAACTGAAACGCATTGGATGTTAGAGGCACTGTGGTTTGTATCAGTTTCAGAAGCAGAGTTGAACTAGATATGGTCCGTGTGTGTAGGAAACACAGTTCTTTTGTTCTGAGCACGCTCACGTTTCCCGCCTTATTAGAGACTCTAGAAAGCAAGAACGTGCTTCTTGCTCTAAAGCAGAGTGTGTTTCATGGATGAGAAGTGTGCTGTGTGTTTCCCTTCAGAAACGGAGTTACATGCCAGGCTCTGTGTCTTCCTACAAGCGAGACTTCGTTTCAGGTAAACGCAGTCACTTTTCAGCTCAAACGAAGCTATATTGTACACGAAGCTCACACGTTTCTCGCTCTTAACTGAAACGCATTGGATGTTAGAGGGCCTGTGGTTTGTATCAGTTTCAGAAGCAGAGTTGAACTAGATATGGTCCGTGTGTGTAGGAAACACAGTTCTTTTGTTCTGAGCACTCTCACGTTTCCTGCCTTACTAGAGACTCTAGAAAGCAAGAGCGTGCTTCTTGCTCTAAAGCAGAGTGTGTTTCATGGATGAGAAGTGTGCTGTGTGTTTCCCTTCAGAAACGGAGTTAAATGCCAGGCTCTGTGTCTTCCTCCAAGCGAGACTTCGTTTCAGGTAAACGCAGTCACTTTTCAGCTCAAACGAAGCTATATTGTTCACGAAGCTCACACGTTTCTCGCTCTTAACTGAAACGCATTGGATGTTAGAGGGCCTGTGGTTTGTTTCAGTTTCAGAAGCAAAGTTGAACTAGATATGGTCCGTGTGTGTAGGAAACACAGTTCTTTTGTTCTTAGCACGCTCACGTTTCCCGCCTTATTAGAGAATCTAGAAAGCAAGAGCGTGCTTCTTGCTCTAAAGCAGAGTGTGTTTCATGGATGAGAAGTGTGCTGTGTGTTTCCCTTCAGAAACGGAGTTAAATGCCAGGCTCTGTGTCTTCCTACAAGCAAGAATTCGTTTCAGGTAAACGCAGTCACTTTTCAGCTCAAACGAAGCTATATTGTTCACGAAGCTCACACGTTTCTCGCTCTTAACTGAAACGCATTGGATGTTAGAGGCACTGTGGTTTGTATCAGTTTCAGAAGCAGAGTTGAACTAGATATGGTCCGTGTGTGTAGGAAACACAGTTCTTTTGTTCTGAGCACGCTCACGTTTCCCGCCTTATTAGAGACTCTAGAAAGCAAGAACGTGCTTCTTGCTCTAAAGCAGAGTGTGTTTCATGGATGAGAAGTGTGCTGTGTGTTTCCCTTCAGAAACGGAGTTACATGCCAGGCTCTGTGTCTTCCTACAAGCGAGACTTCGTTTCAGGTAAACGCAGTCACTTTTCAGCTCAAACGAAGCTATATTGTACACGAAGCTCACACGTTTCTCGCTCTTAACTGAAACGCATTGGATGTTAGAGGGCCTGTGGTTTGTATCAGTTTCAGAAGCAGAGTTGAACTAGATATGGTCCGTGTGTGTAGGAAACACAGTTCTTTTGTTCTGAGCACTCTCACGTTTCCTGCCTTACTAGAGACTCTAGAAAGCAAGAGCGTGCTTCTTGCTCTAAAGCAGAGTGTGTTTCATGGATGAGAAGTGTGCTGTGTGTTTCCCTTCAGAAACGGAGTTAAATGCCAGGCTCTGTGTCTTCCTCCAAGCGAGACTTCGTTTCAGGTAAACGCAGTCACTTTTCAGCTCAAACGAAGCTATATTGTTCACGAAGCTCACACGTTTCTCGCTCTTAACTGAAACGCATTGGATGTTAGAGGCACTGTGGTTTGTATCAGTTTCAGAAGCAGAGTTGAACTAGATATGGTCCGTGTGTGTAGGAAACACAGTTCTTTTGTTCTGAGCACGCTCACGTTTCCCGCCTTATTAGAGACTCTAGAAAGCAAGAGCGTGCTTCTTGCTCTAAAGCAGAGTGTGTTTCATGGATGAGAAGTGTGCTGTGTGTTTCCCTTCAGAAACGGAGTTAAATGCCAGGCTCTGTGTCTTCCTACAAGCGAGACTTCGTTTCAGGTAAATGCAGTCACTTTTCAGCTCAAACGAAGCTATATTGTACACGAAGCTCACACGTTTCTCGCTCTTAACTGAAACGCATTGGATGTTAGAGGGCCTGTGGTTTGTATCAGTTTCAGAAGCAGAGTTGAACTAGATATGGTCCGTGTGTGTAGGAAACACAGTTCTTTTGTTCTGAGCACTCTCACGTTTCCTGCCTTACTAGAGACTCTAGAAAGCAAGAGCGTGCTTCTTGCTCTAAAGCAGAGTGTGTTTCATGGATGAGAAGTGTGCTGTGTGTTTCCCTTCAGAAACGGAGTTAAATGCCAGGCTCTGTGTCTTCCTACAAGCGATACTTCGTTTCAGGTAAACGCAGTCATTTTTCAGCTCAAACGAAGCTATATTGTACAGGAAGCTCACACGTTTCTCGCTCTTTACTGAAACGCATTGGATGTTAGAGGGCCTGTGGTTTGTATCAGTTTCAGAAGCAGAGTTGAACTAGATATGGTGCGTGTGTGTAGGAAACACAGTTCTTTTGTTCTGAGCAAACTCACGTTTCCCGCCTTATTAGAGACTCTAGAAAGCAAGAGCGTGCTTCTTGCTCTAAAGTAGAGTGTGTTTCATGGATGAGAAGTGTGCTGTGTGTTTCACTTCAGAAACGGAGTTACTTGCCAGGCTCTGTGTCTTCCTACAAGCGAGACTTCGTTTCAGGTAAACGCAGTCACTTTTCAGCTCAAACGAAGCTATATTGTTCACGACGCTCACAGGTTTCTCGCTCTTATCTGAAACGCATTGGATGTTAGAGGGCCTGTGGTTTGTATCAGTTTCAGAAGCAGAGTTGAACTAGATATGGTCCGTGTGTGTAGGAAACACACTTCTTTTGTTCTGAGCACGCTCACGTTTCTCGCCTTATTAGAGACTCTAGAAAGCAAGAGCATGCTTCTTGCTCTAAAGCAGAGTGTGTTTCATGGATGAGAACTGTGCTGTGTGTTTCCCTTCAGAAACGGAGTTAAATGCAAGGCTCTGTGTCTCCCTACAAGCGAGACTTCGTTTCAGATAAACGCAATCACTTTTCAGCTCAAAGGAAGCTATATTGTACACGAAGCTCACACGTTTCTCGCTCTTAACTTAAACGCATTGGATGTTAGAGGGCCTGTGGTTTGTATCAGTTTCAGAAGCAGAGTTGAACTAGATATGGTCCGTGTGTGTAGGAAACACAGTTCTTTTGTTCTTAGCACGCTCACGTTTCCCGCCTTATTAGAGACTCTAGAAACCAAGAGTGTGCTTCTTGCTCTACAGCAGAGTGTGTTTCATGGATGAGAAGTGTGCTGTGTGTTTCCCTTCAGAAACGGAGTTAAATGCCAGGCTCTGTGTCTTCCTACAAGCGAGACTTCGTTTCAGGTGAACGCAGTCACTTTTCAGCTCAAACGAAGCTATATTTTTCACGAAGCTCACACGTTTCTCGCTCTTAACTGAAACGCATTGGATGTTAGAGGCACTGTGGTTTGTATCAGTTTCAGAAGCAGAGTTGAACTAGATATCGTCCGTGTGTGTAGGAAACACAGTTCTTTTGTTCTGAGCACTCCCACGTTTCCCTCCTTATTAGAGACTCTAGAAAGCAAGAGCGTGCTTTTTGCTCTTAAGCAGAGTGTGTTTCATGGATGAGAACTGTGCTGTGTGTTTCCCTTCAGAAACGGAGTTAAATGCCAGGCTCTGTGTCTTCCTACAAGCGCGACTTCGTTTCAGGTAAACGCAGTCACTTTTCAGCTCAAAGGAAGCTATATTCTTCACGAAGCTCACACGTTTCTCGCTCTTAACTGAAACGCATTGGATGTTAGAGGCACTGTGGTTTGTATCAGTTTCAGAAGCAGAGTTGAACTAGATATGGTCCGTGTGTGTAGGAAACACAGTTCTTTTGTTCTGAGCACTCCCACGTTTCCCTCCTTATTAGAGACTCTAGAAAGCAAGAGCGTGCTTCGTGCTCTAAAGCAGAGTGCGTTTCATGGATGAGAACTGTGCTGTGTGTTTCCCTTCAGCAACGGAGTTAAATGCCAGTCTCTGTGTCTTCCTACAAGCGAGACTTAGTTTCAGGTAAACGCAGTCACTTTTCAGCTCAAACGAAGCTATATTGTACACGAAGCTCACACGTTTCTCGCTCTTAACTGAAACGCACTGGATGTTAGAGGGCCTGTGGTTTGTATCAGTTTCAGAAGCAGAGTTGAACTAGATATGGTGCGTTTGTGTAGGAAACACAGTTCTTTTGTTCTGAGCACGCTCACGTTTCCCGCCTTATTAGAGACTCTAGAAAGCAAGAGCGTGCTTCTTGCTCTAAAGCAGAGTGTGTTTCATGGATGAGAAGTGTGCTGTGTGTTTCCCTTCAGAAACGGAGTTAAATGCCAGGCTCTGTGTCTTCCTACAAGCGAGACTTCGTTTCAGGTAAACGCAGTCACTTTTCAGCTCAAACGAAGCTATATTGTACACGAAGCTCACACGTTTCTCGCTCTTAACTGAAACGCATTGGATGTTAGAGGGCCTGTGGTTTGTATCAGTTTCAGAAGCAGAGTTGAACTAGATATGGTCCGTGTGTGTAGGAAACACAGTTCTTTTGTTCTGAGCACGCTCACGTTTCCCGCCTTCTTAGAGACTCTAGAAAGCAAGAGCGTGCTTCTTGCTCTAAAGCAGAGTGTGTTTCATGGATGAGAACTGTGCTGTGTGTTTCCCTTCAGAAACGGAGTTAAATGCCAGGCTCTGTGTCTTCCTACAAGCGAGACTTCGTTTCAGGTAAATGCAGTCACTTTTCAGCTCAAACGAAGCTATATTGTACACGAAGCTCACACGTTTATCGCTCTTAACTGAAACGCATTGGATGTTAGAGGGCCTGTGGTTTGTATCAGTTTCAGAAGCAGAGTTGAACTAGATATGATCCGTGTGTGTAGGAAACACAGTTCTTTTGTTCTGAGCACTCTCACGTTTCCCGCCTTATTAGAGACTCTAGAAAGCAAGAGCGTGCTTCTTGCTCTAAAGCAGAGTGTGTTTCATGGATGAGAAGTGTGCTGTGTGTTTCCCTTCAGAAACGGAGTTAAATGCCAGGCTCTGTGTCTTCCTACAAGCGAAACTTCGTTTCTGGTAAACGCAGTCACTTTTCAGTTCAAATGAAGCTATATTGAACACGAAGCTCACATGTTTCTCGCTCTTAACTGAAACGCATTGGATGTTAGAGGGCCTGTGGTTTGTATCAGTTTCAGAAAGAGTGTTGAACTAGATATGGTCCGTGTGTAGGAAACACAGTTCTTTTGTTCTGAGCACGCTCACGTTTCCCGCCTTCTTAGAGACTCTAGAAAGCAAGAGCGTGCTTCTTGCTCTAAAGCAGAGTGTGTTTCATGGATGAGAACTGTGCTGTGTGTTTCCCTTCAGAAACGGAGTTAAATGCCAGGCTCTGTGTCTTCCTACAAGCGAGACTTCGTTTCAGGTAAATGCAGTCACTTTTCAGCTCAAACGAAGCTATATTGTACACGAAGCTCACACGTTTCTCGCTCTTAACTGAAACGCATTGGATGTTAGAGGGCCTGTGGTTTGTATCAGTTTCAGAAGCAGAGTTGAACTAGATATGGTCCGTGTGTGTAGGAAACACAGTTCTTTTGTTCTGAGCACTCTCACGTTTCCTGCCTTACTAGAGACTCTAGAAAGCAAGAGCGTGCTTCTTGCTCTAAAGCAGAGTGTGTTTCATGGATGAGAAGTGTGCAGTGTGTTTCCCTTCAGAAACGGAGTTAAATGCCAGGCTCTGTGTCTTCCTACAAGCGATACTTCGTTTCAGGTAAACGCAGTCACTTTTCAGCTCAAACGAAGCTATATTGTACACGAAGCTCACACGTTTCTCGCTCTTAACTGAAACGCATTGGATGTTAGAGGGCCTGTGGTTTGTATCAGTTTCAGAAGCAGAGTTGAACTAGATATGGTGCGTGTGTGTAGGAAACACAGTTCTTTTGTCCTGAGCAAACTCACGTTTCCCGCCTTATTAGAGACTCTAGAAAGCAAGAGCGTGCTTCTTGCTCTAAAGCAGAGTGTGTTTCATGGATGAGAAGTGTGCTGTGTGTTTCACTTCAGAAACGGAGTTACATGCCAGGCTCTGTGTCTTCCTACAAGCGAGACTTCGTTTCAGGTAAACGCAGTCACTTTTCAGCTCAAACGAAGCTATATTGTACACGAAGCTCACACGTTTCTCGCTCTTAACTGAAACGCATTGGATGTTAGAGGGCCTGTGGTTTGTATCAGTTTCAGAAGCAGAGTTGAACTACATATGGTCCGTGTGTGTAGGAAACACAGTTCTTTTGTTCTTAGCACGCTCATGTTTCCCGCCTTATTAGAGAATCTAGAAAGCAAGAGCGTGCTTCTTGCTCTAAAGCAGAGTGTGTTTCATGGATGAGAAGTGTGCTGTGTGTTTCCCTTCAGAAACGGAGTTAAATGCCAGGCTCTGTGTCTTCCTACAAGCGAGACTTCGTTTCAGGTAAACGCAGTCACTTTTCAGCTCAAACGAAGCTATATTGTACACGAAGCTCACACGTTTCTCGCTCTTAACTGAAACGCATTGGATGTTAGAGGGCCTGTGGTTTGTATCAGTTTCAGAAGCATAGTTGAACTAGATATGGTCCGTGTGTGTAGGAAACAGAGTTCTTTTGTTCTGAGCACTCTCATGTTTCCCGCCTTATTAGAGACTCTAGAAAGCAAGAGCATGCTTCTTGCTCTAAAGCAGAGTGTGTTTCATGGATGATAAGTGTGCTGTGTGTTTCCCTTCAGAAACGGAGTTAAATGCCAGGCTCTGTGTCTTCCTACAAGCGAGACTTCGTTTCAGGTAAACGCAGTCACTTTACAGCTCAAACGAAGCTATATTGTACACGAAGGTCACACGTTTCTCGCTCTTAACTGAAACGCATTGCATGTTAGAGGGCCTGTGGTTTGTATCAGTTTCAGAAGCAGAGTTGAACTAGATATGGTCCGTGTGTGTAGGAAACACAGTTCTTTTGTTCTGAGCACTCTCACGTTTCCTGCCTTATTAGAGACTCCAGAAAGCAAGAGCGTGCTTCTTGCTCTAAAGCAGAGTGTGTTTCATGGATGAGAAGTGTGCTGTGTGTTTCCCTTCAGAAACGGAGTTAAATGCCAGGCTCTGTGTCTTCCTACAAGCGAGACTTCGTTTCAGGTAAACGCAGTCACTTTTCAGCTCAAACGAAGCTTTATTGTTCACGAAGCTCACACGTTTCTCGCTCTTAACTGAAACGCATTGGATGTTAGAGGGCCTGTGGTTTGTATCAGTTTCAGAAGCAGAGTTGAACTAGATATGGTCCGTGTGTGTGTAGGAAACACAGTTCTTTTGTTCTGAGCAGGCTCACGTTTCCCGCCTTATTAGAGACTCTAGAAAGCAAGAGCGTGCTTCTTGCTCTAAAGCAGAGTGTGTTTCATGGATGAGAAGTGTGCTGTGTGTTTCCCTTCAGAAACGGAGTTAAATGCCAGGCTCTGTGTCTTCCTACAAGCGAGACTTCGTTTCAGGTAAACGCAGTCACTTTTCAGCTCAAACGAAGCTATATTGTTCACGAAGCTCACACGTTTCTCGCTCTTAACTGAAACGCATTGGATGTTAGAGGGCCTGTGGTTTGTATCAGTTTCAGAAGCAGAGTTGAACTAGATATGGTCCGTAGGAATAGGAAACACAGTTCTTTTTTTCTGGGCTTGCTCATGTTTCTTGCTGTATTGGAGACTATGGAAAGAAGTGCATGCTTCTCGCGTTAAAACAGACTGTGTTTCATAGATGAGAAGACTGGTTTGAATTTCCCTTCTGAAATGGATTTAAGATCCAGGATCTGTTTCTTCCCACAAGCAAGGGAGTAGTTATGGTAAAAGCAGTGATTTTTCGGCTAAAAGGAATTTACACAGTTCACAATCCCAACGCATTTCTCAACATTAACTAAAGAGTGTTTATGTAAGAGGAGCTGTTGTTTGTATCAGTTTCATGAGCAGAGTTGAAGTAGATATGGTCAGTATAAATGGGAAACACAGTTTTTTTTGCTGGGCTTGCTCATGTTTCTTGCTGTATTGGAGACACTGGAAAGTAGAGCATTCTTCTTGCCTTAAAACAGAGTGTATTTCATGGATGAGAACACAGGCTTGAATTTCCCTTCTGAAATGGATTTAAGATCCAGGATCTGCGTCTTCCTACAAGCAAGAGAGTATTTCTGGTAAAACCAGGGAATTTGCGTCTCACATGAATTTACACAGAACACAAACCCAATGCGTTTCTAGCCATAAACAAAAGAGAATTTATTTACCATAAGGTGTGGTTTGTATCAGTTTCATAATCAGCGATGAACAAAATATGATCCATATGAGTAGGAAGCACAGTTCTTTTATTCTTGCCTTGCTCAAGTTTCTTCCTGTATTGGAAATGCTGAAAAGAAGAGCATGCTTCTTGCATTTAAACAGAGTGTGTTACATGGCAGAGAACACTGGTCTGATTATCCCTTCTGAAATGGATTTAAGATCCAGGATCTGTTTCTCCCCAAAAGCAAGAGAGCAGTTATGGTAAAAGCAGTGAATTTTTGGCTCAAAACAATTTACACAGAACACAAACCCAACACGTTTCTAGCTATATACTAAAGAGCATTTATTTAACATGAGCTGTGGTTTGTATCAGTTTCATAATCAGCGTATAACTAGATATGATCCGTATGAGTAGGAAACATAGTTCTTTTATTTGAAGCTTGCTCATATTTCTTGTTGTATTGGAGACCCTGGAAAGAAGAGCATGCTTCTTGCGTTAAAACAGATTGTGTTGCATGGAAGACAACACTGGTCTGAATTCAACTTCAGAAAATGAATTAAACCACACGATCTGTGTCTTCCTACAAGCAAGAGCTCATTTCTGGTAAACCCAGTAAATTTGCGGCTCAATTGAATTTACACAGATCACCAACCCAACGCGTTACTCAGTATTAACTAAAGAGAATTTATGTTATAAGAGCTGTGGTTAGTACCAGTTTCATGTGCAGAATTGAACTAGATATGGTCCGTAGGAATAGGAAACAGAGTTCTTTTTTTCGGGGCTTGCTTAAGATTCCAGCTGTATTTGAGTCTCTGGAAAGAAGTGCATGCTTCTTGAGTTAAAACAGAGTGTGTTTCATGGATGAGAACACTGGTCTGAATTTCCCTTCTGAAATGGATTTAAAATCCAGGATCTGTTTCTTTCCACAAGCAAGAGAGAAGTTATGGTAAGAGCAGTGAATTTTCGGCTAAAATGAATTTACATAGTTCATAACCCAACGCATTTCTCAACATTAACTAAAGAGTGTTTATATAAGTGGAGCTGTTGTTTGTATCAGTTTCATGAGCAGAGTTGAAGTAGACATGGTCCGTATAATTGGGAAACACAGTTCTTTTTTTCTGGGCTTGCTCATGTTTCTTGCTGTATTGGAGACTCTGGAAAGAAGAGCATTCTTCTTGCGTTAAAACAGAGTATGTTTCATGGATGAGAAGACAGGTTTGATTTTGCCTTCTGAATTGGATTTAAGATCCAGGATCTGTGTCTTCAAAAAGCAAAAGACTATTTCTGGTAAAACCAGTGAATTTGCGTCTCAAATGAATTTACACAGAACACAAACCCAACGCGATTCTAGCTATGAACTAAAGAGCATTTATTTAACATGAGCTGTGGTTTGTATCGTTTCTTAATCAGCGTTGAACTAGGTATGATCCATATGAGTAGGAAACACAGTTCTTTTATTAGTGGCTTGCTCATGTTTCTTGCTGTATTGTAGACTCTGGAACGAAGAGCATTCTTCTTGCTTTAAATCAGAGTGTGTTTCATGGATGAGAACACAGGCTTGAATTTCCCTTCTGAAATGGATTTAAGATCCAGGATCTGTGTCTGCCTTCAAGCAAGGGAGTATTTCTGGTAAAACCAGTGAATTTGCATCTCAAATGAATTTACATAGAACACAAACCCAACGCGTATCTCACTATAAACTAAAGCGCATTTATTGAACATGAGCTGTGGTTTGTATCAGTTTCATAATCAGCGTTGAACTAGATAAGATCCGTATGTGTAGGAAAGACAGTTCTTTTATTTGTGGCTTGCTCATATTTCTTGCTGTATTGGAGACGCTGGAAAGAAGAGCATGCTCCTTGCATTAAAACAGATTGTGTTGCATGGAAGAGAACAATGGTCTGAATTTCCCTTCAGAAACTGAACTAAACCACAGGATCTGTGTCTTCCTACAAGCAAGAGGTCATTTCTGGTAAACCCAGTGAATTTGCGGCTCAAATGAATTTACACAGTTCACGAACCCAATGCGTTTCACACTATTAACTAAAGAGCATTTATGTTATAAGAGCTGTGGTTTGTATCAGTTTCATGAGGAGAATTGAACTAGATATGGTCCGGAGGAATAGTCAACACAGTTCTTTTTTTCGGGGCTTGCTCATGTTTCTTGCTGTATTGGAGTCTCTGGAAAGAAGAGCATGCTTCTTGCGTTATAAGAGAGTGTGTTTCATGGATGAGAACACTGGTCTGAATTTCCCTTCTGAAATGGATTTAAGATCCAGGATCTGTTTCTTTCCACAAGCAAGAGTGCAGTTATGGTAAAAGCAGTGAATTTTCGGCTCAAATGAATTTACACAGTTCACAAACCCAACGCATTTCTCAACATTAACTAAAGAGTGTTTATGTAAGGGGAGCTGTTGTTTGTTCAGTTTTATGAGCAGAGTTGAAGTAGATATGGTCCGTATAAGCGGGAAACACAGTTGTTTTTTTCTGGGCTTGCTCATGTTTCTTGCTGTATTGGAGACTCTGGAAAGATGAGCATTCTTCTTGCGTTAAAACAGAGTATGTTTCATGGATGAGAACACAGGTTTGAATTTCCCTTCTGAAATGGATTTAATATCCAGGATCTGTGTCTTCCTACAAGCAAGAGAGTATTTCTGGTAAAACCAGTGATTTTGCATCGTATGAATAGGAAACACAGTTCTTTTTTTTCGGGGCTTGCTCATGTTTCTTGCTGTATTGGAGACGCTGGAAAGAAGAGCATGCTTCTTGCGTTAAAACAGATTGTGTTGCATGGAAGAGAACACTGGTCTGAATTTCCCTTCAGAAACTGAATTAAACCACAGGATCTGTGTCTTCCTACAAGCAAGAGTTCATTTCTGGTAAACCCAGTGAATTTGCGGCTCAAATGTATTTACAGAGTTCACGAACCCAACACGTTTCACACTATTAACTAAAGAGCCTTTATGTTATAAGAGCTGCGGTTTGTATCAGTTTCATGAGCAGAATTGAATTAGATATGGTCCGTAGGAATAGGAAACACAGTTCTTTTTTTCGGGGCTTGCACATGTTTCTTGCTGTAATGGAGACTCAGGAAAGAAGAGCATGCTTCTTGCGTTAAAACAGACTGTGTTTCATGGATGAGAAGACTGGTCTGAATTTCCGTTCTGAAATGGATTTAAGATCCAGGATCTGTTTCTTCCCACAAGCAAGAGAGCAGTTATGGTAAAAGCAGTGAATTTTCGGCTAAAAGGAATTTACACAGTTCACAATCCCAACGCATTTCTCAACATTAACTAAAGAGTGTTTATGTAAGAGTAGCTGTCGTTTGTATCAGTTTCATGAGCAGAGTTGAAATAGATATGGACCGTATAAATGGGAAACACAGTTCTTTTTTTCTGGGCTTGCTCATTTTTCTTGCTGTATTGGAGACGCTGGAAGGAAGAACATTCTTCTTGCTTTAAAACAGAGTATGTTTCATGGATGAGAACACAGGATTGAATTTCCCTTCTGAAATGGATTTAAGATACAGGATCTGTGTCTTCCTATAAGCAAGAGAGTATTTCTGGTAAAACAAGTGAATTTGCGTCTCAAATGAATTTACACAGAACACAAACCCAAGGTGTTTCTAGCTATAAACTAAGGAGCATTTATTTAACATGAGCTGTGGTTTGTATCAGTTTCATAATCATCGTTGAACTAGATATGATCCGTTTGACTAGCAAACACAGTTCTTTTTTTTCGGGGCTTGCTCATGTTTCTTGCTGTATTGGAGACGCTGGAAAGAAGAGCATGCTTCTTGCGTTAAAACAGATTGTGTTGCATGGAAGAGAACACTGGTCTGAATTTCCCTTCAGAAACTGAATTAAACCACAGGATCTGTGTCTTCCTACAAGCAAGAGTTCATTTCTGGTAAACCCAGTGAATTTGCGGCTCAAATGTATTTACAGAGTTCACGAACCCAACACGTTTCACACTATTAACTAAAGAGCCTTTATGTTATAAGAGCTGTGGTTTGTATCAGTTTCATGAGCAGAATTGAATTAGATATGGTCCGTAGGAATAGGAAACACAGTTCTTTTTTTCGGGGCTTGCACATGTTTCTTGCTGTAATGGAGACTCAGGAAAGAAGAGCATGCTTCTTGTGTTAAAACAGACTGTGTTTCATGGATGAGAAGACTGGTCTGAATTTCCGTTCTGAAATGGATTTAAGATCCAGGATCTGTTTCTTCCCACAAGCAAGAGAGCAGTTATGGTAAAAGCAGTGAATTTTCGGCTAAAAGGAATTTACACAGTTCACAATCCCAACGCATTTCTCAACATTAACTAAAGAGTGTTTATGTAAGAGTAGCTGTTGTTTGTATCAGTTTCATGAGCAGAGTTGAAATAGATATGGACCGTATAAATGGGAAACACAGTTCTTTTTTTCTGGGCTTGCTCATTTTTCTTGCTGTATTGGAGACTCTGGAAGGAAGAACATTCTTCTTGCTTTAAAACAGAGTATGTTTCATGGATGAGAACACAGGATTGAATTTCCCTTCTGAAATGGATTTAAGATACAGGATGTGTGTCTTCCTATAAGCAAGAGAGTATTTCTGGTAAAACAAGTGAATTTGCGTCTCAAATGAATTTACACAGAACACAAACCCAAGGTGTTTCTAGCTATAAACTAAGGAGCATTTATTTAACATGAGCTGTGGTTTGTATTAGTTTCATAATCATCGTTGAACTAGATATGATCCGTTTGACTAGCAAACACAGTTCTTTTATTTGTGGCTTGCTCATATTTCTTGTTGTATTGGAGACGCTGGAAAGAAGAGCATGCTTCTTGCGTTAAAACAGATTGTGTTGCATGGAAGAGAACAGTGGTTGAATTTCCCTTCAGAAACTGAATTAAACCACAGGATCTGAGTCTTCCTACAAGCAAGAGGTCTTTTCTGGTAAACCCAATGAATTTGCGGCTCAAATGTATTTACACAGTTCACAAACCCAACGCGTTTCACACTATTAACTAAAGAGCATTTATGTTATAAGAGCTGTGGTTTGTATCAGTTTCATGAGCAGAATTGAACTAGATATGGTCCGTAGGAATAGGAAACACAGTTCTTTTTTTCTGGGCTTGCTCATGTTTCTTGCTGTATTGGAGACTATGGAAAGAAGTGCATGCTTCTCGCGTTAAAACAGACTGTGTTTCATAGATGAGAAGACTGGTTTGAATTTCCCTTCTGAAATGGATATAAGATCCAGGATCTGTTTCTTCCCACAAGCAAGGGAGTAGTTATGGTAAAAGCAGTGATTTTTCGGCTGAAAGGAATTTACACAGTTCACAATCCCAACGCATTTCTCAACATTAACTAAAGAGTGTTTATGTAAGAGGAGCTGTTGTTTGTATCAGTTTCATGAGCAGAGTTGAAGTAGATATGGTCAGTATAAATGGGAAACACAGTTTTTTTTTGCTGGGCTTGCTCATGTTTCTTGCTGTATTGGAGACACTGGAAAGTAGAGCATTCTTCTTGCCTTAAAACAGAGTGTATTTCATGGATGAGAACACAGGCTTGAATTTCCCTTCTGAAATGGATTTAAGATCCAGGATCTGCGTCTTCCTACAAGCAAGAGAGTATTTCTGGTAAAACCAGGGAATTTGCGTCTCACATGAATTTACACAGAACACAAACCCAATGCGTTTCTAGCCATAAACAAAAGAGAATTTATTTACCATGAGGTGTGGTTTGTATCAGTTTCATAATCAGCGATGAACAAAATATGATCCATATGAGTAGGAAGCACAGTTCTTTTATTCTTGCCTTGCTCAAGTTTCTTCCTGTATTGGAAATGCTGAAAAGAAGAGCATGCTTCTTGCGTTTAAACAGAGTGTGTTACATGGCAGAGATCACTGGTCTGATTATCCCTTCTGAAATGGATTTAAGATCCAGGATTTGTTTCTTCCTACAAGCAACAGAGCATTTATGATAAAACCAGTGAATTTGCGGCTCAAATGAATTTACATAGTTCACAAACCGAACGCATTTCACATTATTAACTAAAGAGCATTTATTTAACAGGAGCTGTGGTTTGTATCAGTTTCAAAAGCAGAGTTGAACTAGATATGAGCCGTATGAGTAGGAAACACAGTTCTTTTATTTGGGGCTTGCTCATGTTTCCTGCTCTATTGGAGACGCTGGAATGATGAGCATACTTCTTGCCTTAAAACAGAGTGTGTTTCATGGATGAGAACACTGGTCTGAATTTCCCTTCAGAAACGGAGTTAAACCACGTGATCTGTGTCTTCCTACAAGCAAGATGTCATTTCTAATAAACCCAGGGTATTGTAGGCTCAAATGAATTTACAGAGTACACGAACCCAACGCATTTCACACAATTTACTAAAGAGCGTTTATGTAAGAGGAGCTGTGGATTGTATCAGCTTCAAGAGCAGAGTTGAACTAGATATGGTCTGTATGAGTGGGAAACACAGTTCTTTTTTTCTGGACTTGCTCATGTTTCTTGCTGTATTGGAGACTCTGGAAAGAAGAGCATTCTTCTTGTGTTAAAACAGAGTGTGGTTCATGGATGAGAACACAGGTTTGTATTTCCCTTCTGAAATGGATTTAAGATCCAGGATCAGTGTCTTCCTACAAGCTAGAGTGCATTTCTGGTAAAACCAGTGAATTTTGCGCCTCAAATGAATTTACACAGTTCATGAACCCAACGCGTTTCTCACTATAAACTAAAGAGCATTTATTTACCATGAGCTGTGGTTTGGATCAGTTTCATAATCAGCATTGAACTAGATATGATCCGTATGAGAAGGAAGCCCAGTTCTTTTATTCGGGGCTTGCTAATGTTTCTTGGTGTATTGGAGCCTCTGGAAAGAAGAGCTTGCTTCTTGCGTTAAAACAGAGTGTGTTTCATGGATGAGAACACTGGTCTGAAATTCCCTTCTGAAATGGATTTAAGATCCAGGATCTGTTTCTTCCCACAAGCAAGGGAGCAGCTATGGTAAAAGCAGTGAATTTGCGGCTGAAATGAATTTATACAGTTCACAAACCCAACGCATTTCTCAACATTAACTAAAGAGTGTTTATGTAAGAGTAGCTGTTGTTTGTATCAGTTTCATGAACATAGTTGAAGTAGATATGGTCCGTATAAGTGGGAAACACAGTTCTTTTTTTCTAGGCTTGCTCATGTTTCTTGCTGTATTGGAGACTCTGGAAAGAAGAGCATGCTTCTTGCGTTAAAACAGATTGTGTTGCATGAAAGAGAACACTGGTCTGTATTTCCCTTCAGATACTGAATTAAACCACAGGATCTGTGTCTTCCTATAAGCAATAGGTCATTTCTGGTAAAACCAGTGAATTTGCGGCTCAAATGAATTTACACAGAACACAAACCCAACGAGTTTCTCAGTATAAAGAAAGAGCATTTATTTAACATGAGCTGCGGTTTGTATCAGTTTCATAATGAGCTTTGAACTAGATATGATCAGGATGTGTAGGAAGCACAGTTCTTTTATTCGGGGCTTGCTTATGTTTCTTGCTGTATTGGAGACGCTGGAAAGAAGAGCAGGCTTTTTTTGTTAAAACAGATTGTGTTTCATGGAAGAGAACTCTGGTCTGAATTTCCCTTCAGAAAAGGATGTTAAACCACAGGAACTGTCTCTTCCTACAAGCAAGAGATCATTTCTGGTAAACCCAGTGAATTTGCGGCTCAAATGAATTTACTCAGTTCATGAACCCAATGCGTTTCTCACTATTAACTAAAGAACATTTATGTAAAAAGAGCCGTGGTTTATATCAGTTTGAACTAGAAATGAGCTGAAATGAACTAGATATGGTCTGTATGAGTAGGAAACACAGTTCTTTTTTTCTCGGCTTGCTCATGTTTCTTGCTGTATTGGAGAGTCTGGAAAGAAGAGCATTCTTCTTGCGTTAAAACAGAGTGTGTTTCATGGATGAGAACACAGGTTTGAATTTCCATTCTGAAATGGATTTGAGATCCACGAGCTGTGTCTTCCTACAAGCAAGGGAGAATTTATGGTAAAACCAGTGATTTTTCCTCTCAAATGAATTTACACAGAACCCAAACCCAACTAGTTTCTCACTATAAAGAAAGAGCATTTATTTACCATGCGCTGTGGCTTGGATCATTTTCTTGATCAGCGTTGAATTAGATATGGTCTGTATGAGTAGGAAACACAGTTCTTTTATAAGGGGCTTGTTCATTTTTCTTGATATATTGGAAACACAGGAAAGAAGAGCATACTTCTTGCGTTAAAACAGATTGTGTTTCATGGAAGAGAACAATGGTATGAATTTCCCTTCAGAAACAGAGTTAAACCACAGGATCTGTGTATTCCTACAAGCAAGAGGTCATTTCTGGTAAACCCATTGAATTTGCGGCTCAAATGAATTTACAAAGTTCACGAACCCAACGCCTTTCACAGTATTAACTAAAGAGCGTTTATGTAAGAATAGCTGTGGTTTGTCACAGCTTCATGAGCAGAGTTGAAGTAGATATGGTCCATATGATTGGGAAAAAAAACTCTTTTTTTTGAACTTGCTCATGTTTCTTGCTGTATTGGAGACTCTGGAAAGAAGAGATTTTTCTTGTGTTAAAACAGAGTGTGTTTCATGGATGAGAACACATGTTTGAATTTCCCTTCCGAAATGGATTTAAGATCCAGGATCTGTGTCTTCTTACAAGCAAGAGAGCATTTATGGTGAAACCAGTGAATTTGCGGCTCAAATGAAGTTACGCAGAACACAAACCCAACGCATTTCACACTATTAACGAAAGAGCATTTATTTAACATGAGCTATGGTTTGTATCAGTTTCGTAAGCAGACTTGAACTAGATATGATCCGTATGAGTAGGAAACACAGTTCTTTTATTCGTGGCTTGCTCATGTTTCTTGCTGTATTGGAGACGCTTGAAAGATCAGCATGATTCTCCGTTAAAACAGAGGGTGTTTCATGGATGAGAACACTGGTCTGAATTTCCCTTTTGAAATGGATTTAAGATCCGGGATGTGTGTCTTCCTACAAGCAAGAGAGCATTTATGGTAAAACCAGTCAATTTGAGTATGAAGTGAATTTACACAGAACACAAACCCAAGGCGTTTCTCACTATAAACTAAAGAGCTTTTATTTAACATTAGCTGTGGTTTGTATCACTTTCATAATTAGCGTTGAACTAGATATGATCCGTATGAGTAGTAGACACAGTTCTTTTATTCGTGGCTTGCTCATGTTTCTTGCTGTATTGGAGACACTGGAAAGAAGATCATGCTTCTCACGTTAAAACAGATTACGTTCCATGGAAGAGAACACTGGTCTGAATTTCCCTTTAGAAACGGAGTTAAACCACAGGATCTCTGTGTTCCTACAAGCAAGAGGTCATTTCTAATAAACCCCATGAATTTGCGGCTCAAATGAATTTTAACAGTTCACGAACCCAAGGCATTTCTCACTATAAACTAACGAGCATTTATTTCGCATGAGCTATGGTTTGTATCAGTTTCATGAGAGAATTGAACTAGATATGATCCGTATGAGTAGGAAACACAGTTCTTTTTTTTCCTGGCTTGCTCATGTTTCCTGCTGTATTGCAGAGGCTGGAAAGAAGAGCATGCTTCTTGCGTTAAAAGAGATTGGGTTTCATGGTAGAGAACATTGGTCTGAATTTCCCTTCAGAAACTGAGTTAAACCACAGGATCTGTGTCTTCCTACAAGCAAGAGGTCATTTCTGGTAAACCCAGTAAATTGGCAGCTCAAATGAATTTACACAGTTCAGCATCCCAACGCGTTTCTCACTATTAAGCAAAGAGCATTTATGTAAGAACTGTGGTTTTTATCCGTTTCATGAGCAGAATTGAACTAGATATGGTCCGTATGATTAGGTAACACAGTTCTTTTTTTCTCTCCTTGCTCATGTATCTTGCTGTATTGGAGACTCTGGATAGAAGAGTATTCTTCTTGCGTTAAAACAGAGTGTGTTTCATGGAGGAGAAC
Organism: Onychomys arenicola; assembly: GCA_949786405.1. Taxonomy (NCBI): domain Eukaryota; kingdom Metazoa; phylum Chordata; class Mammalia; order Rodentia; family Cricetidae; genus Onychomys; species Onychomys arenicola. The sequence goes on from CATKUM010000003.1 coordinate 82,741, forward strand.
ACTGATCTGAATTTCCCTTCACAGCCAGAGTTAAACCACAGGATCTGTGTCTTCCTACAAGTAAGAGGTCATTTCTGGTAAACCCCATGAATTTGCGGAACAAATGAATTTACACAGTTCACGAACCCAACGCGTTTCTCACTATTAACTATGGATCATTTATGTAAGAAGAGCTGTGGTTTGTATCAGTTTCATGAACAGAATTAAACTAGATATGGTCCGTATGAGGGGGAAACACAGTTCTTTTTTTCTGGGCTTGGTCTAGTTTCTTGCTATATTGGAGACTCTGGATAAAAGAGCATTCTTCTTGCCCTAAAACAGAGTGTGTTTCATGGAGGAGAACACAGGTTCAAATTTTCCTTCTGAAATGGATTTAAGATGCAGGATCTGTGTCTTCCTAGAAGCTAGAGAGCATTTCTGGTAAAAGCAGTGAATTTGCGTCTCAAATGTATTTACAAAGAACACAAACCCAACGCGTTTCTCACTATAAACTAAAGAGCATTTATTTAACATGAGCTGTGGTTTGTATCAGTTTCATAATCAGCGTTGAACTAGATATGATCCGTATGAGTAGGAAACACAGTTCTTTTATTAGTGGCTTGCTCATGTTTCTTGCTGTATTGGAGACACTGGAAAGAAGAGCATGCTTCTTGCGGTAAAACGCATGGTGTTTCATGGATGAGAACACTGGACTGAATTTCCCTTCAGAAACAGAGATAAACCACAGGATCTGTGTCTTCCTACAAGCACGAAGTCATTTCTGGTAAACCCAGTGAATTTGCGCCTCAAATGAATTTACACAGTTCAAGAACCAAACACATTTCTCACTATTAACTAAAGAGCATTTATGTTATAAGAGCTGTGGTTTGTATCACTTTCATGAGAAGAATTGACCTAGATATGGTCCGTATGGATAGGAAACACAGTTCTTTTTTTTTCGGCGCTTGCTCATGTTTCTTGCTGTATTGGAGATGCTGGAAAGAAGAGCAGGCTTCTAGCGTTAAAACAGAGTGTGTTACATGGAAGAGAACACTGGTCTGAATTTCCCTTCTGAAATGGATTAAGATCCAGGATCTGTTTCTCCCCACAAGTAAGAGAGCAGTTATGGAAAAAGCAGTGAATTTTCGGCTCAAATGAATTTACACAGTTCACGAACCCAACGCCTTTCACATTATTAACTAAAGAGCGTTTATGTAAGAGTAGCTGTGGTTTGTCATAGCTTCATGAGCAGAGTTGAAGTAGATATGGTCCATATGAGTGGGAAAAAAAAACTCTTTTTTTCTGAGCTTGCTCATGTGTCTTGCAGCATTGAAGACTCTGGAAAGAAGAGCATTCTTATTGCGTTAAAACAGAGTGTAATTCATGGATGAGAACACAGGCTTGAATTTCCCTTCTGAAATGGATTTAAGATCCAGGATCTGTGTCTTCCTACAAGCAAGAGAGTATTTCTGGTAAAACCAGTGAATTTGCATCTCAAATGAATTTACACAGAACACAAACCCAACGTGTTTCTCAGTATAAAGAAAGAGCATTTATTTAACATGAGCTGTGGTTTGTATCAGTTTCATAATGAGCGTTGAACTAGATATGATCAGGATGAGTAGGAAGCACAGTTCTTTTATTCGGGGCTTAGTCATGTTTCTTGCTGTATTGGAGACGCTGGAAAGAAGAGCATTCTTCTTGCGTTAAAACAGAGTGTGTTTCATGGATGAGAACACAGGTTTGAATTTCCCTTCTGAAATGGATTTGAGATCCACGAGCTGTGTTTTCCTACAAGCAAGGGAGAATTTATGGTAAAATCAGTGATTTTTCCTCTCAAATGAATTTACACAGAACCCAAACCCAACGAGTTTCTCACTATAAAGAAAGAGCATTTATTTACCATGCGCTGTAGCTTGGATCAGTTTCTTGATCAGCGTTGAATTACATATGATCCGTATGAGTAGGAAACACAGTTCTTTTATTCGGGGCTTGTTCATGTTTCTTGATATATTGAACACAGGAAAGAAGAGCATACTTCTTGCGTTAAAAGAGATTGTTTTTCATGGAAGAGAACAATAGTATGAATTTCCCTTCAGAAACAGAGTTAAACCACAGGATCTGTTTATTCCTACAAGCAAGAGGTCATTTCTGGGAAACCCATTGACTTTGTGGCTCAAATGAATTTACAAAGTTCACGAACCCAACGCCTTTCACACTATTAACTAAAGAGCGTTTATGTAAGAGTAGCTGTGGTTTGTATCAGTTTCATGAGCAGAATTGAACTAGATATGGTCCGTATGAGTGGGAAACACAGTTCTTTTTTTCTGGTCTTGCTCATGTTTCTTGCTGTATTGGAGACTCTGGAAAGAAGAGATTCTTCTTGTGTTAAAACAGTGTGTGTTTCATGGATGAGAACTCATGTTTGAATTTCCCTTCCGAAATGGATTTAAGATCCAGGAGCTGTGTCTTCCTACCAGCAAGAGAGCATTTCTTGTAAAACCAGTGAATTTGCGTCTCAAATGAATTTACACAGATCGCAGACCCAACGCGTTTCTCACTATAAAGAAAGAGCATTTATTTAACATGAGGTGTGGTTTGTATCAGTTTCATAATCAGCGATGAACAAGATATGATCCATATGAGTAGGAAGCACAGTTCTTTTATTCTGGCTTGCTCAAGTTTCTTCCTGTATTGGAAATGCTGGAAAGAAGAGCATGCTTCTTGCGTTTAAACAGAGTGTGTTACTTGGCAGAGAACACTGGTCTGATTATCCCTTCTGAAATGGATTTAAGATCTAGGTTTTGTTTCTTCCTACAAGCAAGAGAGCATTTATGGTAAAACCAGTGAATTTGCAGCTCAAATGAATTTACATAGTTCACAAACCCAACGCAATTCACATTATTATCTAAAGAGCATTTATTTAACAGGAGCTGTGGTTTGTATCAGTTTCATAAGCAGAGTTGAACTAGATATGTGCTATATGAGTAGGAAACACAGTTTTTTATTTGGGGCTTGCTCATGTTTCTTGCTCTATTGGAGACACTGGAAAGATCAGCATGCTTCTTGCGTTAAAACAGAGGGTGTTTCATGGATGAGAACACTGGTCTGAATTTCCATTCAGTAACGGAGTTAAACCACAAGATCTGTGTATACCTACAAGCAAGAGGTCATTTCTGGTAAAACCCGAGAATTTGTTGCTCAAAGGTATTTACACAGTTCACGAACCCAACGCATTTCTCACTATAAACTAACGAGCACTTATTTCAAATGTGCTGTGGTTTGTATCAGTTTCATGAGCATAATTGAACTAGATAAGGTCCATATGAATAGGAAACACAGTTCTTTTTTCCTGGGCATTTTCATGTTTCTTGCTGTATTGGAGACTCTGGAAAGAAGAGCATGCTTCTTACATTAAAACAGAGTGTACTTCAAAGGATGAGAACACTGGTCTGAATTTCCCTTCTGAATTGGATTTAAGATCCAGTATGTTTTTCTTCTTACAAGCAAGAGAGCATTTATGGTAAAACCAGTGAATTTGCGGCTCAAATGAATTTATACAGTTTACAAACCCAACGCATTTCACACTATTAACGAAAGAGCATTTATTTAACATGAGCTAGGGTTTGTATCAGTTTCGTAAGCAGAGTTGAACTAGATATGATCCGTATGAGTAGGAAACACAGTTCTTTTATTCGTGGCTTGCTCATGTTTCTTGCTGTATTGGAGACGCTTGAAAGATCAGCATGATTCTCCGTTAAAACAGAGGGTGTTTCATGGATGAGAACACTGGTCTGAATTTCCCTTCTGAAATGGATTTAAGATCCGGGATGTGTGTCTTCCTACAAGCAAGAGAGCATTTATGGTAAAACCAGTCAATTTGAGTATGAAGTGAATTTACACAGAACACAAACCCAAGGCGTTTCTCACTATAAACTAAAGAGCTTTTATTTAACATTAGCTGTGGTTTGTATCACTTTCATAATTAGCGTTGAACTAGATATGATCCGTATGAGTAGGAGACACAGTTCTTTTATTCGTGGCTTGCTCATGTTTCTTGCTGTATTGGAGACACTGGAAAGAAGATCATGCTTCTCTCGTTAAAACAGATTATGTTCCATGGAAGAGAACACTGGTCTGAATTTCCCTTTAGAAATGGAGTTAAACCACAGGATCTCTGTGTTCCTACAAGCAAGAGGTCATTTCTGATAAACCCCATGAATTTGCGGCTCAAATGAATTTAAACAGTTCACGAACCCAAGGCATTTCTCACTATAAACTAACGAGCATTTATTTCGCATGAGCTATGGTTTGTATCAGTTTCATGAGCAGAATTGAACTAGATATGATCCGTATGAGTAGGAAACACAGTTCTTTTTTTTCCTGGCTTGCTCATGTTTCCTGCTGTATTGCAGAGGCTGGAAAGAAGAGCATGCTTCTTGCGTTAAAACAGATTGGGTTTCATGGTAGAGAACACTGGTCTGAATTTCCCTTCAGAAACTGAGTTAAACCACAGGATCTGTGTCTTCCTACAAGCAAGAGGTCATTTCTGGTAAACCCAGTAAATTGGCAGCTCAAATGAATTTACACAGTTCAGCATCCCAACGCGTTTCTCACTATTAAGCAAAGAGCATTTATGTAAGAACTGTGGTTTTTATCCGTTTCATGAGCAGAATTGAACTAGATATGGTCCGTATGATTAGGTAACACAGTTCTTTTTTTCTCTCCTTGCTCATGTATCTTGCTGTATTGGAGACTCTGGATAGAAGAGTATTCTTCTTGCGTTAAAACAGAGTGTGTTTCATGGAGGAGAACACTGATCTGAATTTCCCTTCACAGCCAGAGTTAAACCACAGGATCTGTGTCTTCCTACAAGTAAGAGGTCATTTCTGGTAAACCCCATGAATTTGCGGAACAAATGAATTTACACAGTTCACGAACCCAACGCGTTTCTCACTATTAACTATGGATCATTTATGTAAGAAGAGCTGTGGTTTGTATCAGTTTCATGAACAGAATTAAACTAGATATGGTCCGTATGAGGGGGAAACACAGTTCTTTTTTTCTGGGCTTGGTCTAGTTTCTTGCTATATTGGAGACTCTGGATAAAAGAGCATTCTTCTTGCCCTAAAACAGAGTGTGTTTCATGGAGGAGAACACAGGTTCGAATTTTCCTTCTGAAATGGATTTAAGATGCAGGATCTGTGTCTTCCTAGAAGCTAGAGAGCATTTCTGGTAAAAGCAGTGAATTTGCGTCTCAAATGTATTTACAAAGAACACAAACCCAACGCGTTTCTCACTATAAACTAAAGAGCATTTATTTAACATGAGCTGTGGTTTGTATCAGTTTCATAATCAGCGTTGAACTAGATATGATCCGTATGAGTAGGAAACACAGTTCTTTTATTAGTGGCTTGCTCATGTTTCTTGCTGTATTGGAGACACTGGAAAGAAGAGCATGCTTCTTGCGGTAAAACGCATGGTGTTTCATGGATGAGAACACTGGACTGAATTTCCCTTCAGAAACAGAGATAAACCACAGGATCTGTGTCTTCCTACAAGCACGAAGTCATTTCTGGTAAACCCAGTGAATTTGCGCCTCAAATGAATTTACACAGTTCAAGAACCAAACACATTTCTCACTATTAACTAAAGAGCATTTATGTTATAAGAGCTGTGGTTTGTATCACTTTCATGAGAAGAATTGACCTAGATATGGTCCGTATGGATAGGAAACACAGTTCTTTTTTTTTCGGCGCTTGCTCATGTTTCTTGCTGTATTGGAGATGCTGGAAAGAAGAGCAGGCTTCTAGCGTTAAAACAGAGTGTGTTACATGGAAGAGAACACTGGTCTGAATTTCCCTTCTGAAATGGATTAAGATCCAGGATCTGTTTCTCCCCACAAGTAAGAGAGCAGTTATGGAAAAAGCAGTGAATTTTCGGCTCAAATGAATTTACACAGTTCACGAACCCAACGCCTTTCACATTATTAACTAAAGAGCGTTTATGTAAGAGTAGCTGTGGTTTGTCATAGCTTCATGAGCAGAGTTGAAGTAGATATGGTCCATATGAGTGGGAAAAAAAAACTCTTTTTTTCTGAGCTTGCTCATGTGTCTTGCAGCATTGAAGACTCTGGAAAGAAGAGCATTCTTATTGCGTTAAAACAGAGTGTAATTCATGGATGAGAACACAGGCTTGAATTTCCCTTCTGAAATGGATTTAAGATCCAGGATCTGTGTCTTCCTACAAGCAAGAGAGTATTTCTGGTAAAACCAGTGAATTTGCATCTCAAATGAATTTACACAGAACACAAACCCAACGTGTTTCTCAGTATAAAGAAAGAGCATTTATTTAACATGAGCTGTGGTTTGTATCAGTTTCATAATGAGCGTTGAACTAGATATGATCAGGATGAGTAGGAAGCACAGTTCTTTTATTCGGGGCTTAGTCATGTTTCTTGCTGTATTGGAGACGCTGGAAAGAAGAGCATTCTTCTTGCGTTAAAACAGAGTGTGTTTCATGGATGAGAACACAGGTTTGAATTTCCCTTCTGAAATGGATTTGAGATCCACGAGCTGTGTTTTCCTACAAGCAAGGGAGAATTTATGGTAAAATCAGTGATTTTTCCTCTCAAATGAATTTACACAGAACCCAAACCCAACGAGTTTCTCACTATAAAGAAAGAGCATTTATTTACCATGCGCTGTAGCTTGGATCAGTTTCTTGATCAGCGTTGAATTACATATGATCCGTATGAGTAGGAAACACAGTTCTTTTATTCGGGGCTTGTTCATGTTTCTTGATATATTGAACACAGGAAAGAAGAGCATACTTCTTGCGTTAAAAGAGATTGTTTTTCATGGAAGAGAACAATAGTATGAATTTCCCTTCAGAAACAGAGTTAAACCACAGGATCTGTTTATTCCTACAAGCAAGAGGTCATTTCTGGGAAACCCATTGACTTTGTGGCTCAAATGAATTTACAAAGTTCACGAACCCAACGCCTTTCACACTATTAACTAAAGAGCGTTTATGTAAGAGTAGCTGTGGTTTGTATCAGTTTCATGAGCAGAATTGAACTAGATATGGTCCGTATGAGTGGGAAACACAGTTCTTTTTTTCTGGTCTTGCTCATGTTTCTTGCTGTATTGGAGACTCTGGAAAGAAGAGATTCTTCTTGTGTTAAAACAGTGTGTGTTTCATGGATGAGAACTCATGTTTGAATTTCCCTTCCGAAATGGATTTAAGATCCAGGAGCTGTGTCTTCCTACCAGCAAGAGAGCATTTCTTGTAAAACCAGTGAATTTGCGTCTCAAATGAATTTACACAGATCGCAGACCCAACGCGTTTCTCACTATAAAGAAAGAGCATTTATTTAACATGAGGTGTGGTTTGTATCAGTTTCATAATCAGCGATGAACAAGATATGATCCATATGAGTAGGAAGCACAGTTCTTTTATTCTGGCTTGCTCAAGTTTCTTCCTGTATTGGAAATGCTGGAAAGAAGAGCATGCTTCTTGCGTTTAAACAGAGTGTGTTACTTGGCAGAGAACACTGGTCTGATTATCCCTTCTGAAATGGATTTAAGATCTAGGTTTTGTTTCTTCCTACAAGCAAGAGAGCATTTATGGTAAAACCAGTGAATTTGCAGCTCAAATGAATTTACATAGTTCACAAACCCAACGCAATTCACATTATTATCTAAAGAGCATTTATTTAACAGGAGCTGTGGTTTGTATCAGTTTCATAAGCAGAGTTGAACTAGATATGTGCTATATGAGTAGGAAACACAGTTTTTTATTTGGGGCTTGCTCATGTTTCTTGCTCTATTGGAGACACTGGAAAGATCAGCATGCTTCTTGCGTTAAAACAGAGGGTGTTTCATGGATGAGAACACTGGTCTGAATTTCCATTCAGTAACGGAGTTAAACCACAAGATCTGTGTATACCTACAAGCAAGAGGTCATTTCTGGTAAAACCCGAGAATTTGTTGCTCAAAGGTATTTACACAGTTCACGAACCCAACGCATTTCTCACTATAAACTAACGAGCACTTATTTCAAATGTGCTGTGGTTTGTATCAGTTTCATGAGCATAATTGAACTAGATAAGGTCCATATGAATAGGAAACACAGTTCTTTTTTCCTGGGCATTTTCATGTTTCTTGCTGTATTGGAGACTCTGGAAAGAAGAGCATGCTTCTTACATTAAAACAGAGTGTACTTCAAAGGATGAGAACACTGGTCTGAATTTCCCTTCTGAATTGGATTTAAGATCCAGTATGTTTTTCTTCTTACAAGCAAGAGAGCATTTATGGTAAAACCAGTGAATTTGCGGCTCAAATGAATTTATACAGTTTACAAACCCAACGCATTTCACACTATTAACGAAAGAGCATTTATTTAACATGAGCTAGGGTTTGTATCAGTTTCGTAAGCAGAGTTGAACTAGATATGATCCGTATGAGTAGGAAACACAGTTCTTTTATTCGTGGCTTGCTCATGTTTCTTGCTGTATTGGAGACGCTTGAAAGATCAGCATGATTCTCCGTTAAAACAGAGGGTGTTTCATGGATGAGAACACTGGTCTGAATTTCCCTTCTGAAATGGATTTAAGATCCGGGATGTGTGTCTTCCTACAAGCAAGAGAGCATTTATGGTAAAACCAGTCAATTTGAGTATGAAGTGAATTTACACAGAACACAAACCCAAGGCGTTTCTCACTATAAACTAAAGAGCTTTTATTTAACATTAGCTGTGGTTTGTATCACTTTCATAATTAGCGTTGAACTAGATATGATCCGTATGAGTAGGAGACACAGTTCTTTTATTCGTGGCTTGCTCATGTTTCTTGCTGTATTGGAGACACTGGAAAGAAGATCATGCTTCTCTCGTTAAAACAGATTACGTTCCATGGAAGAGAACACTGGTCTGAATTTCCCTTTAGAAATGGAGTTAAACCACAGGATCTCTGTGTTCCTACAAGCAAGAGGTCATTTCTGATAAACCCCATGAATTTGCGGCTCAAATGAATTTAAACAGTTCACGAACCCAAGGCATTTCTCACTATAAACTAACGAGCATTTATTTCGCATGAGCTATGGTTTGTATCAGTTTCATGAGCAGAATTGAACTAGATATGATCCGTATGAGTAGGAAACACAGTTCTTTTTTTTCCTGGCTTGCTCATGTTTCCTGCTGTATTGCAGAGGCTGGAAAGAAGAGCATGCTTCTTGCGTTAAAACAGATTGGGTTTCATGGTAGAGAACATTGGTCTGAATTTCCCTTCAGAAACTGAGTTAAACCACAGGATCTGTGTCTTGCTACAAGCAAGAGGTCATTTCTGGTAAACCCAGTAAATTGGCAGCTCAAATGAATTTACACAGTTCAGCATCCCATCGCGTTTCTCACTATTAAGCAAAGAGCATTTATGTAAGAACTGTGGTTTTTATCCGTTTCATGAGCAGAATTGAACTAGATATGGTCCGTATGATTAGGTAACACAGTTCTTTTTTTCTCTCCTTGCTCATGTATCTTGCTGTATTGGAGACTCTGGATAGAAGAATATTCTTCTTGCGTTAAAACAGAGTGTGTTTCATGGAGGAGAACACTGATCTGAATTTCCCATCACAGACAGAGTTAAACCACAGGATCTGTGTCTTCCTACAAGTACGAGGTCATTTCTGGTAAACCCCGTGAATTTGCAGAACAAATGGATTTACACAGTTCACGAACCCAACGCGTTTCTCACTATTAACTATGGATCATTTATGTAAGAAGAGCTGTGGTTTGTATCAGTTTCATGAGCAGAATTGAACTAGATATGGTCCGTATGAGGGGGAAACACAGTTCTTTTTTTCTGGGCTTCCTCTAGTTTCTTGCTATATTGGAGACTCTGGATAAAAGAGCATTCTTCTTGCCCTAAAACAGAGTGTGTTTCATGGAGGAGAACACAGGTTCGAATTTTCCTTCTGAAATGGATTTAAGATGCAGGATCTGTGTCTTCCTAGAAGCTGGGGAGCATTTCTGGTAAAAGCAGTGAATTTGCGTCTCAAATGTATTTACAAAGAACACAAACCCAACGCGTTTCTCACTATAAAATAAAGAGCATTTATTTAACATGAGCTGTGGTTTGTATCAGTTTCATAATCAGCGTTGAACTAGATATGATCCGTATGAGTAGGAAACACAGTTCTTTTATTAGTGGCTTGCTCATGTTTCTTGCTGTATTGGAGACACTGGAAAGAAGAGCATGCTTCTTGCGGTAAAACGCATGGTGTTTCATGGATGAGAACACTGGACTGAATTTCCCTTCAGAAACAGAGATAAACCACAGGATCTGTGTCTTCCTACAAGCACGAGGTCATTTCTGGTAAACCCCGAGAATTTGCGGCTCAAAGGAATTTACACAGTTCACGAACACAAAGCATTTCACACTATAAACTAACGAGCATTTATTTCACATGAGCTGTGGTTTGTATCTGTTTCATGAGCATAATTGAACTAGATATGATCCGTATGTTTAGGAAACACAGTTCTTTTAATCGTGTCTTGATCATGTTTCTTGCTGTATAGCAGAGGCTGGAAAGAAGAGCATGCTTCTTGGGTTAAAACAGATTGTGTTTCATGGAAGAGAACACAGTTCTGAATTTCCTTTCAGAAACTGAGTTAAACCACAGGATCTGTGTCTTCCTAGAAGCAAGAGGTCATTTCTGGTAAACCCAATGAATTGGCGTCTCAAATTTATTTACACAGTTCAGGAACACAACGCGTTTCTCATTATTAACTAAAGAGCATTTATGTCAGAAGAGCTATGGTTTGTATAAGTTTCATGAGCAAATTGAACTAGATATGGTCCGCATGAGTGGGAAATACAGTTCTTTTTTTCTGGGCTTGCTCATGTTTCTTGGTGTATTGGAGAATGTGGAAAGAAGAGCATGCTTCTTGCGTTAAAACACAGTGTGTTTCATGGATGAGAACACTGGTCATTATTTCCCTTTTTAAATGGATTTAAGATCCAGAATCTGTGTCTTCCTACAAGCAAGAGAGCATTTCCGGTAAAACCAGTGAATTTGCGTAATAAATGAATTTACACAGAACACAAAACCAACGCGTTTCTCACTATAACCTAAAGAGCATTTATTTAACATGAGCTTTAGTTTTTAACAGTTTTAAAATTAGCGTTGAACTAGATATGATCCATATGAGTAGGAAGCACAGATCTTTTATTAGTGGCTTGCTCATGTTTCTTGCTGTATTGGAGACACTGGAAAGAAGAGCATTCTTCTTGTGTTAGAACAGATTGTGTTTCATGGAAGACAACACTGGTCTGAATTTCCCTTTAGAAACGGAGATAAACCACAGGATCTTTGTGATCCTACAAGCAAGAGTTGATTTCTGGTAAACACAGTGAATTGGCAGCTCAAATGAATTTACACAGTTCACGAACCCAACGCGTTTCTCACTATTAACTAAAGAGCATTTATGTAAGAATAGCTGTGGTTTGTATAAGTTTCATGAGCACAATTGAACTAGATATGGTCCGTATGTGTAGGAAACACAGTTCTTTTATTCGTGTCTTGATCATGTTTCTTGCTGTATTGCAGAGGCTGGAAAGAAAAGCATGCTTCTTGGGTTAAAACAGATTGTGTTTCATGGAAGAGAACACTGCTCTGAATTTCCTTTCAGAAACTGAGTTAAACCACAGGATCTGTGTCTTCCTATAAGCAAGAGGTCATTTCTGGTAAACCCCGGGAATTTGCGGAACAAATGAATTTACACAGTTCAGGAACCCAACGTGTTTCTCACTATTAACTAAAGAGCATTTATGTAAGAAGAGCTATGGTTTGTATAAGTTTCATGAGCAAATTGAACTAGATATGGTCCGTATGAGTGGGAAATACAGTTCTTTTTTTCTGGGCTTGCTCATGTTTCTTGGTGTATTGGACACTGTGGAAAGAAGAGCATGCTTCTTGCGTTAAAACACAGTGTGTTTCATGGATGAGAACACGGGTCTTTATTTCCCTTTTGAAATGGATTTAAGATCCAGGATCTGTGTCTTCCTACAAGCAAGAGAGCATTTCCGGTAAAACCAGTGAATTTGCGTAATAAATGAATTTACATAGAACACAAACCCAACGCGTTTCTCACTATAACCTAAAGAGCATTTATTTAACATGAGCTTTAGTTTTTAACAGTTTCATAATCAGCGTTGAACTAGATATGATCCATATGAGTAGGAAACACAGATCTTTTATTAGTGGCTTGCTCATGTTTCTGGCTGTATTGGAGACACTGGAAAGAAGAGCATGCTTCTTGCGTTAAAACAGATTGTGTTTCATGGAAGAGAACAATGGTCTGAATTTCCCTTCAGAAACTGAGTTAAACCACAGGATCTGTGTCTTCCTACAAGCAAGAGGTCATTTCTGGTAAATCCAGTGAATTGGCGGCTCAAATGAATTTACACAGTTCAGCTTACCAACGAGTTTCTCACTATTAACAAAAGAGAATTTATGTAAAAAGAGTTGTGGTTTGTATCAGTTTAATGAGCACTATTGAACTAGATATGGTCCATGTGAATAGGAACACAGTTCTATTTTTCGGGGCTTGCTCATGTTTCCTGCTGTATTGGAGACTCTTGAAAGAAGAGCATGCTCCTTACGTTAAAACAGATTGTGTTTCATGGTAGAGAACACTGGTCTGAAATTCCCTTTTGATAGGGATAAGATCCAGGATCTGGTTCTTCCTACAAGCAAGAGCGCATTTATGGTAAAAGCATTGAATTTGCGTCTCAAATGAATTTACAAAGAACACAAATCCAACGCTTTTCTCACTATAAACTAAAGAGCATTCATTTAACAGGAGCTGTGGTTTGTATCAGTTTCATAATCAGCGTTGAACTAGATATGATCTGTATGAGTAGGAAACAGAGTTCTTTTATTTGTGGCTTGCTCATGTTTCTCGCTTTCTTGGTGATGCTGGAAAGAAGAGCATTCTTCTTGTGTTAAAACAGATTGTGTTTCATGGAAGAGAACACTGGTCTGAATTTCCCTTCAGAAACGGAGATAAACCACAGGATCGGTGTGATCCTACAAGCAAGAGTTGATTTCTGGTAAACACAGTGAATTGGCAGCTCAAATGAATTTACACAGTTCACGAACCCAACGCGTTTCTCACTATTAACTAAAGAGCATTTATGTAAGAATAGCTGTGGTTTGTATCAGTTTCATGAGCACAATTGAACTAGATATGGTCCATATGAATAGGAAAGACAGTTCCTTTTTTCTGGGCTTGCTCATGTTTCTTGCTGTATTGGAGACTCTGGAAAGAAGAGCATGCTTCTTGCGTTAAAACAGAGTGTGTTTCATGGATGAGAACACTGGTCTGATTTTCCATTCTGATATGGATTTAAGATCCAGGATCTGTTTCTTTCTACAAGCAAGAGAGCATTTATGGTAAATCCAGTGAATTTGTGGCTCAAATGAATTTACACAGTTCACAAACCCAAAGCATTTCACACTATTACCTACAGAGCATTTATTTAACAGGAGCTGTGGTTTGTATCAGTTTCATAAGCAGAGTTGAACTAGATATGATACTTATGAGTAGGAAACACTGTTCTTTTATTCGTGGCTGGCTCATGTTTCTTGCTGTATTGGAGACGCTGGAAATACCAGTAGGTTTCTTGCATTAAAACGCACGGTGTTTCATGGATGAGAACACTGGACTGAATTTCCCTTCAGAAACAGAGATAAACCACAGGATCTGTGTCTTCCTACAAGCACGAGGTCATTTCTGGTAAACCCCGAGAATTTGCGGCTCAAAGGAATTTACACAGTTCACGAACCTAAAGCATTTCGCACTATAAACTAACGAGCATTTATTTCACATGAGCTGTGGTTTGTATCAGTTTCATGAGCATAATTGAACTAGATATGATCCGTATATGTAGGAAACACAGTTCTTTTATTTGTGTCTTGATCATGTTTCTTGCTGTATTGCAGAGGCTGGAAAGAAAAGCATGCGTCTTGGGTTAAAACAGATTGTGTTTCATGGAAGAGAACACAGGTTTGAATTTCCTTTCAGAAACTGAGTTAAACCACAGGATCTGTGTCTTCCTACAAGTAAGAGATCATTTCTGGTAAACCCCGAGAATTTGCGGAACAAATGAATTTACACAGTTCACGAACCCAACGCGTTTCTAGAGTGTGTTTCATGGAGGAGAACACAGGTTCGAATTTTCTCTCTGAAATGGATTTAAGATGCAGGATCTGTGTCTTCCTAGAAGCTAGAGAGCATTTCTGGTAAAAGCAGTGAATTTGCGTCTCAAATGTATTTACAAAGAACACAACCGAACGCGTTTCTCACTATAAACTAAAGAGCATTTATTTAACATGAGCTGTGGTTTGTATCAGTTTCATAATCAGCGTTGAACTAGATATGATCCGTATGAGTAGGAAACACAGTTCTTTTATTAGTGGCTTGCTCATGTTTCTTGCTGTATTGGAGACACTGGAAAGAAGAGCATGCTTCTTGCGGTAAAACGCATGGTGTTTCATGGATGAGAACACTGGACTGAATTTCCCTTCAGAAACAGAGATAAACCACAGGATCTGTGTCTTCCTACAAGCACGAGGTCATTTCTGGTAAACCCTGAGAATTTGCGGCTCAAAGGAATTTACACAGTTCACGAACCCAAAGCATTTCGCACTATAAACTAACAAGCATTTATTTCACATGAGCTGTGGTTTGTATCAGTTTCATGAGCATAATTGAACTAGATATGATCCGTATGTGTAGGAAACACAGTTCTTTTATTCGTGTCTTGATCATGTTTCTTGCTGTATAGCAGAGGCTGGAAAGAAAAGCATGCTTCTTGGGTTAAAACAGATTGTGTTTCATGGAAGAGAACACAGGTCTGAATTTCCTTTCAGAAACTGAGTTAAACCACAGAATCTGTGTCTTCCTATAAGCAAGAGGTCATTTCTGGTAAACCCAATGAATTGGCGTCTCAAATTTATTTACACAGTTCAGGAACCCAACGCGTTTCTCACTATTAACTAAAGAGCATTTATGTAAGAAGAGCTATGGTTTGTATAAGTTTCATGAGCAAATTGAACTAGATATGGTCCGTATGAGTGGGAAATACAGTTCTTTTTTTCTGGGCTTGGTCATGTTTCTTGGTGTATTGGAGACTGTGTAAAGAAGAGCATGCTTCTTACGTTAAAACACAGTGTGTTTCATGAATGATAACACTGGTATTTATTTCCCTTTTGAAATGGATTTAAGATCCAGGATGTTTCTTGCTGTATTGCAGAGGCTGGAAAGAAGAGCATGCTTCTTGGGTTAAAACAGATTTTGTTTCATGGAAGAGAACAATGGTATGAATTTCCCTTCAGAAACAGAGTTAAACCACAGGATCTGTGTATTCCTACAAGCAAGAGGTCATTTCTGGTAAACCCATTGAATTTGCGGCTCAAATGAATTTACAAAGTTCACGAACCCAACGCCTTTCACAGTATTAACTAAAGAGCGTTTATGTAAGAATAGCTGTGGTTTGTCACAGCTTCATGAGCAGAGTTGAAGTAGATATGGTCCATATGATTGGGAAAAAAAACTCTTTTTTTTGAACTTGCTCATGTTTCTTGCTGTATTGGAGACTCTGGAAAGAAGAGATTTTTCTTGTGTTAAATCAGAGTGTGTTTCATGGATGAGAACACATGTTTGAATTTCCCTTCCGAAATGGATTTAAGATCCAGGATCTGTGTCTTCTTACAAGCAAGAGAGCATTTATGGTGAAATCAGTGAATTTGCGGCTCAAATGAAGTTACGCAGAACACAAACCCAATGCATTTCACACTATTAACGAAAGAGCATTTATTTAACATGAGCTAGGGTTTGTATCAGTTTCGTAAGCAGAGTTGAACTAGATATGATCCGTATGAGTAGGAAACACAGTTCTTTTATTCGTGGCTTGCTCATGTTTCTTGCTGTATTGGAGACGCTTGAAAGATCAGCATGATTCTCCGTTAAAACAGAGGGTGTTTCATGGATGAGAACACTGGTCTGAATTTCCTTCTGAAATGGATTTAAGATCCGGGATGTGTGTCTTCCTACAAGCAAGAGAGCATTTATGGTAAAACCAGTCAATTTGAGTATGAAGTGAATTTACACAGAACACAAACCCAAGGCGTTTCTCACTATAAACTAAAGAGCTTTTATTTAACATTAGCTGTGGTTTGTATCACTTTCATAATTAGCGTTGAACTAGATATGATCCGTATGAGTAGGAGACACAGTTCTTTTATTCGTGGCTTGCTCATGTTTCTTGCTGTATTGGAGACACTGGAAAGAAGATCATGCTTCTCACGTTAAAACAGATTACGTTCCATGGAAGAGAACACTGGTCTGAATTTCCCTTTAGAAATGGAGTTAAACCACAGGATCTCTGTGTTCCTACAAGCAAGAGGTCATTTCTAATAAACCCCATGAATTTGCGGCTCAAATGAATTTAAACAGTTCACGAACCCAAGGCATTTCTCACTATAAACTAACGAGCATTTATTTCGCATGAGCTATGGTTTGTATCAGTTTCATGAGCAGAATTGAACTAGATATGATCCGTATGAGTAGGAAACACAGTTCTTTTTTTTCCTGGCTTGCTCATGTTTCCTGCTGTATTGCAGAGGCTGGAAAGAAGAGCATGCTTCTTGCGTTAAAACAGATTGGGTTTCATGGTAGAGAACACTGGTCTGAATTTCCCTTCAGAAACTGAGTTAAACCACAGGATCTGTGTCTTCCTACAAGCAAGAGGTCATTTCTGGTAAACCCAGTAAATTGGCAGCTCAAATGAATTTACACAGTTCAGCATCCCAACGCGTTTCTCACTATTAAGCAAAGAGCATTTATGTAAGAACTGTGGTTTTTATCCGTTTCATGAGCAGAATTGAACTAGATATGGTCCGTATGATTAGGTAACACAGTTCTTTTTTTCTCTCCTTGCTCATGTATCTTGCTGTATTGGAGACTCTGGATAGAAGAGTATTCTTCTTGCGTTAAAACAGAGTGTGTTTCATGGAGGAGAACACTGATCTGAATTTCCCTTCACAGCCAGAGTTAAACCACAGGATCTGTGTCTTCCTACAAGTAAGAGGTCATTTCTGGT
The DNA here is from genome assembly GCA_949786405.1 of Onychomys arenicola. NCBI lineage: Eukaryota > Metazoa > Chordata > Mammalia > Rodentia > Cricetidae > Onychomys > Onychomys arenicola. The sequence goes on from CATKUM010000003.1 coordinate 99,884, forward strand.
AAACCCCATGAATTTGCGGAACAAATGAATTTACACAGTTCACGAACCCAACACGTTTCTCACTATTAACTATGGATCATTTATGTAAGAAGAGCTGTGCTTTGTATCAGTTTCATGAGCAGAATTAAACTAGATATGGTCCGTATGAGGGGGAAACACAGTTCTTTTTTTCTGGGCTTGGTCTAGTTTCTTGCTATATTGGAGACTCTGGATAAAAGAGCATTCTTCTTGCCCTAAAACAGAGTGTGTTTCATGGAGGAGAACACAGGTTCGAATTTTCCTTCTGAAATGGATTTAAGATGCAGGATCTGTGTCTTCCTAGAAGCTAGAGAGCATTTCTGGTAAAAGCAGTGAATTTGCGTCTCAAATGTATTTACAAAGAACACAAACCCAACGCGTTTCTCACTATAAAATAAAGAGCATTTATTTAACATGAGCTGTGGTTTGTATCAGTTTCATAATCAGCGTTGAACTAGATATGATCCGTATGAGTAGGAAACACAGTTCTTTTATTAGTGGCTTGCTCATGTTTCTTGCTGTATTGGAGACACTGGAAAGAAGAGCATGCTTCTTGCGGTAAAACGCATGGTGTTTCATGGATGAGAACACTGGACTGAATTTCCCTTCAGAAACAGAGATAAACCACAGGATCTGTGTCTTCCTACAAGCACGAAGTCATTTCTGGTAAACCCAGTGAATTTGCGCCTCAAATTAATTTACACAGTTCAAGAACCAAACACGTTTCTCACTATTAACTAAAGAGCATTTATGTTATAAGAGCTGTGGTTTGTATCACTTTCATGAGAAGAATTGACCTAGATATGGTCCGTATGGATAGGAAACACAGTTCTTTTTTTTTCGGCGCTTGCTCATGTTTCTTGCTGTATTGGAGATGCTGGAAAGAAGAGCATGCTTCTAGCGTTAAAACAGAGTGTGTTACATGGAAGAGAACACTGGTCTGAATTTCCCTTCTGAAATGGATTAAGATCCAGGATCTGTTTCTCCCCACAAGTAAGAGAGCAGTTATGGAAAAAGCAGTGAATTTTCGGCTCAAATGAATTTACACAGTTCACGAACCCAACGCCTTTCACATTATTAACTAAAGAGCGTTTATGTAAGAGTAGCTGTGGTTTGTCATAGCTTCATGAGCAGAGTTGAAGTAGATATGGTCCGTATGAGTGGGAAAAAAAAACTCTTTTTTTCTGAGCTTGCTCTTGTATCTTGCAGCATTGAAGACTCTGGAAAGAAGAGCATTCTTATTGCGTTAAAACAGAGTGTAATTCATGGATGAGAACACAGGCTTGAATTTCCCTTCTGAAATGGATTTAAGATCCAGGATCTGTGTCTTCCTACAAGCAAGAGAGTATTTCTGGTAAAACCAGTGAATTTGCATCTCAAATGAATTTACACAGAACACAAACCCAACGTGTTTCTCAGTATAAAGAAAGAGCATTTATTTAACATGAGCTGTGGTTTGTATCAGTTTCATAATGAGCGTTGAACTAGATATGATCAGGATGAGTAGGAAGCACAGTTCTTTTATTCGGGGCTTAGTCATGTTTCTTGCTGTATTGGAGACGCTGGAAAGAAGAGCATTCTTCTTGCGTTAAAACAGAGTGTGTTTCATGGATGAGAACACAGGTTTGAATTTCCCTTCTGAAATGGATTTGAGATCCACGAGCTGTGTCTTCCTACAAGCAAGGGAGAATTTATGGTAAAATCAGTGATTTTTCCTCTCAAATGAATTTACACAGAACCCAAACCCAACGAGTTTCTCACTATAAAGAAAGAGCATTTATTTACCATGCGCTGTAGCTTGGATCAGTTTCTTGATCAGCGTTGAATTACATATGATCCGTTTGAGTAGGAAACACAGTTCTTTTATTCGGGGCTTGTTCATGTTTCTTGATATATTGAACACAGGAAAGAAGAGCATACTTCTTGCGTTAAAACAGATTGTTTTTCATGGAAGAGAACAATAGTATGAATTTCCCTTCAGAAACAGAGTTAAACCACAGGATCTGTTTATTCCTACAAGCAAGAGGTCATTTCTGGGAAACCCATTGAATTTGTGGCTCAAATGAATTTACACAGTTCACGAACCCAACGCCTTTCACACTATTAACTAAAGAGCGTTTATGTAAGAGTAGCTGTGGTTTGTATCAGTTTCATGAGCAGAATTGAACTAGATATGGTCCGTATGAGTGGGAAACACAGTTCTTTTTTTCTGGTCTTGCTCATGTTTCTTGCTGTATTGGAGACTCTGGAAAGAAGAGATTCTTCTTGTGTTAAAACAGTGTGTGTTTCATGGATGAGAACTCATGTTTGAATTTCCCTTCCGAAATGGATTTAAGATCCAGGAGCTGTGTCTTCCTACCAGCAAGAGAGCATTTCTTGTAAAACCAGTGAATTTGCGTCTCAAATGAATTTACACAGATCGCAGACCAAACGCGTTTCTCACTATAAAGAAAGAGCATTTATTTAACATGAGGTGTGGTTTGTATCAGTTTCATAATCAGCGATGAACAAGATATGATCCATATGAGTAGGAAGCACAGTTCTTTTATTCTGGCTTGCTCAAGTTTCTTCCTGTATTGGAAATGCTGGAAAGAAGAGCATGCTTCTTGCGTTTAAACTGAGTGTGTTACTTGGCAGAGAACACTGGTCTGATTATCCCTTCTGAAATGGATTTAAGATCTAGGTTTTGTTTCTTCCTACAAGCAAGAGAGCATTTATGGTAAAACCAGTGAATTTGCAGCTCAAATGAATTTACACAGTACACAAACCCAAAGAAATTCACACTATCAACTAAAGAGCATTTATTTAACAGGAGCAGTGGTTTGTATCAGTTTCATAAGCAGAGTTGAACTAGATATGTGCTATATGAGTAGGAAACACAGTTTTTTTATTTGGGGCTTGCTTATGTTTCTTGCTCTATTGGAGACACTGGAAAGATCAGCATGCTTCTTGCGTTAAAACAGAGGGTGTTTCATGGATGAGAACACTGGTCTGAATTTCCATTCAGTAACGGAGTTAAACCACAAGATCTGTGTATACCTACAAGCAAGAGGTCATTTCTGGTAAAACCCGAGAATTTGTTGCTCAAAGGTATTTACACAGTTCACGAACCCACCGCATTTCTCACTATAAACTAACGAGCACTTATTTCAAATGTGCTGTGGTTTGTATCAGTTTCATGAGCATAATTGAACTAGATAAGGTCCGTATGAATAGGAAACACAGTTCTTTTTTCCTGGGCATTTTCATGTTTCTTGCTGTATTGGAGACTCTGGAAAGAAGAGCATGCTTCTTACATTAAAACAGAGTGTACTTCAAAGGATGAGAACACTGGTCTGAATTTCCCTTCTGAATTGGATTTAAGATCCAGTATGTGTTTCTTCTTACAAGCAAGAGAGCATTTATGGTAAAACCAGTGAATTTGTGGCTCAAATGAATTTATACAGTTTACAAACCCAACGCATTTCACACTATTAACAAAAGAGCATTTATTTAACATGAGCTAGGGTTTGTATCAGTTTCGTTAGCAGAGTTGAACTAGATATGATCCGTATGAGTAGGAAACACAGTTCTTTTATTCGTGGCTTGCTCATGTTTCTTGCTGTATTGGAGACGCTTGAAAGATCAGCATGATTCTCCGTTAAAACAGAGGGTGTTTCATGGATGAGAACACTGGTCTGAATTTCCCTTCTGAAATGGATTTAAGATCCGGGATGTGTGTCTTCCTACAAGCAAGAGAGTATTTATGGTAAAACCAGTCAATTTGAGTATGAAGTGAATTTACACAGAACACAAACCCAAGGCGTTTCTCACTATAAACTAAAGAGCTTTTATTTAACATTAGCTGTGGTTTGTATCACTTTCATAATTAGCGTTGAACTAGATATGATCCGTATGAGTAGGAGACACAGTTCTTTTATTCGTGGCTTGCTCATGTTTCTTGCTGTATTGGAGACACTGGAAAGAAGATCATGCTTCTCGCGTTAAAACAGATTACGTTCCATGGAAGAGAACACTGGTCTGAATTTCCCTTTAGAAATGGAGTTAAACCACAGGATCTCTGTGTTCCTACAAGCAAGAGGTCATTTCTGATAAACCCCATGAATTTGCGGCTCAAATGAATTTAAACAGTTCACGAACCCAAGGCATATCTCACTATAAACTAACGAGCATTTATTTCGCATGAGCTATGGTTTGTATCAGTTTCATGAGCAGAATTGAACTAGATATGATCCGTATGAGTAGGAAACACAGTTCTTTTTTTTTCCTGGCTTGCTCATGTTTTCTGCTGTATTGCAGAGGCTGGAAAGAAGAGCATGCTTCTTGCGTTAAAACAGATTGGGTTTCATGGTAGAGAACATTGGTCTGAATTTCCCTTCAGAAACTGAGTTAAACCACAGGATCTGTGTCTTCCTACAAGCAAGAGGTCATTTCTGGTAAACCCAGTAAATTGGCAGCTCAAATGAATTTACATAGTTCAGCATCCCATCGCGTTTCTCACTATTAAGCAAAGAGCATTTATGTAAGAACTGTGGTTTTTATCCGTTTCATGAGCAGAATTGAACTAGATATGGTCCGTATGATTAGGTAACACAGTTCTTTTTTTCTCTCCTTGCTCATGTATCTTGCTGTATTGGAGACTCTGGATAGAAGAGTATTCTTCTTGCGTTAAAACAGAGTGTGTTTCATGGAGGAGAACACTGATCTGAATTTCCCATCACAGACAGAGTTAAACCACAGGATCTGTGTCTTCCTACAAGTAAGAGGTCATTTCTGGTAAACCCCGTGAATTTGCAGAACAAATGGATTTACACAGTTCACGAACCCAACGCGTTTCTCACTATTAACTATGGATCATTTATGTAAGAAGAGCTGTGGTTTGTATCAGTTTCATGAGCCGAATTGAACTAGAAATGGTCCGTATGAGGGGGAAACACAGTTCTTTTTTTCTGGGCTTCCTCTAGTTTCTTGCTATATTGGAGACTCTGGATAAAAGAGCATTCTTCTTGCCCTAAAACAGAGTGTGTTTCATGGAGGAGAACACAGGTTCGAATTTTCCTTCTGAAATGGATTTAAGATGCAGGATCTGTGTCTTCCTAGAAGCTAGAGAGCATTTCTGGTAAAAGCAGTGAATTTGCGTCTCAAATGTATTTACAAAGAACACAAACCCAACGCGTTTCTCACTATAAAATAAAGAGCATTTATTTAACATGAGCTGTGGTTTGTATCAGTTTCATAATCAGCGTTGAACTAGATATGATCCGTATGAGTAGGAAACACAGTTCTTTTATTAGTGGCTTGCTCATGTTTCTTGCTGTATTGGAGACACTGGAAAGAAGAGCATGCTTCTTGCGGTAAAACGCATGGTGTTTCATGGATGAGAACACTGGACTGAATTTCCCTTCAGAAACAGAGATAAACCACAGGATCTGTGTCTTCCTACAAGCACGAGGTCATTTCTGGTAAACCCCGAGAATTTGCGGCTCAAAGGAATTTACACAGTTCACGAACACAAAGCATTTCACACTATAAACTAACGAGCATTTATTTCACATGAGCTGTGGTTTGTATCTGTTTCATGAGCATAATTGAACTAGATATGATCCGTATGTTTAGGAAACACAGTTCTTTTATTCGTGTCTTGATCATGTTTCTTGCTGTATAGCAGAGGCTGGAAAGAAGAGCATGCTTCTTGGGTTAAAACAGATTGTGTTTCATGGAAGAGAACACAGTTCTGAATTTCCTTTCAGAAACTGAGTTAAACCACAGGATCTGTGTCTTCCTAGAAGCAAGAGGTCATTTCTGGTAAACCCAATGAATTGGCGTCTCAAATTTATTTACACAGTTCAGAAACACAACGCGTTTCTCATTATTAACTAAAGAGCATTTATGTAAGAAGAGCTATGGTTTGTATAAGTTTCATGAGCAAATTGAACTAGATATGGTCCGCATGAGTGGGAAATACAGTTCTTTTTTTCTGGGCTTGCTCATGTTTCTTGGTGTATTGGAGAATGTGGAAAGAAGAGCATGCTTCTTGCGTTAAAACACAGTGTGTTTCATGGATGAGAACACTGGTCATTATTTCCCTTTTGAAATGGATTTAAGATCCAGAATCTGTGTCTTCCTACAAGCAAGAGAGCATTTCCGGTAAAACCAGTGAATTTGCGTAATAAATGAATTTACACAGAACACAAACCCAACGCGTTTCTCACTATAACCTAAAGAGCATTTATTTAACATGAGCTTTAGTTTTTAACAGTTTCAAAATTAGCGTTGAACTAGATATGATCCATATGAGTAGGAAGCACAGATCTTTTATTAGTGGCTTGCTCATGTTTCTTGCTGTATTGGAGACACTGGAAAGAAGAGCATTCTTCTTGTGTTAGAACAGATTGTGTTTCATGGAAGACAACACTGGTCTGAATTTCCCTTTAGAAACGGAGTTAAACCACAGGATCTGTGTGTTCCTACAAGGAAGAGGTCATTTCTGGTAAATCCAGTGAATTTGCGGCTCAAATGAATTTACACAGTTCTCGAACACAAGGCATTTCTCACTATAAACTAAGGAGCATTTATTTCACATGACCTGTGGTTTGTATAAGTTTCATGAGCAGAATTGAACAAGATATGATCCGTATGAGTAGGAAACACAGTTCTTTTATTCGTGGCTTGCTAATGTTTCCTGCTGTAGTGCACAGGCTGGAAAGAAGAGCATGCTTCTTGCGTTAAAACAGATTGTGTTTCATGGAAGAGAACAATGGTCTGAATTTCCCTTCAGAAACTGAGTTAAACCACAGGATCTGTGTCTTCCTACAAGCAAGAGGTCATTTCTGGTAAATCCAGTGAATTGGCGGCTCAAATGAATTTACACAGTTCAGCTTACCAACGAGTTTCTCACTATTAACAAAAGAGAATTTATGTAAAAAGAGTTGTGGTTTGTATCAGTTTAATGAGCACTATTGAACTAGATATGGTCCATGTGAATAGGAACACAGTTCTATTTTTCGGGGCTTGCTCATGTTTCTTGCTGTATTGGAGACTCTTAAAAGAAGAGCATGCTCCTTGCGTTAAAACTGATTGTGTTTCATGGTAGAGAACACTGGTTTGAAATTCCCTTTTGATAGGGATAAGATCCAGGATCTGGATCTTCCTACAAGCAAGAAAGCATTTATGGTAAAAGCAGTGAATTTGCATCTCAAATGAATTTACAAAGAACACAAATCCAACGCTTTTCTCACTATAAACTAAAGAGCATTCATTTAACAGGAGCTGTGGTTTGTATCAGTTTCATAATCAGCATTGAACTAGATATGATCCGTATGAGTAGGAAACAGAGTTCTTTTATTTGTGGCTTGCTCATATTTTTTGCTTTCTTGGTGATGCTGGAAAGAAGAGCATGCTTCTTGTGTTAAAACAGATTGTGTTTCATGGAAGAGAACACTGGTCTGAATTTCCCTTCAGAAACGGAGATAAACCAAAGGATCTGTGTGATCCTACAAGCAAGAGTTGATTTCTGGTAAACACAGTGAATTGGCAGCTCAAATGAATTTACACAGTTCACGAACCCAACGCGTTTCTCACTATTAACTAAAGAGCATTTATGTAAGAATAGCTGTGGTTTGTATAAGTTTCATGAGCACAACTGAACTAGATATGGTCCGTATGTGTAGGAAACACAGTTCTTTTATTCGTGTCTTGATCATGTTTCTTGCTGTATTGCAGAGGCTGGAAAGAAAAGCATGCTTCTTGGGTTAAAACAGATTGTGTTTCATGGAAGAGAACACTGCTCTGAATTTCCTTTCAGAAACTGAGTTAAACCACAGGATCTGTGTCTTCCTATAAGCAAGAGGTCATTTCTGGTAAACCCCGGGAATTTGCGGAACAAATGAATTTACACAGTTCAGGAACCCAATGCGTTTCTCACTATTAACTAAAGAGCATTTATGTAAGAAGAACTATGGTTTGTATAAGTTTCATGAGCAAATTGAACTAGATATGGTCCGCATGAGTGGGAAATACAGTTCTTTTTTTCTGGGCTTGCTCATGTTTCTTGGTGTATTGGAGAATGTGGAAAGAAGAGCATGCCTCTTGCGATAAAACAGAGTGTGTTTCATGGATGAGAACACTGGTCTGAATTTCCATTCTGATATGGATTTAAGATCCAGGATCTGTTTCTTTCTACAAGCAAGAAAGCATTTATGGTAAATCCAGTGAATTTGTGGCTCACATGAATTTACACAGTTCACAAACCCAAAGCATTTCACACTATTACCTACAGAGCATTTATTTAACAGGAGCTGTGGTTTGTATCAGTTTCATAAGCAGAGTTGAACTAGATATGATACTTATGAGTAGGAAGCACTGTTCTTTTATTCGTGGCTGGCTCATGTTTCTTGCTGTATTGGAGACGCTGGAAATACCAGTAGGTTTCTTGCATTAAAACGCACGGTGTTTCATGGATGAGAACACTGGACTGAATTTCCCTTCAGAAACAGAGATAAACCACAGGATCTGTGTCTTCCTACAAGCACGAGGTCATTTCTGGTAAACCCCGAGATTTTGAGGCTCAAAGGAATTTACACAGTTCACGAACCCAAAGCATTTCGCACTATTAACTAACGAGCATTTATTTCACATGAGCTGTGGTTTGTATCAGTTTCATGAGCATAATTGAACTAGACATGATCCGTATGTGTAGGAAACACAGTTCTTTTATTCGTGTCTTGATCATGTTTCTTGCTGTATTGCAGAGGCTGGAAAGAAAAGCATGCTTCTTGGGTTAAAACAGATTGTGTTTCATGGAAGAGAACACTGCTCTGAATTTCCTTTCAGAAACTGAGTTAAACCACAGGATCTGTGTCTTCCTATAAGCAAGAGGTCATTTCTGGTAAACCCCGGGAATTTGCGGAACAAATGAATTTACACAGTTCAGGAACCCAACGCGTTTCTCACTATTAACTAAAGAGCATTTATGTAAGAAGAGCTATGGTTTGTATAAGTTTCATGAGCAAATTGAACTAGATATGGTCCGTATGAGTGGGAAATACAGTTCTTCTTTTCTGGGCTTGCTCATGTTTCTTGGTGTATTGGACACTGTGGAAAGAAGAGCATGCTTCTTGCGTTAAAACACAGTGTGTTTCATGGATGAGAACACGGGTCTTTATTTCCCTTTTGAAATGGATTTAAGATCCAGGATCTGTGTCTTCCTACAAGCAAGAGAGCATTTCCGGTAAAACCAGTGAATTTGCGTAATAAATGAATTTACATAGAACACAAACCCAACGTGTTTCTCACTATAACCTAAAGAGCATTTATTTAACATGAGCTTTAGTTTTTAACAGTTTCATAATCAGCGTTGAACTAGATATGATCCATATGAGTAGGAAACACAGATCTTTTATTAGTGGCTTGCTCATGTTTCTGGCTGTATTGGAGACACTGGAAAGAAGAGCATGCTTCTTGCGTTAGAACAGATTGTGTTTCATGGAAGAGAACACTGGTCTGAATTTCCCTTTAGAAACGGAGTTAAACCACAGGATCTGTGTGTTCCTACAAGCAAGAGGTCATTTCTGGTAAATCCAGTGAATTGGCGGCTCAAATGAATTTACACAGTTCAGCTTACCAACGAGTTTCTCACTATTAACAAAAGAGAATTTATGTAAAAAGAGTTGTGGTTTGTATCAGTTTAATGAGCACTATTGAACTAGATATGGTCCATGTGAATAGGAACACAGTTCTATTTTTCGGGGCTTGCTCATGTTTCCTGCTGTATTGGAGACTCTTGAAAGAAGAGCATGCTCCTTACGTTAAAACACATTGTGTTTCATGGAAGAGAACACTGGTCTGAAATTCCCTTTTGATAGGGATAAGATCCAGGATCTGGTTCTTCCTACAAGCAAGAGCGCATTTATGGTAAAAGCATTGAATTTGCGTCTCAAATGAATTTACAAAGAACACAAATCCAACGCTTTTCTCACTATAAACTAAAGAGCATTCATTTAACAGGAGCTGTGGTTTGTATCAGTTTCATAATCAGCGTTGAACTAGATATGATCTGTATGAGTAGGAAACAGAGTTCTTTTATTTGTGGCTTGCTCATGTTTCTTGCTTTCTTGGTGATGCTGGAAAGAAGAGCATTCTTCTTGTGTTAAAACAGATTGTGTTTCATGGAAGAGAACACTGGTCTGAATTTCCCTTCAGAAACGGAGATAAACCACAGGATCTGTGTGATCCTACAAGCAAGAGTTGATTTCTGGTAAACACAGTGAATTGGCAGCTCAAATGAATTTACACAGTTCACGAACCCAACGCGTTTCTCACTATAAACTAAAGAGCATATATGTAAGAATAGCTGTGGTTTGTATCAGTTTCATGAGCACAATTGAACTAGATATGGTCCATATGAATAGGAAAGACAGTTCCTTTTTTCTGGGCTTGCTCATGTTTCTTGCTGTATTGGAGACTCTGGAAAGAAGAGCATGCTTCTTGCGTTAAAACAGAGTGTGTTTCATGGATGAGAACACTGGTCTGATTTTCCATTCTGATATGGATTTAAGATCCAGGATCTGTTTCTTTCTACAAGCAAGAGAGCATTTATGGTAAATCCAGTGAATTTGCGGCTCAAATGAATTTACACAGTTCACAAACCCAAAGCATTTCACACTATTACCTACAGAGCATTTATTTAACAGGAGCTGTGGTTTGTATCAGTTTCGTAAGCAGAGTTGAACTAGATATGATACTTATGAGTAGGAAACACTGTTCTTTTATTCGTGGCTGTCTCATGTTTCTTGCTATATTGGAGACGCTGGAAATACCAGTAGGTTTCTTGCATTAAAACGCACGGTGTTTCATGGATGAGAACACTGGACTGAATTTCCCTTCAGAAACAGAGATAAACCACAGGATCTGTGTCTTCCTACAAGCACGAGGTCATTTCTGGTAAACCCCGAGAATTTGCGGCTCAAAGGAATTTACACAGTTCACGAACCTAAAGCATTTCGCACTATAAACTAACGAGCATTTATTTCACATGAGCTGTGGTTTGTATCAGTTTCATGAGCATAATTGAACTAGATATGATCCGTATGTGTAGGAAACACAGTTCTTTTATTCGTGTCTTGATCATGTTTCTTTCTGTATTGCAGAGGCTGGAAAGAAAAGCATGCGTCTTGGGTTAAAACAGATTGTGTTTCATGGAAGAGAACACAGGTCTGAATTTCCTTTCAGAAACTGAGTTAAACCACAGCATCTGTGTCTTCCTACAAGTAAGAGATCATTTCTGGTAAACCCCGTGAATTTGCGGAACAAATGAATTTACACAGTTCACGAACCCAACGCGTTTCTAGAGTGTGTTTCATGGAGGAGAACACAGGTTCGAATTTTCTTTCTGAAATGGATTTAAGATGCAGGATCTGTGTCTTCCTAGAAGCTAGAGAGCATTTCTGGTAAAAGCAGTGAATTTGCGTCTCAAATGTATTTACAAAGAACACAACCCAACGCGTTTCTCACTATAAACTAAAGAGCATTTATTTAACATGAGCTGTGGTTTGTATCAGTTTCATAATCAGCGTTGAACTAGATATGATCCGTATGAGTAGGAAACACAGTTCTTTTATTAGTGGCTTGCTCATGTATCTTGCTGTATTGGAGACACTGGAAAAAAGAGCATGCTTCTTGCGGTAAAACGCATGGTGTTTCATGGATGAGAACACTGGACTGAATTTCCCTTCAGAAACAGAGATAAACCACAGGATCTGTGTCTTCCTACAAGCACGAGGTCATTTCTGGTAAACCCTGAGAATTTGCGGCTCAAAGGAATTTACACAGTTCACGAACCCAAAGCATTTCGCACTATAAACTAACAAGCATTTATTTCACATGAGCTGTGGTTTGTATCAGTTTCATGAGCATAATTGAACTAGATATGATCCGTATGTGTAGGAAACACAGTTCTTTTATTCGTGTCTTGATCATGTTTCTTGTTGTATAGCAGAGGCTGGAAAGAAAAGCATGCTTCTTGGGTTAAAACAGATTTTGTTTCATGGAAGAGAACACAGGTCTGAATTTCCTTTCAGAAACTGAGTTAAACCACAGAATCTGTGTCTTCCTATAAGCAAGAGGTCATTTCTGGTAAACCCAATGAATTGGCGTTTCAAATTTATTTACACAGTTCAGGAACCCAACACGTTTCTCACTATTAACTAAAGAGCATTTATGTAAGAAGAGCTATGGTTTGTATAAGTTTCATGAGCAAATTGAACTAGATATGGTCCGTATGAGTGGGAAATACAGTTCTTTTTTTCTGGGCTTGGTCATGTTTCTTGGTGTATTGGAGACTGTGTAAAGAAGAGCATGCTTCTTACGTTAAAACACAGTGTGTTTCATGGATGATAACACTGGTATTTATTTCCCTTTTGAAATGGATTTAAGATCCAGGATGTTTCTTGCTGTATTGCAGAGGCTGGAAAGAAGAGCATGCTTCTTGGGTTAAAACAGATTTTGTTTCATGGAAGAGAACAATGGTATGAATTTCCCTTCAGAAACAGAGTTAAACCACAGGATCTGTGTATTCCTACAAGCAAGAGGTCATTTCTGGTAAACCCATTGAATTTGCGGCTCAAATGAATTTACAAAGTTCACGAACCCAACGCCTTTCACAGTATTAACTAAAGAGCGTTTATGTAAGAATAGCTGTGGTTTGTCACAGCTTCATGAGCAGAGTTGAAGTAGATATGGTCCATATGATTGGGAAAAAAAACTCTTTTTTTTGAACTTGCTCATGTTTCTTGCTGTATTGGAGACTCTGGAAAGAAGAGATTTTTCTTGTGTTAAAACAGAGTGTGTTTCATGGATGAGAACACATGTTTGAATTTCCCTTCCGAAATGGATTTAAGATCCAGGATCTGTGTCTTCTTACAAGCAAGAGAGCATTTATGGTGAAACCAGTGAATTTGCGGCTCAAATGAAGTTACACAGAACACAAACCCAACGCATTTCACACTATTAACGAAAGAGCATTTATTTAACATGAGCTATGGTTTGTATCAGTTTCGTAAGCAGAGTTGAACTAGATATGATCCGTATGAGTAGGAAACACAGTTCTTTTATTCGTGGCTTGCTCATGTTTCTTGCTGTATTGGAGACGCTTGAAAGATCAGCATGATTCTCCGTTAAAACAGAGGGTGTTTCATGGATGAGAACACTGGTCTGAATTTCCCTTTTGAAATGGATTTAAGATCCGGGATGTGTGTCTTCCTACAAGCAAGAGAGCATTTATGGTAAAACCAGTCAATTTGAGTATGAAGTGAATTTACACAGAACACAAACCCAAGGCGTTTCTCACTATAAACTAAAGAGCTTTTATTTAACATTAGCTGTGGTTTGTATCACTTTCATAATTAGCGTTGAACTAGATATGATCCGTATGAGTAGTAGACACAGTTCTTTTATTCGTGGCTTGCTCATGTTTCTTGCTGTATTGGAGACACTGGAAAGAAGATCATGCTTCTCACGTTAAAACAGATTACGTTCCATGGAAGAGAACACTGGTCTGAATTTCCCTTTAGAAACGGAGTTAAACCACAGGATCTCTGTGTTCCTACAAGCAAGAGGTCATTTCTAATAAACCCCATGAATTTGCGGCTCAAATGAATTTAAACAGTTCACGAACCCAAGGCATTTCTCACTATAAACTAACGAGCATTTATTTCGCATGAGCTATGGTTTGTATCAGTTTCATGAGCAGAATTGAACTAGATATGATCCGTATGAGTAGGAAACACAGTTCTTTTTTTTCCTGGCTTGCTCATGTTTCCTGCTGTATTGCAGAGGCTGGAAAGAAGAGCATGCTTCTTGCGTTAAAACAGATTGGGTTTCATGGTAGAGAACATTGGTCTGAATTTCCCTTCAGAAACTGAGTTAAACCACAGGATCTGTGTCTTCCTACAAGCAAGAGGTCATTTCTGGTAAACCCAGTAAATTGGCAGCTCAAATGAATTTACACAGTTCAGCATCCCAACGCGTTTCTCACTATTAAGCAAAGAGCATTTATGTAAGAACTGTGGTTTTTATCCGTTTCATGAGCAGAATTGAACTAGATATGGTCCGTATGATTAGGTAACACAGTTCTTTTTTTCTCTCCTTGCTCATGTATCTTGCTGTATTGGAGACTCTGGATAGAAGAGTATTCTTCTTGCGTTAAAACAGAGTGTGTTTCATGGAGGAGAACACTGATCTGAATTTCCCTTCACAGCCAGAGTTAAACCACAGGATCTGTGTCTTCCTACAAGTAAGAGGTCATTTCTGGTAAACCCCATGAATTTGCGGAACAAATGAATTTACACAGTTCACGAACCCAACGCGTTTCTCACTATTAACTATGGATCATTTATGTAAGAAGAGCTGTGGTTTGTATCAGTTTCATGAGCAGAATTAAACTAGATATGGTCCGTATGAGGGGGAAACACAGTTCTTTTTTTCTGGGCTTGGTCTAGTTTCTTGCTATATTGGAGACTCTGGATAAAAGAGCATTCTTCTTGCCCTAAAACAGAGTGTGTTTCATGGAGGAGAACACAGGTTCGAATTTTCCTTCTGAAATGGATTTAAGATGCAGGATCTGTGTCTTCCTAGAAGCTAGAGAGCATTTCTGGTAAAAGCAGTGAATTTGCGTCTCAAATGTATTTACAAAGAACACAAACCCAACGCGTTTCTCACTATAAACTAAAGAGCATTTATTTAACATGAGCTGTGGTTTGTATCAGTTTCATAATCAGCGTTGAACTAGATATGATCCGTATGAGTAGGAAACACAGTTCTTTTATTAGTGGCTTGCTCATGTTTCTTGCTGTATTGGAGACACTGGAAAGAAGAGCATGCTTCTTGCGGTAAAACGCATGGTGTTTCATGGATGAGAACACTGGACTGAATTTCCCTTCAGAAACAGAGATAAACCACAGGATCTGTGTCTTCCTACAAGCACGAAGTCATTTCTGGTAAACCCAGTGAATTTGCGCCTCAAATGAATTTACACAGTTCAAGAACCAAACACGTTTCTCACTATTAACTAAAGAGCATTTATGTTATAAGAGCTGTGGTTTGTATCACTTTCATGAGAAGAATTGACCTAGATATGGTCCGTATGGATAGGAAACACAGTTCTTTTTTTTTCGGCGCTTGCTCATGTTTCTTGCTGTATTGGAGATGCTGGAAAGAAGAGCATGCTTCTAGCGTTAAAACAGAGTGTGTTACATGGAAGAGAACACTGGTCTGAATTTCCCTTCTGAAATGGATTAAGATCCAGGATCTGTTTCTCCCCACAAGTAAGAGAGCAGTTATGGAAAAAGCAGTGAATTTTCGGCTCAAATGAATTTACACAGTTCACAAACCCAACGCCTTTCACATTATTAACTAAAGAGCGTTTATGTAAGAGTAGCTGTGGTTTGTCATAGCTTCATGAGCAGAGTTGAAGTAGATATGGTCCGTATGAGTGGGAAAAAAAAACTCTTTTTTTTCTGAGCTTGCTCTTGTGTCTTGCAGCATTGAAGACTCTGGAAAGAAGAGCATTCTTATTGCGTTAAAACAGAGTGTAATTCATGGATGAGAACACAGGCTTGAATTTCCCTTCTGAAATGGATTTCAGATCCAGGATCTGTGTCTTCCTACAAGCAAGAGAGTATTTCTGGTAAAACCAGTGAATTTGCATCTCAAATGAATTTACACAGAACACAAACCCAACGTGTTTCTCAGTATAAAGAAAGAGCATTTATTTAACATGAGCTGTGGTTTGTATCAGTTTCATAATGAGCGTTGAACTAGATATGATCAGGATGAGTAGGAAGCACAGTTCTTTTATTCGGGGCTTAGTCATGTTTCTTGCTGTATTGGAGACGCTGGAAAGAAGAGCATTCTTCTTGCGTTAAAACAGAGTGTGTTTCATGGATGAGAACACAGGTTTGAATTTCCCTTCTGAAATGGATTTGAGATCCACGAGCTGTGTCTTCCTACAAGCAAGGGAGAATTTATGGTAAAATCAGTGACTTTTCCTCTCAAATGAATTTACACAGAACCCAAACCCAACGAGTTTCTCACTATAAAGAAAGAGCATTTATTTACCATGCGCTGTAGCTTGGATCAGTTTCTTGATCAGCGTTGAATTACATATGATCCGTATGAGTAGGAAACACAGTTCTTTTATTCGGGGCTTGTTCATGTTTCTTGATATATTGAACACAGGAAAGAAGAGCATACTTCTTGCGTTAAAACAGATTGTTTTTCATGGAAGAGAACAATAGTATGAATTTCCCTTCAGAAACAGAGTTAAACCACAGGATCTGTTTATTCCTACAAGCAAGAGGTCATTTCTGGGAAACCCATTGAATTTGTGGCTCAAATGAATTTACACAGTTCACGAACCCAACGCCTTTCACACTATTAACTAAAGAGCGTTTATGTAAGAGTAGCTGTGGTTTGTATCAGTTTCATGAGCAGAATTGAACTAGATATGGTCCGTATGAGTGGGAAACACAGTTCTTTTTTTCTGGTCTTGCTCATGTTTCTTGCTGTATTGGAGACTCTGGAAAGAAGAGATTCTTCTTGTGTTAAAACAGTGTGTGTTTCATGGATGAGAACTCATGTTTGAATTTCCCTTCCGAAATGGATTTAAGATCCAGGAGCTGTGTCTTCCTACCAGCAAGAGAGCATTTCTTGTAAAACCAGTGAATTTGCGTCTCAAATGAATTTACACAGATCGCAGACCCAACGCGTTTCTCACTATAAAGAAAGAGCATTTATTTAACATGAGGTGTGGTTTGTATCAGTTTCATAATCAGCGATGAACAAGATATGATCCATATGATTAGGAAGCACAGTTCTTTTATTCTGGCTTGCTCAAGTTTCTTCCTGTATTGGAAATGCTGGAAAGAAGAGCATGCTTCTTGCATTTAAACTGAGTGTGTTACTTGGCAGAGAACACTGGTCTGATTATCCCTTCTGAAATGGATTTAAGATCTAGGTTTTGTTTCTTCCTACAAGCAAGAGAGCATTTATGGTAAAACCAGTGAATTTGCAGCTCAAATGAATTTACATAGTTCACAAACCCAACGCAATTCACATTATTATCTAAAGAGCATTTATTTAACAGGAGCTGTGGTTTGTATCAGTTTCATAAGCAGAGTTGAACTAGATATGAGCCGTATGAGTAGGAAACACAGTTCTTTATTTAGTGCTTGCTCATGTTTCCTTCTCCATTGTTGACGCTGGAAAGATGAGCATGCTTCTTGCGTTAAAACCGAGTCTGTTTCATGGATGAGAACACTAGTCTGAATTTCCCTTCAGGAACGGCGTTAAACCACAGGATCTGTGTCTTCCTACAAGCAAGAGGTCATTTCTGGTAAACCCAGGGAATTTTCGGCTCAAATGATTTTACACAGTACACGAACCCAACGCGTTTCACACTAATAACTAAAGAGCGTTTATGTAAGAGGAGCTGTGGGTTGTATCAGCTTCATGAGCAGAGATGAACTAGATATGTTCTGTATGAGTGGGAAACACAGTTTTTTTTTTCTGGGCTTGCTCATGTTTCCTGCTGTATTGGAGACTCTGGAAAGAAGAGCATTCTTCTTGCGTTAAAACAGAGTGTGGTTCATGGATGAGAACACAGGATTGAATTTCCCTTCTGAAATGGATTTAAGATAGAGGATCTGTTTCTTCCTACAATGAATACAGCATTTAAGATAAAACCAGTGAATTTGCAGCTCAAATGAATTTACACAGTTCACAAACCCAAAGAAATTCACACTATCAACTAAAGAGCATTTATTTAACAGGAGCAGTGGTTTGTATCAGTTTCATAAGCAGAGTTGAACTAGATATGTGCTATATGAGTAGGAAACACAGTTTTTTTATTTGGGGCTTGCTTATGTTTCTTGCTCTATTGGAGACACTGGAAGATCAGCATGCTTCTTGCGTTAAAACAGAGGGTGTTTCATGGATGAGAACACTGGTCTGAATTTCCATTCAGTAACGGAGTTAAACCACAAGATCTGTGTATACCTACAAGCAAGAGGTCATTTCTGGTAAAACCCGAGAATTTGTTGCTCAAAGGTATTTACACAGTTCACGAACCCAACGCATTTCTCACTATAAACTAACGAGCACTTATTTCAAATGTGCTGTGGTTTGTATCAGTTTCATGAGCATAATTGAACTAGATAAGGTCCGTATGAATAGGAAACACAGTTCTTTTTTCCTGGGCATTTTCATGTTTCTTGCTGTATTGGAGACTCTGGAAAGAAGAGCATGCTTCTTACATTAAAACAGAGTGTACTTCAAAGGATGAGAAAACTGGTCTGAATTTCCCTTCTGAATTGGATTTAAGATCCAGTATGTGTTTCTTCTTACAAGCAAGAGAGCATTTATGGTAAAACCAGTGAATTTGCGGCTCAAATGAATTTATACAGTTTACAAACCCAACGCATTTCACACTATTAACAAAAGAGCATTTATTTAACATGAGCTAGGGTTTGTATCAGTTTTGTAAGCAGAGTTGAACTAGATATGATCCGTATGAGTAGGAAACACAGTTCTTTTATTCGTGGCTTGCTCATGTTTCTTGCTGTATTGGAGACGCTTGAAAGATCAGCATGATTCTTCGTTAAAACAGAGGGTGTTTCATGGATGAGAACACTGGTCTGAATTTCCCTTCTGAAATGGATTTAAGATCCGGGATGTGTGTCTTCCTACAAGCAAGAGAGCATTTATGGTAAAACCAGTCAATTTGAGTATGAAGTGAATTTACACAGAACACAAACCCAAGGCGTTTCTCACTATAAACTAAAGAGCTTTTATTTAACATTAGCTGTGGTTTGTATCACTTTCATAATTAGCGTTGAACTAGATATGATCCGTATGAGTAGGAGACACAGTTCTTTTATTCGTGGCTTGCTCATGTTTCTTGCTGTATTGGAGACACTGGAAAGAAGATCATGCTTCTCGCGTTAAAACAGATTACGTTCCATGGAAGAGAACACTGGTCTGAATTTCCCTTTAGAAATGGAGTTAAACCACAGGATCTCTGTGTTCCTACAAGCAAGAGGTCATTTCTGATAAACCCCATGAATTTGCGGCTCAAATGAATTTAAACAGTTCACGAACCCAAGGCATTTCTCACTATAAACTAACGAGCATTTATTTCGCATGAGCTATGGTTTGTATCAGTTTCATGAGCAGAATTGAACTAGATATGATCCGTATGAGTAGGAAACACAGTTCTTTTTTTTCCTGGCTTTCTCATGTTTCCTGCTGTATTGCAGAGGCTGGAAAGAAGAGCATGCTTCTTGCGTTAAAACAGATTGGGTTTCATGGTAGAGAACATTGGTCTGAATTTCCCTTCAGAAACTGAGTTAAACCACAGGATCTGTGTCTTGCTACAAGCAAGAGGTCATTTCTGGTAAACCCAGTAAATTGGCAGCTCAAATGAATTTACACAGTTCAGCATCCCATCGCGTTTCTCACTATTAAGCAAAGAGCATTTATGTAAGAACTGTGGTTTTTATCCGTTTCATGAGCAGAATTGAACTAGATATGGTCTGTATGATTAGGTAACACAGTTCTTTTTTTCTCTCCTTGCTCATGTATCTTGCTGTATTGGAGACTCTGGATAGAAGAGTATTCTTCTTGCGTTAAAACAGAGTGTGTTTCATGGAGGAGAACACTGATCTGAATTTCCCATCACAGACAGAGTTAAACCACAGGATCTGTGTCTTCCTACAAGTAAGAGGTCATTTCTGGTAAACCCCGTGAATTTGCAGAACAAATGGATTTACACAGTTCACGAACCCAACGCGTTTCTCACTATTAACTATGGATCATTTATGTAAGAAGAGCTGTGGTTTGTATCAGTTTCATGAGCAGAATTGAACTAGATATGGTCCGTATGAGGGGGAAACACAGTTCTTTTTTTCTGGGCTTCCTCTAGTTTCTTGCTATATTGGAGACTCTGGATAAAAGAGCATTCTTCTTGCCCTAAAACAGAGTGTGTTTCATGGAGGAGAACACAGGTTCGAATTTTCCTTCTGAAATGGATTTAAGATGCAGGATCTGTGTCTTCCTAGAAGCTAGAGAGCATTTCTGGTAAAAGCAGTGAATTTGCGTCTCAAATGTATTTACAAAGAACACAAACCCAACGCGTTTCTCACTATAAACTAAAGAGCATTTATTTAACATGAGCTGTGGTTTGTATCAGTTTCATAATCAGCGTTGAACTAGATATGATCCGTATGAGTAGGAAACACAGTTCTTTTATTAGTGGCTTGCTCATGTTTCTTGCTGTATTGGAGACACTGGAAAGAAGAGCATGCTTCTTGCGGTAAAACGCATGGTGTTTCATGGATGAGAACACTGGACTGAATTTCCCTTCAGAAACAGAGATAAACCACAGGATCTGTGTCTTCCTACAAGCACGAGGTCATTTCTGGTAAACCCCGAGAATTTGCGGCTCAAAGGAATTTACACAGTTCACGAACACAAAGCATTTCACACTATAAACTAACGAGCATTTATTTCACATGAGCTGTGGTTTGTATCTGTTTCATGAGCATAATTGAACTAGATATGATCCGTATGTTTAGGAAACACAGTTCTTTTATTCGTGTCTTGATCATGTTTCTTGCTGTATAGCAGAGGCTGGAAAGAAGAGCATGCTTCTTGGGTTAAAACAGATTGTGTTTCATGGAAGAGAACACAGTTCTGAATTTCCTTTCAGAAACTGAGTTAAACCACAGGATCTGTGTCTTCCTAGAAGCAAGAGGTCATTTCTGGTAAACCCAATGAATTGGCGTCTCAAATTTATTTACACAGTTCAGGAACACAACGCGTTTCTCATTATTAACTAAAGAGCATTTATGTAAGAAGAGCTATGGTTTGTATAAGTTTCATGAGCAAATTGAACTAGATATGGTCCGCATGAGTGGGACATACAGTTCTTTTTTTCTGGGCTTGCTCATGTTTCTTGGTGTATTGGAGAATGTGGAAAGAAGAGCATGCTTCTTGCGTTAAAACACAGTGTGTTTCATGGATGAGAACACTGGTCATTATTTCCCTTTTGAAATGGATTTAAGATCCAGAATCTGTGTCTTCCTACAAGCAAGAGAGCATTTCCGGTAAAACCAGTGAATTTGCGTAATAAATGAATTTACACAGAACACAAACCCAACGCGTTTCTCACTATAACCTAAAGAGCATTTATTTAACATGAGCTTTAGTTTAACAGTTTCAAAATTAGCGTTGAACTAGATATGATCCATATGAGTAGGAAGCACAGATCTTTTATTAGTGGCTTGCTCATGTTTCTTGCTGTATTGGAGACACTGGAAAGAAGAGCATTCTTCTTGTGTTAGAACAGATTGTGTTTCATGGAAGACAACACTGGTCTGAATTTCCCTTTAGAAACGGAGTTAAACCACAGGATCTGTGTGTTCCTACAAGGAAGAGGTCATTTCTGGTAAATCCAGTGAATTTGCGGCTCAAATGAATTTACACAGTTCTCGAACACAAGGCATTTCTCACTATAAACTAAGGAGCATTTATTTCACATGACCTGTGGTTTGTATAAGTTTCATGAGCAGAATTGAACAAGATATGATCCGTATGTGTAGGAAACACAGTTCTTTTATTCGTGTCTTGATCATGTTTCTTGCTGTATTGCAGAGGCTGGAAAGAAAAGCATGCTTCTTGGGTTAAAACAGATTGTGTTTCATGGAAGAGAACACTGCTCTGAATTTCCTTTCAGAAACTGAGTTAAACCACAGGATCTGTGTCTTCCTAGAAGCAAGAGGTCATTTCTGGTAAACCCCGGGAATTTGCGGAACAAATGAATTTACACAGTTCAGGAACCCAACGCGTTTCTCACTATTAACTAAAGAGCATTTATGTAAGAAGAGCTATGGTTTGTATAAGTTTCATGAGCAAATTGAACTAGATATGGTCCGCATGAGTGGGAAATACAGTTCTTTTTTTCTGGGCTTGCTCATGTTTCTTGGTGTATTGGAGAATGTGGAAAGAAGAGCATGCTTCTTGCGTTAAAACACAGTGTGTTTCATGGATGAGAACACTGGTCATTATTTCCCTTTTGAAATGGATTTAAGATCCAGAATCTGTGTCTTCCTACAAGCAAGAGAGCATTTCCGGTAAAACCAGTGAATTTGCGTAATAAATGAATTTACACAGAACACAAACCCAACGCGTTTCTCACTATAACCTAAAGAGCATTTATTTAACATGAGCTTTAGTTTTTAACAGTTTCAAAATTAGTGTTGAACTAGATATGATCCATATGAGTAGGAAACACAGATCTTTTATTAGTGGCTTGCTCATGTTTCTGGCTGTATTGGAGACACTGGAAAGAAGAGCATGCTTCTTGCGTTAGAACAGATTGTGTTTCATGGAAGAGAACACTGGTCTGAATTTCCCTTTAGAAACGGAGTTAACCCACAGGATCTGTGTGTTCCTACAAGCAAGAGGTCATTTCTGGTAAATCCAGTGAATTGGCGGCTCAAATGAATTTACACAGTTCAGCTTACCAACGAGTTTCTCACTATTAACAAAAGAGAATTTATGTAAAAAGAGTTGTGGTTTGTATCAGTTTAATGAGCACTATTGAACTAGATATGGTCCATGTGAATAGGAACACAGTTCTATTTTTCGGGGCTTGCTCATGTTTCCTGCTGTATTGGAGACTCTTGAAAGAAGAGCATGCTCCTTACGTTAAAACACATTGTGTTTCATGGAAGAGAACACTGGTCTGAAATTCCCTTTTGATAGGGATAAGATCCAGGATCTGGTTCTTCCTACAAGCAAGAGCGCATTTATGGTAAAAGCATTGAATTTGCGTCTCAAATGAATTTACAAAGAACACAAATCCAACGCTTTTCTCACTATAAACTAAAGAGCATTCATTTAACAGGAGCTGTGGTTTGTATCAGTTTCATAATCAGCGTTGAACTAGATATGATCTGTATGAGTAGGAAACAGAGTTCTTTTATTTGTGGCTTGCTCATGTTTCTTGCTTTCTTGGTGATGCTGGAAAGAAGAGCATTCTTCTTGTGTTAAAACAGATTGTGTTTCATGGAAGAGAACACTGGTCTGAATTTCCCTTCAGAAACGGAGATAAACCACAGGATCTGTGTGATCCTACAAGCAAGAGTTGATTTCTGGTAAACACAGTGAATTGGCAGCTCAAATGAATTTATACAGTTCACGAACCCAACGCGTTTCTCACTATAAACTAAAGAGCATTTATGTAAGAATAGCTGTGGTTTGTATCAGTTTCATGAGCACAATTGAACTAGATATGGTCCATATGAATAGGAAAGACAGTTCCTTTTTTCTGGGCTTGCTCATGTTTCTTGCTGTATTGGAGACTCTGGAAAGAAGAGCATGCTTCTTGCGTTAAAACAGAGTGTGTTTCATGGATGAGAACACTGGTCTGATTTTCCATTCTGATATGGATTTAAGATCCAGGATCTGTTTCTTTCTACAAGCAAGAGAGCATTTATGGTAAATCCAGTGAATTTGCGGCTCAAATGAATTTACACAGTTCACAAACCCAAAGCATTTCACACTATTACCTACAGAGCATTTATTTAACAGGAGCTGTGGTTTGTATCAGTTTCATAAGCAGAGTTGAACTAGATATGATACTTATGAGTAGGAAACACTGTTCTTTTATTCGTGGCTGGCTCATGTTTCTTGCTATATTGGAGACGCTGGAAATACCAGTAGGTTTCTTGCATTAAAACGCACGGTGTTTCATGGATGAGAACACTGGACTGAATTTCCCTTCAGAAACAGAGATAAACCACAGGATCTGTGTCTTCCTACAAGCACGAGGTCATTTCTGGTAAACCCCGAGAATTTGCGGCTCAAAGGAATTTACACAGTTCACGAACCTAAAGCATTTCGCACTATAAACTAA
Organism: Onychomys arenicola; assembly: GCA_949786405.1. Lineage (NCBI taxonomy): Eukaryota > Metazoa > Chordata > Mammalia > Rodentia > Cricetidae > Onychomys > Onychomys arenicola. The sequence goes on from CATKUM010000003.1 coordinate 123,873, forward strand.
CGAGCATTTATTTCACATGAGCTGTGGTTTGTATCAGTTTCATGAGCATAATTGAACTAGATATGATCCGTATGTGTAGGAAACACAGTTCTTTTATTCGTGTCTTGATCATGTTTCTTGCTGTATTGCAGAGGCTGGAAAGAAAAGCATGCGTCTTGGGTTAAAACAGATTGTGTTTCATGGAAGAGAACACAGTTCTGAATTTCCTTTCAGAAACTGAGTTAAACCACAGCATCTGTGTCTTCCTACAAGTAAGAGATCATTTCTGGTAAACCCCGTGAATTTGCGGAACAAATGAATTTACACAGTTCACGAACCCAACGCGTTTCTAGAGTGTGTTTCATGGAGGAGAACACAGGTTCGAATTTTCTTTCTGAAATGGATTTAAGATGCAGGATCTGTGTCTTCCTAGAAGCTAGAGAGCATTTCTGGTAAAAGCAGTGAATTTGCGTCTCAAATGTATTTACAAAGAACACAACCCAACGCGTTTCTCACTATAAACTAAAGAGCATTTATTTAACATGAGCTGTGGTTTGTATCAGTTTCATAATCAGCGTTGAACTAGATATGATCCGTATGAGTAGGAAACACAGTTCTTTTATTAGTGGCTTGCTCATGTTTCTTGCTGTATTGGAGACACAGGAAAGAAGAGCATGCTTCTTGCGGTAAAACGCATGGTGTTTCATGGATGAGAACACTGGACTGAATTTCCCTTCAGAAACAGAGATAAACCACAGGATCCTTGTATTCCTACAAGCACGAGGTCATTTCTGGTAAACCCTGAGAATTTGCGGCTCAAAGGAATTTACACAGTTCACGAACCCAAAGCATTTCGCACTATAAACTAACAAGCATTTATTTCACATGAGCTGTGGTTTGTATCAGTTTCATGAGCATAATTGAACTAGATATGATCCGTATGTGTAGGAAACACAGTTCTTTTATTCGTGTCTTGATCATGTTTCTTGCTGTATTGCAGAGGCTGGAAAGAAAAGCATGCGTCTTGGGTTAAAACAGATTGTGTTTCATGGAAGAGAACACAGTTCTGAATTTCCTTTCAGAAACTGAGTTAAACCACAGCATCTGTGTCTTCCTACAAGTAAGAGATCATTTCTGGTAAACCCCGTGAATTTGCGGAACAAATGAATTTACACAGTTCACGAACCCAACGCGTTTCTAGAGTGTGTTTCATGGAGGAGAACACAGGTTCGAATTTTCTTTCTGAAATGGATTTAAGATGCAGGATCTGTGTCTTCCTAGAAGCTAGAGAGCATTTCTGGTAAAAGCAGTGAATTTGCGTCTCAAATGTATTTACAAAGAACACAACCCAACGCGTTTCTCACTATAAACTAAAGAGCATTTATTTAACATGAGCTGTGGTTTGTATCAGTTTCATAATCAGCGTTGAACTAGATATGATCCGTATGAGTAGGAAACACAGTTCTTTTATTAGTGGCTTGCTCATGTTTCTTGCTGTATTGGAGACACAGGAAAGAAGAGCATGCTTCTTGCGGTAAAACGCATGGTGTTTCATGGATGAGAACACTGGACTGAATTTCCCTTCAGAAACAGAGATAAACCACAGGATCTGTGTATTCCTACAAGCACGAGGTCATTTCTGGTAAACCCTGAGAATTTGCGGCTCAAAGGAATTTACACAGTTCACGAACCCAAAGCATTTCGCACTATAAACTAACAAGCATTTATTTCACATGAGCTGTGGTTTGTATCAGTTTCATGAGCATAATTGAACTAGATATGATCCGTATGTGTAGGAAACACAGTTCTTTTATTCGTGTCTTGATCATGTTTCTTGCTGTATAGCAGAGGCTGGAAAGAAAAGCATGCTTCTTGGGTTAAAACAGATTGTGTTTCATGGAAGAGAACACAGGTCTGAATTTCCTTTCAGAAACTGAGTTAAACCACAGAATCTGTGTCTTCCTATAAGCAAGAGGTCATTTCTGGTAAACCCAATGAATTGGCGTCTCAAATTTATTTACACAGTTCAGGAACCCAACGCGTTTCTCACTATTAACTAAAGAGCATTTATGTAAGAAGAGCTATGGTTTGTATAAGTATCATGAGCAAATTGAACTAAATGTGGTCCGTATGAGTGGGAAATACAGTTCTTTTTTTTCTGGGCTTGGTCATGTTTCTTGGTGTATTGGAGACTGTGTAAAGAAGAGCATGCTTCTTAAGTTAAAACACAGTGTGTTTCATGGATGATAACACTCGTATTTATTTCCCTTTTGAAATGGATTTAAGATCCAGGATGTTTCTTGCTGTATTGCAGAGGCTGGAAAGAAGAGCATGCTTCTTGGGTTAAAACAGATTTTGTTTCATGGAAGAGAACAAAGGTCTGAATTTCCTTTCAGAAACTGAGTTAAACCACAGGATCTGTGTCTTCCTATAAGCTAGAGGTCATTTCTGGTAAACCCAATGAATTGGCGTCTCAAATTTATTTACACAGTTCAGGAACCCAACGCGTTTCTCACTATTAACTAAAGAGCATTTATGTAAGAAGAGCTATGGTTTGTGAAAGTTTCATGAGCAATATTGAACTAGATATGGTCCATGTGTATAGGAAACACAGTTCTCTTTTTCGGGGCTTGCTCATGTTTCTTGCTGTATTGGAGACTCTGGAAAAAAGAGCATGCTTCTTGCATTAAAACAGAGTGTGTTTCATGGATGAGAACACTGGTCTGAATTTCCCTTCTGATATGGATTTAAGATCCAGGATCTGTTTCTTTCTACAAGCAAGAGAGCATTTATGGTAAATCCAGTGAATTTGCGGCTCAAATGAGTTTACACAGTTCACAAACCCAAAGCATTTCACACTATTACCTACAGAGCATTTATTTAACAGGAGCTGTTGTTTGTATCAGTTTCATAAGCAGAGTTGAACTAGATATGATACTTATCAGTAGGAAAAACAGTTCTTTAATTCATGGCTTGCTCATGTTTCTGGCTGTATTGGAGACACTGGATAGAAGAGCATGCTTCTTGCTTTAAAACAGATTGTGTTTCATAGAAGAGAACACTTGTCTGAATTTCCCTTCAGAAACAGAGTTAAACCACAGGATCTGTGTCTTCCTACAAGTACGAGGTCATTTCTGGTAAACCCCGTGTATTTGCTGCTCAAAAGAATTTACAAAGTTCACGAACCCAACGTGTTTCTCACTATTAACTAAGGAGCATTTATGTAAGAAGAGCTGTGGTTTGTACAAGTTTCATGAGAATAATTGAACTAGATATGGTCTGTATGAGTGGGATATACAGTTCTTTTTTTCTCGGCTTGCTCATGTTTCTTGCTGTATTGGAGTCTCTGGATAGAAGAGCATTCTTCTTGTGTTAAAACAGAGTGTGTTTCATGGAGGAGAACACGGGTTTGAATTTTCCTTCTGAAATGGAATCAAGATCCAGGATCTGTGTCTTCCTACAAGCTAGAGAGCACTTAAGGTAAAAGCAGTGAATTTGCGTCTCAAATGAATTCACACAGAACACAAACCCAACGCATTTCTCACTATAAACTAAAGAGCACTGATTTAACATGAGCTGTGGTTTGTATCAGTTTCATAATCAACGTTGAACTAGATATGAGCAATATGAGTAGGAAACACAGTTCTTTTAATTGGGGCTTGCTCATGTTTCTTGCACCATTCGAGACGCTGGAAATACCAGCAGGTTTCTTGCGTAAAAACGCTTGGTGTTTCATGGATGAGAACACTGGACTGAATTTCCCTTCAGAAACCGAGTTAAACCACAGGATCTGTGTCTTCCTACAAGCACGAGGTCATTTCTGGTAAACCCCGAGAATTTGTGGCTCAAAGGAATTTAGACAGTTCACGAACCCAACGCATTTCGCACTATAAACTAACGAGCATTTATTTCACATGAGCTGTGGTTTGTATCAGTTTCATGAGCATAATTGAACTAGATATGATGCGTATGAGTAGGAAACACAGATCTTTTATTCGTGTCTTGATCATGTTTCTTGCTGTATTGCAGAGGCTGGAAAGAAGAGCATGCTTCTTGGGTTAAAACAGATTGTGTTTCATGGAAGAGAACACAGGTCTGAATTTCCTTTCAGAAACTAAGTTAAACCACAGGATCTGTGTCTTCCTATAAGCAAGAGGTCATTTCTTGTAAACCCAATGTATTGGCGGCTCAAATTTATTTACATAGTTCAGGAACCCAACACGTTTCTCACTATTAACTAAAGAGCATTTATGTAAGAAGAGCTATGGTTTGTATAAGTTTCATGAGCAGAATTGAACTAGATATGATCCGTATGAGTGGGAAATACAGTTCTTTTTTTCTTGGCTTGCTCATGTTTCTTGCTGTGTTGGAGACTCTGGATAGAAGAGCATTCTATTTGCATTAAAACAGAGTGTGTTTCATGGAGGAGAACACAGGTTTGAATTTTCCTTCTGAATTGGATTTAAGATCCAGGATCTGTGTATTCCTACATGCTAGAGAGCATTTCTGGTAAAACCAGTGAATTTGCGTCTCAAATGAATTTACACAGAACACAAACCCAACGCGTTTCTCACTATAAACTAAAGAGCATTTATTTAACATGAGCTGTGGTTTGTAACAGTTTCATAATCAGCGTTGAACTATATATGACCAATATGAGTAGAAAACACAGTTCTTTTATTTGGGGCTTGCTCATGTTTCTAACTCTATTGGAGACGCTGGAAATGTCAGTAGGCTTCTTGCGTTAAAATGCACGGTGTTTCATTGATGAGAACTTGGACTGAATTTCCCTTCAGAAACGGAGTTAAACCACAGGATCTGTGTCTTCCTACAAGCAAGAGGTCATTTCTGGTAAACCCAGTGAATTGGCGGCTCAAATGAATATACACAGTTCACGAACCCAATGCGTTTCTCACTATTAACTAAAGAGTATTTATGTAAGATGAGCTGTGGTTTGTATCAGTTTCATGAGCAGAATTGAACTAGATATGGTCCGTATGAATAGGAAAGACAGTTCCTTTTTTCTGGGCTTGCTCATGTTTCTTGCTGTATTCGAGACTCAGGAAAGAAGAGCATGCTTCTTGCGTTAAAACAGAGTGTGTTTCATGGATGAGAACACTGGTCTGAATTTCCCTTCTGTTATGGATCTAAGATCCAGGATCTGTTTCTTTCTACAAGCAAGAGAGCATTTATGGTAAATCCAGTGAATTTGCGGCTCAAATGAGTTTACACAGTTCACAATCCCAAAGCATTTCACACTATTACCTACAGGGCATTTATTTAAGAGGAGCTGTGGTTTGTATCAGTTTCATAAGCAGAGTTGAACTAGATTTGATACTTATGAGTAGGATACACAGTTCTTTTATTCGTGGCTCGCTCATGTTTCTTGCTGTATTGGAGACGCTGGAAACACCAGTAGGTTTCTTGCATTAAAACGCACGGTGTTTCATGGATGAGAACACTGGACTGAATTTCCCTTCAGAAACAGAGATAAACCACAGGGTCTGTGTCTTCCTACAAGCACAAGGTCATTTCTGGTAAACCCCGAGAATTTGCGGCTCAAAGGAATTTACACAGTTCACGAACCTAAAGCATTTCGCACTATAAACTAACGAGCATTTATTTCACATGAGCTGTGGTTTGTATCAGTTTCATGAGCATAATTGAACTAGATATGATCCGTATATGTAGGAAACACAGTTCTTTTATTTGTGTCTTGATCATGTTTCTTGCTGTATTGCAGAGGTTGGAAAGAAGAGCATGCTTCTTGGGTTAAAACAGATTGTGTTTCATGGAAGAGAACACAGGTCTGAATTTCCTTTCAGAAACTGAGTTAAACCACAGGATCTGTGTCTTCCTATAAGCAAGAGGTCATTTCTGGTAAACCCAATGAATTGGCGTCCCAAATTTATTTACACAGTTCAGGAAACCAACGCGTTTCTCACTATTAACTAAAGAGCATTTATGTAAGAAGAGCTATGGTTTGTATAAGTTTCATGAGCAAATTGAACTAGATATGGTCCGTATGAGTAGGAAACACAGTTCTTTTATTCGTGGCTTGCTCATGTTTCCTGCTCTAGTGCACAGGCTGGAAAGAAGAGCATGCTTCTTGCGTTAAAACAGATTGTGTTTCATGGAAGAGAACAATGGTCTGAATTTCCCTTCAGAAACTGAGTTAAAGCATAGGATCTGTGTTTTCCTACAAGCAAAAGGTCATTTCTGGTAAACCCAGTGAATTGGCGGCTCAAATGAATTTACACAGTTCAGGATACCAACGAGTTTCTCACTATTAACTAAAGAGAATTTATGTAAGAAGAGCTGTGTTTTGTATCAGTTTAATAATCAGCGTTGAACTCGATATGATCCCTATGAGTAGGAAATACAGTTCTTTTATTCGTGGCTTGATTATTTTTCTTGCTGTATTGGAGACGCTAGAAAGAAGAGCATGCTTCTTGCTTTAACACAGATTGTGTTTCATGTAAGAGAACAATGGTCTGAATTTCCCTTCAGAAACAGAGTTAAAGCATAGGATCTGTGTCTTCCTACAAGCAAGAGAGCATTTCTGCTAAAAGCAGTGAATTTGCGGCTCAAATGAATTTACACAGTTCACAAACCCAAAGCATTTCACACTATTAACTAAAGAGCATTTATTTAAAATGAGCTGTGGTTTGTATCAGTTTCATAAGCAGCGTTGAACTAGATATGATCCGTATGAATAGGAAACACAGTTCTTTTATTCGTGACTTGATCATGTTTCTTGCTGTATTGGAGACGCTGGAAAGAAGAGCATGCTTCTTGCGTTAAAACAGATTGTGTTTCATGGAAGAGAACACTGGTCTGAATTTCCCTTCAGAAACGGAGTTAAACCATAGGATCTGTGTCTTCCTACAAGCAAGAGGTCTCTTCTGGTAAACCCAGTCAATTGGAGGCTCAAATGAATTTACACAGTTCATGAACCCAATGCGTTGCTCACTATTAACCCAAGAACATTACGTAAGAAGAGCTGTGGTTTGTATTAGTTTCATGAGCAGAATTTAATTAGATATGGTGCGTATGAGTGGGAAACACAGTTCTTTTTTTCTGGTCTTGCTAATGTTTCTTGCTGGATTGGCAACTCTGGAAAGAAGAGCATGATTCTTGCGTTAAAACAGAATGTGTTTCATGGATGAGAACACTGGTCTTAATTTCCCTTCTGAAATGGATTTAAGATCCAGGATCTGTGTCTTCCTACAAGCAAGAGAGTATTTCTGGTAAAACAAGTGAATTTGCGTCTCAAATGAATTTACCCAGAACACAAACCCAACGCGTTTCTAGCCATAAACTAAAGAGCATTTATTTAACATGAGCTTTGGTTTGTATCTGTTTCATAATCAGCATTGAACTAGATATGATCAGTACGAGTAGGAAACACAGTTCTTTTATTCGTGGCTTGCTCATGTTTTTTGCTGTATTGGAGACACTGGAAAGAAGAGCATGCTTCTTGCGTTAAAACAGATTATGTTTCGTGGAAGAGTACACTGGTCTGAATTTCCCTTCAGAAAGTGAGTTAAACCACAGGATCTGTTTTTCCTACAAGCAAGAGGTCATTTCTGGTAAACCCCGTGATTTTGCGGCTCAAATGAATTTACACAGTTCACGAACCCAACGCGTTTCTCACTATTAACCCAAGAGCATTTATGTAAGAAGAGCTGTAGTTTGTATTAGTTTCATGAGCAGAATTGAATTAGATATGGTCCGTGTGCGTGGTAAACACAGTTCTTTTTTTCTGGGCTTGCTCATGTTTCTGGCTGTATTGGAGACGCTGGAAAGAAGAGCATGTTTCTTGCGTTAATACAGAGTGTATTTCATGGATGAGAAGACTGGTCTGAATTTCCCTTTGTTATGGATTTAAGGTCCAGGATTTGGTTCTTCCTATAAGCAAGAGAGCATTTATGGTAAAACCAGTGAATTTGCATCTCAAATGTATTTACACAGTTTACAAACCCAAAGCATTTCACATTATTAACTAAAGATCATTAATTTAATAGGAGTTTGGTTTGTATCAGTTCCATAAGCAGAGTTCAACTAAATATGATCCATATGAGTAGGAAACACAGTTCTTTTATTTGGGGCTTGCTCATGTTTCTTGCTCCATTGGAGACGCTGGAAAGATCATCATGATTCTTGTGTTAAAACAGAGGGTGTTTCATAACTGAGAACACTGTTCTGAATTTCCCTTCAGAAACGGAGTTTAACCATAGGATCTGTGTCTTCCTACAAGCAAGAGGTCATTTCTGGTAAACCCCGTCAATTGGCGGCTCAAATGAATTTACACAGTTCACGAACCCAACACGTTGCTCACTATTAACTATGGAGAATTTATTTAAGAAGAGCTGAGGTTTGTATCAGTTTCATGAGCAGAATTGAACTAGATATGGTCCGTATGATTGGGAAACACAGTTCTTTTTTTTTTGGGCTTGCTCATGTTTCTTGCTGTATTGGAGACTCTGGATAGAAGAGCATTCTTCTTGCTATAAAACAGAGTGTGTTTCATGGAGGAGAACACAGGTTCAAATTTTACTTCTGAAATGGATTTAAGATGCAGGATCTGTGTCTTCCTACAAACTAGAGAGCATTTCTGGTAAAAGCAGTGAAGTTGCTTCTCACATGAATTTACACAGAACACAAACCCAACGCGTTTCTCACTATAAACTAAAAAGAATTTATTTAACATGAGCTGTGGTTTGTATCAGTTTCATGAGCAGAATTGAACTAGATATGGTCCGTATGAATAGGAAAGACAGTTCCTTTTTTCTGGGCTTGCTCATGTTTCTTGCTGTATTCGAGACTCAGGAAAGAAGAGCATGCTTCTTGCGTTAAAACAGAGTGTGTTTCATGGATGAGAACACTGGTCTGAATTTCCCTTCTGTTATGGATCTAAGATCAAGGATCTGTTTCTTTCTACAAGCAAGAGAGCATTTATGGTAAATCCAGTGAATTTGCGGCTCAAATGAGTTTACACAGTTCACAATCCCAAAGCATTTCACACTATTACCTACAGGGCATTTATTTAAGAGGAGCTGTGGTTTGTATCAGTTTCATAAGCAGAGTTGAACTAGATTTGATACTTATGAGTAGGATACACAGTTCTTTTATTCGTGGCTCGCTCATGTTTCTTGCTGTATTGGAGACGCTGGAAACACCAGTAGGTTTCTTGCATTAAAACGCACGGTGTTTCATGGATGAGAACACTGGACTGAATTTCCCTTCAGAAACAGAGATAAACCACAGGGTCTGTGTCTTCCTACAAGCACAAGGTCATTTCTGGTAAACCCCGAGAATTTGCGGCTCAAAGGAATTTACACAGTTCACGAACCTAAAGCATTTCGCACTATAAACTAACGAGCATTTATTTCACATGAGCTGTGGTTTGTATCAGTTTCATGAGCATTATTGAACTAGATATGATCCGTATATGTAGGAAACACAGTTCTTTTATTTGTGTCTTGATCATGTTTCTTGCTGTATTGCAGAGGTTGGAAAGAAGAGCATGCTTCTTGGGTTAAAACAGATTGTGTTTCATGGAAGAGAACACAGGTCTGAATTTCCTTTCAGAAACTGAGTTAAACCACAGGATCTGTGTCTTCCTATAAGCAAGAGGTCATTTCTGGTAAACCCAATGAATTGGCGTCCCAAATTTATTTACACAGTTCAGGAAACCAACGCGTTTCTCACTATTAACTAAAGAGCATTTATGTAAGAAGAGCTATGGTTTGTATAAGTTTCATGAGCAAATTGAACTAGATATGGTCCGTATGAGTAGGAAACACAGTTCTTTTATTCGTGGCTTGCTCATGTTTCCTGCTCTAGTGCACAGGCTGGAAAGAAGAGCATGCTTCTTGCGTTAAAACAGATTGTGTTTCATGGAAGAGAACAATGGTCTGAATTTCCCTTCAGAAACTGAGTTAAAGCATAGGATCTGTGTTTTCCTACAAGCAAAAGGTCATTTCTGGTAAACCCAGTGAATTGGCGGCTCAAATGAATTTACACAGTTCAGGATACCAACGAGTTTCTCACTATTAACTAAAGAGAATTTATGTAAGAAGAGCTGTGTTTTGTATCAGTTTAATAATCAGCGTTGAACTCGATATGATCCCTATGAGTAGGAAATACAGTTCTTTTATTCGTGGCTTGATTATTTTTCTTGCTGTATTGGAGACGCTAGAAAGAAGAGCATGCTTCTTGCTTTAACACAGATTGTGTTTCATGTAAGAGAACAATGGTCTGAATTTCCCTTCAGAAACAGAGTTAAAGCATAGGATCTGTGTCTTCCTACAAGCAAGAGAGCATTTCTGCTAAAAGCAGTGAATTTGCGGCTCAAATGAATTTACACAGTTCACAAACCCAAAGCATTTCACACTATTAACTAAAGAGCATTTATTTAAAATGAGCTGTGGTTTGTATCAGTTTCATAAGCAGCGTTGAACTAGATATGATCCGTATGAATAGGAAACACAGTTCTTTTATTCGTGACTTGATCATGTTTCTTGCTGTATTGGAGACGCTGGAAAGAAGAGCATGCTTCTTGCGTTAAAACAGATTGTGTTTCATGGAAGAGAACACTGGTCTGAATTTCCCTTCAGAAACGGAGTTAAACCATAGGATCTGTGTCTTCCTACAAGCAAGAGGTCTCTTCTGGTAAACCCAGTCAATTGGAGGCTCAAATGAATTTACACAGTTCATGAACCCAATGCGTTGCTCACTATTAACCCAAGAACATTATGTAAGAAGAGCTGTGGTTTGTATTAGTTTCATGAGCAGAATTTAATTAGATATGGTCCGTATGAGTGGGAAACACAGTTCTTTTTTTCTGGTCTTGCTAATGTTTCTTGCTGGATTGGCAACTCTGGAAAGAAGAGCATGATTCTTGCGTTAAAACAGAATGTGTTTCATGGATGAGAACACTGGTCTTAATTTCCCTTCTGAAATGGATTTAAGATCCAGGATCTGTGTCTTTCTACAAGCAAGAGAGTATTTCTGGTAAAACAAGTGAATTTGCGTCTCAAATGAATTTACCCAGAACACAAACCCAACGCGTTTCTAGCCATAAACTAAAGAGCATTTATTTAACATGAGCTTTGGTTTGTATCTGTTTCATAATCAGCATTGAACTAGATATGATCAGTACGAGTAGGAAACACAGTTCTTTTATTCGTGGCTTGCTCATGTTTTTTGCTGTATTGGAGACACTGGAAAGAAGAGCATGCTTCTTGCGTTAAAACAGATTATGTTTCGTGGAAGAGTACACTGGTCTGAATTTCCCTTCAGAAAGTGAGTTAAACCACAGGATCTGTTTTTCCTACAAGCAAGAGGTCATTTCTGGTAAACCCCGTGATTTTGCGGCTCAAATGAATTTACACAGTTCACGAACCCAACGCGTTTCTCACTATTAACCCAAGAGCATTTATGTAAGAAGAGCTGTAGTTTGTATTAGTTTCATGAGCAGAATTGAATTAGATATGGTCCGTGTGCGTGGTAAACACAGTTCTTTTTTTCTGGGCTTGCTCATGTTTCTGGCTGTATTGGAGACGCTGGAAAGAAGAGCATGTTTCTTGCGTTAATACAGAGTGTATTTCATGGATGAGAAGACTGGTCTGAATTTCCCTTTGATATGGATTTAAGGTCCAGGATCTGGTTCTTCCTACAAGCAAGAGAGCATTTATGGTAAAACCAGTGAATTTGCATCTCAAATGTATTTACACAGTTTACAAACCCAAAGCATTTCACATTATTAACTAAAGATCATTAATTTAATAGGAGTTTGGTTTGTATCAGTTCCATAAGCAGAGTTCAACTAAATATGATCCATATGAGTAGGAAACACAGTTCTTTTATTTGGGGCTTGCTCATGTTTCTTGCTCCATTGGAGACGCTGGAAAGATCATCATGATTCTTGTGTTAAAACAGAGGGTGTTTCATAACTGAGAACACTGTTCTGAATTTCCCTTCAGAAACGGAGTTTAACCATAGGATCTGTGTCTTCCTACAAGCAAGAGGTCATTTCTGGTAAACCCCGTCAATTGGCGGCTCAAATGAATTTACACAGTTCACGAACCCAACACGTTGCTCACTATTAACTATGGAGAATTTATTTAAGAAGAGCTGAGGTTTGTATCAGTTTCATGAGCAGAATTGAACTAGATATGGTCCGTATGATTGGGAAACACAGTTCTTTTTTTTTTGGGCTTGCTCATGTTTCTTGCTGTATTGGAGACTCTGGATAGAAGAGCATTCTTCTTGCTATAAAACAGAGTGTGTTTCATGGAGGAGAACACAGGTTCAAATTTTACTTCTGAAATGGATTTAAGATGCAGGATCTGTGTCTTCCTACAAACTAGAGAGCATTTCTGGTAAAAGCAGTGAAGTTGCTTCTCACATGAATTTACACAGAACACAAACCCAACGCGTTTCTCACTATAAACTAAAGAGAATTTATTTAACATGAGCTGTGGTTTGTATCAGTTTCATGAGCAGAATTGAACTAGATATGGTCCGTATGAATAGGAAAGACAGTTCCTTTTTTCTGGGCTTGCTCATGTTTCTTGCTGTATTCGAGACTCAGGAAAGAAGAGCATGCTTCTTGCGTTAAAACAGAGTGTGTTTCATGGATGAGAACACTGGTCTGAATTTCCCTTCTGTTATGGATCTAAGATCAAGGATCTGTTTCTTTCTACAAGCAAGAGAGCATTTATGGTAAATCCAGTGAATTTGCGGCTCAAATGAGTTTACACAGTTCACAATCCCAAAGCATTTCACACTATTACCTACAGGGCATTTATTTAAGAGGAGCTGTGGTTTGTATCAGTTTCATAAGCAGAGTTGAACTAGATTTGATACTTATGAGTAGGATACACAGTTCTTTTATTCGTGGCTCGCTCATGTTTCTTGCTGTATTGGAGACGCTGGAAACACCAGTAGGTTTCTTGCATTAAAACGCACGGTGTTTCATGGATGAGAACACTGGACTGAATTTCCCTTCAGAAACAGAGATAAACCACAGGGTCTGTGTCTTCCTACAAGCACAAGGTCATTTCTGGTAAACCCTGAGAATTTGCGGCTCAAAGGAATTTACACAGTTCACGAACCTAAAGCATTTCGCACTATAAACTAACGAGCATTTATTTCACATGAGCTGTGGTTTGTATCAGTTTCATGAGCATTATTGAACTAGATATGATCCGTATATGTAGGAAACACAGTTCTTTTATTTGTGTCTTGATCATGTTTCTTGCTGTATTGCAGAGGTTGGAAAGAAGAGCATGCTTCTTGGGTTAAAACAGATTGTGTTTCATGGAAGAGAACACAGGTCTGAATTTCCTTTCAGAAACTGAGTTAAACCACAGGATCTGTGTCTTCCTATAAGCAAGAGGTCATTTCTGGTAAACCCAATGAATTGGCGTCCCAAATTTATTTACACAGTTCAGGGAACCAACGCGTTTCTCACTATTAACTAAAGAGCATTTATGTAAGAAGAGCTATGGTTTGTATAAGTTTCATGAGCAAATTGAACTAGATATGGTCCGTATGAGTAGGAAACACAGTTCTTTTATTCGTGGCTTGCTCATGTTTCCTGCTCTAGTGCACAGGCTGGAAAGAAGAGCATGCTTCTTGCGTTAAAACAGATTGTGTTTCATGGAAGAGAACAATGGTCTGAATTTCCCTTCAGAAACTGAGTTAAAGCATAGGATCTGTGTTTTCCTACAAGCAAAAGGTCATTTCTGGTAAACCCAGTGAATTGGCGGCTCAAATGAATTTACACAGTTCAGGATACCAACGAGTTTCTCACTATTAACTAAAGAGAATTTATGTAAGAAGAGCTGTGTTTTGTATCAGTTTAATAATCAGCGTTGAACTCGATATGATCCCTATGAGTAGGAAATACAGTTCTTTTATTCGTGGCTTGATTATTTTTCTTGCTGTATTGGAGACGCTAGAAAGAAGAGCATGCTTCTTGCTTTAACACAGATTGTGTTTCATGTAAGAGAACAATGGTCTGAATTTCCCTTCAGAAACAGAGTTAAAGCATAGGATCTGTGTCTTCCTACAAGCAAGAGAGCATTTCTGCTAAAAGCAGTGAATTTGCGGCTCAAATGAATTTACACAGTTCACAAACCCAAAGCATTTCACACTATTAACTAAAGAGCATTTATTTAAAATGAGCTGTGGTTTGTATCAGTTTCATAAGCAGCGTTGAACTAGATATGATCCGTATGAATAGGAAACACAGTTCTTTTATTCGTGACTTGATCATGTTTCTTGCTGTATTGGAGACGCTGGAAAGAAGAGCATGCTTCTTGCGTTAAAACAGATTGTGTTTCATGGAAGAGAACACTGGTCTGAATTTCCCTTCAGAAACGGAGTTAAACCATAGGATCTGTGTCTTCCTACAAGCAAGAGGTCTCTTCTGGTAAACCCAGTCAATTGGAGGCTCAAATGAATTTACACAGTTCATGAACCCAATGCGTTGCTCACTATTAACCCAAGAACATTATGTAAGAAGAGCTGTGGTTTGTATTAGTTTCATGAGCAGAATTTAATTAGATATGGTCCGTATGAGTGGGAAACACAGTTCTTTTTTTCTGGTCTTGCTAATGTTTCTTGCTGGATTGGCAACTCTGGAAAGAAGAGCATGATTCTTGCGTTAAAACAGAATGTGTTTCATGGATGAGAACACTGGTCTTAATTTCCCTTCTGAAATGGATTTAAGATCCAGGATCTGTGTCTTTCTACAAGCAAGAGAGTATTTCTGGTAAAACAAGTGAATTTGCGTCTCAAATGAATTTACCCAGAACACAAACCCAACGCGTTTCTAGCCATAAACTAAAGAGCATTTATTTAACATGAGCTTTGGTTTGTATCTCTTTCATAATCAGCATTGAACTAGATATGATCAGTACGAGTAGGAAACACAGTTCTTTTATTCGTGGCTTGCTCATGTTTTTTGCTGTATTGGAGACACTGGAAAGAAGAGCATGCTTCTTGCGTTAAAACAGATTATGTTTCGTGGAAGAGTACACTGGTCTGAATTTCCCTTCAGAAAGTGAGTTAAACCACAGGATCTGTTTTTCCTACAAGCAAGAGGTCATTTCTGGTAAACCCCGTGATTTTGCGGCTCAAATGAATTTACACAGTTCACGAACCCAACGCGTTTCTCACTATTAACCCAAGAGCATTTATGTAAGAAGAGCTGTAGTTTGTATTAGTTTCATGAGCAGAATTGAATTAGATATGGTCCGTGTGCGTGGTAAACACAGTTCTTTTTTTCTGGGCTTGCTCATGTTTCTGGCTGTATTGGAGACGCTGGAAAGAAGAGCATGTTTCTTGCGTTAATACAGAGTGTATTTCATGGATGAGAAGACTGGTCTGAATTTCCCTTTGATATGGATTTAAGGTCCAGGATCTGGTTCTTCCTACAAGCAAGAGAGCATTTATGGTAAAACCAGTGAATTTGCATCTCAAATGTATTTACACAGTTTACAAACCCAAAGCATTTCACATTATTAACTAAAGATCATTAATTTAATAGGAGTTTGGTTTGTATCAGTTCCATAAGCAGAGTTCAACTAAATATGATCCATATGAGTAGGAAACACAGTTCTTTTATTTGGGGCTTGCTCATGTTTCTTGCTCCATTGGAGACGCTGGAAAGATCATCATGATTCTTGTGTTAAAACAGAGGGTGTTTCATAACTGAGAACACTGTTCTGAATTTCCCTTCAGAAACGGAGTTTAACCATAGGATCTGTGTCTTCCTACAAGCAAGAGGTCATTTCTGGTAAACCCCGTCAATTGGCGGCTCAAATGAATTTACACAGTTCACGAACCCAACACGTTGCTCACTATTAACTATGGAGAATTTATTTAAGAAGAGCTGAGGTTTGTATCAGTTTCATGAGCAGAATTGAACTAGATATGGTCCGTATGATTGGGAAACACAGTTCTTTTTTTTTTGGGCTTGCTCATGTTTCTTGCTGTATTGGAGACTCTGGATAGAAGAGCATTCTTCTTGCTATAAAACAGAGTGTGTTTCATGGAGGAGAACACAGGTTCAAATTTTACTTCTGAAATGGATTTAAGATGCAGGATCTGTGTCTTCCTACAAACTAGAGAGCATTTCTGGTAAAAGCAGTGAAGTTGCTTCTCACATGAATTTACACAGAACACAAACCCAACGCGTTTCTCACTATAAACTAAAGAGAATTTATTTAACATGAGCTGTGGTTTGTATCAGTTTCATGAGCAGAATTGAACTAGATATGGTCCGTATGAATAGGAAAGACAGTTCCTTTTTTCTGGGCTTGCTCATGTTTCTTGCTGTATTCGAGACTCAGGAAAGAAGAGCATGCTTCTTGCGTTAAAACAGAGTGTGTTTCATGGATGAGAACACTGGTCTGAATTTCCCTTCTGTTATGGATCTAAGATCAAGGATCTGTTTCTTTCTACAAGCAAGAGAGCATTTATGGTAAATCCAGTGAATTTGCGGCTCAAATGAGTTTACACAGTTCACAATCCCAAAGCATTTCACACTATTACCTACAGGGCATTTATTTAAGAGGAGCTGTGGTTTGTATCAGTTTCATAAGCAGAGTTGAACTAGATTTGATACTTATGAGTAGGATACACAGTTCTTTTATTCGTGGCTCGCTCATGTTTCTTGCTGTATTGGAGACGCTGGAAACACCAGTAGGTTTCTTGCATTAAAACGCACGGTGTTTCATGGATGAGAACACTGGACTGAATTTCCCTTCAGAAACAGAGATAAACCACAGGGTCTGTGTCTTCCTACAAGCACAAGGTCATTTCTGGTAAACCCTGAGAATTTGCGGCTCAAAGGAATTTACACAGTTCACGAACCTAAAGCATTTCGCACTATAAACTAACGAGCATTTATTTCACATGAGCTGTGGTTTGTATCAGTTTCATGAGCATTATTGAACTAGATATGATCCGTATATGTAGGAAACACAGTTCTTTTATTTGTGTCTTGATCATGTTTCTTGCTGTATTGCAGAGGTTGGAAAGAAGAGCATGCTTCTTGGGTTAAAACAGATTGTGTTTCATGGAAGAGAACACAGGTCTGAATTTCCTTTCAGAAACTGAGTTAAACCACAGGATCTGTGTCTTCCTATAAGCAAGAGGTCATTTCTGGTAAACCCAATGAATTGGCGTCCCAAATTTATTTACACAGTTCAGGAAACCAACGCGTTTCTCACTATTAACTAAAGAGCATTTATGTAAGAAGAGCTATGGTTTGTATAAGTTTCATGAGCAAATTGAACTAGATATGGTCCGTATGAGTAGGAAACACAGTTCTTTTATTCGTGGCTTGCTCATGTTTCCTGCTCTAGTGCACAGGCTGGAAAGAAGAGCATGCTTCTTGCGTTAAAACAGATTGTGTTTCATGGAAGAGAACAATGGTCTGAATTTCCCTTCAGAAACTGAGTTAAAGCATAGGATCTGTGTTTTCCTACAAGCAAAAGGTCATTTCTGGTAAACCCAGTGAATTGGCGGCTCAAATGAATTTACACAGTTCAGGATACCAACGAGTTTCTCACTATTAACTAAAGAGAATTTATGTAAGAAGAGCTGTGTTTTGTATCAGTTTAATAATCAGCGTTGAACTCGATATGATCCCTATGAGTAGGAAATACAGTTCTTTTATTCGTGGCTTGATTATTTTTCTTGCTGTATTGGAGACGCTAGAAAGAAGAGCATGCTTCTTGCTTTAACACAGATTGTGTTTCATGTAAGAGAACAATGGTCTGAATTTCCCTTCAGAAACAGAGTTAAAGCATAGGATCTGTGTCTTCCTACAAGCAAGAGAGCATTTCTGCTAAAAGCAGTGAATTTGCGGCTCAAATGAATTTACACAGTTCACAAACCCAAAGCATTTCACACTATTAACTAAAGAGCATTTATTTAAAATGAGCTGTGGTTTGTATCAGTTTCATAAGCAGCGTTGAACTAGATATGATCCGTATGAATAGGAAACACAGTTCCTTTATTCGTTACTTGATCATGTTTCTTGCTGTATTGGAGACGCTGGAAAGAAGAGCATGCTTCTTGCGTTAAAACAGATTGTGTTTCATGGAAGAGAACACTGGTCTGAATTTCCCTTCAGAAACGGAGTTAAACCATAGGATCTGTGTCTTCCTACAAGCAAGAGGTCTCTTCTGGTAAACCCAGTCAATTGGAGGCTCAAATGAATTTGCACAGTTCATGAACCCAATGCGTTGCTCACTATTAACCCAAGAACATTATGTAAGAAGAGCTGTGGTTTGTATTAGTTTCATGAGCAGAATTTAATTAGATATGGTGCGTATGAGTGGGAAACACAGTTCTTTTTTTCTGGTCTTGCTAATGTTTCTTGCTGGATTGGCAACTCTGGAAAGAAGAGCATGATTCTTGCGTTAAAACAGAATGTGTTTCATGGATGAGAACACTGGTCTTAATTTCCCTTCTGAAATGGATTTAAGATCCAGGATCTGTGTCTTCCTACAAGCAAGAGAGTATTTCTGGTAAAACAAGTGAATTTGCGTCTCAAATGAATTTACCCAGAACACAAACCCAACGCGTTTCTAGCCATAAACTAAAGAGCATTTATTTAACATGAGCTTTGGTTTGTATCTGTTTCATAATCAGCATTGAACTAGATATGATCAGTACGAGTAGGAAACACAGTTCTTTTATTCGTGGCTTGCTCATGTTTTTTGCTGTATTGGAGACACTGGAAAGAAGAGCATGCTTCTTGCGTTAAAACAGATTATGTTTCGTGGAAGAGTACACTGGTCTGAATTTCCCTTCAGAAAGTGAGTTAAACCACAGGATCTGTTTTTCCTACAAGCAAGAGGTCATTTCTGGTAAACCCCGTGATTTTGCGGCTCAAATGAATTTACACAGTTCACGAACCCAACGCGTTTCTCACTATTAACCCAAGAGCATTTATGTAAGAAGAGCTGTAGTTTGTATTAGTTTCATGAGCAGAATTGAATTAGATATGGTCCGTGTGCGTGGTAAACACAGTTCTTTTTTTCTGGGCTTGCTCATGTTTCTGGCTGTATTGGAGACGCTGGAAAGAAGAGCATGTTTCTTGCGTTAATACAGAGTGTATTTCATGGATGAGAAGACTGGTCTGAATTTCCCTTTGATATGGATTTAAGGTCCAGGATCTGGTTCTTCCTACAAGCAAGAGAGCATTTATGGTAAAACCAGTGAATTTGCATCTCAAATGTATTTACACAGTTTACAAACCCAAAGCATTTCACATTATTAACTAAAGATCATTAATTTAATAGGAGTTTGGTTTGTATCAGTTCCATAAGCAGAGTTCAACTAAATATGATCCATATGAGTAGGAAACACAGTTCTTTTATTTGGGGCTTGCTCATGTTTCTTGCTCCATTGGAGACGCTGGAAAGATCATCATGATTCTTGTGTTAAAACAGAGGGTGTTTCATAACTGAGAACACTGTTCTGAATTTCCCTTCAGAAACGGAGTTTAACCATAGGATCTGTGTCTTCCTACAAGCAAGAGGTCATTTCTGGTAAACCCCGTCAATTGGCGGCTCAAATGAATTTACACAGTTCACGAACCCAACACGTTGCTCACTATTAACTATGGAGAATTTATTTAAGAAGAGCTGAGGTTTGTATCAGTTTCATGAGCAGAATTGAACTAGATATGGTCCGTATGATTGGGAAACACAGTTCTTTTTTTTTTGGGCTTGCTCATGTTTCTTGCTGTATTGGAGACTCTGGATAGAAGAGCATTCTTCTTGCTATAAAACAGAGTGTGTTTCATGGAGGAGAACACAGGTTCAAATTTTACTTCTGAAATGGATTTAAGATGCAGGATCTGTGTCTTCCTACAAACTAGAGAGCATTTCTGGTAAAAGCAGTGAAGTTGCTTCTCACATGAATTTACACAGAACACAAACCCAACGCGTTTCTCACTATAAACTAAAGAGAATTTATTTAACATGAGCTGTGGTTTGTATCAGTTTCATGAGCAGAATTGAACTAGATATGGTCCGTATGAATAGGAAAGACAGTTCCTTTTTTCTGGGCTTGCTCATGTTTCTTGCTGTATTCGAGACTCAGGAAAGAAGAGCATGCTTCTTGCGTTAAAACAGAGTGTGTTTCATGGATGAGAACACTGGTCTGAATTTCCCTTCTGTTATGGATCTAAGATCAAGGATCTGTTTCTTTCTACAAGCAAGAGAGCATTTAT
Source organism: Onychomys arenicola (assembly GCA_949786405.1). Classification (NCBI taxonomy): domain Eukaryota; kingdom Metazoa; phylum Chordata; class Mammalia; order Rodentia; family Cricetidae; genus Onychomys; species Onychomys arenicola. Next base: position 144,121 of record CATKUM010000003.1, read on the forward strand.
GGTAAATCCAGTGAATTTGCGGCTCAAATGAGTTTACACAGTTCACAATCCCAAAGCATTTCACACTATTACCTACAGGGCATTTATTTAAGAGGAGCTGTGGTTTGTATCAGTTTCATAAGCAGAGTTGAACTAGATTTGATACTTATGAGTAGGATACACAGTTCTTTTATTCGTGGCTCGCTCATGTTTCTTGCTGTATTGGAGACGCTGGAAACACCAGTAGGTTTCTTGCATTAAAACGCACGGTGTTTCATGGATGAGAACACTGGACTGAATTTCCCTTCAGAAACAGAGATAAACCACAGGGTCTGTGTCTTCCTACAAGCACAAGGTCATTTCTGGTAAACCCTGAGAATTTGCGGCTCAAAGGAATTTACACAGTTCACGAACCTAAAGCATTTCGCACTATAAACTAACGAGCATTTATTTCACATGAGCTGTGGTTTGTATCAGTTTCATGAGCATTATTGAACTAGATATGATCCGTATATGTAGGAAACACAGTTCTTTTATTTGTGTCTTGATCATGTTTCTTGCTGTATTGCAGAGGTTGGAAAGAAGAGCATGCTTCTTGGGTTAAAACAGATTGTGTTTCATGGAAGAGAACACAGGTCTGAATTTCCTTTCAGAAACTGAGTTAAACCACAGGATCTGTGTCTTCCTATAAGCAAGAGGTCATTTCTGGTAAACCCAATGAATTGGCGTCCCAAATTTATTTACATAGTTCAGGAAACCAACGCGTTTCTCACTATTAACTAAAGAGCATTTATGTAAGAAGAGCTATGGTTTGTATAAGTTTCATGAGCAAATTGAACTAGATATGGTCCGTATGAGTAGGAAACACAGTTCTTTTATTCGTGGCTTGCTCATGTTTCCTGCTCTAGTGCACAGGCTGGAAAGAAGAGCATGCTTCTTGCGTTAAAACAGATTGTGTTTCATGGAAGAGAACAATGGTCTGAATTTCCCTTCAGAAACTGAGTTAAAGCATAGGATCTGTGTTTTCCTACAAGCAAAAGGTCATTTCTGGTAAACCCAGTGAATTGGCGGCTCAAATGAATTTACACAGTTCAGGATACCAACGAGTTTCTCACTATTAACTAAAGAGAATTTATGTAAGAAGAGCTGTGTTTTGTATCAGTTTAATAATCAGCGTTGAACTCGATATGATCCCTATGAGTAGGAAATACAGTTCTTTTATTCGTGGCTTGATTATTTTTCTTGCTGTATTGGAGACGCTAGAAAGAAGAGCATGCTTCTTGCTTTAACACAGATTGTGTTTCATGTAAGAGAACAATGGTCTGAATTTCCCTTCAGAAACAGAGTTAAAGCATAGGATCTGTGTCTTCCTACAAGCAAGAGAGCATTTCTGCTAAAAGCAGTGAATTTGCGGCTCAAATGAATTTACACAGTTCACAAACCCAAAGCATTTCACACTATTAACTAAAGAGCATTTATTTAAAATGAGCTGTGGTTTGTATCAGTTTCATAAGCAGCGTTGAACTAGATATGATCCGTATGAATAGGAAACACAGTTCCTTTATTCGTTACTTGATCATGTTTCTTGCTGTATTGGAGACGCTGGAAAGAAGAGCATGCTTCTTGCGTTAAAACAGATTGTGTTTCATGGAAGAGAACACTGGTCTGAATTTCCCTTCAGAAACGGAGTTAAACCATAGGATCTGTGTCTTCCTACAAGCAAGAGGTCTCTTCTGGTAAACCCAGTCAATTGGAGGCTCAAATGAATTTGCACAGTTCATGAACCCAATGCGTTGCTCACTATTAACCCAAGAACATTATGTAAGAAGAGCTGTGGTTTGTATTAGTTTCATGAGCAGAATTTAATTAGATATGGTCCGTATGAGTGGGAAACACAGTTCTTTTTTTCTGGTCTTGCTAATGTTTCTTGCTGGATTGGCAACTCTGGAAAGAAGAGCATGATTCTTGCGTTAAAACAGAATGTGTTTCATGGATGAGAACACTGGTCTTAATTTCCCTTCTGAAATGGATTTAAGATCCAGGATCTGTGTCTTCCTACAAGCAAGAGAGTATTTCTGGTAAAACAAGTGAATTTGCGTCTCAAATGAATTTACCCAGAACACAAACCCAACGCGTTTCTAGCCATAAACTAAAGAGCATTTATTTAACATGAGCTTTGGTTTGTATCTGTTTCATAATCAGCATTGAACTAGATATGATCAGTACGAGTAGGAAACACAGTTCTTTTATTCGTGGCTTGCTCATGTTTTTTGCTGTATTGGAGACACTGGAAAGAAGAGCATGCTTCTTGCGTTAAAACAGATTATGTTTCGTGGAAGAGTACACTGGTCTGAATTTCCCTTCAGAAAGTGAGTTAAACCACAGGATCTGTTTTTCCTACAAGCAAGAGGTCATTTCTGGTAAACCCCGTGATTTTGCGGCTCAAATGAATTTACACAGTTCACGAACCCAACGCGTTTCTCACTATTAACCCAAGAGCATTTATGTAAGAAGAGCTGTAGTTTGTATTAGTTTCATGAGCAGAATTGAATTAGATATGGTCCGTGTGCGTGGTAAACACAGTTCTTTTTTTCTGGGCTTGCTCATGTTTCTGGCTGTATTGGAGACGCTGGAAAGAAGAGCATGTTTCTTGCGTTAATACAGAGTGTATTTCATGGATGAGAAGACTGGTCTGAATTTCCCTTTGATATGGATTTAAGGTCCAGGATCTGGTTCTTCCTACAAGCAAGAGAGCATTTATGGTAAAACCAGTGAATTTGCATCTCAAATGTATTTACACAGTTTACAAACCCAAAGCATTTCACATTATTAACTAAAGATCATTAATTTAATAGGAGTTTGGTTTGTATCAGTTCCATAAGCAGAGTTCAACTAAATATGATCCATATGAGTAGGAAACACAGTTCTTTTATTTGGGGCTTGCTCATGTTTCTTGCTCCATTGGAGACGCTGGAAAGATCATCATGATTCTTGTGTTAAAACAGAGGGTGTTTCATAACTGAGAACACTGTTCTGAATTTCCCTTCAGAAATGGAGTTTAACCATAGGATCTGTGTCTTCCTACAAGCAAGAGGTCATTTCTGGTAAACCCCGTCAATTGGCGGCTCAAATGAATTTACACAGTTCACGAACCCAACACGTTGCTCACTATTAACTATGGAGAATTTATTTAAGAAGAGCTGAGGTTTGTATCAGTTTCATGAGCAGAATTGAACTAGATATGGTCCGTATGATTGGGAAACACAGTTCTTTTTTTTTTGGGCTTGCTCATGTTTCTTGCTGTATTGGAGACTCTGGATAGAAGAGCATTCTTCTTGCTATAAAACAGAGTGTGTTTCATGGAGGAGAACACAGGTTCAAATTTTACTTCTGAAATGGATTTAAGATGCAGGATCTGTGTCTTCCTACAAACTAGAGAGCATTTCTGGTAAAAGCAGTGAAGTTGCTTCTCACATGAATTTACACAGAACACAAACCCAACGCGTTTCTCACTATAAACTAAAGAGAATTTATTTAACATGAGCTGTGGTTTGTATCAGTTTCATGAGCAGAATTGAACTAGATATGGTCCGTATGAATAGGAAAGACAGTTCCTTTTTTCTGGGCTTGCTCATGTTTCTTGCTGTATTCGAGACTCAGGAAAGAAGAGCATGCTTCTTGCGTTAAAACAGAGTGTGTTTCATGGATGAGAACACTGGTCTGAATTTCCCTTCTGTTATGGATCTAAGATCAAGGATCTGTTTCTTTCTACAAGCAAGAGAGCATTTATGGTAAATCCAGTGAATTTGCGGCTCAAATGAGTTTACACAGTTCACAATCCCAAAGCATTTCACACTATTACCTACAGGGCATTTATTTAAGAGGAGCTGTGGTTTGTATCAGTTTCATAAGCAGAGTTGAACTAGATTTGATACTTATGAGTAGGATACACAGTTCTTTTATTCGTGGCTCGCTCATGTTTCTTGCTGTATTGGAGACGCTGGAAACACCAGTAGGTTTCTTGCATTAAAACGCACGGTGTTTCATGGATGAGAACACTGGACTGAATTTCCCTTCAGAAACAGAGATAAACCACAGGGTCTGTGTCTTCCTACAAGCACAAGGTCATTTCTGGTAAACCCCGAGAATTTGCGGCTCAAAGGAATTTACACAGTTCACGAACCTAAAGCATTTCGCACTATAAACTAACGAGCATTTATTTCACATGAGCTGTGGTTTGTATCAGTTTCATGAGCATAATTGAACTAGATATGATCCGTATATGTAGGAAACACAGTTCTTTTATTTGTGTCTTGATCATGTTTCTTGCTGTATTGCAGAGGTTGGAAAGAAGAGCATGCTTCTTGGGTTAAAACAGATTGTGTTTCATGGAAGAGAACACAGGTCTGAATTTCCTTTCAGAAACTGAGTTAAACCACAGGATCTGTGTCTTCCTATAAGCAAGAGGTCATTTCTGGTAAACCCAATGAATTGGCGTCCCAAATTTATTTACACAGTTCAGGAAACCAACGCGTTTCTCACTATTAACTAAAGAGCATTTATGTAAGAAGAGCTATGGTTTGTATAAGTTTCATGAGCAAATTGAACTAGATATGGTCCGTATGAGTAGGAAACACAGTTCTTTTATTCGTGGCTTGCTCATGTTTCCTGCTCTAGTGCACAGGCTGGAAAGAAGAGCATGCTTCTTGCGTTAAAACAGATTGTGTTTCATGGAAGAGAACAATGGTCTGAATTTCCCTTCAGAAACTGAGTTAAAGCATAGGATCTGTGTTTTCCTACAAGCAAAAGGTCATTTCTGGTAAACCCAGTGAATTGGCGGCTCAAATGAATTTACACAGTTCAGGATACCAACGAGTTTCTCACTATTAACTAAAGAGAATTTATGTAAGAAGAGCTGTGTTTTGTATCAGTTTAATAATCAGCGTTGAACTCGATATGATCCCTATGAGTAGGAAATACAGTTCTTTTATTCGTGGCTTGATTATTTTTCTTGCTGTATTGGAGACGCTAGAAAGAAGAGCATGCTTCTTGCTTTAACACAGATTGTGTTTCATGTAAGAGAACAATGGTCTGAATTTCCCTTCAGAAACAGAGTTAAAGCATAGGATCTGTGTCTTCCTACAAGCAAGAGAGCATTTCTGCTAAAAGCAGTGAATTTGCGGCTCAAATGAATTTACACAGTTCACAAACCCAAAGCATTTCACACTATTAACTAAAGAGCATTTATTTAAAATGAGCTGTGGTTTGTATCAGTTTCATAATCAGCGTTGAACTAGATATGATCCGTATGAATAGGAAACACAGTTCCTTTATTCGTTACTTGATCATGTTTCTTGCTGTATTGGAGACGCTGGAAAGAAGAGCATGCTTCTTGCGTTAAAACAGATTGTGTTTCATGGAAGAGAACACTGGTCTGAATTTCCCTTCAGAAACGGAGTTAAACCATAGGATCTGTGTCTTCCTACAAGCAAGAGGTCTCTTCTGGTAAACCCAGTCAATTGGAGGCTCAAATGAATTTACACAGTTCATGAACCCAATGCGTTGCTCACTATTAACCCAAGAACATTATGTAAGAAGAGCTGTGGTTTGTATTAGTTTCATGAGCAGAATTTAATTAGATATGGTCCGTATGAGTGGGAAACACAGTTCTTTTTTTCTGGTCTTGCTAATGTTTCTTGCTGGATTGGCAACTCTGGAAAGAAGAGCATGATTCTTGGGTTAAAACAGAATGTGTTTCATGGATGAGAACACTGGTCTTAATTTCCCTTCTGAAATGGATTTAAGATCCAGGATCTGTGTCTTCCTACAAGCAAGAGAGTATTTCTGGTAAAACAAGTGAATTTGCGTCTCAAATGAATTTACCCAGAACACAAACCCAACGCGTTTCTAGCCATAAACTAAAGAGCTTTTATTTAACATGAGCTTTGGTTTGTATCTGTTTCATAATCAGCATTGAACTAGATATGATCAGTACGAGTAGGAAACACAGTTCTTTTATTCGTGGCTTGCTCATGTTTCTTGCTGTATTGGAGACACTGGAAAGAAGAGCATGCTTCTTGCGTTAAAACAGATTATGTTTCGTGGAAGAGTACACTGGTCTGAATTTCCCTTCAGAAAGTGAGTTAAACCACAGGATCTGTTTTTCCTACAAGCAAGAGGTCATTTCTGGTAAACCCCGTGATTTTGCGGCTCAAATGAATTTACACAGTTCACGAACCCAACGCGTTTCTCACTATTAACCCAAGAGCATTTATGTAAGAAGAGCTGTAGTTTGTATTAGTTTCATGAGCAGAATTGAATTAGATATGGTCCGTGTGCGTGGTAAACACAGTTCTTTTTTTCTGGGCTTGCTCATGTTTCTGGCTGTATTGGAGACGCTGGAAAGAAGAGCATGTTTCTTGCGTTAATACAGAGTGTATTTCATGGATGAGAAGACTGGTCTGAATTTCCCTTTGATATGGATTTAAGGTCCAGGATCTGGTTCTTCCTACAAGCAAGAGAGCATTTATGGTAAAACCAGTGAATTTGCATCTCAAATGTATTTACACAGTTTACAAACCCAAAGCATTTCACATTATTAACTAAAGATCATTAATTTAATAGGAGTTTGGTTTGTATCAGTTCCATAAGCAGAGTTCAACTAAATATGATCCATATGAGTAGGAAACACAGTTCTTTTATTTGGGGCTTGCTCATGTTTCTTGCTCCATTGGAGACGCTGGAAAGATCATCATGATTCTTGTGTTAAAACAGAGGGTGTTTCATAACTGAGAACACTGTTCTGAATTTCCCTTCAGAAACGGAGTTTAACCATAGGATCTGTGTCTTCCTACAAGCAAGAGGTCATTTCTGGTAAACCCCGTCAATTGGCGGCTCAAATGAATTTACACAGTTCACGAACCCAACACGTTGCTCACTATTAACTATGGAGAATTTATTTAAGAAGAGCTGAGGTTTGTATCAGTTTCATGAGCAGAATTGAACTAGATATGGTCCGTATGATTGGGAAACACAGTTCTTTTTTTTTTTGGGCTTGCTCATGTTTCTTGCTGTATTGGAGACTCTGGATAGAAGAGCATTCTTCTTGCTATAAAACAGAGTGTGTTTCATGGAGGAGAACACAGGTTCAAATTTTACTTCTGAAATGGATTTAAGATGCAGGATCTGTGTCTTCCTACAAACTAGAGAGCATTTCTGGTAAAAGCAGTGAAGTTGCTTCTCACATGAATTTACACAGAACACAAACCCAACGCGTTTCTCACTATAAACTAAAGAGAATTTATTTAACATGAGCTGTGGTTTGTATCAGTTTCATAATCAGCATTGAACTAGATACGATCCGTATGAGTAGGAAACACAGTTCTTTTATTCGTGGCTTGCTCATGTTTCTTGCTGTATTGGAGACACTGGAAAGCAGAGCATGCTTCTTGCGTTAAAACAGAGTGTGTTTCATGGATGAGATTACTGGTCTGAATTTCCCTTCTGAAATGGATTTAACTTCCAGGATCTGTTTGATCCTACAAGCAAGAGAGCATTTATGGTAAAACCAGTGAATTTTCAGCTCAAATGAATTTACACAGTTCACGAAACCAAAGCATTACACAATATTAACTAAAGAGCATTTATTTAACAGGAGCTGTGGTTTGTATCAGTTTCATAATCAGCAATGAAATACATATCATCCGTATGAGTAGGAAGCACAGTTCATTTATTCGGGCCTTGCTCAAGTTTCTTGCTGTATTGGAGGTGCTGAAAAGAAGAGCATGCTTCTTGCATTAAAACAGAGTGTGTTAAATGGAAGAGAACACTTCTGAATTTCCCTTCTGAAATGGATTTAAGATCCAGGATTTGTTTCTTCCTATAAGCAAGAGAGCATTTATGGTAAAACCAGTGAATTTGCGGCTCAAATGAATTTACACAGTTCACAAACCCAACACATTTCACAATATTAACTAAAGAGCATTTATTTAACAGGAGCTGTGGTTTGTATCAGTTTCATAATCAGCGTTGAACTACATATGATCCGTATGAGTAAGAAACACAGTACTTTTTTTTGTGGCTTGCTCATGTTTCTTGCTGTATTGGAGACACTGGAAAGTAGAGCATGCTTCTTGCTTTAAAACAGATGGTCTTTCATGGAAGAGAACACTGGTCTTAATTTCCCTTCTGAAATGGATTTAAGATCCAGGATCTGGTTCTTCCTACAAGCAAGAGAGCATTTATGGTAATACCAGTGAATTTGCGGTTCAAATGAATTTACACAGTTTACAAACCCAAAGCATTTCACACTATTATCTAAAGAGCATTTATTTAATAGGACCTTGGTTTGTATCAGTTTCATAAGCAGAGTTTAAATACGTATGAGCCGTATGAGTAGGAAACACAGTTCTTTTATTTGGGGCTTGCTCATGTTTCTTGCTCTATTCGTGAGGCTGTTAAGATCAGCATGCTTCTTGCAATAAAACAGAGGGTGTTTCATGGATTAGAACACTGCTCTGAATTTCCCTTCAGAAACTCAGTTAAACCACAGGATCTGTGTCTTCCTACAAGCACGAGGTCATTTCTGGTAAACCCAGTGAATTATCGGCTCAAAAGAATTTATACAGTTCATGAACCCAAAGCATTTCGCACGATTAACTAAGGAGCGTTTATGTAAAAGGAGCTGTGGTTTGTATCAGCTTCATGAGCAGAGTTGATCTAGATATGGTCTGTATGAGTGGGAAACACAGTTCTTTTTTTCTGGGCATGCTAATGGTTCTTGCTGTATTGGAGACACTGGAAAGAAGAGCATGCTTCTTGGGTTAAAACAGAGTGTGTTTCATGGATGAGAACACAGGTTTCAATTTCACTTCTTAAATGCATTTAAAATGCAGGTTCTGTGTCTTCTTACAAGCAAGAGAACATTTCTGGTAAAACCAGTGAATTTGTGCCTCAAATGAATTAACACAGAACACAAAGCCTACACGTTTCTCACAATAAAGACAGAGCATTTATTAAACATGAGCTGTGGTTTGTATCAGTTTCATAATCAGCAATGAAATACATATCATCCGTATGAGTAGGAAGCACAGTTCATTTATTCGGGCCTTGCTCAAATTTATTGATGTTGGAGATTCTGGAAAGAAGAGCATGCTACTTGCATTAAAACAGAGTGTGTTGAATGGAAGAGAACTCTGGTGAATTTCCCTTCTGAAATGGATTTAAGATCCAGGATTTGTTTCTTCCTACAAGCAAGAGAGCATTTATGGTAAAACCAGTGAATTTGCGGCTCAAAAGAATTTACACAGTTCACAAACCCAACACATTTCACAATATTAACTAAAGAGCATTTATTTAAAAGGAGCTGTGGTTTGTATCAGTTTCATAATCAGCGTTGAACTAGACATGATCCGTATGAATAGGACACTCAGTTCTTTTCTTCGTGGCTTGCTCATATTTCTTGCCGTATTGGAGACACTGGAAAGTAGAGCATGCTTCTTGCTTTAAAACAGATGGTGTTTCATGGAACATAACAATGGTCTGAATTTCCCTTCAGAAACAGAGTTAAACCACAGGATATGTGTATTCCTATAAGCAAGAGGTCATTTCTGGTAAACCCTGTATATTTGCGGCCCAAATGAATTTACACAGTTCACGACCCAACACGTTTCTCACTATTATCTAAAGAGCATTTATGTAAGAAGAATCGTGCTTTGTATCAGTTTAATGAGCATAATTGAACTAGATATGGTCTGTACGAACAGGAAACACAGTTCTTTTTTTGTGGGCTTGCTCATGTTTCTTGCTGTATTTGAGCCTCTGGAAAGAAGAGCATGCTTTTTGCATTAAAACAGAGTATGTTTCATGGATGAGAACACTGGTCTGAATATCCCTTCTGAAATGGATTTCAGATCCAGGATCTGTTTCTTCCTACAAGCAAGAGAGCATTTATGGTAAAACCAGTGAATTAGCGGCTTAAATGAATTTACACAGTTCACAAACCCAAAGCATTTCACACTATTAACTAAAGAGCATTTATTTAACAGGAGCTGTGGTTTGTATCCGTTTCGTAAGCAGAGTTGAACAAGATATGTGCCGTATGAGTAGGAAACACAGTTCTTTTATTCTGGGCTTCCTCATGTTTCTTGCTGTATTGGAGATTCTAGAAAGAAGAGATTCCTCTTGCGTTAAAACAGAGTGTGTTTCATGGATGAGAGCACATGTTTGAATTTCCCTTCTAAAATGGATTTAAGATCCAGGAGCTCTGTCTTCCTACAGGCAAGAGAGCATTTCTGGTAAAACCTGTGAATTTGCGTCTTAAATGAATTTACACAGAACACAAACCCAATGCGTTTTTCACTATAAACTAACGAGCATTTATTTAACATGAGCTGTGGGTTTTATCAGTTTCATAATCAGCGTTGAACTAGATATGATCCGTATGAGTAGGAAACACAATTCTTTTATTCGTGGCTTGCTCCTGTTTCTTGCTGTATTGGAGACACTGGAAAGAAGAGCATGCTTCTTGCGTTAAAACAGATTGTGTTTCATGGAAGAGAACAATGGTCTGAATTTCCCTTCAGAAACAGAGTTCAACCACAGGATCTGTGTATTCCTACAAGCAAGAGGTCATTTCTGGTAAACCCAGGAAATTTTCGGCTCAATTGAATTTACACAGTTGACCACCCAACGCGTTTGTCACTATTAACTTAAGAGCATTTATGTAATAAGAGCTGTGGTTTGTATCAGTTTCATGAGCAGAGTTGAACTAGATATGGTCCGTATTAGTGGGAAACACAGTTCTTTTATTCTGGGCTTCCTCATGTTTCTTGCTGTATTGGAGACTCTGGAAAGAAGAGATTCTTCTTGCGTTAAAACAGAGTGTGGTTCATGGATGAGAACACATGTTTGAATTTCCCTTCCAAAATGGATTTAAGATCCATGAGCTGTGTGTTCCTTGAAGCAAGAGAGCATTTCTGGTAAAACCAGTGAATTTGCGTCCCAAATGAATTTACACAGAACACAAACCCAACGCGTTTCTCACTATAAAGAGAGCATTTATTTAACATGAGCTGTGGTATGTATCAGTTTCATAATCAGCAATGAACTAGATATGATCCGTATGAGTAGGAAGCATAATTCATTTATTCGGCCTTCCTCAAGTTTCTTGCTGTATTGGAGATTCTGGAAACAAGAGCATGCTTCTTGCATTAAAACAGAGTGTGTTAAATGGAAGAGAACACTGGTGAATTTCCTTTCTGAAATGGATTTAAGATCCAGGATTTGTTTCTTCCTACAAGCAAGAGAGCATTTATGGTAAAACCAGTGAATTTGCGCCTCAAATGAATTTACACAGTTCACAAACCCAACACATTTCACAATATTAACTAAAGAGCATTTATTTCACAGGAGCTGTGGTTTGGATCAGTTTCATGAGCAGAATTGAACTAGATATGATCTGTATGAGTAGGAAACACAGTTCTTTTATTCGTGGCTTGCTCATTGTTCTTGCTGTATTGGAGACGCTGGAAAGAAGAGCATGCTTCTTGCGTTAAAACACGTTGTGTTTCACGGACGTGAACACTGGTCTGAATTTCCCTTCAGAAACTGAGTTAAACCACAGGATCTGTGTCTTCCTACAAGCAAGAGTTCATTTCTGGTAAACCCAGTGAATTGGCGGCTCAAATGAATTTAAACAGTTCACGAACCTAACACGTTTCTTACTATTATCTAAAGAGCAATTATTTAAGAAGAGTGTGGTTTGTGTCAGTTTCATGAGCAGAATTGAACTAGATATGGTCCGTATGAGTAGGAAATACAGTTCTTTTTTTCTGGGCTTGCTCATGTTTCTTGCTGTATTGGAGATGCTGGAAAGAAGAGCATGCTTCTTGCATTAAAACAGAGTGTGTTTCATGGATGAGAACACTGGTCTGAATTTCCCTTCTGAAATGTATTTAAGATCCAGGATCTGTTTCTTCCTACAAGCAAGAGAGCATTTATGGTAAAAACCAGTGAATTTGCGTCTCAAATGAATTTACACAGTTCACAAACCCAAAGCATTTCACACTATTAACTAAGAGCATTTATTTAATAGGACCTTGGTTCGTATTAGTTTCATAAGCAGAGTTTAAATACATATGAGCCGTATAGGTAGGAAACACAGTTCTTATATTTGGGCCTTGCTCATGTTTCTTGCTCTATTGGAGAGGCTGTTATGATCAGCAAGCTTCTTGCGATAAAACAAAGCGTGTTTCATGGATGAGAACACTGCTCTGAATTTCCCTTCACAAACTCAGTTAAACCACAGGATCTGTGTCTTCATACAAGCAAGAGGTCATTTCTCATAAACCCTGTGAATTTTCAGCTCAAAAGAATTTACACAGTTCAAGAACCCAACGCATTTCGCACTATTAACTAAGGAGCATTTATGTAAAAGGAGCTGTGGTTTGTATCAGCTTCATGAGCAGAGTTGAACTAGATATGGTCTGTATGAGTGGGAAACACAGTTCTTTATTTCTGGGCTTGCTCATGTTTCATGCTGTATTGGAGACTCTGGAAAGAAGAGCATTCTTCTTGCGTTAAAACAGAGTGTGTTTCATGGATGAGAACACAGGTTTGAATTTCCCTTCTGAAATGGATTTAAGATCCAGGATCTGTGTCTTCATACAAGCAAGAGAGCATTTCTGGTAAAACTGGTGAATTTGCGTCTAAAATGAGTTAACACACAACACAAATCCAACACGTTCCTCAGTATAAGGAAAGAGCATTTATTTACCAAGAGCTGTGGTTTTTATCAGTTTCATAATCAGCGATGAACTAGATATGATCTGTATGAGTAGGAAGCACCATTCATATATTCGGGCCTTGCTCAAGTTTCCTGCTTATTGGAGATGCTGGAAAGAAGAGCATGCTTCTGGCATTAAAACAGAGTGTGTTAAATGGAAGAGAACTCTGTTGATTTCCCTTCTGAAATGGATTTAAGATCCAGGATTTCTATCTTCCTACAAGCAAGAGAGCATTTATGGTAAAACCAGTGAATTTGCAGCTCAAATAAATTTACACAGGTCACAAAACCAACACATTTCACAATATTAACTAAAGAGCATTTATTTAACATGAGCTGTGGTTTTTATCAGTTTCATAATCAGCGTTGAACTAGATATGATCCGTATGTGTAGGACACACAGTTCTTTTATTCGTGGCTTGCTCATGTTTCTTGATGTATTGGAGACACAGGAAAGAAGAGCATGCTTCTTGCTTTAAAACAGATTGTGTTTCATGGAAGAGAACAATGGTCTTAATTTCCCTTCAGAAACAGAGTTAAACCACAGGATCTGTGTATTCCTACAAGCAAGAGGTCATTTCTGGTAAACCCAGGGAATTTTCGGCTCAATTGAATTTACACAGTTCACCACCCAATGCGTTTCTCACTATTAACTTAAGAGCATTTATATAAGAAGACCTGTGATTTGTATCAGATTCATGTGCAGAATTGAACTAGATATGATCTGTATGAGTAGGAAACACAGTTCTTTTATTCGTGGCTTGCTCAATGTTCTTGCTGTATTGGAGACACTGGAAAGAAGAGCATGCTTCTTGTGTTAAAACACATTGTGTTTCATGGACGTGAACAATGGTCTGAATTTCCCTTCAGAAACGGAGTTAAACCACAGGATCTGTATCTTCCTACAAGCAAGAGGTCATTTCTGGTAAACCCAGTGAATTGGCGGCTCAAATAAATTTACACAGTTGACGAACCCAACACGTTTCTCACTATTATCTAAAGAGCATTTATGTAAGAATAGTCGTGGTTTGTATCAGTTTAATGAGCAGAATTTAACTAGATATGGTCAGTACGAATAGGAAACACAGTTCTTTTTTTGTGGGCTTGCTCATGTTTCTTGCTGTATTGGAGCCTCTGGAAAGAAGAGCATGCTTCTTGCGTTAAAACAGAGTGTGTTTCATGGATGAGAACACTGGTCTGAATATCCCTTCTGAAATGGATTTCAGATCCAGGATCTGTTTCTTCCCACAATCAAGAGAGCATTTATGATAAAACTAGTGAATTAGTGGATTAAATGAATTTACACAGTTCACAAACCCAACGCATTTAACTCTATTAACTAAAGAGCATTTATTTAACAGGAGCTGTGGTTTGTATCAGTTTCATAAGCAGATTTGAACTACATATGAACCGTATGAGTAGGAAACACAGTTCTTTTATTTGGGGCTTGCTCATGTTTCTTGCTGTATTGGAGACTCAGGAAAGATGAGCATGCTTCTTGCGTTAAAACAGAGTGTATTTCAATGATGTTAACACTGGTTGGAATTTCCCTTCAGAAACTCAGTTAAACCACAGGATCTGTGTCTTCCTACAAGCAAGAGGTCATTTCTGGTAAACCCCATGAATTTGCGGCCCAAATGAATTTACCCAGTTCACGAACCCAACGTGTATCTCACTGTAAACTAATGAGCATTTATTTAACAGGAGCTGTGGTTTGGATCAGTTTCATGAGCAGAATTGAACTAGATATGGTCTGTATGAGTAGGAAACACAGTTCTTTTATTCTGGGCTTGCTCATTGTTCTTGCTGTATTGGAGACGCTCGAAAGAGGAGCATGCTTCTTGCATTAAACACATTGTGTTTCTTGGACGTGAACCCTGCTCTGAATTTCCCTTCAGAAACTGAGTTAAACCACAGGATCTGTGTCTTCCTACAAGCAAGAGGTCATTTCTGGTAAACCCAGGGAATTGGCAGTTCAAATGAATTTACACAGTTCACGAACCCATCACGTTTCTCACTATTATCTAAAGAGCATTTTTGTAAGAAGAGTGTGGTTTGTGTCAGTTTCATGAGCAGAATTGAACTAGATATGGTCCGTATGAGTAGGAAACACAGTTCTTTTTTCTGTGCTTGCTCATGTTTCTTGCTGTATTGGAGATTCTGGAAAGAAGAGATTCTTCTTGCGTTAAAACAGAGTGTGTTTCATGGATGAGAACACATGTTTGAATTTCCCTTCTAAAATGGATTTAAGATCCAGGAGCTGTGTCTTCCGACAGGCAAGAGCGCATTTCTGGTAAAACCAGTGAATTTGCGTCTCAAATGAAATTACACAGAACACAAACCCAATGCGTTTTTCACTATAAACTAACGAGCATTTATTTAACATGAGCTGTGGTTTTTATCAGTTTCATAATCAGTGTTGAACTAGATATGATCCGTATGAGTAGGAAACACAATTCTTTTATTCCTGGCTTGCTCATGTTTCTTGCTGTATTGGAGACACTGGAAAGAAGAGCATGCTTCTTGCGTTAAAACAGATTGTGTTTCATGGAAGAGAACAATGGTCTGAAATTCCCTTCAGAAACAGAGTTCAACCACAGGATCTGTGTATTCCTAAAAGCAAGAGGTCATTTCTGGTAATCCCAGGAAATTTTCGGCTCAATTGAATTTACACAGTTCACTACCCAACGCGTTTGTCACTATTAACTTAAGAGCACTTATTTAATAAGAGCTGTGGTTTGTATCAGTTTCATGAGCAGAATTGAACTAGATATGGTCTGTATTAGTGGGAAACACAGTTCTTTTATTCTGGGCTTCCTCATGTTTCTTGCTGTATTGGAGACTCTCGAAAGAAGAGATTCTTCTTGCGTTAAAACAGAGTGTGTTTCATGGATGAGAATACATGTTGGAATTTCCCTTCCGAAATGGATTTAAGATCCAGGAGCTCTGTCTTCCTAGAAGCAAGAGAGCATTTCTGGTAAAACCAGTGAATTTGCGTCCCAAATGAATTTACACAGAACACAAACCGAACGCGTTTCTCACTATAAAGAAAGAGCATTTATTTAACATGAGCTGTGGTATGTATCAGTTTCATAATCAGCAATGAACTAGGTATGATCCGTATGAGTAGGAAGCATAGTTCATTTATTCGGGCCTTTCTCAAGTTTCTTGCTGTATTGGAGATTCTGGAAACAAAAGCATGCTTCTTGCATTAAAACAGAGTGTGTTAAATGGAAGAGAACACTGGTGAATTTCCTTTCTGAAATGGATTTAAGATCCAGGATTTGTTTCTTCCTACAAGCAAGAGAGCATTTATGGTAAAACCAGTGAATTTGCGCCTCAAATGAATTTACACAGTTCACAAACCCAACACATTTCACAATATTAACTAAAGAGCATTTATTTCACAGGAGCTGTGGTTTGGATCAGTTTCATGAGCAGAATTGAACTAGATATGATCTGTATGAGTAGGAAACACAGTTCTTTTATTCGTGGCTTGCTCAATGTTCTTGCTGTATTGGAGACACTGGAAAGAAGAGCATGCTTCTTGTGTTAAAACACATTGTGTTTCATGGACGTGAACAATGGTCTGAATTTCCCTTCAGAAACGGAGTTAAACCACAGGATCTGTATCTTCCTACAAGCAAGAGGTCATTTCTGGTAAACCCAGTGAATTGGCGGCTCAAATAAATTTACACAGTTGACGAACCCAACACGTTTCTCACTATTATCTAAAGAGCATTTATGTAAGAATAGTCGTGGTTTGTATCAGTTTAATGAGCAGAATTTAACTAGATATGGTCAGTACGAATAGGAAACACAGTTCTTTTTTTGTGGGCTTGCTCATGTTTCTTGCTGTATTGGAGCCTCTGGAAAGAAGAGCATGCTTCTTGCGTTAAAACAGAGTGTGTTTCATGGATGAGAACACTGGTCTGAATATCCCTTCTGAAATGGATTTCAGATCCAGGATCTGTTTCTTCCCACAATCAAGAGAGCATTTATGATAAAACTAGTGAATTAGTGGATTAAATGAATTTACACAGTTCACAAACCCAACGCATTTAACTCTATTAACTAAAGAGCATTTATTTAACAGGAGCTGTGGTTTGTATCAGTTTCATAAGCAGATTTGAACTACATATGAACCGTATGAGTAGGAAACACAGTTCTTTTATTTGGGGCTTGCTCATGTTTCTTGCTGTATTGGAGACTCAGGAAAGATGAGCATGCTTCTTGCGTTAAAACAGAGTGTATTTCAATGATGTTAACACTGGTTGGAATTTCCCTTCAGAAACTCAGTTAAACCACAGGATCTGTGTCTTCCTACAAGCAAGAGGTCATTTCTGGTAAACCCCATGAATTTGCGGCCCAAATGAATTTACCCAGTTCACGAACCCAACGTGTATCTCACTGTAAACTAATGAGCATTTATTTAACAGGAGCTGTGGTTTGGATCAGTTTCATGAGCAGAATTGAACTAGATATGGTCTGTATGAGTAGGAAACACAGTTCTTTTATTCTGGGCTTGCTCATTGTTCTTGCTGTATTGGAGACGCTCGAAAGAGGAGCATGCTTCTTGCATTAAACACATTGTGTTTCTTGGACGTGAACCCTGCTCTGAATTTCCCTTCAGAAACTGAGTTAAACCACAGGATCTGTGTCTTCCTACAAGCAAGAGGTCATTTCTGGTAAACCCAGGGAATTGGCAGTTCAAATGAATTTACACAGTTCACGAACCCATCACGTTTCTCACTATTATCTAAAGAGCATTTTTGTAAGAAGAGTGTGGTTTGTGTCAGTTTCATGAGCAGAATTGAACTAGATATGGTCCGTATGAGTAGGAAACACAGTTCTTTTTTCTGTGCTTGCTCATGTTTCTTGCTGTATTGGAGATTCTGGAAAGAAGAGATTCTTCTTGCGTTAAAACAGAGTGTGTTTCATGGATGAGAACACATGTTTGAATTTCCCTTCTAAAATGGATTTAAGATCCAGGAGCTGTGTCTTCCGACAGGCAAGAGCGCATTTCTGGTAAAACCAGTGAATTTGCGTCTCAAATGAAATTACACAGAACACAAACCCAATGCGTTTTTCACTATAAACTAACGAGCATTTATTTAACATGAGCTGTGGTTTTTATCAGTTTCATAATCAGTGTTGAACTAGATATGATCCGTATGAGTAGGAAACACAATTCTTTTATTCCTGGCTTGCTCATGTTTCTTGCTGTATTGGAGACACTGGAAAGAAGAGCATGCTTCTTGCGTTAAAACAGATTGTGTTTCATGGAAGAGAACAATGGTCTGAAATTCCCTTCAGAAACAGAGTTCAACCACAGGATCTGTGTATTCCTAAAAGCAAGAGGTCATTTCTGGTAATCCCAGGAAATTTTCGGCTCAATTGAATTTACACAGTTCACTACCCAACGCGTTTGTCACTATTAACTTAAGAGCACTTATTTAATAAGAGCTGTGGTTTGTATCAGTTTCATGAGCAGAATTGAACTAGATATGGTCTGTATTAGTGGGAAACACAGTTCTTTTATTCTGGGCTTCCTCATGTTTCTTGCTGTATTGGAGACTCTCGAAAGAAGAGATTCTTCTTGCGTTAAAACAGAGTGTGTTTCATGGATGAGAATACATGTTGGAATTTCCCTTCCGAAATGGATTTAAGATCCAGGAGCTCTGTCTTCCTAGAAGCAAGAGAGCATTTCTGGTAAAACCAGTGAATTTGCGTCCCAAATGAATTTACACAGAACACAAACCGAACGCGTTTCTCACTATAAAGAAAGAGCATTTATTTAACATGAGCTGTGGTATGTATCAGTTTCATAATCAGCAATGAACTAGGTATGATCCGTATGAGTAGGAAGCATAGTTCATTTATTCGGGCCTTTCTCAAGTTTCTTGCTGTATTGGAGATTCTGGAAACAAAAGCATGCTTCTTGCATTAAAACAGAGTGTGTTAAATGGAAGAGAACACTGGTGAATTTCCTTTCTGAAATGGATTTAAGATCCAGGATTTGTTTCTTCCTACAAGCAAGAGAGCATTTATGGTAAAACCAGTGAATTTGCGCCTCAAATGAATTTACACAGTTCACAAACCCAACACATTTCACAATATTAACTAAAGAGCATTTATTTCACAGGAGCTGTGGTTTGGATCAGTTTCATGAGCAGAATTGAACTAGATATGATCTGTATGAGTAGGAAACACAGTTCTTTTATTCGTGGCTTGCTCAATGTTATTGCAGTATTGGAGACGCAGGAAAGAAGAGCATGCCTCTTGCGTTAAAAGACATTGTGTTTCATGGATGTGAACACTGGTCTGAATTTCCCTTCAGAAACTGAGTTAAACCACAGGATCTGTATATTCCTACATGCAAGAGGTCATTTCTGGTAAACCCAGTGAATTGGCGGCTCAAATGAATTTACACAGTTCACGAACCCAACATGTTTCTTACTATTATCTCAAGAGCATTTATGTAAGAAGAGTCGTGGTTTGTATCACTTTAATGAGCAGAATTGAACTAGATATGGTCCGTACTAATAGGAAACACAGTTCTTTTTTTGTGGGCTTGCTCATGTTTCTTGCTGTATTGGAGACTCTGGAAAGGAGAGAATGTTTCTTGCGTTAAAACAGAGTGTGTTAAATGGAAGAGAACACTGGTCTGAATTTCCCTTCTGAAATGGATTTAAGATCCAGGATTTGTTTCTTCCTACAAGCAAGAGAGAATTTATGGTAAAACCAGTGAATTGGTGGCTCAAATGAATTTACACAGTTCACAAACCCAACACATTTCACACTATTAACTAAAGAGCATTGATTTACCAGGAGCTGTGGTTTGTATCAGTTTCATAATCAGCTTTGAACTAGATATGATCTGTATGAGTAAGAAACACAGTTCATTTATTTGGGGCTTGTTCATGTTTCTTGCTCTATTGGAGATGTGGGAAAGATCAGCATGCTTCTTGCGTTAAAACAGAGGGTGTTTCATGGATGAGAACACTGGTCTGAATTTCCCTTCAGTAACGGAGTTAAACCACAGGATCTGTGTCTTCCTACAAGCAAGAGGTCATTTCTGGTAAACCCAGGGAATTTTCGGCTCAAATGAATTTACACAGTTCATGAACCCAACGCGTTTCACACTATTAACTAAAGAGCGTTTATGTAAGAGGAGCTGTGGTTTGTATCAGGTTCATGAGCATAGTTGAACTAGATATGGTCCTTATGAGTGGGAAGCTCAGTTCTTTTATTCTGGGCTTGCTCATGTTTCTTTCTGTATTGGAGACTCTGGAAAGAAGAACATTCTTTTTGCATTAAAACAGAGTATGTTTCACGGATGAGAACACAGGTTTGAATTTCCCTTCTGAAATGGATTTATGATCCAGGATCTGTGTATTCCTACAAACAAGAGAGCATTTCTCGTAAAACCAGTGAATTTGCATCTCAAATGAAATTAAAGAGAACACAAACCCAACACATTTCTCACTATTAACTAAAGAGCATTTATTTAAGAGGATCTGTGGTTTGTATCAGTTTCATAATCAGCGTTGAACTAGATATGATCCGTATGAGTAGGAAACACAATTCTTTTATTCGTGGCTTCCTCATGTTTCTTGCTGTATTTGAGATGCTGGAAAGAAGAGCATGCTTCTTGCATTAAAACAGATTGTGATTCATGGAAGAGAACACTGTTCCGAATTTCCCCTTCAGAAACAGAGATAAACCACAGGATCAGTGTCTTCCAACAAGCAAGAGGACATTTCTGATAAACCCAGTGAATTTGCGGCTCAAATAAATTTACACAGTTCACGAACCAAACGCGTTTCTCACTATTAACTAAAGAGCATTTATGTAAGAAGAGCTGTGGTTTGTATCAGTTTCATGAGCAGAATTGAACTAGATTTGGTATGTATGAATAGGAAACAGAGTTCTTTTTCTCTGGGCTTTTTCATATTTCTGGCTGTATTGGAGGTTCTGGAAAGAAGGGCATGCTTCTTGCATTAAAACAGAGTGTGTTTCATGGATGAGATCACTGGTCTGAATTTTCCTTCTGAAATATATTTAAGATCCAGGATGTGTTTCTTCCTACAAGCAAGAGAGCATTTATGGTAAAACCAGTGATATTGCGGCTCAAATGAATTTACACAGTTCACAAACCCAACACATTTCACAATATTAACTAAACAGCATTTATTTAACATTAGCTGTGGTTTGGAACAGTTTCATGAGCAGAATTGAACTAGATATGATATGTATGAGTAGGAAACACAGTTCTTTTATTCGTGGCTTGCTCAATGTTTGTGCAGTATTGGAGACGCTGGAAAGAAGAGCATGCTTCTTGCGTTAAAACACATTGTGTTTCATGGACGTGAACACTGGTCTGAATTTCCCTTCAGAAACTGAGATAAACCACAGGATCTGTATCTTCCTACAAGCAAGAGTTCATTTCTGGTAAACCGAGAGAATTGGCAGCTCAAATGAATTTACACAGTTCAGAAACCAACACGTTTCTCACTATTATCTGAAGAGCATTTATGTATGAAGAGTCTTGGTTTGTATCAGTTTAATGAGCAGAATTTACTAGATATGGTGCATACGAATAGGAAACACAGTTCTTTTTTGGGGGGGCTTGCTCATATTTCTTGCTGTATTGGGGACTCTGGAAAGATGAGAATGTTTCTTGCCTTAAAACAGAGTGTGTTTCATGGATTAGAACACTGGTCTGAATTTTCCTTCTGAAATGGGTTTAAGATCCAGGATCTGGTTCTTCCTACAAGCAAGAGAGCATTTTTGGTAAAACCAGTGAATTTGCGTCTCACATGAATTTACACAGTTCAAAAACCCAAAGCATTTCCCACTATTAACTAAAGAGCATTTATTTAATAGGAGCTTGGTTTGTATCAGTTTCATAAGCAGAGTTGAAATCCATATGAGCTGTATGAGTAGGAAACACAGTTCTTTTATTTGGGGCTTGCTCATCTTTCTTGCTCTATTGGAGACGCTGGACATATGAGCGTGCTTCTTGCATAAATTAGAGTGTGTTTCATGGATATGAACACTGGTTGGAATTTCCCTTCAGAAACACAGTTCAACCATAGGATCTGTGTCTTCCTACAAGCAAGAGGTCATTTCTGGTAAACCCAGGGAAATTTCGGCTAAAATGAATTTACACAGTTCACGAACCCAACGTGTTTCACACTATTAACTAAAGAGCGTTTATGTAAGAGGAGCTGAGGTTTGTATCAGCTTCATGAGCAGAGTTGTACTAGATATGGTCCTTATGAGTGGGAAACACAGTTCTTTTATTCTGGGCTTGCTCATGTTTCTTGCTGTATTGGAGACTCTGGAAAGAAGAGCATTCTTCTTGCATTAAAACAGAGTGTGTTTCATGGATGAGAACACAGGTTTGAATTTCCCTTCTGAAATGGATTTAAGATCCAGGATATGTGTCTTCCTACAAGCAAGAGAGCATTTCTGGTAAAACCAGTGAATTTGCGTCTCAAATGAATTTACACAGTTAATGAAGCCAACGCATTTCTCACTATTAACCTAAGAGCATTTATGTAAGAAGAGCTGTGGTTTGTATCAGTTTCATGAGCAGAATTGAATTAGATATGGTCCGTATGAGTAGGAAACAGAGTTCTTTTATTTAGAGCTTGCTCATGTTTCTTGCTCTATTGGAGACGCTGGAAAGATGAGCATGCTTCTTACGTTAAAACAAAGTGTGTTTTATGGATGAGAACACTGGTTGGAATTTCCCTTCAGAAACTCAGTTAAACCACAGGATCTGTGTCTTCCTACAAGCAAGAGGTCATTTCTGGTAAACCCATGGAATTTTCGGCTCAAATGAATTTACACAGTTCACGAACCCAACGCGTTTCACACTGTTAACTAAAGAGCGTTTATGTAAGAGGAGCTGTGGTTTGTATCAGCTTCATGAGCAGAGTTGAACTAGATATGGTCCATATGATGGGGAACACAGTTCTGTTTTTCTGGGCTTGCTCATGTTTCTTGCTGTATTGGAGACTCTGGAAAGAAGAGCATTCTTCTTGCGTTAAAACAGAGTGTATTTCATGGATGAGAACACAGATTTGAATTCACCTTCTGAAATGGATTTAAGATCCAGGATAAGTGTCTTCCTACAAGCAAGAGAGCATTTCTGGTAAAACCAGTGAATTTGTGTCTCAAATGAATTTACACAGAACACTAACCCAACGCGTTTCTCACTATAGACTAAAGAGCATTTATTTAACATGAGCTGTGTTTTGTATCAGTTTCATAATCAGCATTGAACTAGATATGATCTGTATGAGTAGGAAACACAGTTCTTTTATTCGTGGCTTGTGCGTGTTTCTTGCTGTATTGGAGACGCTGGAAAGAAGAGCATGCTTCTTGCGCTAAAACAGATCGTCTTTCATGGAAGAGAACACTGTTCTGAATTTCCCTTCAGAAACTTAATTAAACCACAGGATCTGTGTCTTCCTACAAGCAAGAGGTCATTTCTGGTAAACGCAGTGAATTGGCGGCTCAAATGAATTTACACAGTTCACGAACCCAACGTGTTTCTCACTATTAACTAAAGAGCATTTATGTAAGAAGAGCTGTGGTTTGTATCAGTTTCATGAGCAGAATTGAACTAGATATGGTCCGTATGAATAGGAAACACAGTTCTTTATTTCTGGGCTTTTTCATGTTTCTTGCTGTATTGGAGACTCTGGAAAGAAGAGCATGCTTCTTGCATTAAAAAAGAGTGTGTTTCATGGATGAGAACACTGGTCTGAAATTTCCTTCTCAAATGGATTTAAGATCCAGGATGTGTTTCTTCCTACAAACAAAAGAGCATTTATGGTAAAACCACTGAATTTGCGGCTCTAAAGTATTTACACAGTTCACAAACCCAACACATTTCACATTATTAACTAAAGAGCATTTATTTAAAAGGAGCTGTGGTTTGTATCAGTTTCATAATCAGCATTGAACTAGATATGATCCGTATGAGTAAGAAACACAGTTCTTTTATTTGTGGCTTGCTCATGTTTCTTGCTGTATTGGAGACACTGAAAAGAAGAGCATGCTTTTGCTTTAAAACAGATGGTGTTTCATGCAAGAGAACACTGGTCTGAATTTCCCTTCAGAAACTGAGTTAAACCACAGGATCTGTGTCTTCCTACAAGCAAGAGGTCATTTCTGGTAAACCCTGTGAATTTGCAGCCAAATGAATTTACACAGTTCACGACCCAACGCGTTTCTCACTATAAACTAACGAGCATTTATTTAACATTAGCTGTGGTTTGGATCAGTTTCATGAGCAGAATTGAACTAGATATGATCTGTATGAGTAGGAAACACAGTTCTTTTATTCGTGGCTTGCTCAATGTTCGTGCTGTATTGGAGACGCTGGAAAGAAGAGCATGCTTCTTGCGTTAAAATACATTGTGTTTCATGGACATGAACACTGGTCTGAATTTCCCTTCAGAAACTGTGTTTAACCACAGGATCTGTATCTTCCTACAAACAAGAGGTCATTTCTGGTAAACCGAGAGAATTGGTGGCTCAAATGAATTTACACAGTTCACGAACCCAACACGTTTCTCACTATTATCTAAAGAGCATTTATGTAAGAAGAGCTGTGGTTTGTATCAGTTTAATGAGCAGAATTTAACTAGATATGGTCCGTACCAATAGGAAACACAGTTTTTTTTTTTCTGGGCTTGCTCATGTTTCTTGCTGTATTGGAGACTCTGGAGTGAAGAGAATGTTTCTTGCCTTAAAACAGAGTGTGTTTCATGGATGAGAACACTGGTCTGAATTTCCCTTCGGAAATGGATTTAAGATCCAGGATCTGGTTCTTCCTACAAGCAAGAGAGCATTTTTGGTAAAACCAGTGAATTTGCGGCTCAAATGAATTTACACAGTTTACAAACCCAAAGCATTTCACACTATTAACTAAAGAGCATTTATTTAATAGGAGCTTGGTTTGTATCAGTTTCATAAGCAGAGTTGAAATACATATGAGCAGTATGAGTAGGAAACACAGTTCTTTTATTTGGGGCTTGCTCATGTTTCTTGCTCTATTGCAGACGCTGGAAAGATGAGCATGCTTCTTATGTTAAAACGAAGTGTGTTTCATGGATGAGAACACTGGTTGGAATTTCCCTTCAGAAACTCAGTTAAACCACAGCATCTGTGTCTTCCTACAAGCAAGAGGTCATTTCTGGTAAACCCAGGGAATTTTCTCCTCAAATGAATTTACACAGTTCATGAACCCAACGCCTTTCACACTATTAACTAAAGAGCCTTTATGTAAGAGGAGCTGTGGTTTGTATCAGCTTCATGAGCAGTGTTAAACTAGATATGGTCTGTATGATGGGGAACACAGTTCTTTTATTCGTGGCTTGCACATGTTTCTTGCTGTATTGGAGACGTTGGAAAGAAGAGGATGCTTCTTGCGTTAAAACAGCATGTGTTTCATGGATGAGAACACTGGTCTGAATATCCCTTCAGAAACGGAGTTAAACACCTGGATCTGTGTATTCCTAAAAGCAACAGTTCATTTCTGGTAAACAAAGTAAATTTTGGACTCAAATGATTTTAAACAGCTCACGAAACCAACTCGATTCTCACTATTACCTAAAGAGCATTTATGTAAGTGGAGCTGTGGTTTATAGCAGTTTCATAAGCAGAGTTTAACTAGACATGGTCTGTATGAGTAGGAAACACAGTTCTTTTTTTCTGGGCATGCAAATTTTTCTTGCTGTATTGGAGACGCTGGAAAGAAGAGCTTGCTTTTTGGTTTAAAACAGAGTATGTTTCATGGATGAGAACTTTGGTCTGCATTTCCCTTCAGAAACTGAGTTAAAGCCCCAGATATGTGACTTCCTACAAGCAAGAGTTCATTTCTGGTAAACCCAATGAATTTTGGGCTCAATTGATTTTACACAGTTCATGAATCCAACACAATTCTCAATATTAACTAAAGAGAATTTACATAAGAGGAGCTGTGGTTTGTATCAGTTTCATAAGCAGAGTTGAACTATTTATGGTCTGTATGTGTAGGAAAAACAGTTCTTTTTTTCTGGACATGCTCATGGTTCTTGCTGTATTGGAGAAGCTGGAAAGAAGAGGATGCTTCTTGGGTTAAAACAGCATGTGTTTCATTGATGAGAACACTGGTCTGTATTGCCCTTCAGAAACGGAGTTAAACCCCATGATCTGTGTCTTCCTACTAGAAAGAGTTCATTTCTGATAAACGAAGTGAATTTTGGGCTCAAATAATTTTACACAGTTCAAGAACCCAACGCAATTCTCACTATTAACTAATGAGCATTTATGTAAGAGGAGCTGTGGTTTGTATCAGTTTCATAAGCAGAGTTGAACGACTTATGGTCTGTATGAGTAGGAATCCCAGTTCTTTTTTTCCCGGGCATGCTCATGGTTCTTGCTGTATTGGAGACCCTGGAAAGAAGAGGATGCTTCTTGCATTAAAAAAGCATGTGTTTCATGGATGAGAACACTGGTCTGAATATCCCTTCAGAAACGGAGTTAAACACGTGGATCTGTGTCTTCCTAAAAGCAACAGTTCATTACAGCTAAACAATGTGAATTTTGGGCTCAAATCATTTTGCACAGGTCACGAACCCAACGCAATTCTCACTATTAACTAAAGAGAATTTACATAAGAGAAGGTGTGGTTTGTATCAGTTTCATGAGCATAATTGAACTACATATGATCCGTTTGAGAAGGAAACTCAGTTTCTTTTTCTGGGTAGGCTCATATTTCTTGCTGTATTAGAGACACTGGAAAGAAGAGCATGCTTCTGGCATTAAAACTTCGTGTGTTTCATAAATGAGAACACAGGTCTGAATTTCCCTTCAGAAAGGTAGTTAAACCCCATGATCTGTGTCTTCCTCCAAAAAAGAGTTCGTTTATGGTAAAAAAAAGTGAACTTTGTGCTCAAATGATTTTACACGGTTCACGAACCCAACGTGATTCTCACTATTAACTAAAGAGAATTTACATAAGAGGAGCTGTGATGGTTATCAGTTACAAAAGCAGAGTTGAATTAATTTGGTCTGTATGTGTAGGAAACACAGTTCTTTTTTTCTGGGCATGATCATGGTTCTTGCTGTATTGGAGACTCTGGAAAGAAGAGCTTGCTTCTTGCGTTAAAACAGAGTGTGTTTCATGGATGAGAACTCTGGTCTGAATTTCCCTTCAAAAACGGAGTTAAAGCCCTGCATCTGTTTCTTTATACAAGGAAGAATTCATTACTGATAAACCAAGTGAAATCTGGGATCAAATGATTTACACAATTCACGAACCCAACGCTTTTCTCACTATTAACTAAAGAGCATTTATGTACGAGGAACAGTGGTTTGTATCAGTTTCATAAGCAGAGTTGAACTACTTATGGTCTGTATGAGTAGGAAACCCAGTTCTTTTTTTCTGGGCATGCTCATTGTTCTTGCTGTACTGGAGAGGCAGGAAAGAAGAGGATGCTTCCTGGGTTAAAACAGCATGCGTTTCATGGATGAGAATACTGTTCTGAATTTCCCTTCCAAAACGGAGTTAAACCCCAGGATCTGTGTCTTCCTACAAGCAATACTTCATTTCTGGTAAACCCAGTGAATTTTGGGCTCCAATGATTTTACACAGTTCACGAACCCATTACGATTCTCCCTATTGACTAAAGAGCATTTATGTAATTGTAGCTGTGGTTTGTATCAGTTTCATAAGCAGTGTTGAACTACATATCGTCCGTATGAGTAGGAAACACAGTTATTTTATTCTGGGCAGGCTCATATTACTTGATGTATTGGAGACGATGGAAAGAAGAGCTTGCTTCTTGCATAAAAACATAGTGTGTTCATGGATGAGAACACTGGTCTGAATTTCACTTCAGAAACGGAGTTAAAGCCCAGGATTTGTTTCGTCCTACAAAAAAGAGTTCATTTCTTGTAAACCTAGTGAATTTTGGGCTCAAATGGTTTTACACTGATCAAGAACCTAACACAATTCTCACTATGAACTAAAGAGCATTTATGTAGGAGGAGCTGTGGTTTGTATCAGTTTCATAAGCAGAGTTGAACTCCATATGAGCGTTTGAGTAGGAAACACAGTTCTTTTATTCTGGGCAGGCTCATATTTCTCGCTGTATTAGAGACACTGGAAAGAAGAGCTTGCTTCTTGCGTGAAAACAGAGTGTGTTTCATGGATGAGAACACTGGTCCGAATTTCCCTTCAGAAACGGAATTAAACCCCAGGATCTGTGTCTTCCTACAAGCAAGAGTTCATTTCTGGTAAACCCAGTGAATTTTGTCCTCAAATGATTTTACACAGTACAGGAACCCAACGCGATTCTCACTATTAACTAAAGAACATTTATGTAAGAAGAGCTGTGGTTTGTTTCTGTTTCATATGCAGAGTTGAACTAAATATGGTCAGTATGAGTAGGAAACAGAATTCTTTATTTCTAGGTAGGCTCATGCTTCTTGCTGTATTGGAGACACAGGAAAGAAGAGCTTGCTACTTGCTATAAAACAGAGTGTGTTTTTTGGATCAAAACATTGGTCTGAATTTCCCTTCAGAAACGGAGTGAAACCACAGGATCTGAGTCTTCCTACAAGCAAGAGTTCTTTTCTGGAAACCCAGGGAATATTGGACTCAAATGTTTTTTTGCAGTTCTCGAACCCAACGCGATTCTCACTATTAACTAAAGAGCATTTATGTAAGAGGAGCTGTGGTTTTTATCAGTTTCTTGAGCAGAGTTGAACTACATATGGTCCGTATGAGTAGGAAACACAGTGCTTTGTTTCAGGGCATGCTCATGGTGCTTGCTGTATTATAGACTGTGGAAAATAGAGCTTGCTTCTTTCCTTAAAGCAAAGTGTGTTTCAGGGATGAGAACTTTGGTCTGAATTTACCTTCAGAAACGGAGTTAAGCCCCACGATCTGTGTCTTCCTACAAGCAAGAGTTCTTTTCTGGAAACCCAGGGAATTTTGGGCTCAAATGATTTTTCGCAGTTCACGAACCCAACGCGATTCTCACTATTAACTAAAGAGCATTTATGTAAGCGGAGCTGTTGTTTTTATCAGTTTCATAAGCAGAGTTGAACTACATATGGTCCGTATGAGTAGGAAACACAGTTCTTTTTTACAGGGCATGCTCATGGTTCTTGCTGTATTTTAAACTCTGGAAAGAAGAGATTGTGTCTTGCGTGAAAACAGAGTGTGTTTCGTGGATGAGAACACTGGTCCGAATTTCCCTCAGAAATGGAGTTAAACCCCAGGATCTGTGTCTTCCTACAAGCAAGAGTTCTTTTCTGGTAAACCCAGTGAATTTTGGGCTCAAATGATTTTACACAGTACAGGAACCCAACGCGATTCTCACTATTAACTAAAGAGCATTTATGTAAGAAGAGCTGTGGTTTGTTTCTGTTTCATATGCAGAGTTGAACTAAATATGGTCAGTGTGAGTAGGAAACACAATTCTTTATTTCTAGGCAGGCTAAGGCTTCTTTCTGTATTGGAGAAGCTGGAAAGAAAAGCCTGCTTCTTGTGTTAAAAGAGAGTGTGTTTCATGGATGAGAACACTGGTCAGAATTTCCCTTCAGAAACGGAGTTAAACCACAGGATCTGTGTCTTCCTACAAGCAACAGTTCATTTCTGGTAAACCAGTGAATTTTGGGTCAAATGATTTTACACAGTTCAAAAACCCAATGTGATTCTCACTTTCAACTAAAGAGCATTTATGTAAGTGGAGCTGTGGTTTGTATCAGTTTCATAAGCACAGTTGAACTACATATGGTCCGTATGAGTAGGAAACACAGTTCTTTTTCTCAGGGCATGCTCATGGTTCTTGCTGTATTGGAGATGCTGGAAAGAAGAGCTTGCTACTTGCTTTAAAACAGAGTGTGTTTTTTGGATGAAAACATTGGTCTGAATTTCCCTTCAGAAACGCAGTGCAACCACAGGATCTGAGTCTTCCTACAAGCAACAGTTCATTTCTGGTAAACCCAGTGAATTTTGGGTTCAAATGATTTTTCGCAGTTCTTGAACCCAACGCGATTCTCACAATTAACTAAAGAGCATTTATGTAAGAGGAGCTGTGGTTTTTATCAGTTTCATGAGCAGAGTTGAAGTACATATGGTCCGTATGAGTAGGAAACCCAGTGTTTTGTTTCAGGGCATGCTCATGGTTCTTGCTGTATTTTAGACTCTGGAAAATAGAGCTTGCTTCTTGCATTAAAGCAGAGTGTGTTTCAGGGATGAGAACTTTGGTCTGAATTTACCTTCAGAAACGGAGTTAAGCCCCAGGATCTGTGTCTCCTACAAGCAAGAGTTATTTTCTGGAAACCCAGTGAATTTTGGGCTCAAATGTTTTTTCGCAGTTCACGAACCAAAACGCGATTCTCACTATTAATTAAAGAGGATTTAGGTAAGAGGAGCTGTTGTTTGTATCAGTTTCTTAAGTAGAGTTGAACTACATATCATCTGTATGAGTAGGAAACACAGTTCTTTTTTTCTGGGCATGCTCTTTGTTCTTACTGTATTGGAGACACTGGAAAGAATAGGATGATTCTTGCCTTAAAACGGAGTTTTTTTTCAGGGATGAGAATTCTGTTCTGAATTTGTCTTCAGAATCGGAGTTAAACCCCAGGATCTGTGTCTTCCTACAAGCAAGAGTTCTTTTCTGGAAACCCAGGGAATATTGGGCTCAAATGATTTTTCACAGTTCACGAACCAAAACGCGATTCTCACTATTAACTAAAGAGGATTTTTGTAAAAGGAGCTGTGGTTTGTATCAGTTTCATAAGCAGAGGTGAACCACATATGTTCCGTATGAGTAGGAAACACAGTTCTTCTTTTCAGGACATGCTCATGGATCTTGATGTATTGGAGCCGCTGGAAAGAAGTGCTTGCTTCTTGCGTGAAAACAGAGTGTGTTTCATGGATGAGAACTCTGGTCTGAATTTCCCTACAGAAACGGAGTTAAACCCCAGAGTCTGTGTCTTCCTACAAGCAAGAGTTCATTTCTGGTAAACCCAGTGAATTTTGGGCTCAAATGATTTTACACAGTTCACGAACCCAACGCGATCTCACTATTAACTAAAGAGCATTTATGTAAGAGGAGCTGTGGCTTGTTTCGGTTTCTTAAGCAGAGTTGATCTGAATATGATCTGTATGAGTAGGAAACACAATTCTTTATTTCTAGGCAGGCTCATGGTTCTTTCTGTATTGGAGACGCTGGAAAGAAGAGCTTGCTTCTTGCGTTAAAACAGAGTGTGTTTCATGGATGAGAACATGGTCTGAATTTACCTTCAGAATAGGAGTTAAAATCTAGGAACTGTGTCTTCCTACATGGAAGAGTTTATTTCTGGTAAACCAAGTGTCCTTGGGACTCAAACGATTTTACACAGTTCAAAAACCCAATGCGATTCTCAGTATTAACTAAACAGCAATTATTTAAGTGGTGCTGTGCTTTGTATCAGTTTCATAACCAGATTTGATCTACATATAGTCTATATGCGTAAGAAACACACTTCTTTTTTCTGGGCATGCTCATTGTTCTTACTGTATTGGAGACACTGGAAAGAAGAGGATGATTCTTGCCTTAAAACAGAGTGTTTTTCAGGGATGAGAAATTTGGTCTGTATTTAGCTTCAGAAACGGAGTTAAGCCCCACGATCTGTGTCTTCCTACAAGTAAGAGTTCTTTTCTGGAAACCCAGGGAATTTTGGGCTCAAATTTTTTTCGCAATTCACGAAACAAAACGCGATTCTCACCATTAACTAAAGAGGATTTTTGTAAGAGGAGCTGTGGTTTGTATCAGTTTCATAAGCAGATTTGAACTACATATCCTCTCTATGAGTAGGAAACACAGCTCTTTTTTTCTGGGCATGCTCATGGTTCTTAATGTATTGGAGGAGCTGGAAAGAAGAGGATGATTCTTGCCTTAAAACAGAGTGTTTTAAGGGATGAGAACTCTGGTCTGAATTTGCCCTCAGAAAGGGAATTAAACCCCAGGATCTGTGTCTTCCTACAAGCATGAGTTCATTTCTGGTAAACCCAGTGAATTTTGGGCTCAAATGATTTTGCGCACTTCATGAACCCAACGCGATTCTCACTATTAACTAAAGAGCATTTATGTAAGCAGAGCTGTGGTTTTTATCAGTTTCATAAGCAGAGTTGAACTACATATGGTCCGTATGAGTAGGAAACACAGTTCTTTTTTACAGGGCATGCTCATGGTTCTTGCTGTATTTTAAACTCTGGAAAGAAGAGATTGTGTCTTGTGTTAAAGCAGAGTGTGTTTCATGGATGAGAATTCTGGTCTGAATTTCCCTTCAGAAACGTAGTTAAACCCCAGAATCTGTGTCTTCCTACAAGCAAGAGTTCATTTCTGGAAAACCCAGTGAATTTTGGGTTCAAATGATTTTTCGCATTTCTCGAACCCAATGCGATTCTTACTATTAACTAAAGAGCATTTATGTAAGAGGAGCTATTGTTTGTATCAGTTTCATAAGCAGAGTTCAACTGCTTATGGTCCGATTGAGTGGAAACACAGTTCTTTTTTTCTGGTCATGCTCATGGTTCTTGATGTATTGGAGCCGCTGGAAAGAAGAGCTTGATTCTTGCGTGTGTTTCATGGATGAGACCACTGGACTGAATTTCCCTTCAGAAACGGAGTTAAACCCCAGGATCTGTGTCTTACTACAAGCAAGAGTTCATTTCTGGTGAACCCAGTGAATATTGGGCTCAAATGATTTTACACAAATCACCAACCCAACGCGATTCTCAATATTAACTAAAGAGCATTTATGTAAGAGGAGCTGTGGTTTGTTTCCGTTTCATAAGCAGAGTTGAACTACATATGGTCCGTATGAGCAGGAACACAGTTCTTTTTTTCTGGGCATGCTCATGGTTCTTGATGTATTGGAGCCGCTGGAAAGAAGAGCTTGCTTCTTGCGTGAAAACAGAGTGTGTTTCGTGGATGAGAACACTGGTCCGAATTTCCCTTCAGAATGGAGTAAAACCCCAAATTCTGTGTCCTCGTACAAGCAAGAGTTCATTTCTGGAAAACCCAGTGAAATTTGTGTTCAAATGATTTTTCGCATTTCTCGAACCCAACGCGATTCTCACTATTAACTAAAGAGCATTTATGTAAGAGGAGCTATTGTTTGTATCAGTTTCATAAGCAGAGTTCAACTGCATATGGTCCGTATGAGTGGAAACACAGTTCTTTTTTTCTGGTCATGCTCATGGTTCTTGATGTATTGGAGCCGCTGGAAAGAAGAGCTTGCTTCTTGCGTGTGTTTCATGGATGAGAACACTGGACTGAATTTCCCTTCAGAAACGGAGTTAAACCCCAGGATCTGTGTCTTACTACAAGCAAGAGTTCATTTCTGGTGAACCCAGTGAATATTGGGCTCAAATGATTTTACACAAATCACCATCCCAACATATTCTCAATATTTTCTAAAGAGCATTTATGTAAGAGAAGCTGTGGTTTGTTTCAGTGTCATAAGCAGAGATGAAGTACATATGGTCCGTATGAGCAGGAACACAGTTCTTTTTTTCTGGGCATGCTCATGGTTCTTGATGTATTGGAGCCGCTGGAAAGAAGAGCTTGCTTCTTGCGTGAAAACAGAGTGTGTTTCGTGGATGAGAACACTGGTCCGAATTTCCCTCAGAAATGGAGTTAAACCCCAGGATCTGTGTCTTCCTACAAGCAAGAGTTCTTTTCTGGTAAACCCAGTGAATTTTGGGCTCAAATGATTTTACACAGTACAGGAACCCAACGCGATTCTCACTATTAACTAAAGAGCATTTATGTAAGAAGAGCTGTGGTTTGTTTCTGTTTCATATGCAGAGTTGAACTAAATATGGTCAGTATGAGTAGGAAACACAATTCTTTATTTCTAGGCAGGCTCATGCTACTTGCTGTATTGGAGAAGCTGGAAAAGAAAGCCTGCTTCTTGCGTTAAAAGAATGTGTGTTTCATGGATGAGAACACTGGTCAGAATTTCCCTTCAGAAACGGAGTTAAACCACAGGATATGTGTCTTCCTACAAGCAAGAGTTCATTTCTGGTAAACCAGTGAATTTTGGGCTCAAATGATTTTACACAGTTCAAAAACCCAATGTGATTCTCACTTTCAACTAAAGAGCATTTATGTAAGTGGAGCTGTGGTTTGTATCAGTTTCATAAGCACAGTTGAACTACATATGGTCCGTGTGAGTAGGAAACACAATTCTTTTTCTCAGGGCATGCTCATGGTTCTTGCAGTATTGGAGACGCTGGAAAGAAGAGCTTGCTACTTGCTTAAAACAGAGTGTGTTTTTTGGATGAAAACATTGGTCTGAATTTCCCTTCAGAAACGCAGTGAAACCACAGGATCTGAGTCTTCCTACAAGCATGAGTTCATTTCTGGTAAACCCAGTGAATTTTGGGCTCAAATGATTTTTCGCAGTTCAGGAAACCAACGCGATTCTCACTATTAACTAAAGAGCATTTATGTAAGCGGAGCTGTTGTTTTTATCAGTTTCATAAGCAGAGTTGAACTACATATGGTCCGTATGAGTAGGAAACACAGTTCTTTTTTACAGGGCATGCTCATGGTTCTTGCTGTATTTTAAACTCTGGAAAGAAGAGATTGTGTCTTGCTTTAAAGCATAGTGTGTTTCAGGGATGAGAACTTTGGTCTGAATTTACCTTCAGAATCGGAGTTAAGCCCCAGGATCTGTGTCTTCCTACAAGCAAGAGTTCTTTTCTGGAAACCCAGGGAATATTGGGCTCAAATGTTTTTTCGCAGTTCACAAACCAAAACGCGATTCTCACTATTAACTAAAGAGGATTTAGGTAAGAGGAGCTGTTGTTTGTATCACTTTCTTAAGCAGAGTTGAACTACATATCCTCTCTATGAGTAGGAAACACAGTTCTTTTTTCTGGGCATGCTCATTGTTCTTAATGTATTGGAGGAGCTGGAAAGAAGAGGATGATTCTTGCCTTAAAACAGAGTGTTTTAAGGGATGAGAACTCTGGTCTGAATTTGCCCTCAGAAAGGGAATTAAACCCCAGGATCTGTGTCTTCCTACAAGCATGAGTTCATTTCTGGTAAACCCAGTTAATTTTGGGCTCAAATGATTTTTCGCAGTTCACGAACCCAACGCGATTCTCACTATTAACTAAAGAGCATTTATGTAAGCGGAGCTGTTGTTTTTATCAGTTTCATAAGCAGAGTTGAACTACATATGGTCCGTATGAGTAGGAAACACAGTTCTTTTTTACAGGGCATGCTCATGGTTCTTGCTGTATTTTAACCTCTGGAAAGAAGAGATTGTGTCTTGCGTTAAAGCAGAGTGTGTTTCATGGATGAGAATTCTGGTCTGAATTTCCATTCAGAAACGTAGTTAAACCCCAGGATCTGTGTCTTCCTACAAGCAAGAGTTCATTTCTGGAAAACCCAGTGAATTTTGGGTTCAAATGATTTTTCGCATTCTCGAACCCAACGCGATTTTCACTATTAACTAAAGAGCATTTATGTAAAAGGAGCTATTGTTTGTATCAGTTTCATAAGCAGAGTTCAACTGCATATGGTCCGTATGAGTGGAAACACAGTTCTTTTTTTCTGGTCATGCTCATGGTTCTTGATGTATTGGAGCCGCTGGAAAGAAGAGCTTGCTTCTTGCGTGTGTTTCATGGATGAGAACACTGAACTGAATTTCCCTTCAGAAACGGAGTTAAACCCCAGGATCTGTGTCTTACTACAAGCAAGAGTTCATTTCTGGTGAACCCAGTGATTATTGGGCTCAAATGATTTTACACAAATCACCATCCCAACGCTATTCTCAATATTTTCTAAAGAGCATTTATGTAAGAGGAGCTGTGGTTTGTTTCAGTGTCATAAGCAGAGTTGAACTACATATGGTCCGTATGAGCAGGAACACAGTTCTTTTTTTCTGGGTATGCTCATGGTTCTTGATGTATTGGAGCCGCTGGAAAGAAGAGCTTGCTTCTTGCGTGAAAACAGAGTGTGTTTCGTGGATGAGAACACTGGTCCGAATTTCCCTCAGAAATGGAGTTAAACCTCAGGATCTGTGTCTTCCTACCAGCAAGAGTTCTTTTCTGGTAAACCCAGTGAATTTTGGGCTCAAATGATTTTACACAGTACAGGAACCCAAGACGATTCTCACTATTAACTAAAGAGCATTTATGTAAGAATAGCTGTGGTTTGTTTCTGTTTCATATGCAGAGTTGAACTAAATATGGTCAGTATGAGTAGGAAACACAATTCTTTATTTCTAGGCAGGCTCATGCTTCTTGCTGTATTGGAGAAGCTGGAAAGGAAAGCCTGCTTCTTGCGTTAAAAGAATGTGTGTTTCATGGATGAGAACACTGGTCAGAATTTCCCTTCAGAAACGGAGTTAAACCACAGGATCTGTGTCTTCCTACAAGCAAGAGTTCATTTCAGGCAAACCCAGTGAATGTTGGGCTCAAATGTTTTTTCGCAGTTCACGAACCAAAACGCGATTCTCACTATTAACTAAAGAGGATTTTTGTAAGAGCAGCTGTGGTTTGTATCAGTTTCATAAGCAGAGGTGAACCACATATGGTCCGTATGAGTAGGAAACACAGTTCTTTTTTTCAGGGCATGCTCATGGTTCTTGATGTATTGGAGCCGCTGGAAAGAAGAGCTTGCTTCTTGCGTGAAAACGGAGTGTGTTTCATGGATGAGAACACTGGTCTGAATTTCCCTTCAGTAACGGAGTTAAACCCCAGGATCTGTGTCTTCCTACAAGCAAGAGTTCATTTCTGGTAAAACCAGTGAATTTTGGGCTCAAATGATTTTACACAGTTCACGAACCCAAGGTGATTCTCACTATTAACTAAAGAGCATTTATGTAAGAGGAGCTGTGGTTTGTTTCGGTTTCATAAGCAGAGTTGATCTAAATATGATCTGTATGAGTAGGAAACACAATTCTTTATTTCTAGGCAGGCTCATGGTTCTTGCTCTATTGGAGACGCTGGAAAGAAGAGCTTGCTTCTTGCGTTAAAACAGAGTGTGTTTCATAGATGAGAACTCTGGTCAGATTTTGACTTCAGAAACGGAGTGAAACCCCAGGATCAGTGTCTTCCCACAAGCAAGAGTTCAATTCTGGTAAACCAAGTGAATTTTTTGCTCAAATGTTTTTACACAATACAAAAACCCAATGTGATTCTCACTATTAACTAAAGAACATTTATGTAAGCGGAGCTGTGGTTTGTATCAGTTTCATAAGCAGAGTTGAACTACATCTGGTCCTTATGAGTAGGAAACACAGTTCTTTTTTTAGGGCATGCTCATGGTTCTTGCTGTATTATAGAATCTGGAAATAAGAGATTGCTTCTTATGCTAAAGCATAGTTGTTTCATGCATGAGAACTCTGGTCTGAATTTCCCTTCAGAAACGGAGTTAAACCACAGGATCTGTGTCTTCCTACAAGCATGAGTTCATTTTTGATAATCCAAGAGTATTTTGGGCTCAAATGATTTTTTGCAGTTCACCAACCCAAACCGAATCTCACTATTAACTAAAGAGCATTTATGTAAGAGGAGCTGTGGTTTGTATCAGTTTTATAAGCAGAGTTGAACTACCTATGGTCCGTATGAGTAGGAAACACAGTTCTTTTTTTCTGGGCATGCTCATGGTTCTTACTGTATTGGAGAAGCTGGAAAGAAGAGGATGATTCTTCCCTTAAAACAGAGTGTTTTTCAGGGATGAGAACTCAGGTCTGAATTTCCCTTCAGAAAAGGAGTTAAACTCCAGGATCTGTGTCTTCCTACAAGCAAGAGTTCATTTCTGGTTACCCCAGTGAATTTTGGGCTCAAATGATTTTTTGCAGTTCTCAAACCCAATACAATTCTCACTATTAACTAAAGAGCATTTATGTAAGAGGAGCTGTGGATTGTATCAGTTTCATGAGCAGAATTGAACTACATATGGTCCGTATTTGTAGGAAACACAGTTCTTTTTTTCAGGGAATGCTCATGCTTCTTGCTGTATTTTAGACTCTGGAAAGAACAGCTTGCTTCTTTCATTAAAGCAGAGTGTGTTGCAGGGATGAGACCTTTGGTCTGAATTGACATTCAGAAACTGAGTTAAGCCCCAGGATTGTGTCTTCCTACAAGCAAGAGTTCTTTTCTGGAAACCCAGGGAATTTGGGGCTCAAAGTTTTTTTCGCAGTTCACAAACCAAAACGCGATTCTCACTATTAACTAAAGAGGATTTATGTAAGAGCAGCTGTGGTTTGTATCAGTTTCATAAGCAGAGTTGAACTACATATCGTCTGTATGAGTAGGAAACACAGTTCTTTTTTTCTGGGCATGCTCATGGTTCTTACTGTATTGGAGAAGCTGGAAAGAAGAGGATGATTCTTGCCTTAAAACAGAGTGTTTTTCAGGGATGAGAACTCTGGTCAGAATTTCACTTCAGAAATGGAGTTAAACCCCTGGATCTGTGTGTTCCTACAAGCAAGAGTTCATTTCTGGTAAATCAAGTGAATTTTGGGCTAAAATGATTTTTCCCAGTTCACCAACCCAAACCGATTCTCACTATTAACTAAAGAGCATTTATTTAGGAGGTGCTATGTTTTGTATCAGTTTCATAACCTGAGTTGATCTACATATGGTCTCTATGATTAGGAAACACTGTTCTTTTTTCAGGGCATGCTCATGGTTCTTGCTGTATTGGAGACGCTGGAAAGAAGAGCTTGCTTCTTGCGTTAAATCAGAGTGTGTTTCATGGATGAGAACATGGTCTGAATTTCCCTTCAGAAATGGAGTTAAACCCCAGGATCTGTGTCTTCCTAAAAGCAAGAGTTCATTTCTGGTAAATCAAGTGAATTTTGGGCTAAAATGATTTTTCCCAGTTCACCAACCCAAACCGATTCTCACTATTAACTAAAGAGCATTCCTGGAAGAGGAGCTATGGTTTGTATCAGTTTCTTAAGCAGAGTTGAACTGCATATGGTTCGTATGAGTAGGAAACACAGATCTTTTTTTCAGGGAATGCTGATGCTTCTTGCTGTATGTTAGACTCTGGAAAGAAGAGCTTGCTTCTTTCATTAGAGCAGAGTGTGTTGCAGGGATGAGAACTTAGGTCAGAATTTCCCTTCAGAAACGGAGTTAAACACCAGGATCAGTGTCTTCCTACAAGCAAGAGATATTTCTGGTAAACCAAGTGAATATTCGGCTCAAATGATTTTTTGGAGTTCACGAACCCAACGTGAATCTCACTATTACTAAAGATCATTTATGTAACAGATGCTGTGGTTTGTATCAGTTTCATAAGCAGAGTTGACCTACATATGGTATGTATTTGTAGGAAACACAGTTCTTTATTTCTGGGAAGGCTCATGGTTCTTACTGTTTTGGAGACGATGGAAAGAAGAGGATGATTCTTGCCTTAAAACAGAGTGTATTTCAGGGATGCGAACTCTAGTCTGAATTTGCCTTCAGAAACGGAATTAAACCCGAGGATCTGTGTCTTCCTACAAGCAAGAGTTCATTTCTGGTAAACCCAGTGAATTTTGGCCTCAAATGATTTTTCGCAGTTCATAAAACGAACGCGATTCTCACTATTAACTAAAGAGCATTCATGTAAGAGCAGCTGTTGTTTGTGTCAGTTTCATAAGCAGAGTTGAACTACATATGGTCCGTATGAGTAGGATACAGTTCTTTTTTTCAGTGCATGCAGATGCTTCTTGCTGTATTTTAGACTCTGGAAAGAAGAGCTTGCTTCTTGCTTTAAAGCAGAGTGTGTTTCAGGGATGAGAACTTTGGTCTGAATTCACCTTAAGAAGCGGAGTTAAGCCCCAGGATCTGTGTCTTCCTACGAGCAAGAGTACTTTTCTGGAAACCCAGGGAATTTTGGGCTCAAATGTTTTTTTCCGCAGTTCACAAAACAAAATGCGATTCTCACTATTAACTAAAGAGGGTTTTTGTAAGAGGAGCTGTGGTTTGTATCGGTTTCAAAAGCAGAGTTGAACTACATATCTTCTGTATGAGTAGGAAACACAGTTCTTTTTCTGGGCACGCTCATGGTGCTTACTGTATTGGAGAAGCTGGCAAGAAGAGGATGATTCTTGCCGTAAAACAGACTGTTTTTCAGGGATGAGCACTCTGGTCTGAATTACCCATCAGAAATTTAGTTTAACCCCAGGATATGTGTCTTCCTACAAACAAGAGTTCATTTCTGGTTAAGCAAGTGAATTTTGGGCTCAAATGATTTTTTGCAGTTCACGAACCCAATGTGATTCTCACTATTAACTAAAGAGGAGCTGTGGTTTGTTTCAGTTTCATAAGCACAATTGAACTACATATGGTCCGTATGAGTAGGAAACACAGTTCTTTTTTTCAGGGCATGTTCATGGATCTTGCTGTATTTGAGATGCTGGAAAGAAGAGCTTGCTTCTTGCGTTAAAACAGAGTGTGTTTTTTGATGAAAACACTGGTCTGAATTTCCCTTCAGAAACGGAGTTAAACCACAGGATCTGTGTCTTCCTACAATCAAGTGCTCATTTCTGGTAAACCAAGTGAATTTTGTGCTCAAATGCTTTTACACAGTTCAAAAACCCAATGTGATTCTCACTATTACTAAAGAGCATTTATTTAAGAGGTGCTGTGGTTAGTATCATTTTCATAAGCAGAGTTGATCTACATATGGTCTGTATGAGTAGGAAACACAGTTCTTTTTTGAGGGCATGTTCATGGTTCTTGCTGTATTGGAGACGCTGGAAAGAAGAATTGGCTTGTTGCATTAAAACAGAGTGTATTTCATGGATGAGAACTCTGGTCTGAATTTACTCTCAGAAACGGAGTTAAAACCCAGCATCTGTGTCTTCCTACAAGCAAGAGTTCATTTCTGGTTAACCAAGTGAATTTTCGGCTGAAATGATTTTGCAGTTCACGAAGCCAACGCGATTCTAACTATTAACTAAAGAGGATTTATGTAAGAGGAGCTGTGGTTTCAATCAGTTTCATAAGCAGAGTAGAACTACATATGGTCCGTATGAGTAGGAAACACAGTTCTTTTTTTTCTGGGCATGCTCTTTGTTCTTGCTGTATTGGACACGCTGGAAAGAAAAGCTTAGTTCTTGCGTGAAAACAGAGTGTGTTTCATGGATGAGCACACTGGTCTGAATGTCCCTTCAGAAACGGAGTTAACCAACAGTATCTGTGTCTTCCTACAAGCAAGAGTTCATTTCTGGTAAACCAAGTGAATTTTGTGCTCAAATGCTTTTACACAGTTCAAAACCCCAATTTGATTCTCACTATTAACTAAAGAGCATTTATTTAAGAGGTGCGGTGGTTTGTATCAGTTTCA
Source organism: Onychomys arenicola (assembly GCA_949786405.1). Lineage (NCBI taxonomy): Eukaryota > Metazoa > Chordata > Mammalia > Rodentia > Cricetidae > Onychomys > Onychomys arenicola. Next base: position 185,254 of record CATKUM010000003.1, read on the forward strand.
TAAGCAGAGTTGAACAACATATGGTCTCTATGAGTAGGAAACACAGTTCTTTTTTTCAGGGCATGCTAATGGTTCTTGCTGTATTGGAGAAGCTGGAAAGAAGCGCTTGCTTCTTGAGTTAAAACACAGTGTGTTTTTAGGATGAAAACACTGGTCTGAATTTCCCTTCAGAAACAGAGTTAAACCACAGGATCTGTGTCTTCCTACAAGCAGGAGTTCATTTCTGGTTAACACAGTGAATTTTGGCCTCAAATGATTATTCGCAGTTCTCGAACCCAACACAATTCTCACTATTAACTAAAGAGCATTTATGTAAGAGGAGCTGTGGTTTGTATCAGTTATATGAGCAGAGTTGAACTACATATGGTCCGTATGAGTAGGAAACCCAGTTCTTTTTTTCAGGGCATGCTCATGGTTCTTGCTTTTTTTAGACTCTGGAAAGAAGTGCTTGCTTCTTGCTTTAAATCAGAGTGTGTTTCAGGACTAAAAACTTTGGTCTGAATTTGACTTCAGAAACGGAGTTAAACCCCCGGATCAGTGTCTTCCTACAAGCAAGAGTTCAATTCTGGTAAACCAAGTGAATTTTTAGCTCAAATGATTTTACACAGTACAAAAACCCAATGTGATTCTCACTATTAACTAAAGAGCATTTATTTAAGAGGTGCTGTGTTTTGTATCAGTTTTATAAGCAGAGTCGTTCGCCATATGGTCTGTATGAGTAGGAAACACAGTTCTTTTTGAGGGCATGCTCATGGTTCTTGCTGTATTGGAGACGCTGGAAAGAAGAGCTTGCTTCTTGCATTAAAACAGAGCATGTTTCATGGATGAGAACTCTGGACTGAATTTCCCTTCAGAAACGGAGTTAAACACCAGGATCATTGTCTTCCTACAAGCAATAGTTATTTCTGGTAAACCAAGTGAATATTCGGCTCAAATGATATTTTGCAGTTCCCGAACCCAATGTGAATCTCACTATTACTAAAGAGCATTTATGTAAGAGGAGCTGTGGTTTGTATCAGTTTCATAAGCACAGTTGAACTACATATGGTATGTATGAGTAGGAAACACAGTTCTTTATTTCTGGGAAGGCTCATGGTTCTTACTGTATTGGAGACGATGGAAAGAAGGGGATGATTCTTGGATTAAAACAGAGTGTTTTTCAGGGATGAGAACTCTGGTCTGAATTTGCCTTCAGAAACGGAATTAAACCCCAGGATCTGTGTCTTAATACAAGCAAGAGTTCATTTCTGGTAAACTCAGTGAATTTTGGCCTCAAATGATTTTTTGCAGTTCATAAAACCAACGCGATTCTCACTATTAACGAAAGACCATTCATGTAAGAGGAGCTGTTGTTTGTGTCAGTTTCATAAGCAGAGTTGAACTACATATGGTCTGTATGAGTAGTAAACACAGTTCTTTTTTTCGGGACATGCTCATGCTTCTTGCTGTATTTAAGACTCTGGAAAGAAGAGCTTGCTTCTTGCATTAAAGCAGAGTGTGTTTCAGGGATGAGAACTTTGGTCTGAATTTACCTTCAGAAACGTAGTTAAGCCCCAGGATCTGTGTCTTCCTACAAGCAAGAGATCTTTTCTGGAAACCCAGGGAATTTTGGGCTCAAATGTTTTTTTGCAGTTCATGAACCAAAACGCGATTCTCAATATTAACTAAAGAATATTTTGGTAAGACGAGCTGTGGTTTGTGTCAGTTTCAAAAGCAGAGTTGAACTACATATCGTCCGTATGAGTAGGAAACACAGTTCTTTTTTTCTGGGCATGCTCATGTTTCTTGATGTATTGGAGATGCTGGAAAGAATAGCTTGCTTCTTCTGTGAAAACAGAGTATGTTTCAGGGATGAGAACTCTGGTCTGAATTTCCCTTCAGGAACGGAGTAAAAGACCAGGATCTGTGACTTCCTACAAGCAAGAGTCCATTTCTGGTAAACCAATGTATTTTGGGCTCAAATGATTTTACACAGTTAAAAAGCCAATTTGATTCTCACTTTCAACTAAAGAGCATTTATGTAAGTGGAGCTGTGGTTTGTATAAGTTTCATAAGCACAGTTGAACAACATATGGTCCCTATGAGTAGGAAACACAGTTCTTTTTTTCTGGGCATGCTAATGGTTCTTGCTGTATTGGAGACGCTGGAAAGAAGAGCTTGCTTCTTGAGTTAAAACACAGTGTGTTTTTAGGATGAAAACACTGGTCTGAATTTCCCTTCAGAAACTGAATTAAACCACAGGATCTGTGTCTTCCTACAATCAAGAGTTCATTTCTGGTAAACCCAGTGAATTTTGGCCTCAAATGATTATTCGCAGGTCTCGAACCCAACACAATTCTCACTATTAACTAAAGAGCATTTATGTAGGAGGAGCTTTGGTTTGTATCAGTTTCATGAGCAGAGTTGAACTACATATGGTCCGTGTGAGTAGGAAACCCAGTTCTTTTTTTCAGGGCATGCTCATGTTTCTTGCTGTATTTTAGACTCTGGGAAGAAGTGCTTGCTTCTTGCTTTAAATCAGAGTGTGTTTCAGGGCTAAGAACTTTGGTCTGAATTTGACATCAGAAACGGAGTTAAACCCCCGGATCAGTGTCTTCCTACAAGCATGAGTTCAATTCTGGTAAACCAAGTGAATTTTTTGCTCAAATGCTTTTACACAGTACAAAAACCCAATGTGATTCTCACTATTAACTAAAGAGCATTTATTTAAGAGGTGCTGTGGTTTGTATCAGTTTCATAAGCAGAGTTGATCTCTATATGGTCTGTATGAGTAGGAAACACAGTTCTTTTTGAGGGCATGCTCATGGTTCTTGCTGTATTGGAGACGCTGGAAAGAAGAGCTTGCTTCTTGCATTAAAACAGAGCATGTTTCATGGATGAGAACTCTGGTCTGAATTTCCCTTCAGAAACGGAGTTAAACACCAGGATCAGTGTATTCCTACAAGCAATAGTTATTTCTGGTAAACCAAGTGAATATTCGGCTCAAATGATTTTTCGCAGTTCCCGAACCCAATGTGAATCTCACTATTACTAAAGAGCATTTATGTAAGAGGAGCTGTGGTTTGTATCAGTTTCATAAGCACAGTTGAACTACATATGGTATGTATGAGTAGGAAACACAGTTCTTTATTTCTGGGAAGGCTCATGGTTCTTACTGTATTGGAGACGATGGAAAGAAGAGGATGATTCTTGGATTAAAACAGAGTGTTTTTCAGGGATGAGAACTCTGGTCTGAATTTGCCTTCAGAAACGGAATTAAACCCCAGGATCTGTGTCTTCCTACAAGCAAGAGTTCATTTCTGGTAAACCCAGTGAATTTTGGGCTCAAATGATTTTACACAGTTCACGAAACCAACGCGATTCTCACTATTAACTAAAGAGCATTTATGTAAGAGGAGCTGTGGTTTGTTTCAGTTTCCTAAGCACAGTTGAGCTACATATGGTCCGTATGAGTAGGAAACGCAATTCTTTTTTTCAGGGCATGCTCATGGTTCTTGCTGTATTGGAGACGCTGGAAAGAAAAGCTTGCATCTTACGTGAAAACAGAGTGTGTTTTTTGATGAAAACTCTGGTCTGAATTTCCCTTCAGAAACGGAGTTAAACCACAGGATCTGTGTCTTTCTACAAGCAAGAGTTCATTTCTGGTAAACCAAGTGAAATTTGTGCTCAAATGCTTTTACACAGTTCAAAAACCCAATGAGATTCTCACTGTTAACTCAAGAGCATTTATTTAAGAGGTGCTGTGGTTTATACCAGTTTCATAAGCAGAGTTGATCTACATATGGTCTGTATGAGTAGGAAACCCAGGTCATTTTTTCAGGGCATGCTCATAGTTCTTGCTGCATTTTAGACTCTGGAGCTTGCATCTTGCGTTAAAACAGAGTGTGTCATGGATGTGATCCCTGGACTGAATTTCCCTTCACAAACGGAGTTAAACCCCAGGATCTGTGTCTTCCTACAAGCAAGAGTTCATTTCTGGTAAACCCAGTGAATTTTGGCCTCAAATGGTTATTCGCAGTTCTCGAACCCAACACAATTCTCACTATTAACTAAAGATCATTTATGTAAGGGGAGCTGTGGTTTGTATCAGTTTCATAAGAAGATTTGAACTACATATGGTATATATGAGTAGGAAACACAGTTCTTTTTCTCAGGGCATGCTCATTGTTATTGTGGTATTTTAGACTCTGGAAGGAAGAGCTTGCTTCTTGCATTAAATCAGAGTATGTTTCAGGGATGAGAACTCTGGTCTGAATTTCCCTTCAGTAACGGAGTAAAAGACCAGGATCTGTGACTTCCTACAAGCAAGAGTCCATTTCTGGTAAACCAATGTATTTTGGGCTCAAATGATTTTACACAGTTAAAAAGCCAATTTGATTCTCACTTTAAACTAAAGAGCATTTATATAAGTGGAGCTGTGGTTTGTATAAGTTTCATAAGCACAGTTGAACAACATATGGTCCCTGTGAGTAGGAAACACAGTTCTTTTTTTCAGGGCATGCTAATGGTTCTTGCTGTATTGGAGACGCTGGAAAGAAGAGCTTGCTTCTTGAGTTAAAACACAGTGTGTTTTTAGGATGAAAACACTGGTCTGAATTTCCCATCAGAAACGGAGTTAAACCACAGGATCTGTGTCTTCCTACAAGCAAGAGTTCATTTCTGGTAAACCCAGTGAATTTTGGCCTCAAATGATTATTCGCAGTTCTCGAACCCAACACAATTCTCACTATTAACTAAAGAGCATTTATTTAGGAGGAGCTTTGGTTTGTATCAGTTTCATGAGCAGAGTTGAACTACATATGGTCCGTGTGAGTAGGAAACCCAGGTCTTTTTTTCAGGGCATGCTCATGTTTCTTGCTGTATTTTAGACTCTGGGAAGAAGTGCTTGCTTCTTGCTTTAAATCAGAGTGTGTTTCAGGGCTAAGAACTTTGGTCTGAATTTGACTTCAGAAACGGAGTTAAACCCCCAGATCAGTGTCTTCCTACAAGCAAGAGTTCAATTCTGGTAAACCAAGTGAATTTTTTGCTCAAATGCTTTTACACAGTACAAAAACCCAATGTGATTCTCACTATTAACTAAAGAGCATTTATTTAAGAGGTGCTGTGGTTTGTATCAGTTTCATAAGCAGAGTTGATCTCCATATGGTCTGTATGAGTAGGAAACACAGTTCTTTTTGAGGGCATGCTCATGGTTCTTGCTGTATTGGAGACGCTGGAAAGAAGAGCTTGCTTCTTGCATTAAAACAGAGCATGTTTCATGGATGAGAACTCTGGTCTGAATTTCCCTTCAGAAACGGAGTTAAACACCAGGATCAGTGTCTTCCTACAAGCAATAGTTATTTCTGGTAAACCAAGTGAATATTCGGCTCAAATGATTTTTCGCAGTTCCCGAACCCAATGTGAATCTCACTATTACTAAAGAGCATTTATGTAAGAGGAGCTGTGGTTTGTATCAGTTTCATAAGCACAGTTGAACTACATATGGTATGTATGAGTAGGAAACACAGTTCTTTATTTCTGGGAAGGCTCATGGTTCTTACTGTATTGGAGACGATGGAAAGAAGAGGATGATTCTTGGATTAAAACAGAGTGTTTTTCAGGGATGAGAACTCTGGTCTGAATTTGCCTTCAGAAACGGAATTAAACCCCAGGATCTGTGTCTTCCTACAAGCAAGAGATCTTTTCTGGAAACCCAGGAAATTTTGGGCTCAAATGTTTTTTCGCAGTTCATGAACCAAAACGCGATTCTCAATATTAACTAAAGAGGATTTTTGTAAGTGGAGCTGTGGTTTGTATCAGTTTCAAAAGCAGAGTTGAACTACATATCGTCCGTATGAGTAGGAAACACAGTTCTTTTTTTCTGCTCATGCTCATGTTTCTTGATGTATTGGAGATGCTGGAAAGAATAGCTTGATTCTTCTGTGAAAACAGAGTGTGTTTCAGGGATGAGAACACTGGACTGAATTTCCCTTCAGAAACGGAGTTAAACCCCAGGATCTGTGTCTTCCTACAAGCAAGAGTTCATTTCTGGTAAACCCAGTGAATTTTGGGCTCAAATGATTTTACACAGTTCACGAAACCAACGCGATTCTCACTATTAACTAAAGAGCATTTATGTAAGTGGAGCTGTGGTTTGTTTCAGTTTCCTAAGCACAGTTGAGCTACATATGGTCCGTATGAGTAGGAAACACAATTCTTTTTTTCAGGGCATGCTCATGGTTCTTGCTGTATTGGAGACGCTGGAAAGAAAAGCTTGCATCTTACGTGAAAACAGAGTGTGTTTTTTGATGAAAACACTGGACTGAATTTCCCTTCAGAAACGGAGTTAAACCCCAGGATCTGTGTCTTCCTACAAGCAAGAGTTCATTTCTGGTAAACCCAGTGAATTTTGGGCTCAAATGATTTTACACAGTTCACGAAACCAACGCGATTCTCACTATTAACTAAAGAGCATTTATGTAAGAGGAGCTGTGGTTTGTTTCAGTTTCCTAAGCACAGTTGAGCTACATATGGTCCGTATGAGTAGGAAACACAATTCTTTTTTTCAGGGCATGCTCATGGTTCTTGCTGTATTGGAGACGCTGGAAAGAAAAGCTTGCATCTTACGTGAAAACAGAGTGTGTTTTTTGATGAAAACACTGGTCTGAATTTCCCTTCAGAAACGGAGTTAAACCACAGGATCTGTGCCTTTCTACAAGCAAGAGTTCATTTCTGGTAAACCAAGTGAAATTTGTGCTCAAATGCTTTTACACAGTTCAAAAACCCAATGAGATTCTCACTGTTAACTCAAGAGCATTTATTTAAGAGGTGCTGTGGTTTATACCAGTTTCATAAGCAGAGTTGATGTACATATGGTCTGTATGAGTAGGAAACCCAGGTCATTTTTTCAGGGCATGCTCATAGTTCTTGCTGCATTTTAGACTCTGGAGCTTGCATCTTGCGTTAAAACAGAGTGTGTCATGGATGTGATCCCTGGACTGAATTTCCCTTCACAAACGGAGTTAAACCCCAGGATCTGTGTCTTCCTACAAGCAAGAGTTCATTTCTGGTAAACCCAGTGAATTTTGGCCTCAAATGGTTATTCGCAGTTCTCGAACCCAACACAATTCTCACTATTAACTAAAGATCATTTATGTAAGGGGAGCTGTGGTTTGTATCAGTTTCATAAGAAGATTTGAACTACATATGGTATATATGAGTAGGAAACACAGTTCTTTTCCTCAGGGCATGCTCATTGTTATTGCGGTATTTTAGACTCTGGAAGGAAGAGCTTGCTTCTTGCATTAAATCAGAGTATGTTTCAGGGATGAGAACTCTGGTCTGAATTTCCCTTCAGTAACGGAGTAAAAGACCAGGATCTGTGACTTCCTACAAGCAAGAGTCCATTTCTGGTAAACCAATGTATTTTGGGCTCAAATGATTTTACACAGTTAAAAAGCCAATTTGATTCTCACTTTAAACTAAAGAGCATTTATGTAAGTGGAGCTGTGGTTTGTATAAGTTTCATAAGCACAGTTGAACAACATATGGTCCCTGTGAGTAGGAAACACAGTTCTTTTTTTCAGGGCATGCTAATGGTTCTTGCTGTATTGGAGACGCTGGAAAGAAGAGCTTGCTTCTTGAGTTAAAACACAGTGTGTTTTTAGGATGAAAACACTGGTCTGAATTTCCCATCAGAAACGGAGTTAAACCACAGGATCTGTGTCTTCCTACAAGCAAGAGTTCATTTCTGGTAAACCCAGTGAATTTTGGCCTCAAATGATTATTCGCAGTTCTCGAACCCAACACAATTCTCACTATTAACTAAAGAGCATTTATTTAGGAGGAGCTTTGGTTTGTATCAGTTTCATGAGCAGAGTTGAACTACATATGGTCCGTGTGAGTAGGAAACCCAGGTCTTTTTTTCAGGGCATGCTCATGTTTCTTGCTGTATTTTAGACTCTGGGAAGAAGTGCTTGCTTCTTGCTTTAAATCAGAGTGTGTTTCAGGGCTAAGAACTTTGGTCTGAATTTGACTTCAGAAACGGAGTTAAACCCCCAGATCAGTGTCTTCCTACAAGCAAGAGTTCAATTCTGGTAAACCAAGTGAATTTTTTGCTCAAATGCTTTTACACAGTACAAAAACCCAATGTGATTCTCACTATTAACTAAAGAGCATTTATTTAAGAGGTGCTGTGGTTTGTATCAGTTTCATAAGCAGAGTTGATCTCCATATGGTCTGTATGAGTAGGAAACACAGTTCTTTTTGAGGGCATGCTCATGGTTCTTGCTGTATTGGAGACGCTGGAAAGAAGAGCTTGCTTCTTGCATTAAAACAGAGCATGTTTCATGGATGAGAACTCTGGTCTGAATTTCCCTTCAGAAACGGAGTTAAACACCAGGATCAGTGTCTTCCTACAAGCAATAGTTATTTTTGGTAAACCAAGTGAATATTCGGCTCAAATGATTTTTCGCAGTTCCCGAACCCAATGTGAATCTCACTATTACTAAAGAGCATTTATGTAAGAGGAGCTGTGGTTTGTATCAGTTTCATAAGCACAGTTGAACTACATATGGTATGTATGAGTAGGAAACACAGTTCTTTATTTCTGGGAAGGCTCATGGTTCTTACTGTATTGGAGACGATGGAAAGAAGAGGATGATTCTTGGATTAAAACAGAGTGTTTTTCAGGGATGAGAACTCTGGTCTGAATTTGCCTTCAGAAACGGAATTAAACCCCAGGATCTGTGTCTTCCTACAAGCAAGAGATCTTTTCTGGAAACCCAGGAAATTTTGGGCTCAAATGTTTTTTCGCAGTTCATGAACCAAAACGCGATTCTCAATATTAACTAAAGAGGATTTTTGTAAGTGGAGCTGTGGTTTGTATCAGTTTCAAAAGCAGAGTTGAACTACATATCGTCCGTATGAGTAGGAAACACAGTTCTTTTTTTCTGCTCATGCTCATGTTTCTTGATGTATTGGAGATGCTGGAAAGAATAGCTTGATTCTTCTGTGAAAACAGAGTGTGTTTCAGGGATGAGAACACTGGACTGAATTTCCCTTCAGAAACGGAGTTAAACCCCAGGATCTGTGTCTTCCTACAAGCAAGAGTTCATTTCTGGTAAACCCAGTGAATTTTGGGCTCAAATGATTTTACACAGTTCACGAAACCAACGCGATTCTCACTATTAACTAAAGAGCATTTATGTAAGAGGAGCTGTGGTTTGTTTCAGTTTCCTAAGCACAGTTGAGCTACATATGGTCCGTATGAGTAGGAAACACAATTCTTTTTTTCAGGGCATGCTCATGGTTCTTGCTGTATTGGAGACGCTGGAAAGAAAAGCTTGCATCTTACGTGAAAACAGAGTGTGTTTTTTGATGAAAACACTGGTCTGAATTTCCCTTCAGAAACGGAGTTAAACCACAGGATCTGTGCCTTTCTACAAGCAAGAGTTCATTTCTGGTAAACCAAGTGAAATTTGTGCTCAAATGCTTTTACACAGTTCAAAAACCCAATGAGATTCTCACTGTTAACTCAAGAGCATTTATTTAAGAGGTGCTGTGGTTTATACCAGTTTCATAAGCAGAGTTGATGTACATATGGTCTGTATGAGTAGGAAACCCAGGTCATTTTTTCAGGGCATGCTCATAGTTCTTGCTGCATTTTAGACTCTGGAGCTTGCATCTTGCGTTAAAACAGAGTGTGTCATGGATGTGATCCCTGGACTGAATTTCCCTTCACAAACGGAGTTAAACCCCAGGATCTGTGTCTTCCTACAAGCAAGAGTTCATTTCTGGTAAACCCAGTGAATTTTGGCCTCAAATGGTTATTCGCAGTTCTCGAACCCAACACAATTCTCACTATTAACTAAAGATCATTTATGTAAGGGGAGCTGTGGTTTGTATCAGTTTCATAAGAAGATTTGAACTACATATGGTATATATGAGTAGGAAACACAGTTCTTTTTCTCAGGGCATGCTCATTGTTATTGCGGTTTTTTAGACTCTGGAAGGAAGAGCTTGCTTCTTGCATTAAATCAGAGTATGTTTCAGGGATGAGAACTCTGGTCTGAATTTCCCTTCAGTAACGGAGTAAAAGACCAGGATCTGTGACTTCCTACAAGCAAGAGTCCATTTCTGGTAAACCAATGTATTTTGGGCTCAAATGATTTTACACAGTTAAAAAGCCAATTTGATTCTCACTTTCAACTAAAGAGCATTTATATAAGTGGAGCTGTGGTTTGTATAAGTTTCATAAGCACAGTTGAACAACATATGGTCCCTATGAGTAGGAAACACAGTTCTTTTTTTCAGGGCATGCTAATGGTTCTTGCTGTATTGGAGACGCTGGAAAGAAGAGCTTGCTTCTTGAGTTAAAACACAGTGTGTTTTTAGGATGAAAACACTGGTCTGAATTTCCCATCAGAAACGGAGTTAAACCACAGGATCTGTGTCTTCCTACAAGCAAGAGTTCATATCTGGTAAACCCAGTGAATTTTGGCCTCAAATGATTATTCGCAGTTCTCGAACCCAACACAATTCTCACTATTAACTAAAGAGCATTTATGTAGGAGGAGCTTTGGTTTGTATCAGTTTCATGAGCAGAGTTGAACTACATATGGTCCGTGTGAGTAGGAAACCCAGGTCTTTTTTTCAGGGCATGCTCATGTTTCTTGCTGTATTTTAGACTCTGGGAAGAAGTGCTTGCTTCTTGCTTTAAATCAGAGTGTGTTTCAGGGCTAAGAACTTTGGTCTGAATTTGACTTCAGAAACGGAGTTAAACCCCGGATCAGTGTCTTCCTACAAGCAAGAGTTCAATTCTGGTAAACCAAGTGAATTTTTTGCTCAAATGATTTTACACAGTACAATAACCCAATGTGATTCTCATTATTAACTAAAGAGCATTTATTTAAGAGGTGCTGTGGTTTGTATCAGTTTCATAAGCAGAGTTTATCTCTATATGGTCTGTATGAGAAGGAAACACAGTTCTTTTTGAGGGCATGCTCATGGTTCTTGCTATATTGGAGACACTGGAAAGAAGAGCTTGCTTCTTGCATTAAAACAGAGCATGTTTCATGGGTGAGAACTCTGGTCTGAATTTCCTTTCAGAAACGGAGTTAAGCCCCAGGATCTGTGTTTTCATACAAGCAAGAGTACTTTTCTGGAAACCCAGGGAATTTTGGGCTCAACTGTTTTTTCGCAGTTCACGAACCAAAACGCGATTCTCACTATTAACTAAAGAGGATTTTTGTAAGAGGAGCTGTGGTTTGTATCGGATTCAAAAGCAGAGTTGAACTACATATCTTCTGTATGAGTAGGAAACACAGTTCTTTTTCTGGGCACGCTCATGGTGCTTACTGTATTGGAGAAGCTGGAAAGAAGAGGATGATTCTTGCCATAAAACAGAGTGTTTTTCAGGGATGAGAACTCTGTCTGAATTACCCATCAGAAATTTAGTTTAACCCCAGGATATGTGTCTTCCTACAAGCAAGAGTTCATTTCTGGTTAAGCCAGTGAATTTTGGCTCAAATGATTTTTTGCAATTCACGAACCCAACGCGATTCTCACAATTAACTAAAGAGCATTTATGTAAGAGGAGCTGTGGTTTGTTTCAGTTTCATAAGCACAGTTGAACTACATATGGTCCGTATGAGTAGGAAACACAGTTCTTTTTTTCAGGGCATGCTCATGGTTCCTGCTGTATTTGAGATGCTGGAAAGGAGAGCTTGCTTCTTGCGTTAAAACAGAGTGTGTTTTTTGATGAAAACACTGGTCTGAATTTCCCTTCAGAAACGGAGTTAAACCACAGGATCTGTGTCTTCCTACAATCATGTGCTCATTTCTGGTAAACCAAGAGAATTTTGTGCTCAAATGCTTTTACACAGTTCAAAAACCCAATGTGATTCTCACTATTAACTAAAGAGCATTTATTTAAGAGGTGCTGTGGTTTGTATCATTTTCATAAGCAGAGTTGATCTACATATGGTCAGTATGAGTAGGAAACACAGTTCTTTTTTGAGGGCATGTTCATGGTTCTTGCTGTATTGGAGACGCTGGAAAGAAGAATTGCCTTTTGCATTAAAACAGAGTGTGTTTCATGGATGAGAACTCTGGTCTGAATTTCCCTTCAGAAACGGAGTTAAAACCCACCATCTGTGTCTTCCTACAAGCAAGAGTTCATTTCTGGTTAACCAAGTGAATTTCCGGCTCAAATGATTTTTGCAGTTCACGAAGCCAATGCGATTCTCACTATTAACTAAAGAGGATTTATGTAAGAGGAGCTGTGGTTTGTATCAGTTTCATAAGCAGAGTTGAACTACATATGGTCCATATGAGTAGGAAACACAGTTCTTTTTTTTCTGGGCATGCTCTTTGTTCTTGCTGTATTGGACACGCTGGAAAGAAAAGCTTGCTTCTTGCAAGAAAACAGAGTGTGTTTCTTGGATGAGAACACTGGTCTGAATGTCCCTTCAGAAACGGAGTTATCCAACAGTACCTGTGTCTTCCTACAAGCAAGAGTTCATTTCTGGTAAACCAAGTGAATTTTGTGCTCAAATGCTTTTACACAGTTCAAAAACCCAATGTGATTCTCACTATTAACTACAGATTTTTTATTTAAGAGGGACTCTGGTTTTTATCAGTTTCATAAGCAGAGTTGAACTACATATGGTCCGTATGAGAGTGAACACAGTGTTTTTTCAGGGCATGCTCATGGTTCTTGCTGAATTTTTGACTCAAGAGCTTGCTTCTTGTTTTAAACAGAGTGTGTTTTTAGGATGAAAACACTTGTCTGAATTTCCCTTCAGAAACGGTGTTAAACACCAGCATCAGTGTCTTCCTACAAGCAATAGTTATTTCTAGTAACCAAGTGAATATTCGTCTCAAATGATTTTTCGCAGTTCCCGAACCCAACGTGAATCTCACTATTACTAAAGAGCATTTATGTAAGAGGAGCTGTGGTTTGTATCAGTTTCATAAGCACAGTTGAACTACATATGGTATGTATGAGTAGGAAACACAGTTCTTTATTTCTGGGAAGGCTCATGGTTCTTACTGTATTGGAGACGATGGAAAGAAGAGGATGATTCTTGGATTAAAACAGAGTGTTTTTCAGGGATGAGAACTCTGGTCTGAATTTGCCTTCAGAAACGGAATTAAACCCCAGGATCTGTGTCTTAATACAAGCAAGAGTTCATTTCTGGTAAACTCAGTGAATTTTGGCCTCAAATGATTTTTTGCAGTTCATAAAACCAACGCGATTCTCACTATTAACGAAAGACCATTCATGTAAGAGGAGCTGTTGTTTGTGTCAGTTTCATAAGCAGAGTTGAACTACATATGGTCTGTATGAGTAGTAAACACAGTTCTTTTTTTCGGGACATGCTCATGCTTCTTGCTGTATTTAAGACTCTGGAAAGAAGAGCTTGCTTCTTGCATTAAAGCAGAGTGTGTTTCAGGGATGAGAACTTTGGTCTGAATTTACCTTCAGAAACGTAGTTAAGCCCCAGGATCTGTGTCTTCCTACAAGCAAGAGATCTTTTCTGGAAACCCAGGGAATTTTGGGCTCAAATGTTTTTTTGCAGTTCATGAACCAAAACGCGATTCTCAATATTAACTAAAGAATATTTTGGTAAGACGAGCTGTGGTTTGTGTCAGTTTCAAAAGCAGAGTTGAACTACATATCGTCCGTATGAGTAGGAAACACAGTTCTTTTTTTCTGGGCATGCTCATGTTTCTTGATGTATTGGAGATGCTGGAAAGAATAGCTTGCTTCTTCTGTGAAAACAGAGTATGTTTCAGGGATGAGAACTCTGGTCTGAATTTCCCTTCAGGAACGGAGTAAAAGACCAGGATCTGTGACTTCCTACAAGCAAGAGTCCATTTCTGGTAAACCAATGTATTTTGGGCTCAAATGATTTTACACAGTTAAAAAGCCAATTTGATTCTCACTTTCAACTAAAGAGCATTTATGTAAGTGGAGCTGTGGTTTGTATAAGTTTCATAAGCACAGTTGAACAACATATGGTCCCTATGAGTAGGAAACACAGTTCTTTTTTTCTGGGCATGCTAATGGTTCTTGCTGTATTGGAGACGCTGGAAAGAAGAGCTTGCTTCTTGAGTTAAAACACAGTGTGTTTTTAGGATGAAAACACTGGTCTGAATTTCCCTTCAGAAACTGAATTAAACCACAGGATCTGTGTCTTCCTACAATCAAGAGTTCATTTCTGGTAAACCCAGTGAATTTTGGCCTCAAATGATTATTCGCAGGTCTCGAACCCAACACAATTCTCACTATTAACTAAAGAGCATTTATGTAGGAGGAGCTTTGGTTTGTATCAGTTTCATGAGCAGAGTTGAACTACATATGGTCCGTGTGAGTAGGAAACCCAGTTCTTTTTTTCAGGGCATGCTCATGTTTCTTGCTGTATTTTAGACTCTGGGAAGAAGTGCTTGCTTCTTGCTTTAAATCAGAGTGTGTTTCAGGGCTAAGAACTTTGGTCTGAATTTGACATCAGAAACGGAGTTAAACCCCCGGATCAGTGTCTTCCTACAAGCATGAGTTCAATTCTGGTAAACCAAGTGAATTTTTTGCTCAAATGCTTTTACACAGTACAAAAACCCAATGTGATTCTCACTATTAACTAAAGAGCATTTATTTAAGAGGTGCTGTGGTTTGTATCAGTTTCATAAGCAGAGTTGATCTCTATATGGTCTGTATGAGTAGGAAACACAGTTCTTTTTGAGGGCATGCTCATGGTTCTTGCTGTATTGGAGACGCTGGAAAGAAGAGCTTGCTTCTTGCATTAAAACAGAGCATGTTTCATGGATGAGAACTCTGGTCTGAATTTCCCTTCAGAAACGGAGTTAAACACCAGGATCAGTGTATTCCTACAAGCAATAGTTATTTCTGGTAAACCAAGTGAATATTCGGCTCAAATGATTTTTCGCAGTTCCCGAACCCAATGTGAATCTCACTATTACTAAAGAGCATTTATGTAAGAGGAGCTGTGGTTTGTATCAGTTTCATAAGCACAGTTGAACTACATATGGTATGTATGAGTAGGAAACACAGTTCTTTATTTCTGGGAAGGCTCATGGTTCTTACTGTATTGGAGACGATGGAAAGAAGAGGATGATTCTTGGATGAAAACAGAGTGTTTTTCAGGGATGAGAACTCTGGTCTGAATTTGCCTTCAGAAACGGAATTAAACCCCAGGATCTGTGTCTTCCTACAAGCAAGAGTTCATTTCTGGTAAACCCAGTGAATTTTGGGCTCAAATGATTTTACACAGTTCACGAAACCAACGCGATTCTCACTATTAACTAAAGAGCATTTATGTAAGAGGAGCTGTGGTTTGTTTCAGTTTCCT
This sequence comes from Onychomys arenicola, assembly GCA_949786405.1. NCBI lineage: Eukaryota > Metazoa > Chordata > Mammalia > Rodentia > Cricetidae > Onychomys > Onychomys arenicola. The sequence continues at coordinate 200,604 of CATKUM010000003.1, forward strand.
AAGCACAGTTGAGCTACATATGGTCCGTATGAGTAGGAAACGCAATTCTTTTTTTCAGGGCATGCTCATGGTTCTTGCTGTATTGGAGACGCTGGAAAGAAAAGCTTGCATCTTACGTGAAAACAGAGTGTGTTTTTTGATGAAAACTCTGGTCTGAATTTCCCTTCAGAAACGGAGTTAAACCACAGGATCTGTGTCTTTCTACAAGCAAGAGTTCATTTCTGGTAAACCAAGTGAAATTTGTGCTCAAATGCTTTTACACAGTTCAAAAACCCAATGAGATTCTCACTGTTAACTCAAGAGCATTTATTTAAGAGGTGCTGTGGTTTATACCAGTTTCATAAGCAGAGTTGATCTACATATGGTCTGTATGAGTAGGAAACCCAGGTCATTTTTTCAGGGCATGCTCATAGTTCTTGCTGCATTTTAGACTCTGGAGCTTGCATCTTGCGTTAAAACAGAGTGTGTCATGGATGTGATCCCTGGACTGAATTTCCCTTCACAAACGGAGTTAAACCCCAGGATCTGTGTCTTCCTACAAGCAAGAGTTCATTTCTGGTAAACCCAGTGAATTTTGGCCTCAAATGGTTATTCGCAGTTCTCGAACCCAACACAATTCTCACTATTAACTAAAGATCATTTATGTAAGGGGAGCTGTGGTTTGTATCAGTTTCATAAGAAGATTTGAACTACATATGGTATATATGAGTAGGAAACACAGTTCTTTTTCTCAGGGCATGCTCATTGTTATTGTGGTATTTTAGACTCTGGAAGGAAGAGCTTGCTTCTTGCATTAAATCAGAGTATGTTTCAGGGATGAGAACTCTGGTCTGAATTTCCCTTCAGTAACGGAGTAAAAGACCAGGATCTGTGACTTCCTACAAGCAAGAGTCCATTTCTGGTAAACCAATGTATTTTGGGCTCAAATGATTTTACACAGTTAAAAAGCCAATTTGATTCTCACTTTAAACTAAAGAGCATTTATATAAGTGGAGCTGTGGTTTGTATAAGTTTCATAAGCACAGTTGAACAACATATGGTCCCTGTGAGTAGGAAACACAGTTCTTTTTTTCAGGGCATGCTAATGGTTCTTGCTGTATTGGAGACGCTGGAAAGAAGAGCTTGCTTCTTGAGTTAAAACACAGTGTGTTTTTAGGATGAAAACACTGGTCTGAATTTCCCATCAGAAACGGAGTTAAACCACAGGATCTGTGTCTTCCTACAAGCAAGAGTTCATTTCTGGTAAACCCAGTGAATTTTGGCCTCAAATGATTATTCGCAGTTCTCGAACCCAACACAATTCTCACTATTAACTAAAGAGCATTTATTTAGGAGGAGCTTTGGTTTGTATCAGTTTCATGAGCAGAGTTGAACTACATATGGTCCGTGTGAGTAGGAAACCCAGGTCTTTTTTTCAGGGCATGCTCATGTTTCTTGCTGTATTTTAGACTCTGGGAAGAAGTGCTTGCTTCTTGCTTTAAATCAGAGTGTGTTTCAGGGCTAAGAACTTTGGTCTGAATTTGACTTCAGAAACGGAGTTAAACCCCCAGATCAGTGTCTTCCTACAAGCAAGAGTTCAATTCTGGTAAACCAAGTGAATTTTTTGCTCAAATGCTTTTACACAGTACAAAAACCCAATGTGATTCTCACTATTAACTAAAGAGCATTTATTTAAGAGGTGCTGTGGTTTGTATCAGTTTCATAAGCAGAGTTGATCTCCATATGGTCTGTATGAGTAGGAAACACAGTTCTTTTTGAGGGCATGCTCATGGTTCTTGCTGTATTGGAGACGCTGGAAAGAAGAGCTTGCTTCTTGCATTAAAACAGAGCATGTTTCATGGATGAGAACTCTGGTCTGAATTTCCCTTCAGAAACGGAGTTAAACACCAGGATCAGTGTCTTCCTACAAGCAATAGTTATTTCTGGTAAACCAAGTGAATATTCGGCTCAAATGATTTTTCGCAGTTCCAGAACCCAATGTGAATCTCACTATTACTAAAGAGCATTTATGTAAGAGGAGCTGTGGTTTGTATCAGTTTCATAAGCACAGTTGAACTACATATGGTATGTATGAGTAGGAAACACAGTTCTTTATTTCTGGGAAGGCTCATGGTTCTTACTGTATTGGAGACGATGGAAAGAAGAGGATGATTCTTGGATTAAAACAGAGTGTTTTTCAGGGATGAGAACTCTGGTCTGAATTTGCCTTCAGAAACGGAATTAAACCCCAGGATCTGTGTCTTCCTACAAGCAAGAGATCTTTTCTGGAAACCCAGGAAATTTTGGGCTCAAATGTTTTTTCGCAGTTCATGAACCAAAACGCGATTCTCAATATTAACTAAAGAGGATTTTTGTAAGTGGAGCTGTGGTTTGTATCAGTTTCAAAAGCAGAGTTGAACTACATATCGTCCGTATGAGTAGGAAACACAGTTCTTTTTTTCTGCTCATGCTCATGTTTCTTGATGTATTGGAGATGCTGGAAAGAATAGCTTGATTCTTCTGTGAAAACAGAGTGTGTTTCAGGGATGAGAACACTGGACTGAATTTCCCTTCAGAAACGGAGTTAAACCCCAGGATCTGTGTCTTCCTACAAGCAAGAGTTCATTTCTGGTAAACCCAGTGAATTTTGGGCTCAAATGATTTTACACAGTTCACGAAACCAACGCGATTCTCACTATTAACTAAAGAGCATTTATGTAAGTGGAGCTGTGGTTTGTTTCAGTTTCCTAAGCACAGTTGAGCTACATATGGTCCGTATGAGTAGGAAACACAATTCTTTTTTTCAGGGCATGCTCATGGTTCTTGCTGTATTGGAGACGCTGGAAAGAAAAGCTTGCATCTTACGTGAAAACAGAGTGTGTTTTTTGATGAAAACACTGGTCTGAATTTCCCTTCAGAAACGGAGTTAAACCACAGGATCTGTGCCTTTCTACAAGCAAGAGTTCATTTCTGGTAAACCAAGTGAAATTTGTGCTCAAATGCTTTTACACAGTTCAAAAACCCAATGAGATTCTCACTGTTAACTCAAGAGCATTTATTTAAGAGGTGCTGTGGTTTATACCAGTTTCATAAGCAGAGTTGATGTACATATGGTCTGTATGAGTAGGAAACCCAGGTCATTTTTTCAGGGCATGCTCATAGTTCTTGCTGCATTTTAGACTCTGGAGCTTGCATCTTGCGTTAAAACAGAGTGTGTCATGGATGTGATCCCTGGACTGAATTTCCCTTCACAAACGGAGTTAAACCCCAGGATCTGTGTCTTCCTACAAGCAAGAGTTCATTTCTGGTAAACCCAGTGAATTTTGGCCTCAAATGGTTATTCGCAGTTCTCGAACCCAACACAATTCTCACTATTAACTAAAGATCATTTATGTAAGGGGAGCTGTGGTTTGTATCAGTTTCATAAGAAGATTTGAACTACATATGGTATATATGAGTAGGAAACACAGTTCTTTTTCTCAGGGCATGCTCATTGTTATTGTGGTATTTTAGACTCTGGAAGGAAGAGCTTGCTTCTTGCATTAAATCAGAGTATGTTTCAGGGATGAGAACTCTGGTCTGAATTTCCCTTCAGTAACGGAGTAAAAGACCAGGATCTGTGACTTCCTACAAGCAAGAGTCCATTTCTGGTAAACCAATGTATTTTGGGCTCAAATGATTTTACACAGTTAAAAAGCCAATTTGATTCTCACTTTAAACTAAAGAGCATTTATGTAAGTGGAGCTGTGGTTTGTATAAGTTTCATAAGCACAGTTGAACAACATATGGTCCCTGTGAGTAGGAAACACAGTTCTTTTTTTCAGGGCATGCTAATGGTTCTTGCTGTATTGGAGACGCTGGAAAGAAGAGCTTGCTTCTTGAGTTAAAACACAGTGTGTTTTTAGGATGAAAACACTGGTCTGAATTTCCCATCAGAAACGGAGTTAAACCACAGGATCTGTGTCTTCCTACAAGCAAGAGTTCATTTCTGGTAAACCCATTGAATTTTGGCCTCAAATGATTATTCGCAGTTCTCGAACCCAACACAATTCTCACTATTAACTAAAGAGCATTTATTTAGGAGGAGCTTTGGTTTGTATCAGTTTCATGAGCAGAGTTGAACTACATATGGTCCGTGTGAGTAGGAAACCCAGGTCTTTTTTTCAGGGCATGCTCATGTTTCTTGCTGTATTTTAGACTCTGGGAAGAAGTGCTTGCTTCTTGCTTTAAATCAGAGTGTGTTTCAGGGCTAAGAACTTTGGTCTGAATTTGACTTCAGAAACGGAGTTAAACCCCCAGATCAGTGTCTTCCTACAAGCAAGAGTTCAATTCTGGTAAACCAAGTGAATTTTTTGCTCAAATGCTTTTACACAGTACAAAAACCCAATGTGATTCTCACTATTAACTAAAGAGCATTTATTTAAGAGGTGCTGTGGTTTGTATCAGTTTCATAAGCAGAGTTGATCTCCATATGGTCTGTATGAGTAGGAAACACAGTTCTTTTTGAGGGCATGCTCATGGTTCTTGCTGTATTGGAGACGCTGGAAAGAAGAGCTTGCTTCTTGCATTAAAACAGAGCATGTTTCATGGATGAGAACTCTGGTCTGAATTTCCCTTCAGAAACGGAGTTAAACACCAGGATCAGTGTCTTCCTACAAGCAATAGTTATTTCTGGTAAACCAAGTGAATATTCGGCTCAAATGATTTTTCGCAGTTCCCGAACCCAATGTGAATCTCACTATTACTAAAGAGCATTTATGTAAGAGGAGCTGTGGTTTGTATCAGTTTCATAAGCACAGTTGAACTACATATGGTATGTATGAGTAGGAAACACAGTTCTTTATTTCTGGGAAGGCTCATGGTTCTTACTGTATTGGAGACGATGGAAAGAAGAGGATGATTCTTGGATTAAAACAGAGTGTTTTTCAGGGATGAGAACTCTGGTCTGAATTTGCCTTCAGAAACGGAATTAAACCCCAGGATCTGTGTCTTCCTACAAGCAAGAGATCTTTTCTGGAAACCCAGGAAATTTTGGGCTCAAATGTTTTTTCGCAGTTCATGAACCAAAACGCGATTCTCAATATTAACTAAAGAGGATTTTTGTAAGTGGAGCTGTGGTTTGTATCAGTTTCAAAAGCAGAGTTGAACTACATATCGTCCGTATGAGTAGGAAACACAGTTCTTTTTTTCTGCTCATGCTCATGTTTCTTGATGTATTGGAGATGCTGGAAAGAATAGCTTGATTCTTCTGTGAAAACAGAGTGTGTTTCAGGGATGAGAACACTGGACTGAATTTCCCTTCAGAAACGGAGTTAAACCCCAGGATCTGTGTCTTCCTACAAGCAAGAGTTCATTTCTGGTAAACCCAGTGAATTTTGGGCTCAAATGATTTTACACAGTTCACGAAACCAACGCGATTCTCACTATTAACTAAAGAGCATTTATGTAAGAGGAGCTGTGGTTTGTTTCAGTTTCCTAAGCACAGTTGAGCTACATATGGTCCGTATGAGTAGGAAACACAATTCTTTTTTTCAGGGCATGCTCATGGTTCTTGCTGTATTGGAGACGCTGGAAAGAAAAGCTTGCATCTTACGTGAAAACAGAGTGTGTTTTTTGATGAAAACACTGGTCTGAATTTCCCTTCAGAAACGGAGTTAAACCACAGGATCTGTGCCTTTCTACAAGCAAGAGTTCATTTCTGGTAAACCAAGTGAAATTTGTGCTCAAATGCTTTTACACAGTTCAAAAACCCAATGAGATTCTCACTGTTAACTCAAGAGCATTTATTTAAGAGGTGCTGTGGTTTATACCAGTTTCATAAGCAGAGTTGATGTACATATGGTCTGTATGAGTAGGAAACCCAGGTCATTTTTTCAGGGCATGCTCATAGTTCTTGCTGCATTTTAGACTCTGGAGCTTGCATCTTGCGTTAAAACAGAGTGTGTCATGGATGTGATCCCTGGACTGAATTTCCCTTCACAAACGGAGTTAAACCCCAGGATCTGTGTCTTCCTACAAGCAAGAGTTCATTTCTGGTAAACCCAGTGAATTTTGGCCTCAAATGGTTATTCGCAGTTCTCGAACCCAACACAATTCTCACTATTAACTAAAGATCATTTATGTAAGGGGAGCTGTGGTTTGTATCAGTTTCATAAGAAGATTTGAACTACATATGGTATATATGAGTAGGAAACACAGTTCTTTTCCTCAGGGCATGCTCATTGTTATTGCGGTATTTTAGACTCTGGAAGGAAGAGCTTGCTTCTTGCATTAAATCAGAGTATGTTTCAGGGATGAGAACTCTGGTCTGAATTTCCCTTCAGTAACGGAGTAAAAGACCAGGATCTGTGACTTCCTACAAGCAAGAGTCCATTTCTGGTAAACCAATGTATTTTGGGCTCAAATGATTTTACACAGTTAAAAAGCCAATTTGATTCTCACTTTAAACTAAAGAGCATTTATGTAAGTGGAGCTGTGGTTTGTATAAGTTTCATAAGCACAGTTGAACAACATATGGTCCCTGTGAGTAGGAAACACAGTTCTTTTTTTCAGGGCATGCTAATGGTTCTTGCTGTATTGGAGACGCTGGAAAGAAGAGCTTGCTTCTTGAGTTAAAACACAGTGTGTTTTTAGGATGAAAACACTGGTCTGAATTTCCCATCAGAAACGGAGTTAAACCACAGGATCTGTGTCTTCCTACAAGCAAGAGTTCATTTCTGGTAAACCCAGTGAATTTTGGCCTCAAATGATTATTCGCAGTTCTCGAACCCAACACAATTCTCACTATTAACTAAAGAGCATTTATTTAGGAGGAGCTTTGGTTTGTATCAGTTTCATGAGCAGAGTTGAACTACATATGGTCCGTGTGAGTAGGAAACCCAGGTCTTTTTTTCAGGGCATGCTCATGTTTCTTGCTGTATTTTAGACTCTGGGAAGAAGTGCTTGCTTCTTGCTTTAAATCAGAGTGTGTTTCAGGGCTAAGAACTTTGGTCTGAATTTGACTTCAGAAACGGAGTTAAACCCCCAGATCAGTGTCTTCCTACAAGCAAGAGTTCAATTCTGGTAAACCAAGTGAATTTTTTGCTCAAATGCTTTTACACAGTACAAAAACCCAATGTGATTCTCACTATTAACTAAAGAGCATTTATTTAAGAGGTGCTGTGGTTTGTATCAGTTTCATAAGCAGAGTTGATCTCCATATGGTCTGTATGAGTAGGAAACACAGTTCTTTTTGAGGGCATGCTCATGGTTCTTGCTGTATTGGAGACGCTGGAAAGAAGAGCTTGCTTCTTGCATTAAAACAGAGCATGTTTCATGGATGAGAACTCTGGTCTGAATTTCCCTTCAGAAACGGAGTTAAACACCAGGATCAGTGTCTTCCTACAAGCAATAGTTATTTTTGGTAAACCAAGTGAATATTCGGCTCAAATGATTTTTCGCAGTTCCCGAACCCAATGTGAATCTCACTATTACTAAAGAGCATTTATGTAAAAGGAGCTGTGGTTTGTATCAGTTTCATAAGCACAGTTGAACTACATATGGTATGTATGAGTAGGAAACACAGTTCTTTATTTCTGGGAAGGCTCATGGTTCTTACTGTATTGGAGACGATGGAAAGAAGAGGATGATTCTTGGATTAAAACAGAGTGTTTTTCAGGGATGAGAACTCTGGTCTGAATTTGCCTTCAGAAACGGAATTAAACCCCAGGATCTGTGTCTTCCTACAAGCAAGAGATCTTTTCTGGAAACCCAGGAAATTTTGGGCTCAAATGTTTTTTCGCAGTTCATGAACCAAAACGCGATTCTCAATATTAACTAAAGAGGATTTTTGTAAGTGGAGCTGTGGTTTGTATCAGTTTCAAAAGCAGAGTTGAACTACATATCGTCCGTATGAGTAGGAAACACAGTTCTTTTTTTCTGCTCATGCTCATGTTTCTTGATGTATTGGAGATGCTGGAAAGAATAGCTTGATTCTTCTGTGAAAACAGAGTGTGTTTCAGGGATGAGAACACTGGACTGAATTTCCCTTCAGAAACGGAGTTAAACCCCAGGATCTGTGTCTTCCTACAAGCAAGAGTTCATTTCTGGTAAACCCAGTGAATTTTGGGCTCAAATGATTTTACACAGTTCACGAAACCAACGCGATTCTCACTATTAACTAAAGAGCATTTATGTAAGAGGAGCTGTGGTTTGTTTCAGTTTCCTAAGCACAGTTGAGCTACATATGGTCCGTATGAGTAGGAAACACAATTCTTTTTTTCAGGGCATGCTCATGGTTCTTGCTGTATTGGAGACGCTGGAAAGAAAAGCTTGCATCTTACGTGAAAACAGAGTGTGTTTTTTGATGAAAACACTGGTCTGAATTTCCCTTCAGAAACGGAGTTAAACCACAGGATCTGTGCCTTTCTACAAGCAAGAGTTCATTTCTGGTAAACCAAGTGAAATTTGTGCTCAAATGCTTTTACACAGTTCAAAAACCCAATGAGATTCTCACTGTTAACTCAAGAGCATTTATTTAAGAGGTGCTGTGGTTTATACCAGTTTCATAAGCAGAGTTGATGTACATATGGTCTGTATGAGTAGGAAACCCAGGTCATTTTTTCAGGGCATGCTCATAGTTCTTGCTGCATTTTAGACTCTGGAGCTTGCATCTTGCGTTAAAACAGAGTGTGTCATGGATGTGATCCCTGGACTGAATTTCCCTTCACAAACGGAGTTAAACCCCAGGATCTGTGTCTTCCTACAAGCAAGAGTTCATTTCTGGTAAACCCAGTGAATTTTGGCCTCAAATGGTTATTCGCAGTTCTCGAACCCAACACAATTCTCACTATTAACTAAAGATCATTTATGTAAGGGGAGCTGTGGTTTGTATCAGTTTCATAAGAAGATTTGAACTACATATGGTATATATGAGTAGGAAACACAGTTCTTTTCCTCAGGGCATGCTCATTGTTATTGCGGTATTTTAGACTCTGGAAGGAAGAGCTTGCTTCTTGCATTAAATCAGAGTATGTTTCAGGGATGAGAACTCTGGTCTGAATTTCCCTTCAGTAACGGAGTAAAAGACCAGGATCTGTGACTTCCTACAAGCAAGAGTCCATTTCTGGTAAACCAATGTATTTTGGGCTCAAATGATTTTACACAGTTAAAAAGCCAATTTGATTCTCACTTTAAACTAAAGAGCATTTATGTAAGTGGAGCTGTGGTTTGTATAAGTTTCATAAGCACAGTTGAACAACATATGGTCCCTGTGAGTAGGAAACACAGTTCTTTTTTTCAGGGCATGCTAATGGTTCTTGCTGTATTGGAGACGCTGGAAAGAAGAGCTTGCTTCTTGAGTTAAAACACAGTGTGTTTTTAGGATGAAAACACTGGTCTGAATTTCCCATCAGAAACGGAGTTAAACCACAGGATCTGTGTCTTCCTACAAGCAAGAGTTCATTTCTGGTAAACCCAGTGAATTTTGGCCTCAAATGATTATTCGCAGTTCTCGAACCCAACACAATTCTCACTATTAACTAAAGAGCATTTATTTAGGAGGAGCTTTGGTTTGTATCAGTTTCATGAGCAGAGTTGAACTACATATGGTCCGTGTGAGTAGGAAACCCAGGTCTTTTTTTCAGGGCATGCTCATGTTTCTTGCTGTATTTTAGACTCTGGGAAGAAGTGCTTGCTTCTTGCTTTAAATCAGAGTGTGTTTCAGGGCTAAGAACTTTGGTCTGAATTTGACTTCAGAAACGGAGTTAAACCCCCAGATCAGTGTCTTCCTACAAGCAAGAGTTCAATTCTGGTAAACCAAGTGAATTTTTTGCTCAAATGCTTTTACACAGTACAAAAACCCAATGTGATTCTCACTATTAACTAAAGAGCATTTATTTAAGAGGTGCTGTGGTTTGTATCAGTTTCATAAGCAGAGTTGATCTCCATATGGTCTGTATGAGTAGGAAACACAGTTCTTTTTGAGGGCATGCTCATGGTTCTTGCTGTATTGGAGACGCTGGAAAGAAGAGCTTGCTTCTTGCATTAAAACAGAGCATGTTTCATGGATGAGAACTCTGGTCTGAATTTCCCTTCAGAAACGGAGTTAAACACCAGGATCAGTGTCTTCCTACAAGCAATAGTTATTTTTGGTAAACCAAGTGAATATTCGGCTCAAATGATTTTTCGCAGTTCCCGAACCCAATGTGAATCTCACTATTACTAAAGAGCATTTATGTAAAAGGAGCTGTGGTTTGTATCAGTTTCATAAGCACAGTTGAACTACATATGGTATGTATGAGTAGGAAACACAGTTCTTTATTTCTGGGAAGGCTCATGGTTCTTACTGTATTGGAGACGATGGAAAGAAGAGGATGATTCTTGGATTAAAACAGAGTGTTTTTCAGGGATGAGAACTCTGGTCTGAATTTGCCTTCAGAAACGGAATTAAACCCCAGGATCTGTGTCTTCCTACAAGCAAGAGATCTTTTCTGGAAACCCAGGAAATTTTGGGCTCAAATGTTTTTTCGCAGTTCATGAACCAAAACGCGATTCTCAATATTAACTAAAGAGGATTTTTGTAAGTGGAGCTGTGGTTTGTATCAGTTTCAAAAGCAGAGTTGAACTACATATCGTCCGTATGAGTAGGAAACACAGTTCTTTTTTTCTGCTCATGCTCATGTTTCTTGATGTATTGGAGATGCTGGAAAGAATAGCTTGATTCTTCTGTGAAAACAGAGTGTGTTTCAGGGATGAGAACACTGGACTGAATTTCCCTTCAGAAACGGAGTTAAACCCCAGGATCTGTGTCTTCCTACAAGCAAGAGTTCATTTCTGGTAAACCCAGTGAATTTTGGGCTCAAATGATTTTACACAGTTCACGAAACCAACGCGATTCTCACTATTAACTAAAGAGCATTTATGTAAGAGGAGCTGTGGTTTGTTTCAGTTTCCTAAGCACAGTTGAGCTACATATGGTCCGTATGAGTAGGAAACACAATTCTTTTTTTCAGGGCATGCTCATGGTTCTTGCTGTATTGGAGACGCTGGAAAGAAAAGCTTGCATCTTACGTGAAAACAGAGTGTGTTTTTTGATGAAAACACTGGTCTGAATTTCCCTTCAGAAACGGAGTTAAACCACAGGATCTGTGCCTTTCTACAAGCAAGAGTTCATTTCTGGTAAACCAAGTGAAATTTGTGCTCAAATGCTTTTACACAGTTCAAAAACCCAATGAGATTCTCACTGTTAACTCAAGAGCATTTATTTAAGAGGTGCTGTGGTTTATACCAGTTTCATAAGCAGAGTTGATGTACATATGGTCTGTATGAGTAGGAAACCCAGGTCATTTTTTCAGGGCATGCTCATAGTTCTTGCTGCATTTTAGACTCTGGAGCTTGCATCTTGCGTTAAAACAGAGTGTGTCATGGATGTGATCCCTGGACTGAATTTCCCTTCACAAACGGAGTTAAACCCCAGGATCTGTGTCTTCCTACAAGCAAGAGTTCATTTCTGGTAAACCCAGTGAATTTTGGCCTCAAATGGTTATTCGCAGTTCTCGAACCCAACACAATTCTCACTATTAACTAAAGATCATTTATGTAAGGGGAGCTGTGGTTTGTATCAGTTTCATAAGAAGATTTGAACTACATATGGTATATATGAGTAGGAAACACAGTTCTTTTTCTCAGGGCATGCTCATTGTTATTGCGGTTTTTTAGACTCTGGAAGGAAGAGCTTGCTTCTTGCATTAAATCAGAGTATGTTTCAGGGATGAGAACTCTGGTCTGAATTTCCCTTCAGTAACGGAGTAAAAGACCAGGATCTGTGACTTCCTACAAGCAAGAGTCCATTTCTGGTAAACCAATGTATTTTGGGCTCAAATGATTTTACACAGTTAAAAAGCCAATTTGATTCTCACTTTCAACTAAAGAGCATTTATATAAGTGGAGCTGTGGTTTGTATAAGTTTCATAAGCACAGTTGAACAACATATGGTCCCTATGAGTAGGAAACACAGTTCTTTTTTTCAGGGCATGCTAATGGTTCTTGCTGTATTGGAGACGCTGGAAAGAAGAGCTTGCTTCTTGAGTTAAAACACAGTGTGTTTTTAGGATGAAAACACTGGTCTGAATTTCCCATCAGAAACGGAGTTAAACCACAGGATCTGTGTCTTCCTACAAGCAAGAGTTCATATCTGGTAAACCCAGTGAATTTTGGCCTCAAATGATTATTCGCAGTTCTCGAACCCAACACAATTCTCACTATTAACTAAAGAGCATTTATGTAGGAGGAGCTTTGGTTTGTATCAGTTTCATGAGCAGAGTTGAACTACATATGGTCCGTGTGAGTAGGAAACCCAGGTCTTTTTTTCAGGGCATGCTCATGTTTCTTGCTGTATTTTAGACTCTGGGAAGAAGTGCTTGCTTCTTGCTTTAAATCAGAGTGTGTTTCAGGGCTAAGAACTTTGGTCTGAATTTGACTTCAGAAACGGAGTTAAACCCCGGATCAGTGTCTTCCTACAAGCAAGAGTTCAATTCTGGTAAACCAAGTGAATTTTTTGCTCAAATGATTTTACACAGTACAATAACCCAATGTGATTCTCATTATTAACTAAAGAGCATTTATTTAAGAGGTGCTGTGGTTTGTATCAGTTTCATAAGCAGAGTTGATCTCTATATGGTCTGTATGAGAAGGAAACACAGTTCTTTTTGAGGGCATGCTCATGGTTCTTGCTATATTGGAGACACTGGAAAGAAGAGCTTGCTTCTTGCATTAAAACAGAGCATGTTTCATGGGTGAGAACTCTGGTCTGAATTTCCTTTCAGAAACGGAGTTAAGCCCCAGGATCTGTGTTTTCATACAAGCAAGAGTACTTTTCTGGAAACCCAGGGAATTTTGGGCTCAACTGTTTTTTCGCAGTTCACGAACCAAAACGCGATTCTCACTATTAACTAAAGAGGATTTTTGTAAGAGGAGCTGTGGTTTGTATCGGATTCAAAAGCAGAGTTGAACTACATATCTTCTGTATGAGTAGGAAACACAGTTCTTTTTCTGGGCACGCTCATGGTGCTTACTGTATTGGAGAAGCTGGAAAGAAGAGGATGATTCTTGCCATAAAACAGAGTGTTTTTCAGGGATGAGAACTCTGTCTGAATTACCCATCAGAAATTTAGTTTAACCCCAGGATATGTGTCTTCCTACAAGCAAGAGTTCATTTCTGGTTAAGCCAGTGAATTTTGGCTCAAATGATTTTTTGCAATTCACGAACCCAACGCGATTCTCACAATTAACTAAAGAGCATTTATGTAAGAGGAGCTGTGGTTTGTTTCAGTTTCATAAGCACAGTTGAACTACATATGGTCCGTATGAGTAGGAAACACAGTTCTTTTTTTCAGGGCATGCTCATGGTTCCTGCTGTATTTGAGATGCTGGAAAGGAGAGCTTGCTTCTTGCGTTAAAACAGAGTGTGTTTTTTGATGAAAACACTGGTCTGAATTTCCCTTCAGAAACGGAGTTAAACCACAGGATCTGTGTCTTCCTACAATCATGTGCTCATTTCTGGTAAACCAAGAGAATTTTGTGCTCAAATGCTTTTACACAGTTCAAAAACCCAATGTGATTCTCACTATTAACTAAAGAGCATTTATTTAAGAGGTGCTGTGGTTTGTATCATTTTCATAAGCAGAGTTGATCTACATATGGTCAGTATGAGTAGGAAACACAGTTCTTTTTTGAGGGCATGTTCATGGTTCTTGCTGTATTGGAGACGCTGGAAAGAAGAATTGCCTTTTGCATTAAAACAGAGTGTGTTTCATGGATGAGAACTCTGGTCTGAATTTCCCTTCAGAAACGGAGTTAAAACCCACCATCTGTGTCTTCCTACAAGCAAGAGTTCATTTCTGGTTAACCAAGTGAATTTCCGGCTCAAATGATTTTTGCAGTTCACGAAGCCAATGCGATTCTCACTATTAACTAAAGAGGATTTATGTAAGAGGAGCTGTGGTTTGTATCAGTTTCATAAGCAGAGTTGAACTACATATGGTCCATATGAGTAGGAAACACAGTTCTTTTTTTTCTGGGCATGCTCTTTGTTCTTGCTGTATTGGACACGCTGGAAAGAAAAGCTTGCTTCTTGCAAGAAAACAGAGTGTGTTTCTTGGATGAGAACACTGGTCTGAATGTCCCTTCAGAAACGGAGTTATCCAACAGTACCTGTGTCTTCCTACAAGCAAGAGTTCATTTCTGGTAAACCAAGTGAATTTTGTGCTCAAATGCTTTTACACAGTTCAAAAACCCAATGTGATTCTCACTATTAACTACAGATTTTTTATTTAAGAGGGACTCTGGTTTTTATCAGTTTCATAAGCAGAGTTGAACTACATATGGTCCGTATGAGAGTGAACACAGTGTTTTTTCAGGGCATGCTCATGGTTCTTGCTGAATTTTTGACTCAAGAGCTTGCTTCTTGTTTTAAACAGAGTGTGTTTTTAGGATGAAAACACTTGTCTGAATTTCCCTTCAGAAACGGTGTTAAACACCAGGATCAGTGTCTTCCTACAAGCAATAGTTATTTCTAGTAACCAAGTGAATATTCGTCTCAAATGATTTTTCGCAGTTCCCGAACCCAACGTGAATCTCACTATTACTAAAGAGCATTTATGTAAGAGGAGCTGTGGTTTGTATCAGTTTCATAAGCACAGTTGAACTACATATGGTATGTATGAGTAGGAAACACAGTTCTTTATTGCTGGGAAGGCTCATTGTTCTTACTGTATTGGAGACGATGGAAAGAAGAGGATGATTCTTGGATTAAAACAGAGTGTTTTTCAGGGATGAGAACTCTGGTCTGAATTTGCCTTCAGAAACGGAATTAAACCCCAGGATCTGTGTCTTCCTAAAAGCAAGAGTTCATTTCTGGTAAACCGAGTGAATTTTGGCCTCAAATGATTTTTCGCAGTTCATAAAACCAACGCGATTCTCACTATTAACTAAAGAGCATTCATGTAAGAGGAGCTGTTGTTTGTGTCAGTTTCATAAGCAGAGTTGAACTACATATGGTCCGTATGAGTAGTAAACACAGTTCTTTTTTTCGGGACATGCTCATGCTTCTTGCTGTATTTTAGACTCTGGAAAGAAGAGCTTGCTTCTTGCATTAAAGCAGAGTGCGTTTCAGGGATGAGAACTTTGGTCTGAATTTACCTTCAGAAACGTAGTTAAGCCCCAGGATCTGTGTCTTCCTACAAGCAAGAGATCTTTTCTGGAAACCCAGGGAATTTTGGGCTCAAATGTTTTTTTGCAGTTCAGGAACCAAAACGCGATTCTCAATATTAACTAAAGAATATTTTGGTAAGACGAGCTGTGGTTTGTGTCAGTTTCAAAAGCAGAGTTGAACTACATATCGTCCGTATGAGTAGGAAACACAGTTATTTTTTTCTGGGCATGCTCATGTTTCTTGATATATTGGAGATGCTGGAAAGAATAGCTTGCTTCTTCTGTGAAAACAGAGTGTGTTTCAGGGATGAGAACACTGGACTGAATTTCCCTTCAGAAACGGAGTTAAACCCCAGGATCTGTGTCTTCCTACAAGCAAGAGTACATTTCTGGTAAACCCAATGAATTTTGGGCTCAAATGATTTTACACAGTTCACGAAACCAACGCGATTCTCACTATTAACTAAGGAGCATTTATGTAAGAGGAGCTGTGGTTTGTTTCAGTTTCATAAGCACAGTTAAGCTACATATGGTCCGTATGAGTAGGAAACACAGTTCTTTTTTTCAGGTCATGCTCATGGTTCTTGCTGTATTGGAGACGCTGGAAAGAAAAGCTTGCATTTTGGGTGAAAACAGAGTGTGTTTTTTGATGAAAACTCTGGTCTGAATTTCCCTTCAGAAACGGAGTTAAACCACAGGATCTGTGTCTTCCTACAAGCAAGAGTTCATTTCTGGTAAACCAAGTGAAATTTGTGCTCAAATGCTTTTACACAGTTCAAAAACCCAATGAGATTCTCACTGTTAACTAAAGAGCATTTATTTAAGAGGTGCTGTGGTTTATATCAGTTTCATAAGCAGAGTTGATCTACATATGGTCCGTATGAGTAGGAAACACATTTCTTTTTTGAGGGCATGTTCATGGTTCTTGCTATATTGGAGACGCTGGAAAGAAGAATTGGCTTGTTGCATTAAAACAGAGTGTGTTTCATGGATGAGAACTCTGGTCTGAATTTCCCTTCAGAAACGGAGTTAAAACCCAGCATCTGTGTCTTCCTACAAGCAAGAGTTCATTTCTGGTTAACCAAGTGAATTTTCGGCTCAAATGATTTTTGCAGTTCACGAAGCCAACGCGATTCTCACTATTAACTAAAGAGGATTTATGTAAGAGGAGCTGTGGTTTGTATCAGTTTCATAAGCAGAGTTGAACTACATATGGTCCATATGAGTAGAAAACACAATTGTGTTTTTTTTTTTTTTCTGGGCATGCTCTTTATTCTTGCTGTATTGGACACGCTGGTAAGAAAAGCTTGCTTCTTGCGTGAAAACAGAGTGTGTTTCATAGATGAGAACACTGGTCTGAATGTCCCTTCAGAAATGGAGTTAAACCACAGGATCTGTGTCTTCCTACAAGCAAGAGTTCATTTCTGGTAAACCAAGTGAATTTTGTGCTCAAATGCTTTTACACAGTTCAAAATCCCAATGTGATTCTCACTATTAACTAAAGAGCATTTATGTAAGAGGAGCTGTGGTTTGTGTCAGTTTTATAAGCAGAGTTGAACTACATATGGTCCATATGAGTAGGAAACACAGTTCTTTTTTCAGGGCATGCTCATGCTTCTTGCTGTATTTTTGACTCTGGAAAAAGAGCTTGCTTCTTGCTTTAAAGCAGAGTGTGTTGCAGGCATGAGAACTCTGGTCTAAATTTCCCTTCAGAAATGGAGTTAAGCCCCAAGTACTGCGTCTTCCTACAAGCAAGAGTTCTTTCCTGGAAACCCAGGGTATTTTGGGCTGAAATGTTTTTCGCAGTTCTCGAACCAAAACGCGATTCTCACTATTAACTAAAGAAAATTTTTTTAAGCGGAGCTGTGGTTTGTATCGGTTTCATAAGCTGAGTTGAACTACATATCGTCTGTATGAGTAGGAAACACAGTTCTTTTTTTCTGGGCATGCTCATGGTGCTTATTGTATTGGAGAAGCTGTAAAGAAGAGGATGATTCTTGCTGTAAAACAGAGTGTTTTTCAGGGATGAGAACTCTGGTCTGAATTACCAATCAGAAATTTATTTTAACCCCAGGATATGTGTCTTCCTACAAGCAAGAGTTCATTTCTGGTTAAGGCAGTGAATTTTGGGCTCAAATGATTTTTTGCAGTTCACGAACCCAACGCGATTCTCACTATTAACTAAAGAGCATTCATGTAAGAGGAGCTGTTGTTTGTGTCAGTTTCATAAGCAGAGTTGAACTACATATGGTCCGTATGAGTAGTAAACACAGTTCTTTTTTTCGGGGCATGCTCATGCTTCCAGCTGTATTTTAGACTCTGGAAAGAAGAGCTTGCTTCTTGCATTAAAGCAGAGTGTGTTTCAGGGATGAGAACTTTGATCTGAGTTTACCTTCAGAAACGTAGTTAAGCCCCAGGATCTGTGTCTTCCTACAAGCAAGAGATCTTTTCTGGAAACCCAGGGAATTTTGGGTCAAATGTTTTTTCTCAGTTCACGAACCAAAACGCGATTCTCAATATTAACTAAAGTGGATTTTTGTAAGACGATCTGTGGTTTGTGTCAGTTTCAAAAGCAGAGTTGAACTACATATCGTCCGTATGAGTAGGAAACACAGTTCTTTTTTTCTGGGCATGCTCATGTTTCTTGATATATTGGAGATGCTGGAAAGAATAGCTTGCTTCTTCTTTGAAAACAGAGTGTGTTTCAGGGATGAGAACACTGGACTGAATTTCCCTTCAGAAACGGAGTTAAACCACAGGATCTGTGTCTTCCTACAAGCAAGAGTTCATTTCTGGTAAACCAAGTGAAATTTGTGCTCAAATGCTTTTACACAGTTCAAAAACCCAATGAGATTCTCACTGTTAACTAAAGAGCATTTATTTAAGAGGTGCTGTGGTTTATATCAGTTTCATAAGCAGAGTTGATCTACATATGGTCTGTATGAGTAGGTAACCCAGGTCATTTTTTCAGGTCATGCTCATGGTTCTTGCTGCATTTTAGAATCTGGAGCTTGCATCTTGCGTTAAAACAGAGTGTGTTTCAGGGATGTGATCCCTGGTCTGAATTTCCCTTCACTAACGGAATTAAACCCCAGGATCTGTGTCTATCTACAAGCAAGCGTTCATTTCTGGTTAAACAAATGAATTCTGGGCTCAAATGATTTTTCGCTGTTCACGAACCCAACGTGATTCTCACTATTAACTAAAGAGCATTTATGTAAGAGGAGCTGTGGTTTGCATCAGTTTCATAAGAAGATTGAAGTACATATGGTATGTATGAGTAGAAAACACAGTTCTTTTTTTCTGGGAATGCTCATGGTTCTTACTGTATTGGAGCCACTGGAAAGAAGAGCTTGCTTCTTGGTGTAAACAGAGTGTGTTTCCGGGATGAGAACACTCGACTGAATTTCCCATCAGAAACGGAGTTAAACCACAGAATCTGTGTCTTCCTACAAGAAAGAGTTCATTTCTGGTAAACCCAGTGAATTTTGGGCTCAAATGATTTTTCGCAGTTCACCAACCCAAACCGATTCTCACTATTAACTAAACAGCATTCATGTAAGAGGAGCTGTGGTTTGTTTCAGTTTCCTAAGCACAGTTGAGCTACATATGGTCCCTATGAGTAGGAAACACAGTTCTTTTTTTCAGGGCATGCTCATGGTTCTTGCTGTATTGGAGACGCTGGGAAGAAAAGCTTGCATCTTGGGTGAAAACAGAGTGTGTTTTTTGATGAAAACTCTGGTCTGAATTTCCCTTCAGAAACCGAGTTAAACCACAGGATCTGTGTCTTCCTACAATCAAGTGCTCATTTCTGGTTAACCAAGTGAATTTTGTGCTCAAATGCTTTTACACAGTTCAAAAACCCAATGTGATTCTCACTATTAAGTAAAGAGCATTTATTTAAGAGGTGCTGTGGTTTGTATCATTTTCATAAGCAGAGTTGATCTACAGATGGTCCCTATGAGTAGGAAACACAGTTCTTTTTTGAGGGCATGTTCATGGTTCTTGCTGTATTGGAGACGCTGGAAAGAAGAATTGGCTTGTTGCATTAAAACAGAGTGTGTTTCATGGATGAGAACTCTGGTCTGAATTTCCCTTCAGAAACGGAGTTAAAATCCAGCATCTGTGACTTCCTACAAGCAAGAGTTCATTTCTGGTTAAACAAGTGAATTTTCGGCTTAAATGATTTTTGCAGTTCACAAAGCCAACGCGATTCTCACTATTAACTAAAGAGCATTTATGTAAGAGGAGCTGTGGTTTGTGTCAGTTTCATAAGCAGAGTTGAACTACATATGGTCCATATGAGTAGGAAACACAGTTCTTTTGTTCAGGGCATGCTCATGCTTCTTGCTGTATTTTAGACTCTGGAAAAAGAGCTTGCTTCTTGCTTTAAAGCAGAGTGAGTTGCAGGGATGAGACCTCTGGTCTAAATTTCCCTTCAGAAACGTAGTTAAACCCCAGGATCTGTGTCTTCCTACAAGCAAGAGTTCATTTCTGGTTAAACAAGTGAATTTTCGGCTTAAATGATTTTTGCAGTTCACAAAGCCAACGCGATTCTCACTATTAACTAAAGAGCATTTATGTAAGAGGAGCTGTGGTTTGTGTCAGTTTCATAAGCAGAGTTGAACTACATATTGTCCATATGAGTAGGAAACACAGATCTGTTTTTCTAGGCATGCTCATGGTTATTACTGCACTGGAGACCATGGAGAGAAGAGGATGATTCATGGCTTAAAACAGAGTGTGTTTCATGGATGAGAACTCTGGTCTGAATTTCCCTTCAGAAACGTAGTTAAACCCCAGGATCTGTGTCTTCCTACAAGCAAGAGTTCATTTCTGGTAAACCCCGTGAATTTTGGGCTCAAATGATTTTTCGCAATTCACGAACCCAACGCTATTCTCACTATTAACTAAAGATCATTTATGTAAGAGGAGGTGTGGTTTGTATCAGTTTAACAAACAGAGTTGAACTACATATGGTCCGTAAGAATAGGAAACACAGTTCTTTTTTTCAGGCCATGCTCATGGTTCTTTCTGTATTTTAGACTATGGAAAGAAAAGTTTGCTTCTTCGTTAAAACAGAGTGTGTTTCAGGGATGAGAACTCTGGTCTGAATTTGCCTTCAGAAACAGAGTTAAACCCCAGGACCTGTTTCTTCATACAAGCAAGAGTTCATTCCTGGTTAACCCAGTGAATTTTGGGCTCAAAGGGTTTTTCGCAGTTCACGAAGCCAACGCTATTCTCACTAATAACTAAAGAGCATTTATGTAAGAGGAGCTGTGGTTTGTATCGGTTTCATAAGCAGAGTTGAACTACATATGTTCTGTATGAGTAGAAAACACAGTTCTTTTTTTCTGGGCATACTCATGGTTCTTTCTGTATTTTAGACACTGGAAAGAAGAGCTTGCTTCTTGCGATAAAGCAGAGTGTGTTTCAGCGATGAAAACTCTGGTCTGAATTTCCCTTCGGAAACTGAGTTAAACCCCAGGATCGGTGTCTTCCTACAAGCAAAAGTGTATTTCTGGTAAACCCAGTGAATTTGGGCTGACATGATTTTCGCAGTTCACGAACCCAAAGCGATTATCATTAATAACTACAGAGCAATTATGTAAGAGGAGCTGTGATTTGTATCAGTTTCATAAGCACAGTTGAACTACCTATGGTATATATGAGTAGGAAACACAGTTCTTTTTTTCTGGGCATGCTCATGTTTCCTGATATATTGGAGATGCTGGAAAGAATAGCTTGCTTCTTCTGTGAAAACAGAGTGTGTTTCAGGGATGAGAACACTGGACTGACTTTCCCCTCAGAAACGGAGTTAAACCCCAGGATCTTTGTCTTCCTACAAGCAAGAGTTCATTTCTGGTAAACCCAATGAATTTTGGGCTCAAATGATTTTACACAGTTCACGAAACCAACGTGATTCTCACTATTAACTAAAGAGCATTTATGTAAGAGGAGCTGTGGTTTGTGTCAGTTTCATAAGCAGAGTTGAACTACATATGGTCCATATGAGTAGGAAACACAGTTCTTTTTTTCAGGGCTTGCTCATGCTTCTTGCTGTATTTTAGACTCTGGAAAAAGAGCTTGCTTCTTGCTTTAAAGCAGAGTGAGTTGCAGGGATGAGACCTCTGGTCTAAATTTCCCTTCAGAAACGGAGTTAAGCCCCAAGATCTGCGTCTTCCTACAAGCAAGAGTTCTTTCCTGGAAACCCAGGGTATTTTGGGCTGAAATGTTTTTTCGCAGTTCTCGAACCAAAACGCGATTCTCACTATTAACTAAAGAGGATTTTTTTAAGCGGAGCTGTGGTTTGTATTGGTTTCATAAGCTGAGTTGAACTACATATCGTCTGTATGAGTAGGAAACACAGTTCTTTTTTTCTGGGCATGCTCATGGTGCTTACTGTATTGGAGAAGCTGGAAAGAAGAGGATGATTCTTGCCGTAAAACAGAGTGTTTTTCAGGGATGAGAACTCTGGTCTGAATTACCCATCAGAAATTTATTTTAACCCCAGGATATGTGTCTTCCTACAAGCAAGAGTTCATTTCTGGTTAAGCCAGTGAATTTGGGCTCAAATGATTTTTTGCAGTTCACGAACCCAACGCGATTCTCACTATTAACTAAAGAGCATTTATGTAAGAGGAGCTATAGTTTGTATCGGTTTCATAATCAGAGTTGAACTACATACCGTCTGTATGAGTAGGAAACACAGTTCTTTTTTTCTGGGCATGCTCATGTTTCTTGATGTGTTGGAGATGCTGGAAAGAAGAGCTTGCCTATTCTGTGAAAATGGAGTGTGTTTCAGGGATGAGAACACTTGTCTGAAATTCTCTTCAGAAACGACGTTAAATCCCATGATCTGTGTCTCTCTACAAGCAAGAATACATTTCAGGAAACCCCAGTGACTTTTGGGCTCAAATGATTTTACACAGTTCAAAAACCCAATAAGATTCTCACTATTAACTAAAGAGCATTTATTTAAGTGGTGCTGTGTTTTGTGTCAGTTCCATTAGCAGTGTTGATCTACATATGGTCTGTATGAGTAGGAAACACAGTTCTTTTTTTCTGGGCATGCTCATGGTTCTTGATGTATTGGAGCCGCTGGAAAGAATAGCTTCCTTCTTGCGTGAAAACAGAGTGTGTTTCATGGATGAGAACACTTGTCTCAATTTCCCTGAAGAAATGAAGTTAAACCCCAGGATCTGTGTCTTCCTACAAGCAAGAGTTCATTTCTGGTAAAACCCGTGAATTTTGGGCTCAAATGAATTTACACAGTTCTAGAATCCAACGCGATTATCACTATTAACTAAAGAGCATTTATGTAAGAGGAGCTATGGTTTGTATCAGTTTCATAAGCAGAGTTGAACTACATATGGTCCATATGAGTAGGAAACAGAGTTCTTTTTTTCTGGGCATGCTCATGGTTCTTGGTGTATTGGAGCTGCTGGAAAGAGGAGCTTGTTTCTTGCATGAAAACAGAGTGAGGTTCATGGATGAGAACACTGGTCTGAATTTCCCATCAAAAACGGAGTTAAACCCCATGATCTGTGTCTTCCTACAAGCAAGAGTTCATTTCTGGTAAAGCAAGTAAATTTTTGGCTCAAATGATTTTACACAGTTCTAGAACACAACGTGATTATCATTATTAACTGAAAAGCATTTATGTAAGAGGACCTGTGTCTATATCAGTTTCATAATCAGAGTTGAACTACATATTGTCCATATGAGTAGGAAACACAGATCTGTTTTTCTAGGCATGCTCATGGTTATTACTGTACTGGAGACCCTGGAGAGAAGAGGATGATTCATGGCTTAAAACAGAGTGTGTTTCATGGATGAGAACTCTGGTCTGAATTTCCCTTCAGAAACGTAGTTAAACCGAGGGTCTGTGTCTTCCTACAAGCAAGAGTTCATTTCTGGTAAACCCAGTTAATTTTGGGCTCAAATGATTTTTCGCAATTCACGAACCCAACGCTATTCTCACTATTAACTAAAGAGCATTTATGTAAGAGGAGGTGTGGTTTGTATCAGTTTAACAAACAGAGTTGAACTACATATGGTCCGTAAGAATAGGAAACACAGTTCTTTTTTTCAGGCCATGCTCATGGTTCTTTCTGTATTTTAGACTATGGAAAGAAAAGTTTGCTTCTTCGTTAAAACAGAGTGTGTTTCAGGGATTAGAACTCTGGTCTGAATTTGCCTTCAGAAACAGAGTTAAACCCCAGGACCTGTTTCTTCATACAAGCAAGAGTTCATTCCTGGTTAACCCAGTGAATTTTGGGCTCAAAGGGTTTTTCGCAGTTCACGAAGCCAACGCTATTCTCACTAATAACTAAAGAGCATTTATGTAAGAGGAGCTGTGGTTTGTATCGGTTTCATAAGCAGAGTTGAACTACATATGTTCTGTATGAGTAGAAAACACAGTTCATTTTTTCTGGGCATACTCATGGTTCATTCTGTATTTTAGACACTGGAAATAAGAGCTTGCTTCTTGCGATAAAGCAGAGTGTGTTTCAGCGATGAAAACTGTGGTCTGAATTTCCCTTCGGAAACTGAGTTAAACCCCAGGATCGGTGTCTTCCTACAAGCAAGAGTGTATTTCTGGTAAACCCAGTGAATTTGGGCTGACATGATTTTCGCAGTTCATGAACCCAAAGCGATTATCATTAATAACTACAGAGCAATTATGTAAGAGGAGCTGTGATTTGTATCAGTTTCATAAGCACAGTTGAACTACATATGGTATGTATGAGTAGGAAACACAGTTCTTTATTTCTGGGAAGGCTCATCGTTCTTACTGTATTGGAGACGATGGAAAGAAGAGGATGATTCTTGGATTAAAACAGAGTGTTTTTCAGGGATGAGAACTCTGGTCTGAATTTGCCTTCAGAAACGGAATTAAACCCCAGGATCTGTGTCTTCCTACAAGCAAGAGTTCATTTCTGGTAAACCCATTGAATTTTGGACTCAAATGATTTTTCGCAGTTCATAAAACCAACGCGATTCTCACTATTAACGAAAGAGCATTCTTGTAAGAGGAGCTGTTGTTTGTGACAGTTTCATAAGCAGAGTTGAACTACATATGGTCCGTATGAGTAGTAAACACAGTTCTTTTTTTCGGGGCATGCTCATGCCTCTTGCTGTATTTTAGACTCTGGAAAGAAGAGCTTGCTTCTTGCATTAAAGCAGAGTGTGTTTCAGGGATGAGAACTTTGGTCTGAATTTACCTTCAGAAACGAAGTTAAGCCCAGGATCTGTGTCTTCCTACAAGCAAGAGATCTTTTCTGGAAACCCAGGGAATTTTGGGCTCAAATGTTTTTTCGCAGTTCACGAACCAAAACGTGATTCTCAATATTAACTAAAGAGGATTTTTGTAAGTGGAGCTGTGGTTTGTGTCAGTTTCAAAAGCAGAGTTGAACTACATATCGTCCGTATGAGTAGGAAACACAGTTCTTTTTTTCTGGGCATGCTCATGTTTCCTGATATATTTGAGATGCTGGAAAGAATAGCTTGCTTCTTCTGTGTAAACAGAGTGTGTTTCAGGGATGAGAACACTGGACTGAATTTCCCCTCAGAAACGGAGTTAAACCCCAGGATCTGTGTCTTCCTACAAGCAAGAGTTCATTTCTGGTAAACCCAATGAATTTTGGGCTCAAATGATTTTACACAGTTCACGAAACCAACGTGATTCTCACTATTAACTAAAGAGCATTTATGTAAGAGGAGCTGTGGTTTGTTTCAGTTTCCTAAGCACAGTTGAGCTACATATGGTCCGTATGAGTAGGAAACACATTTCTTTTTTTCAGGGCATGCTCATGGTTCTTGCTGTATTGGAGACGCTGGAAAGAAAAGCTTGCATCTTGCGGGAAAACAGAGTGTGTTTTTTGATGAAAACTCTGGTCTGAATTTCCCTTCAGAAACGGAGTTAAACCACAGGATCTGTGTCTTCCTACAATCAAGTGCTCATTTCTGGTAAACCAAGTGAATTTTGTGCTCAAATGCTTTTACACAGTTCAAAAACCCAATGTGATTCTCACTATTAAGTAAAGAGCATTTATTTAAGAGGTGCTGTGGTTTGTATCATTTTCATAAGCAGAGTTGATCTACAGATGGTCCGTATGAGTAGGAAACACAGTTCTTTTTTGAGGGCATGTTCATGGTTCTTGCTGTATTGGAGACGCTGGAAAGAAGAATTGGCTTGTTGCATTAAAACAGAGTGTGTTTCATGGATGAGAACTCTGATCTGAATTTCCCTTCAGAAACGGAGTTAAAACCCAGCATCTGTGTCTTCCTACAAGCAAGAGTTCATTTCTGGTTAACCAAGTGAATTTTCGGCTCAAATGATTTTTGCAGTTCACAAAGCCAACGCGATTCTCACTATTAACTAAAGAGCATTTATGTAAGAGGAGCTGTGGTTTGTGTCAGTTTCATAAGCAGAGTTGAACTACATATGGTCCATATGAGTAGGAAACACAGTTCTTTTTTTCAGGGCATGCTCATGCTTCTTGCTGTATTTTAGACTCTGGAAAAAGAGCTTGCTTCTTGCTTTAAAGCAGAGTGAGTTGCAGGGATGAGACCTCTGGTCTAAATTTCCCTTCAGAAACGGAGTTAAGCCTCAAGATCTGCGTCTTCCTACAAGCAAGAGTTCTTTCCTGGAAACCCAGGGTATTTTGGGCTGAAATGTTTTTTCGCAGTTCTCGAACCAAAACGCGATTCTCACTATTAACTAAAGAGGATTTTTTTTAAGCGGAGCTGTGGTTTGTATTGGTTTCATAAGCTGAGTTGAACTACATATCGTCTGTATGAGTAGGAAACACAGTTCTTTTTTTCTGGGCATGCTCATGGTGCTTACTGTATTGGAGAAGCTGGAAATAAGAGGATGATTCTTGCCGTAAAACAGAGTGTTTTTCAGGGATGAGAACTCTGGTCTGAATTACCCATCAGAAATTTATTTTAACCCCAGGATATGTGTCTTCCTACAAGCAAGAGTTCATTTCTGGTTAAGCCAGTGAATTTGGGCTCAAATGATTTTTTGCAGTTCACGAACCCAACGCGATTCTCACTATTAACTAAAGAGCATTTATGTAAGAGGAGCTGTAGTTTGTATCGGTTTCATAATCAGAGTTGAACTACATACCGTCTGTATGAGTAGGAAACACAGTTCTTTTTTTCTGGGCATGCTCATGTTTCTTGATGTGTTGGAGATGCTGGAAAGAAGAGCTTGCCTATTCTGTGAAAATGGAGTGTGTTTCAGGGATGAGAACACTTGTCTCAATTTCCCTTCAGAAACGACGTTAAATCCCATGATCTGTGTCTCTCTACAAGCAAGAATACATTTCAGGAAACCCCAGTGACTTTTGGGCTCAAATGATTTTACACAGTTCAAAAACCCAATAAGATTCTCACTATTAACTAAAGAACATTTATTTAAGTGGTGCTGTGTTTTGTGTCAGTTCCATTAGCAGTGTTGATCTACATATGGTCTGTATGAGTAGGAAACACAGTTCTTTTTTTCTGGGCATGCTCATGGTTCTTGATGTATTGGAGCCGCTGGAAAGAATAGCTTCCTTCCTGCGTGAAAACAGAGTGTGTTTCATGGATGAGAACTCTGGTCTGAATTTCCCTTCAGAAACGTAGTTAAACCCCAGGATCTGTGTCTTCCTACAAGCAAGAGTTCATTTCTGGTAAACCCCGTGAATTTTGGGCTCAAATGATTTTTCGCAATTCACGAACCCAACGCTATTCTCACTATTAACTAAAGAGCATTTATGTAAGAGGAGGTGTGGTTTGTATCAGTTTAACAAACAGAGTTGAACTACATATGGTCCGTAAGAATAGGAAACACAGTTCTTTTTTTCAGGCCATGCTCATGGTTCTTTCTGTATTTTAGACTATGGAAAGAAAAGTTTGCTTCTTCGTTAAAACAGAGTGTGTTTCAGGGATGAGAACTCTGGTCTGAATTTGCCTTCAGAAACAGAGTTAAACCCCAGGACCTGTTTCTTCATACAAGCAAGAGTTCATTCCTGGTTAACCCAGTGAATTTTGGGCTCAAAGGGTTTTTCGCAGTTCACGAAGCCAACGCTATTCTCACTAATAACTAAAGAGCATTTATGTAAGAGGAGCTGTGGTTTGTATTGGTTTCATAAGCAGAGTTGAACTACATATGTTCTGTATGAGTAGAAAACACAGTTCTTTTTTTCTGGGCATACTCATGGTTCTTTCTGTATTTTAGACACTGGAAAGAAGAGCTTGCTTCTTGCGATAAAGCAGAGTGTGTTTCAGCGATGAAAACTCTGGTCTGAATTTCCCTTCGGAAACTGAGTTAAACCCCAGGATCGGTGTCTTCCTACAAGCAAAAGTGTATTTCTGGTAAACCCAGTGAATTTGGGCTGACATGATTTTCGCAGTTCACGAACCCAAAGCGATTATCATTAATAACTACAGAGCAATTATGTAAGAGGAGCTGTGATTTGTATCAGTTTCATAAGCACAGTTGAACTACCTATGGTATATATGAGTAGGAAACACAGTTCTTTTTTTCTGGGCATGCTCATGTTTCCTGATATATTGGAGATGCTGGAAAGAATAGCTTGCTTCTTCTGTGAAAACAGAGTGTGTTTCAGGGATGAGAACACTGGACTGACTTTCCCCTCAGAAACGGAGTTAAACCCCAGGATCTGTGTCTTCCTACAAGCAAGAGTTCATTTCTGGTAAACCCAATGAATTTTGGGCTCAAATGATTTTACACAGTACACGAAACCAACGTGATTCTCACTATTAACTAAAGAGCATTTATGTAAGAGGAGCTGTGGTTTGTGTCAGTTTCATAAGCAGAGTTGAACTACATATGGTCCATATGAGTAGGAAACACAGTTCTTTTTTTCAGGGCATGCTCATGCTTCTTGCTGTATTTTAGACTCTGGAAAAAGAGCTTGCTTCTTGCTTTAAAGCAGAGTGAGTTGCAGGGATGAGACCTCTGGTCTAAATTTCCCTTCAGAAACGGAGTTAAGCCCCAAGATCTGCGTCTTCCTACAAGCAAGAGTTCTTTCCTGGAAACCCAGGGTATTTTGGGCTGAAATGTTTTTTCGCAGTTCTCGAACCAAAACGCGATTCTCACTATTAACTAAAGAGGATTTTTTTTAAGCGGAGCTGTGGTTTGTATTGGTTTCATAAGCTGAGTTGAACTACATATCGTCTGTATGAGTAGGAAACACAGTTCTTTTTTTCTGGGCATGCTCATGGTGCTTACTGTATTGGAGAAGCTGGAAATAAGAGGATGATTCTTGCCGTAAAACAGAGTGTTTTTCAGGGATGAGAACTCTGGTCTGAATTACCCATCAGAAATTTATTTTAACCCCAGGATATGTGTCTTCCTACAAGCAAGAGTTCA
Organism: Onychomys arenicola; assembly: GCA_949786405.1. Lineage (NCBI taxonomy): Eukaryota > Metazoa > Chordata > Mammalia > Rodentia > Cricetidae > Onychomys > Onychomys arenicola. The sequence continues at coordinate 229,162 of CATKUM010000003.1, forward strand.
TTTCTGGTTAAGCCAGTGAATTTGGGCTCAAATGATTTTTTGCAGTTCACGAACCCAACGCGATTCTCACTATTAACTAAAGAGCATTTATGTAAGAGGAGCTGTAGTTTGTATCGGTTTCATAATCAGAGTTGAACTACATACCGTCTGTATGAGTAGGAAACACAGTTCTTTTTTTCTGGGCATGCTCATGTTTCTTGATGTGTTGGAGATGCTGGAAAGAAGAGCTTGCCTATTCTGTGAAAATGGAGTGTGTTTCAGGGATGAGAACACTTGTCTCAATTTCCCTTCAGAAACGACGTTAAATCCCATGATCTGTGTCTCTCTACAAGCAAGAATACATTTCAGGAAACCCCAGTGACTTTTGGGCTCAAATGATTTTACACAGTTCAAAAACCCAATAAGATTCTCACTATTAACTAAAGAACATTTATTTAAGTGGTGCTGTGTTTTGTGTCAGTTCCATTAGCAGTGTTGATCTACATATGGTCTGTATGAGTAGGAAACACAGTTCTTTTTTTCTGGGCATGCTCATGGTTCTTGATGTATTGGAGCCGCTGGAAAGAATAGCTTCCTTCCTGCGTGAAAACAGAGTGTGTTTCATGGATGAGAACTCTGGTCTGAATTTCCCTTCAGAAACGTAGTTAAACCCCAGGATCTGTGTCTTCCTACAAGCAAGAGTTCATTTCTGGTAAACCCCGTGAATTTTGGGCTCAAATGATTTTTCGCAATTCACGAACCCAACGCTATTCTCACTATTAACTAAAGAGCATTTATGTAAGAGGAGGTGTGGTTTGTATCAGTTTAACAAACAGAGTTGAACTACATATGGTCCGTAAGAATAGGAAACACAGTTCTTTTTTTCAGGCCATGCTCATGGTTCTTTCTGTATTTTAGACTATGGAAAGAAAAGTTTGCTTCTTCGTTAAAACAGAGTGTGTTTCAGGGATGAGAACTCTGGTCTGAATTTGCCTTCAGAAACAGAGTTAAACCCCAGGACCTGTTTCTTCATACAAGCAAGAGTTCATTCCTGGTTAACCCAGTGAATTTTGGGCTCAAAGGGTTTTTCGCAGTTCACGAAGCCAACGCTATTCTCACTAATAACTAAAGAGCATTTATGTAAGAGGAGCTGTGGTTTGTATTGGTTTCATAAGCAGAGTTGAACTACATATGTTCTGTATGAGTAGAAAACACAGTTCTTTTTTTCTGGGCATACTCATGGTTCTTTCTGTATTTTAGACACTGGAAAGAAGAGCTTGCTTCTTGCGATAAAGCAGAGTGTGTTTCAGCGATGAAAACTCTGGTCTGAATTTCCCTTCGGAAACTGAGTTAAACCCCAGGATCGGTGTCTTCCTACAAGCAAAAGTGTATTTCTGGTAAACCCAGTGAATTTGGGCTGACATGATTTTCGCAGTTCACGAACCCAAAGCGATTATCATTAATAACTACAGAGCAATTATGTAAGAGGAGCTGTGATTTGTATCAGTTTCATAAGCACAGTTGAACTACCTATGGTATATATGAGTAGGAAACACAGTTCTTTTTTTCTGGGCATGCTCATGTTTCCTGATATATTGGAGATGCTGGAAAGAATAGCTTGCTTCTTCTGTGAAAACAGAGTGTGTTTCAGGGATGAGAACACTGGACTGACTTTCCCCTCAGAAACGGAGTTAAACCCCAGGATCTGTGTCTTCCTACAAGCAAGAGTTCATTTCTGGTAAACCCAATGAATTTTGGGCTCAAATGATTTTACACAGTACACGAAACCAACGTGATTCTCACTATTAACTAAAGAGCATTTATGTAAGAGGAGCTGTGGTTTGTGTCAGTTTCATAAGCAGAGTTGAACTACATATGGTCCATATGAGTAGGAAACACAGTTCTTTTTTTCAGGGCATGCTCATGCTTCTTGCTGTATTTTAGACTCTGGAAAAAGAGCTTGCTTCTTGCTTTAAAGCAGAGTGAGTTGCAGGGATGAGACCTCTGGTCTAAATTTCCCTTCAGAAACGGAGTTAAGCCCCAAGATCTGCGTCTTCCTACAAGCAAGAGTTCTTTCCTGGAAACCCAGGGTATTTTGGGCTGAAATGTTTTTTCGCAGTTCTCGAACCAAAACGGGATTCTCACCATTAACTAAAGAGGATTTTTTTTAAGCGGAGCTGTGGTTTGTATTGGTTTCATAAGCTGAGTTGAACTACATATCGTCTGTATGAGTAGGAAACACAGTTCTTTTTTTCTGGGCATGCTCATGGTGCTTACTGTATTGGAGAAGCTGGAAAGAAGAGGATGATTCTTGCCGTAAAACAGAGTGTTTTTCAGGGATGAGAACTCTGGTCTGAATTACCCATCAGAAATTTATTTTAACCCCAGGATATGTGTCTTCCTACAAGCAAGAGTTCATTTCTGGTTAAGCCAGTGAATTTGGGCTCAAATGATTTTTTGCAGTTCACGAACCCAACGCGATTCTCACTATTAACTAAAGAGCATTTATGTAAGAGGAGCTGTAGTTTGTATCGGTTTCATAATCAGAGTTGAACTACATACCGTCTGTATGAGTAGGAAACACAGTTCTTTTTTTCTGGGCATGCTCATGTTTCTTGATGTGTTGGAGATGCTGGAAAGAAGAGCTTGCCTATTCTGTGAAAATGGAGTGTGTTTCAGGGATGAGAACACTTGTCTCAATTTCCCTTCAGAAACGACGTTAAATCCCATGATCTGTGTCTCTCTACAAGCAAGAATACATTTCAGGAAACCCCAGTGACTTTTGGGCTCAAATGATTTTACACAGTTCAAAAACCCAATAAGATTCTCACTATTAACTAAAGAACATTTATTTAAGTGGTGCTGTGTTTTGTGTCAGTTCCATTAGCAGAGTTGATCTACATATGGTCTGTATGAGTAGGAAACACAGTTCTTTTTTTCTGGGCATGCTCATGGTTCTTGATGTATTGGAGCCGCTGGAAAGAATAGCTTCCTTCTTGCGTGAAAACAGAGTGTGTTTCATGGATGAGAACACTTGTCTCAATTTCCCTGAAGAAATGAAGTTAAACCCCAGTATCTGTGTCTTCCTACAAGCAAGAGTTCATTTCTGGTAAACCCCGTGAATTTTGGGCTCTAATGAATTTACACAGTTCTAGAATCCAACGCGATTATCACTATTAACTAAAGAGCATTTATGTAAGAGGAGCTATGGTTTGTATCAGTTTCATAAGCAGAGTTGAACTACATATGGTCCATATGAGTAGGAAACAGAGTTCTTTTTTTCTGGGCATGCTCATGGTTCTTGGTGTATTGGAGCTGCTGGAAAGAGGAGCTTGTTTCTTGCATGAAAACAGAGTGAGGTTCATGGATGAGAACACTGGTCTGAATTTCCCATCAAAAACGGAGTTAAACCCCATGATCTGTGTCTTCCTACAAGCAAGAGTTCATTTCTGGTAAAGCAAGTGAATTTTTGGCTCAAATGATTTTACACAGTTCTAGAACACAACGTGATTATCATTATTAACTGAAAAGCATTTATGTAAGAGGACCTGTGTCTATATCAGTTTCATAAGCAGAGTTGAACTACATATTGTCCATATGAGTAGGAAACACAGATCTGTTTTTCTAGGCATGCTCATGGTTATTACTGTATTGGAGACGCTGGATAGAAAAGGATGATTCTTGACTTAAAACAGAGTTTTTTTCAGGGTTGAGAATTCTGGTTGAATTTACCTTCAGAAATGGAGTTAAACCCCACGATCTGTGTCTTCCTACTAGGAAGAGTTCATTTCAGGAAAACCCAGTGAATTTTGTGCTCAAATGTTTTTTCCCAGTACAGAAACCCAATGCAATTTTCACTATTAACTAAAGAGGAGTTATGTAAGAGGAGCTGTGGTTTGAATCAGTTTCATAAGCAGAGTTTAACTACATATGGTCCGTATGAGTAGGAAACACAGTTCATTTTTTCTGGGAATGCTCATGTTTCTTACTGTATTTGAGACGCTGGATAGAAGAGCTTGCTTCTTGTGTTAAAACAGTGTGTGTTTCAGGGATGAGAATTCTGGACTGAATTTCGCTTCAGAAATGGAGTTAAACCCCAGGATCTGTGTCTTCCTACAAGCAAGAGTTCATTTCTGGTAAACCCAGTGAAATTTGGGCTCAAATGATTTTTCGCAGTTCACGAACCCAACATGATTCTCACTATTAACTAAAGAGCATGTATGTAACAGGAGCTGTGGTTTGTATCAGTTTCATAAGCACAGATGAACTACACATGGTCTGTACGAGTAGGAAAAACAGGTTTTTTTTCAGGGCATGCTCATATTTTTTACTATATTGGAGTCGCTGGAAAGAAGAGGATGATTCTTGCATTAAAGCACAGTGTGTTTCAGGGATGAGAACTCTGGTCTGAATTTCCCTTCAGAAACGGAGTTAAACCCCAGGATCTGTGTCTTCCTACCAGCAAGAATTCATTTCTGTTAAACAAAGAGAATTTTCTGCTCAAATTATTTTACACAGTTCTAGTAACCAACCGTGATTATCACTATTAACTAAAGATCATGTATGTAACAGGAGCTGTGGTTTGTATCAGTTTCATAAGCAGTGTTGAACTACATATTTTCCGTATGAATAGCAAACACAGTTCTTTTTTTCAGACCATGCTCATGGTTCTTGCTGTATTTTAGACTCTGGAAAGAAGAGCTTGCTTCTTGCATTAAAACAGGTTGTTTTTCAGGGATGAGAACTCTGGTCTGAATTTCCCTTCAGTAACGGAGTTAAACCCCATGATCTGTGTCTTACTACAATCAAGAGTTTATTTCTGGTAAACCAGGTGAATTTTGGGCTCAAATTATTTTTCTCAGTTCACGAAGCCAACGCAATTCTCACTATTAACTAAAGAGCATTTATGTAAGAGGAGCTGGGGTTTGTATCAGTTTCATAATCAGAGTTCAACTACATATGCACCATATGAGTAGGAAACTCAGTTCTGTTTTTCTGGTCTTGCTCATGGTTCTTGCTGTATTGGAGTTGCTGGAAAGAAGAGCTTGCTTCTTGCGTGAAAACAGAGTGAGTTTCATGGATGAGAACACTGGTCTGAATTTACCTTCAGAAAAAAAGGTAAAGCACAGGATCTGTGTCTTCCTACAAGCAAGAGTTCATTTCTGTTAAACCAAGTGATTTTGGGCTCAAATGATTTTTCGCAGTTCAGAAACCCATCGCGATTCTCACTATTAACTAAAGAGCATTTATGTAAGAGGAGCTGTGGTTTGTATCAGTTTCATAAGCAGAGTTGAACTGCATATGGGGTGTAAGAGGAGGAAACACAGTTATTTTTTTTCTGGGCATTCTCATGATTTTTCCTGTATTGGAGATGCAAGAAAGAAGAGGATGCTTCTTGCGTTAAAACAGGATGTGTTTCATGGATGAGAACACTGGTCTGATTTTCCCTTCAGAATCGGAGTTAAACCCGAGGATCTGTGTCTTCCTACAAGCAAGAGTTCATTTCTGGTAAACCCAGTGAATTTTGGGCTCAAATGATTTTTCCAAGTTCACCAACCTATGGCGATTTTCTCTATTAACTAAAGAGCATTTATTTAAGAGGTGCTGTGGTTTGTATCAGTTTCAGACGCTGAGTTGATTTACATATGGTCTGTATGAGTGGGAAGCACAGTTCTTTTTTGAGGGAATGCTCATGGTTCTTGCTGTATGGAGACCCTGGAAAGAAGAGCTTGCTTCTGGCATTAAAACAGAGTGTGTTTCATGGTTGAGAACTCTGGTCTGAATTTCCCTTCAGAAACGGAGTTGAACCCCAGGATATGTGTCTTCCTACAAGCAAGATTTCATTTCTGGTAAAACGAGTATATTTTCGGCTAAAATGATTTTACACAGTTCTAGAACACAACGCGATTATCACTATTAACTAAAGAGCATTTATGTAAGAGGAGATATGGTCTGTATCAGTTTTATAAGTAGAATTGAACTACATATGACCCATATGAGTAGGAAACACAGTTCTTTTTTTCTTGGCATGCTCATGGTTCTTGCTGTATTGGAGACGCTGGATAGAAAAGGATGATTCTTGACTTAAAACAGAGTTTTTTTCAGGGTTGAGAATTCTGGTTGAATTTACCTTCAGAAATGGAGTTAAACCCCACGATCTGTGTCTTCCTACTAGGAAGAGTTCATTTCAGGAAAACCCAGTGAATTTTGTGCTCAAATGTTTTTTCCCAGTACAGAAACCCAACGCAATTTTCACTATTAACTAAAGAGGAGTTATGTAAGAGGAGCTGTGGTTTGAATCAGTTTCATAAGCAGAGTTTAACTACATATGGTCCGTATGAGTAGGAAACACAGTTCATTTTTTCTGGGAATGCTCATGTTTCTTACTGTATTTGAGACGCTGGATAGAAGAGCTTGCTTCTTGTGTTAAAACAGTGTGTGTTTCAGGGATGAGAATTCTGGACTGAATTTCGCTTCAGAAATGGAGTTAAACCCCAGGATCTGTGTCTTCCTACAAGCAAGAGTTCATTTCTGGTAAACCCAGTGAAATTTGGGCTCAAATGATTTTTCGCAGTTCACGAACCCTACGCGATTCTCACTATTAACTAAAGAGCATGTATGTAACAGGAGCTGTGGTGTGTATCAGTTTCATAAGCACAGATGAACTACACATGGTCTGTACGAGTAGGAAAAACAGGTTTTTTTTCAGGGCATGCTCATATTTTTTACTATATTGGAGTCGCTGGAAAGAAGAGGATGATTCTTGCATTAAAGCACAGTGTGTTTCAGGGATGAGAACTCTGGTCTGAATTTCCCTTCAGAAACGGAGTTAAACCCCAGGATCTGTGTCTTCCTACCAGCAAGAATTCATTTCTGTTAAACAAAGAGAATTTTCTGCTCAAATTATTTTACACAGTTCTAGTAACCAACCGTGATTATCACTATTAACTAAAGATCATGTATGTAACAGGAGCTGTGGTTTGTATCAGTTTCATAAGCAGTGTTGAACTACATATTTTCCGTATGAATAGCAAACACAGTTCTTTTTTTCAGACCATGCTCATGGTTCTTGCTGTATTTTAGACTCTGGAAAGAAGAGCTTGCTTCTTGCATTAAAACAGGTTGTTTTTCAGGGATGAGAACTCTGGTCTGAATTTCCCTTCAGTAACGGAGTTAAACCCCATGATCTGTGTCTTACTACAATCAAGAGTTTATTTCTGGTAAACCAGGTGAATTTTGGGCTCAAATTATTTTTCTCAGTTTTCGAAGCCAACGCAATTCTCACTATTAACTAAAGAGCATTTATGTAAGAGGAGCTGGGGTTTGTATCAGTTTCATAATCAGAGTTCAACTACATATGCACCATATGAATAGGAAACTCAGTTCTGTTTTTCTGGTCTTGCTCATGGTTCTTGCTGTATTGGAGTTGCTGGAAAGAAGAGCTTGCTTCTTGCGTGAAAACAGAGTGAGTTTCATGGATGAGAACACTGGTCTGAATTTACCTTCAGAAAAAAAGGTAAAGCACAGGATCTGTGTCTTCCTACAAGCAAGAGTTCATTTCTGTTAAACCAAGTGATTTTGGGCTCAAATGATTTTTCGCAGTTCAGAAACCCATCGCGATTCTCACTATTAACTAAAGAGCATTTATGTAAGAGGAGCTGTGGTTTGTAACAGTTTCATAAGCAGAGTTGAACTGCATATGGGGTGTAAGAGGAGGAAACACAGTTATTTTTTTTCTGGGCATTCTCGTGATTTTTCCTGTATTGGAGATGCAAGAAAGAAGAGGATGCTTCTTGCGTTAAAACAGGATGTGTTTCATGGATGAGAACACTGGTCTGATTTTCCCTTCAGAATCGGAGTTAAACCCGAGGATCTGTGTCTTCCTACAAGCAAGAGTTCATTTCTGGTAAACCCAGTGAATTTTGGGCTCAAATGATTTTTCCAAGTTCACCAACCTATGGCGATTTTCTCTATTAACTAAAGAGCATTTATTTAAGAGGTGCTGTGGTTTGTATCAGTTTCAGAAGCTGAGTTGATTTACATATGGTCTGTATGAGTGGGAAGCACAGTTCTTTTTTGAGGGAATGCTCATGGTTCTTGCTGTATGGAGACCCTGGAAAGAAGAGCTTGCTTCTGGCATTAAAACAGAGTGTGTTTCATGGTTGAGAACTCTGGTCTGAATTTCCCTTCAGAAACGGAGTTGAACCCCAGGATATGTGTCTTCCTACAAGCAAGATTTCATTTCTGGTAAAACGAGTATATTTTCGGCTAAAATGATTTTACACAGTTCTAGAACACAACGCGATTATCACTATTAACTAAAGAGCATTTATGTAAGAGGAGCTGTGCTTTGTTTCAGTTTCATACCAGAGTTCAACTACATATGGTCCGTATTAGTAGGAAACACAGTTCTTTTTTTCTGGGCATGCTCATGGTTCATGCAGTATTCGAGACGCTGGAAAGAAGACCTTGCTTCTTGCATTAAAACAGGCTGTGTTTCATGGTTGAGAACTCTGGTCTGAATTTCCCTTCACAAACGGAGTTAAACCCCAGGATCAGTGTCTTCCTACAATCAAGAGTTCATTTCTGGTTAACCGATTGAATTTTGGGCTCAAATGATTTATTGCAGTTCACGAACCCAACGCTATTCTCACTATTAACTAAAGAGCATTTATGTAAAAGGAGCTGTGGTCTCTTTGAGTTTCATAAGCAGAGTTGAACTACATATGGTCCGTATGAGTAGGAAACACAGTTCTTTTTTTTCAGGGCATGCTCATGGTTCTTGCTGTATTTTAGACTCTGGAAAGAAGAGCTTGCTTCTAGCCTTAAAACAGATTGTTTTTCAGGGATGAGAACTCTGGTCTGAATTTCCCTTCAGTAACGGAGTTAAACCAGAGGATCTTTGTCTTCCTACAAGCAAGAGTTCATTTCTGGTATACCCAGTGAATTTTTGGCTCAAATGATTGTTCCCAGTTCACGAACCCTATGCTATTCTCATTAATAACTAAACAGGATTTATGTAAGAGGAGGTGTGGTGTGTATCAGTTTCATAAGCAGAGTTCAACTACATATGGTCCGTATGAAGGAAACACAGTTCTTTTTTTCAGACCATGCTCATGGTTCTTGCTGTATTTTAGATCTGGAAAGAAGAGCTTGCTGCTTTTGTTAAAACAGAGTATGTTTCAGGGATGAGGACTCTGGGCTGAATTTCCCTTCAGAAACGGAGTTAAACCCCAAGATCTGTGTATTCCTACAAGCAATAGTTCATTTCTGTTAAACAAAATGAATTTTGGGCTCAAATGATTTTTTGCAGTTCACCAACCCAAACCGATTCTCACTATTAACTAAATAGACTTTATGGAAGAGGAGCTGTGGTCTGTATCATTTCATAAGCAGAGTTGAACTACATATGGTCCGTATGAGTAGGAAACACAGTTCTTTTTTCAGGACATGCTCATTGTTCTTACTGTATTGGAGACGCTGGAAAGAAGACCTTGCTTCTTGCATTAAAACAGGCTGTGTTTCATGGGTGAGAACTCTGGTCTGAATTTCCCTTCACAAACGGAGTTAAACCCCAGGATCAGTTTCTTCCTACAAGCTAGAGTTAATTTCTCGTAAACCCAGTGAGTTTGGGGCTCAAATGATTTTTCGCAGTCCACCATCCCAACATGATTCTCACTATTAACTAAAGAGCATTTATGTAAGCGGAGCTCTGGTTTGTATCAGTTTCATGAGCAGAGTTGAAGTATATATAGTCCGTATGATTAGGAAACACAGTTCTTTTTTTCCGGGCATGCTCATGGTTCTGGCTGTATTTTAGACTATGGAAAGAAGAGCTTGCTTCTTGCGTTAAAACAGTGTGTGTTTCAGGGATGAGAACTCTGGTCTGAATTTCCATTCAGAAATGGAGTTAAACCCCATGATCTGTGTCTTCCTACAAGCAAAAGTTCATTTCTTGTAAACCAAGTGAATTTTGGGCTCAAATGATTTTACACAGTTTTAGAACCCAACGCTCTTCTCACTATTAACTAAAGAGCATTTATGTAAGAGGAGCTGTGGTCTTGATCAGTTTCATAAGCAGAGTTGAACTACATATGGTCCGTATGAGTAGGAAACATAGTATTTTTTTCAGGGCATGCTCATGGTTCTTGCTGTATTTTAGACTCTGGAAAGAAGAGCTAGCTTCCTGCATTAAAACAGAGTGTGTTTGAGGGATGAGAACTCTGTTCTGAATTTCCCTTCAGAAACAGAGTTAAACCCCAGGATCTGTGTTGTCCCTAAAGCAGGAGTTCATTTCTGGTAAACAAAGTGAATTTTGAGCTCAAATGACTTTACACAGTACACCAACAGAACATGATTCTCACTATTAACTAAAGAGACTTTATGTAAGAGGAGATGTTGTTTGTATCAGTTTCATAAGCAGAGTTGAACTACATATGGTCTGTATGAGTGGGAAGCACTGTTCTTTTTTGAGGGAATGATCATGGTTCTTGCTGTATGGAGACCCTGGAAAGAAGAGCTTGCTTCTGGCATTAAAACAGAGTGTGTTTCCTGGATGAGAACTCTGGTCTGAATTTCCCTTCAGAAACGGAGTTGAACCCCAAGATCTGTGTCTTCCTACAAGCAAGATTTCATTTCTGGTAAAACGAGTATATTTTCGGCTAAAATGATTTTACACAGTTCTAGAACACAACGCAATTATCACTATTAACTAAAGAGCATTTATGTAAGTGGAGCTGTGGTTTGTATCAGTTTCATAAGCAGAGTTCAACTACATATGGTCCTTATTAGTAGGAAACACAGTTCTTTTTTTCTGGGCATGCTCGTGGTTCTTGCTGTATTGGAGACGCTGGAAAGAAGAGCTTGCTTCTTCTTTGAAAACAGAGTGTGTTTAATGGATGAGAACACTTGTCTGATTTTACATTCAGAAACAGAGTTAAACCACAGGATCTGTGTCTTCCTACAAGCAAGAGTTCATTTCTGTAAACCAAGTGAATTTTGGGCTATAATGATTTTTCACAGTTCATGAATCCAACGCAATTCACACTATTAACTAAAGAGCATTTATGTAACAGGAGCTGTGGTTTGTATCAGTTTCATAAGCAGAGTTCAACTACATATGGTCTGTATGAATAGGAAACACAGTTCTTTTTTTCAGGGAATGCTCATGGTTCATGCTGTATTGGAGACGCTGGAAAGAAGCATTGTTTCTTGCATTAAAACAGGCTGTGTTTCATGGGTGAGAACTCTGATCTGAATTTCCCTTCACAAACGGTGTTAAACCGCAGGATCAGTGTCTTTCTACAAGCAAGAGTTCATTACTGGTATACCCAGTGAGTTTTGGGCTCCAATGATTATTCGCAGTTCACCAACCCAACATGATTCTCGCTATTAACTAAAGAGCATTTATGGAAGCGGAGCTGTGGTTTGTATCAGTTTCATGAGCACACTTGAAGTATATATGGACCGTATGAGTAGGAAACACAGTTCTTTTTTTCCGGGCATGCTCATGGTTCTTGCTGTATTTTAGACTCTGGAAAGAAGAACTTTCTTCTTCGTTAAAACAGAGTGTGTTTCAGGGATGAGACCTCTGGTCTGAATTTCCCTTCAGAAACGGAGTTAAACCCCAGGATCTGTGTCTTCCTACAAGCAAGAGTTCATTTCTGGTTAACCGATTGAATTTTGGGCTCAAATGATTTATTGCAGTTCACGAACCCAACGCTATTCTCACTATTAACTAAAGAGCATTTATGTAAGAGGAGCTGTGGTCTTTATCAGTTTCTTAAGCAGAGTTGAACTACATATGGTCCGTATGAGTAGGAAACTCAGTTCTTTTTTTCCTGGCATGCTCATGCTTCATACTGTATTGGAGACCCTGGAAAGGAGAGGAAGATTCATGCCTTAAAACAGAGTGTTTTTCAGGGATGAGAATTCTGGTCTGTATTTCCCTTCAGAAACGGAGTTAAAGCCCAGGTCTGTGTCTTCCTACAAGCCAGAGTTCATTTCAGGTAAACCCAGTGAATTTTGGGCACAAATGATATTTCGCAGTTCATGAACCCAACATGATTCTGACTATTAACTAAAGAGCATTTATGTAAGAGGAGCTGTGGTTTGTATCAGTTTCATAAGCAGAGTTGAACTACATATGGTCCGTATGAGTAGGAAACACAGTTCTTTTTTTCAGGGCATGCTCATGGTTCTGGCTGTATTTTAGACTCTGGAATGAAGAACTTTCCTCTTCGTTAAAACAGAGTGTGTTTCAGGGATGAGACCTATGGTCTGTAAATCCCTTCAGAAACGGAGTTAAACCCCAGGATCTGTGTCTTCCTACAAGCAAGAGTTCATTTCTGGTTAACCGATTGAATTTTGGGCTCAAATGATTTATTGCAGTTCACGAACCCAACGCTATTCTCACTATTAACTAAAGAGCATTTATGTAAGAGGAGCTGTGGTCTTTATCAGTTTCTTAAGCAGAGTTGAACTACATATCGTCCGTATGAGTAGGAAACTCAGTTCTTTTTTTCCTGGCATGCTCATGCTTCATACTGTATTGGAGACCCTGGAAAGGAGAGGATGATTCATGCCTTAAAACAGAGTGTTTTTCAGGGATGAGAATTCTCGTCTGTATTTCCCTTCAGAAACGGAGTTAAAGCCCAGGATCTGTGTCTTCCTACAAGCAAGAGTTCATTTCAGGTAAACCCAGTGAATTTTGGGCACAAATGATATTTCGCAGTTCATGAACCCAACATGATTCTGACTATTAACTAAAGAGCATTTATGTAAGAGGAGCAGTGGTTTGTATCAGTTTCATAAGCAGAGTTGAACTACATATGGTCCGTATGAGTAGGAAACACAGTTCTTTTTTTCAGGGCATGCTCATGGTTCTGGCTGTATTTTAGACTCTGGAAAGTAGAGCTTGCTTCTTGCGTTAAAACAGAGTGTGTTTCATGGATGAGAACTCTGGTGTGAATTTCCCTTCAGAAATGGAGTTAAACCCCATGATCTGTGTCTTCCTACAAGCAAGAGTTCATTTCTGGTAAACAAAGTGAATTTTGGGCTCAAATGATTTTACACAGTTCTAGAACCCAACGCTATTCTCACTATTAACTAAAGAGCATTTATGTAATTGGAGGTGTGGTTTGCATCAGTTTCATAAGCAGAGTTGAACTACATATGGTCCGAAAGAGTAGTAAACACAGTTATTTTTTTTTTTTGGCATGCTCATGGTTCTTACTGTTTTGGAGACCCTGGAAAGAAGAGAATGATTCAAGCCTTAACACAGAGTGTTTTTCAGGGATGAGAATTCTGGTCTGAATTACCCTTCAGAATCGGAGTTAAACCCCAGGATCTGTGTGTTCCTACAAGCAAGAGTTCATTTATGGTAAACCCAGTGAATTTTTGGCTCAAATGATTTTTCGCAGATCACAAACCCAACGCTATTCTCACTATTAACTAAAGAGTATTTATGAAAGAGGAGCTGTGGTTTGTATAAGTTTCATAAGCAGAGTTGAACTACATATGGTCCTTATGAGTAGGAAACACAGTTCTTTTTTCTTGGCATGCTTATGGTTCTTACTGGATTGGGGACCCTGGAAAGAAGAGTTTGCTTCTTGTGTTAAAACAGAGTGTGTTTCAGGGATGAGAACTCTGGTCTGAATTACCTTCAGAAACAGAGTTAAACCTCAGGTTCTGTGTTGTCCTACCAGCAGGAGATAATTTCGGGTAAACAAAGTGAATTTTGGGCTCAAAATTTTTACACAGTACACCAACAGAACATGATTCTCACTATTAACAAAAGAGACTTTATGTAAGAGGAGCTCTGGTTTGTATCAGTTTCTTAAGCAGAGTTGAACTCCATATGGTCCGTATGAGTAGGAAACACATTTCTTTTTTTCAGGGCATGCTCATGGTTCTTGCTGTATTTTTTTCTGGAGGGAAGAGCTTGCTTCTAGCGTTAAAACAGATTGTTTTTCAGGGATGAGAACTCTGGTCTGAATTTCCCTTCAGTAACGGAGTTAAACCACAGGATCTTTGTGTTCCTACAAGCAAGACTTCATTTCTGGTATACCCAGTGAATTTTGGGCTCAAATGATTGTTCCCAGTTCAAGACCCCTATGCTATTCTCATTAATAACTAAAGAGGATTTATGTAAGAGGAGGTGTGGTGTTTATCAGTTTCATAAGCAGAGTTCAACTACATATGGTCCGTATGAATAGGAAACACAGTTCTTTTTCTCAGACCATGCTCACGGTTCTTGCTGTATTTTAGATTCTGGAAAGAAGAGCTTGCTTCTTTTGTTAAAACAGAGTGTGTTTCAGGGATGAGGACTCTGGGCAGAATTTCCCTTCAGAAACGGAGTTAAACCCCAAGATCTGTGTCTTCCTACAAGCAAGAGTTCATTTCTGTTAAACAAAGTGAATTTTGGGCTCAAATGTTTTTTCGCAGTTCACCAACCCCAACCGATTCTCACTATTAACTAAAGAGCATTTATTTAATCGGAGCTGTGGTCTGTATCATTTAATTAGCATTGTTGAACTACATATGGTACGTATGAATAGGAAACACTGTTCTATTTTTCTGGGAATGATCATGGTTCTTACTGTATTGGAGACGCTGGAAAGAAGAGGATGATTCTTGCCTTAAAACAGAGTGTTTTTCAGAGATAAGAACTCTGTTCTGAATTTCCCTTCAGAAATGGAGTTAAACGACAGGATCTGTGTTGTCCCTCATGCAAGAGTTCATTTCTGGTAAAAAAACTGAATTTTGGGCTCAAATGTTTTTACACAGTACACCAACAGAACATAATTCTCACTATTAACTAAAGAGACTTTATGTAAGAAGAGCAGAGGCGTGTATCAGTTTCATAAGCAGAGTTGAACTACATATGGTCCGTATGAGTAGGAAACACAGTTCTTTTTTTCTGGGCATGATCATGGTTCTTGCTGTATTGGTGACGCTGGAGAGAAGAGGATGCTACTTGTCTTAAAACAGAGTGTGTTTCAGGGATGAGAAGTCTCGTCTGAATTTCCCTTCAGAAACGGAGTTAAACCCCAGGATCAGTGTCTTCCTACAAGCAAGAGTTAATTTCTCGTAAACCCAGTGAGTTTTGGGCTCAAATGATTTTTCGCAGTTCACCAACCCAACATGATTCTCACTATTAACTAAAGAGCATTTATATAAGAGGAGCTGTGGTCTTTATCAGTTTCATAAGCAGAGTTGAACTACATATGTTCCGTATGAGTAGGAAACACAGTTCTTTTTTTCCTGGCATGCTCATGCTTCTTACTGTATTGGAGACCCTGGAATGGAGAGGATGATTCATGCGTTAAAACAGAGTGTTTCTCAGGGATGAGAATTCTGGTCTGAATTTCCCTTCAGAAACGGAGTTAAACCCCAGCATCTGTGTCTTCCTACAAGGAAGAGTTCATTTCTGGTAAACCCAGTGATTTTGGGCTCAAATGATATTTCGCAGTTCACGAACACAACATGATTCTGACTATTAACTAAAGAGCATTTATGTAAGAGGAGCTGTGGTTTGTATCAGTTTTATAAGCAGATTTGAACTACATATGGTCTGTATGAGTAGGAAACACAGTTCTTTTTTTCAGGGCATGCACATGGTTCTTGCTGTATTTTAGACTCTGGAAAGAAGAGCTAGCTTCTTGCATTAAAACAGAGTGTGTTTGACGGATGAGAACTCTGTTCTGAATTTCCCTTCAGAAACGGAGTTAAACCCCAGGATCTGTGTTGTCCCTAAAGCAGGAGTTCATTTCTGGTAAACAAAGTGAATTTTGGGCTCAAATGACTTTACACAGTACACCAACAGAACATGATGCTCACTATTAACTAAAGAGACTTTATGTAAGAGGAGATGTAGTTTGTATCTGTTTCATAAGCAGAGTTGAACTACATATGGTCCGTATGAGTAGGAAACACAGTTCCTTTTTTCCTGGCATGCTCATGCTTCTTACTGTATTGGAGACCATGGAAAGGAGAGGATGATTCATGCCTTAAAACAGAGTGTTTCTCAGGGATGAGAATTCTGGTCTGAATTTCCCTTAAGAAACGGAGTTAAACCCCAGAATCTGTGTCTTCCTACAAACCAGAGTTCATTTCTGGTAAACCCAGTGAATTTAAGGCTCAAATGATTTTTCGCAGTTCACGAACCCAACGCTATTCTCACTATTAACTAAAGAGCATTTATGTAAGAGGAGCTGTGATCTTTATCAGTTTCATAAGCAGAGTTGAACTACATATGTTCCGTATGGGTAGGAAACACAGTTCTTTTTCTCCTGGCATGCTCATGCTTCTTACTGTATTGGAGACCCTGGAAAGTAGAGGATGATTCATGCCTTAAAACAGAGTGTTTTTCAGGGATGAGAATTCTGGTCTGAATTTCCCTTCAGTACAGAGTTAAACCCCAGGATCTGTGTCTTCCTAAAAGCAAGAGTTCATTTCTGGTAAACCCAGTGAATTTTGGGCTCAAATGATATTTCGCTGTTCACGAATACAACATGATTCTGACTATTAACTAAAGAGCATTTATGTAAGAGGAGCTGTGGTTTGTATCAGTTTCATAAGCAGAGTTGAACTACATATGGTCTGTATGAGTAGGAAACACAGTTCTTTTTTTCAGGGCATGCTCATGATTCTTGCTGTATTTTAGACTCTGGAAAGAAGAGCTAGCTTCTTGCATTAAAACAGAGTGTGTTACAGGGATGAGAACTCTGTTCTGAATTTCCCTTCAAAAACGGAGTTAAACCCCAGGATCTGTGTTGTCCCTCAAGCAGGAGGTCATTTCTGGTAAACAAAGTGAATTTTGGGCTCAAATGATTTTTCACAGTACACCAACAGAACATGATTCTCACTATTAACTTAAGAGCATTTATGTAAGCAGAGCTTTGGTTTGTATCAGTTTCCAAAGCAGAGTTGAACTTCATATGGTCCCTATGAATAGGAAACACAGTTTTTTTTTTTTTGGCATGCTCATGTTTCTTACTGTTTTGGAGACCCTGGAAAGAAGAGAATGATTCATGCCTTAAAATAGAGTGTTTTTCAGGGATGAGAATTCTGGTCTGAATTTTGATTCAGAAACGGAGTTAAACCCCAGGATCTGTGTCTTCCTGCAAGCAAGAGTTCATTTCTGGTAAACCCAGTGAATTTTCGGCTCAAATGATTTTTCGCAGTTCACAAACCCGAAGCTGTTATCACTATTAACTAAATGGGATTTATGTAGAGGAGCTGTGGTTTGTATCAGTTTCATAGGCAGAGTTGAACTACATATGGTCTATATGAGTAGGAAACACAGTTATTTTTTCTTGGCATGCTTATGGTTCTTATTGTATTGGAGACCCTGGAACGAAGAGCTTGCTTCTTGCGTTAAAACAGAGTGTGTGTTAGGGATGAGAACTCTGGTCTGAATTTCCCTTCAGAAATGGAGTTAAACCCCAGGATCTGTGTTGTCCTACAAGCAGGATATCATTTCTAGTAAACACAGTGAATTTTGGGCTCAAACGATTTTACACAGTACACCAACAGAACATGATTCTCACTATTAACAAAAGAGACTTCATGTAAAGAGAGCTGTGGTTTGTATCAGTTTCGTAAGCAGATTTGAACTCCATATGGTCCGTATGAGTAGGAAACACATTTCTTTTTTTCAGGGCATGCCTTTGGTTCTTGCTGTATTTTAGAATCTGGAAAGTAGTGCTTTCTTCTTGCGTTAAAGCAGATTGTGTTTCAGGGATGAGAACGCTGGTCTGAATTTTCCTTTACAAACGGAGTTAAACCCCGTGATCTGTGTCTTCCTACATGCAAGAGTTCATTTCTGGTAAACCCAGTGAATTTTGGGCTCAAATGGTTTTTCGCAGTTCACGAACCCAACGCGACTCTCACTATTAAATAGACAGCATTTATGTATGCGGTGGTGTGGTTTTTATCAGTTTCATAAGGAGAGTTGAACTACATATCGTCCGTATGAGAAGAAAACACATTTCTTTTTTTCAGGGCATGCTCTTGGTTCTTGCTGTATTTTAGAATCTGGAATGAAGAGCTTTCTTCTTGCATTAAAGCAGAATGTGTTTCAGGGATGAGAACGCTGGTCTGAATTTCCCTTCACAAACGGAGTTAAACCCCATGATCTGTGTCTTCCTACATGCAAGAGTTCATTTCTGGTAAACCCAGTGAATTTTGGGCTCAAATGATTTTTCACAGCTCACGACCTAACATGGTTCTCACTATTAACTAAAGAGCACTTATGTAATAGGAGCTCTGGTCTGCATCATTTTCTTATGCAGAGTTGGACTACACATGGTCAGTATGAGTCATAAACACAGTTCTTTTTTTCTTGGCATGATCATGGTTCTTACTGTATTGGAGAAGCTGGAAAGAAGAGGATGATTCTTGCCTTTAAAAAGAGTGTTTTTCAGGGATGAGAATTCTGGTCTGAATTTCCCTTCAGTAATGGAGTTAAACCACAGGATCTTTGTCTTCCTACAAGCAAGAGTTCATTTCTGGTATACACAGTGAGTTTTGGGCTCAAATGATTGTTCACAGTTCACGAACCATATGCTATTCTCACTATTAACTAAAGAGGATTTTTGTAAGAGGAGGTGTGGTGTGTATCAGTGTCATAAGCAGAGTTCAACTACATATGGTCTGTATGAGTAGGAAACACAGTTCTTTTTTCAGACCATGCTCATTGTTCTTGCTGTATTTTAGAATCTGGAAAGAAGAGCTTGCTTCTTGCGTCAAAGCAGACTGTGTTTCAGGGATGAGAACTCTGGTCTGAATTTCCCTTAACAAATGGAGTTAAACACCATGATCTGTGTCTTCCTACAAGCAAGAGTTAATTTCTGGTAAACCCAGTGAATTTTGGGCTCAAATGATTTTTCGCAGTTAATGAACCTAACATGATTCTCACTACTAACTAAAGAGCACTTATGTAAGAGGATGTGTGGTCTGTATCAGTTTCATTAGCAGAGTTGAACTACATATGGTCCGTATGAATAGGAAACACTGTTCTTTATTTCATACCATGCTCATGGTTCTTGCTGTGTTTTAGACTCTGGAAAGAAGAGCGTGCTTCTTCGTTAAAACAGAGTGTTTTTCAGGGATGAGAACTCTGGTCTGAATTTCCCTTCAGAAACGGAGTTCAACCCAAGTATCTGTGTCTTCCCACAAGTATGAGGTTATTTCTTGTAAAACCAGTGAATTATGGGCTCAAATGATTTTTCGCAGTTCATTAACCCTACGCTATTCTCACTATTAACTAAAGAGGATTTATGTTAGAGTAGCTGTGGTTTGTATCAGTTTCATAAGCAGAGTTGAACTACATATGGTGTGTATGAGTAGGAAACACAGTTCTTTTTTTCAGGGCATGCTCATGGTTCTTGCTGTATTGGAGACGCTGGAAAGAAGAGCTTGCTTTTGAATTAAAACAGAGTGTGTTTCATGGATAAGAACTCTGGTCTGAATTTAGCTTCAAAAACGGAGTTAAACACCATGATCTGTGTCTTCCTATCAGCAAGAGTTCATTTCTGGTAAACCAAGTGAATTTTCGGCTCAAATGACTTTACACAGTTCTAGAACCCAATGCAATTATCACTTTTAACTAAAGAGCATTTATGTATGAGGAGCTCTGTTCTGTATCATTTCATAAGCAGAGTTGAACTACATAGGGAACGTATGAGTAGGACACACAGTTCTTTTTTTCTGGGCATGCTCATGGTCCTTACTGTATTGGAGACGCTGGAAAGTAAAGTATGATTCTTGCCTTAAAACAGTGTTTTTTTTCAGGGATGAGAACTCTGGTCTGAATTTCCCTTCAGAAACAGAATTAAACCCCAGGATCTATGACTTCCTATAATCATGAGTTCATTTCTGGTATACCCAGTGAATTTTGAGCTCAAATGATTTTTTGCAGTTCACGAACCCTATGCTATTCTCACTATTAACTAAAGAGGATTTTTGTAGAGGAGCTCTGGTTTGTATCAGTTTCATAAGCAGAGTTGAACTATATATGGTCCGTATGAGTAGGAAACACAGTTCTTTTTTTCAGGGAATGCTCATGGTTCTTGCTGTATTGGAGACGCTGGAAAGAAGACCTTGCTTCTTGCTTTAAAACAGGCTGTGTTTCATGGGTGAGAACTCTGGTCTGAATTTCCCTTCACAAACGGAGTTAAACCCCAGGATCAGTTTCTTCCTACAAGCAAAAGTGCATTTCTGGTATACCTAGGGAATTTTGGGCTCAAATGATTATTTGCGGTTCATGCACCCTATTCTATTCTAACTAATAACTAAATAGGATTTATGTAGGAGGAGCTATGGTTTGTATCAGTTTCATAAGCTGAGTTGAACTACATATATTCCGTATGAGTAGGAAGCACAGATCTTTTTTCTGGGCATGCTCATGGTTCTTGTTATATTGGAGATCCTGGAAAGAAGAGCTTGCTTCTTGCATTAAAACAGAGTGTGTTTCATGGATGCGAACTCTGTTCTGAATTTCCCTTCAGAAACGGAGTTAAACCCCATGATCTGTGTCTTCCTACAAGCAAGAGTTCATTTCTGGTAAAAAAAGTGAATTTTGGGCTCAAATGATTTTACACAGTTCTAGAACCCAACGCTATTCTCACTATTAACTAAAGAGCATTTATGTAAGAGGAGGTATTGTTTGCATCAGTTTCATAGGAAGAGTTGAACTACATATGGTCCATATGAATAGGGAACACAGTTTTTTTTTCAGACCATGCTTATGGTTCTTACTATATTGGAGACACTGGAAAGAAGAGGATGCTTCTTGTCTTAACTATTAACTAAAGAGGATTTATGTATCAGTTTCTTAGGCAGAGTTGAACTACATATGGTCCGTATGAGTAGAAAACACATTTCCTTTTTTCAGGGCATGCTCATAGTTCTTGCTGTATTTTAGAATCTGGAAAGAAGAGCTTGCTTCTTGTGTTAAAGCAGATTGTGTTTCAGGGATGAGAACGCTGGTCTCAATTTCCCTTCACAAACGGAGTTAAACCCCATGATCTGTGTCTTCCTACAAGCAAGAGTTAATTTCTGGTAAACCCAGTGAATTTTGGGCTCAAATGATTTTTCGCAGTTAACAAACCTAACATGATTCTCACTACTAACTAAAGAGCACTTATGTAAGAGGATGTGTGGTCTGTATCAGTTTCATAAGCAGAGTTGAACTACATATGGTCCGTATGAATAGGAAACACTGTTCTTTATTTCATACCATGCTCATGGTTCTTGCTGTGTTTTAGACTCTGGAAAGAAGAGCTTGCTTCTTCATTAAAACAGAGCGTTTTTCAGGGATGAGAACTCTGGTCTGAATTTCCCTTCAGAAACGGAGTTCAACCCAAGTATCTGTGTCTTCCCACAAGCATGAGGTTATTTCTTGTAAAACCAGTGAATTATGGGCTCAAATGATTTTTCCCAGTTCATTAACCCTACGCTATTCTCACTATTAACTAAAGAGCATTTATGTAAGAGGAGGTATTGTTTGCATCAGTTTCATAAGCAGAGTTGAACTACATATGGTCCATATGAATAGGGAACACAGTTTTTTTTTTTTTTCAGACCATGCTTTTGGTTCTTACTGTATTGGAGACCCTGGAAAGAAGAGGATGCTTCTTGTCTTAACTATTAACTAAAGAGGATTTATGTATCAGTTTCTTAGGCAGAGTTGAACTACATATGGTCTGTATGAGTAGGAAACACAGTTCTTTTTTTCATGCCATGCTCATGGTTCTTGCTATAACTTAGATTCTGGAAAGAAGAGCTTGCTTCATCTTTAAAACAGAGTGTATTTCAGGTATGAGAACTCTTGTCTGAATTTCCCTTCAGAAACGGAGTTAAACCCCAGGATCTCTGTGTTCCTACAATCAAGAGTTCATTTCTGGTAAACCAAGTGAATTTTGGGCTCAAATGATTTTACACAGTTCTAGAACCCAACACTATTCTCACTATTAACTAAAGAGCATTTAAGTAAGAGGAGGTGTGGTTTGGATCAGTTTCATAAGCAGAGTTGAAGTACATATGGTCCATATGAATAGGGAACACAGTTCTTTTTTTAAGACCATGCTCATGGTTCTTGCTGTACTTTAGACTCTGGAAAGAAGAACTTTCTTCTTCGTTAAAACAGAGTGTGTTTCAGGGATGAGAACTCTGGTCTGAATTTCCCTTCAGAAACGGAGTTAAACCTCAGGATCTGTGTCTTCCTACAAGCAAGAGTTCATTTCTGGTTAACCGATTGAATTTTGGGCTCAAATGATTTATTGCAGTTCAAACCCAACACTATTCTCACTATTAACTAAAGAGGATTTATGTAAGAGGAGCTGTGGTTTGTATCAGTTTCATAAGCAGAGTTAAACTACATATAGTCCGTATGAGTAGGAAACACAGTTCTTTTTTTCCAGGCATGCTCATGCTTCTTACTGTATTGGAAACGCTGGAAAGGAGAGGATGATTCATGCCTTAAACAGAGTGTTTCTCAGGAATGAGAATTCTGGTCTGAATTTCCCTGCAGAAACGGAGTTAAACACCAAGATCTGTGTCTTCCTACAAACAAGAGTTCATTTCTGGTAAACGCAGTGAATTTTGGGCTCAAAAGATTTTCCACAGTACACCAACAGAACATGATTCTCACTATTAACTAAAGAGACTTTATGTTAGAGGAGCTGTGGTTTGTATCAGTTTCATAAGCAGAGTTGAACTATATATGGTCCTTATGAGTAGGAAACACAGTTCTTTTTTTCTGGGCATGATCATGGTTCTTGCTGTATTGGTGACGCTTGAAAGAAGAGGATGCTTCTTATCTTAAAACAGAGTGTGATTCTGGGATGAGAACTCTGGTCTGAATTTCCCTTCAGAAACGGAGTTAAAATGAAGGATCTGTGTCTATCTACTAGCAAGAGTTCATTTCTGGTAAACCCAGTGAATTTTGGGCTCAAATGATTTTTGCAGTTCACGATCCCAACGCGATTCTCACTATTAACTAAAGAGAATTTATGTAAGCAGAGCTGTGGTTTGTATCAGTTTCATAAGCAGAGTTGAACTACATATGGTCCGTATGAGTAGGAAACACAGTTATTTTTTTATTTTTTATTTTTGGCATGCTCATGGTTCTTACTGATTTGGAGACCCTGGAAAGAAGAGAATGATTCATGCCTTAAAACAGAGTGTTTTTCAGTGATGAGAATTCTGGTCTGAATTTCCCTTCAGAAACGAAGTTAAACACCATGATCTGTGTCTTCCTACAAGCAAGAATTCATTTCTGGTAAACCCAGTGAATTTTGGGCTCAAATGATTGTTCACAGTTCACGAACCCTATGCTATTCTCACTATTAACTAAAGAGGATTTATGTAAGAGGAGGTGTGGTGTGTATTATTTCATAAGTAGAGTTCAACAACATATGGTCCTTATGAATAGGAAACACAGTTCTTTTTTTCAGACCATGCTCATGTTTCTTGCTGAATTTTAGAATCTGGAAAGAAGAGCTTGCTTCTTGCGTTAAAGCAGATTGTGTTTCAGGGATGAGGACCCTGGTCTGAATTTCCCTTCACAAATGGAGTTAAACCCCATTATCTGTGTCTTCCTACAAGCAAGAGTTAATTTCTGGTAAACCCAGTGAATTTTGGGCTCAAATGATTGTTCACAGTTCACGAACCCTATGCTATTCTCACTATTAACTAAAGAGGATTTATGTAAGAGGAGGTGTGGTGTGTATTATTTCATAAGTAGAGTTCAACAACGTATGGTCCTTAAATAGGAAACACAGTTCTTTTTTTCAGACCATGCTCATGTTTCTTGCTGAATTTTAGAATCTGAAAAGAAGAGCTTGCTTCTTGCGTTAAAGCAGATTGTGTTTCAGGGATGAGGACCCTGGTCTGAATTTCCCGTCACAAATGGAGTTAAACCCCATTATCTGTGTCTTCCTACAAGCAAGAGTTAATTTCTGGTAAACCCAGTGAATTTTGGGCTCAAATGATTTTTCGCAGTTCACGATCCCAACGTGATTCTCACTATTAACTAAAGAGCATTTATGTAAGCAGAGTTGTGGTTTGTATCAGTTTCATAAGCAGAGTTGAACTACATATGGTCCATAAGAGTAGGAAACACAGTTATTTTTTTTTGTCATGCTCATGGTTCTTACTGTTTTGGAAACCCTGGAAAGAAGAGAATGATTCATGCCTTAAAACAGAGTGTTTTTCAGGGATGAGAATTCTGGTCTGAATTTCCCTTCAGAAACGGAATTAAACCCCAGGATATGTGTCTTCCTACAAGCAACAGTTCATTTCTGGTAAACCCAGTGAATTTTGGGCTCAAATGATTTTTTGCAGTTCATGAAGCCAACGCTATTCTCATTATTAACTAAAGAGGATTTATGTAAGACGAGGTGTGGTGTGTATCATTTCATAAGCAGAGTTCAACTACATATGGTCCTTATGAATAGGAAACACAGTTCTTTTTTTCAGACCATGCTCATGGTTCTTGCTGTATTTTAGACTCTGGAAAGAAGAGCTTGCTTCTTGCATTAAAACAGGATGTTTTTCATGGATGAGATCTCTGGTCTGAATTTAGCTTCAAAAACGGAGTTAAACACCATGATCTGTGTCTTCCTACCAGCAAGAGTTCATTTCTGGTAAACCTAGTGAATTTTCGGCTCAAATGACTTTACACAGTTCTAGAACCCAATGCAATTATCACTTTTAACTAAAGAGCATTTATGTATGAGGAGCTCTGTTCTGTATCATTTCATAAGCAGAGTTGAACTACATAGGGAACGTATGAGTAGGACACACAGTTCTTTTTTCTGGGCATGCTCATGGTCCTTACTGTATTGGAGATGCTGGAAAGAAAAGTATGATTCTTGCCTTAAAACAGTGTTTTTTTTCAGGGATGAGAACTCTGGTCTGAATTTCCCTTCAGAAACAGAGTTAAACCCCAGGATCTATGACTTCCTATAATCAAGAGTTCATTTCTGGTATACCCAGTGAATTTTGAGCTCAAATGATTTTTCGCAGTTCACGAACCCTATGCTATTCTCACTATTAACTAAAGAGGATTTTTGTAGAGGAGCTCTGGTTTGTATCAGTTTCATAAGCAGAGTTGAACTATATATGGTCCGTATGAGTAGGAAACACAGTTCTTTTTTTCAGGGCATGCTCATGGTTCTTGCTGTATTGGAGACGCTGGAAAGAAGACCTTGCTTCTTGCTTTAAAACAGGCTGTGTTTCATGGGTGAGAACTCTGGTCTGAATTTCCCTTCACAAACGGAGTTAAACCCCAGGATCTGTTTCTTCCTACAAGCAAGAGTGCATTTCTGGTATACCCAGGGAATTTTGGGCTCAAATGATTATTTGCGGTTCATGCACCCTATTCTATTCTAACTAATAACTAAATAGGATTTATGTAGGAGGAGCTATGGTTTGTATCAGTTTCATAAGCTGAGTTGAACTACATATATTCCGTATGAGTAGGAAGCACAGATCTTTTTTCTGGGCATGCTCATGGTTCTTGTTATATTGGAGATCCTGGAAAGAAGAGCTTGCTTCTTGCATTAAAACAGAGTGTGTTTCATGGATGCGAACTCTGTTCTGAATTTCCCTTCAGAAACGGAGTTAAACCCCATGATCTGTGTCTTCCTACAAGCAAGAGTTCATTTCTGGTAAAAAAAGTAAATTTTGGGCTCAAATGATTTTACACAGTTCTAGAACCCAACGCTATTCTCACTATTAACTAAAGAGCATTTATGTAAGAGGAGGTATTGTTTGCATCAGTTTCATAAGAAGAGTTGAACTACATATGGTCCATATGAATTGGGAACACAGTTTTTTTTTTCAGACCATGCTTATGGTTCTTACTGTATTGGAGACCCTGGAAAGAAGAGGATGCTTCTTGTCTTAACTATTAACTAAAGAGGATTTATGTATCAGTTTCTTAGGCAGAGTTGAACTACATATGGTCCGTATGAGTAGAAAACACATTTCCTTTTTTCAGGGCATGCTCATAGTTCTTGCTGTATTTTAGAATCTGGAAAGAAGAGCTTGCTTCTTGTGTTAAAGCAGATTGTGTTTCAGGGATGAGAACGCTGGTCTGAATTTCCCTTCACAAATGGAGTTAAACCCCAGGATCTGTTTCTTCCTACAAGCAAGAGTTAAATTCTGGTAAACCCAGTGAATTTTGGGCTCAAATGATTTTTTGCAGTTCACGAATCCAACACTATTCTCACTATTAACTAAAGAGGATTTATGTAAGAGGAGGAGTGGTTTGTATCAGTTTCATAAGCAGAGTTGAACTACATATGGTCCGTATGAGTAGGAAACACAGTTCTTTTTTTCAGGCCATGCTCATGGTTCTTGCTGTATCTTAGATTCTGGAAAGAAGAGCTTGCTTCATCTTTAAAACAGAGTGTGTTTCAGGTATGAGAACTCTTGTCTGAATTTCCCTTCAGAAACGGAGTTAAACCCCAGGATCTCTGTGTTCCTACAATCAAGAGTTCATTTCTGGTAAACCAAGTGAATTTTGGGCTCAAATGATTTTACACAGTTCTAGAACCCAACACTATTCTCACTATTAACTAAAGAGCATTTATGTAAGAGGAGGTGTGGTTTGGATCAGTTTCATAAGCAGAGTTGAAGTACATATGGTCCATATGAATAGGGATCACAGTTCTTTTTTAAAGACCATGCTCATGGTTCTTGCTGTATTTTAGACTCTGGAAAGAAGAACTTTCTTCTTCGTTAAAACAGAGTGTGTTTCAGGGATGAGAACTCTGGTCTGAATTTCCCTTCAGAAACGGAGTTAAACCTCAGGATCTGTGTCTTCCTACAAGCAAGAGTTCATTTCTGGTTAACCGATTGAATTTTGGGCTCAAAAGATTTATTGCTGTTCAAACCCAACACTATTCTCACTATTAACTAAAGAGGATTTATGTAAGAGGAGCTGTGGTTTGTATCAGTTTCAAAAGCAGAGTTAAACTACATATGGTCCGTATGAGTAGGAAACACAGTTCTTTTTTTCCAGGCATGCTCATGCTTCTTACTGTATTGGAGACCCTGGAAAGGAGAGGATGATTCATGCCTTAAACAGAGTGTTTCTCAGGAATGAGAATTCTGGTCTGAATTTCCCTGCAGAAACGGAGTTAAACACCAAGATCTGTGTCTTCCTACAAACAAGAGTTCATTTCTGGTAAACGCAGTGAATTTTGGGCTCAAAAGATTTTCCACAGTACACCAACAGAACATGATTCTCACTATTAACTAAAGAGGATTTATGTAAGAGGAGGTGTGGTTTGGATCAGTTTCATAAGCAGAGTTGAACTACATATGGTCCGTATGAGTAGGAAACACAGTTCTTTTTTCCAGGGCATTCTCATGCTTCTTGCTGTATTGGAGACGCTTGAAAGAACAGCTTGCTTCTTGTATTAAAACAGAATGTGTTTCATGGATGAGAACTCTGGTCTGAATTTAGCTTCAAAAACGGAGTTAAACCCCATGATCTGTGTCTTCCTACCAGCAAGAGTTCATTTCTGGTAAACCAAGTGAATTTTCGGCTCAAATGATATTTCGCAGTTCACAAACACAACAGGATTCTGACTATTAACTAAATAGCATTTATGTAAGAGGAGCTGTGGTTTGTATCAGTTTCATAAGCAGAGTTGAACTACATATGGTCCGTATGAGTAGGAAACACAGTTCTTTTTTTCTGGTCATGATCATGGTTCTTGCTGTATTGGTGACGCTGGAAAGAAGAGGATGCTTCTTGTCTTAAAACAGAGTGTGTTTCAGGGATGAGAACTCTGGTCTGAATTTCCATTCAGAAAAGGAGTTTAACCCCAGCATTTGTGTCTTCCTACAAGCAAGAGTTCATTTCTGGTAAACCCAGTGAATTTTGGGCTCAAATGATTGTTCACAGTTCACGAACCCTATGCTATTCTCACTATTAACTAAAGAGGATTTATGTAAGAGGAGGTGTGGTGTGTATTATTTCATAAGTAGAGTTCAACAACATATGGTCCTTATGAATAGGAAACACAGTTCTTTTTTTCAGACCATGCTCATGTTTCTTGCTGAATTTTAGAATCTGGAAAGAAGAGCTTGCTTCTTGCGTTAAAGCAGATTGTGTTTCAGGGATGAGGACCCTGGTCTGAATTTCCCTTCACAAATGGAGTTAAACCCCATTATCTGTGTCTTCCTACAAGCAAGAGTTAATTTCTGGTAAACCCAGTGAATTTTGGGCTCAAATGATTGTTCACAGTTCACGAACCCTATGCTATTCTCACTATTAACTAAAGAGGATTTATGTAAGAGGAGGTGTGGTGTGTATTATTTCATAAGTAGAGTTCAACAACGTATGGTCCTTAAATAGGAAACACAGTTCTTTTTTTCAGACCATGCTCATGTTTCTTGCTGAATTTTAGAATCTGAAAAGAAGAGCTTGCTTCTTGCGTTAAAGCAGATTGTGTTTCAGGGATGAGGACCCTGGTCTGAATTTCCCGTCACAAATGGAGTTAAACCCCATTATCTGTGTCTTCCTACAAGCAAGAGTTAATTTCTGGTAAACCCAGTGAATTTTGGGCTCAAATGATTTTTCGCAGTTCACGATCCCAACGTGATTCTCACTATTAACTAAAGAGCATTTATGTAAGCAGAGTTGTGGTTTGTATCAGTTTCATAAGCAGAGTTGAACTACATATGGTCCATAAGAGTAGGAAACACAGTTATTTTTTTTTGTCATGCTCATGGTTCTTACTGTTTTGGAAACCCTGGAAAGAAGAGAATGATTCATGCCTTAAAACAGAGTGTTTTTCAGGGATGAGAATTCTGGTCTGAATTTCCCTTCAGAAACGGAATTAAACCCCAGGATATGTGTCTTCCTACAAGCAACAGTTCATTTCTGGTAAACCCAGTGAATTTTGGGCTCAAATGATTTTTTGCAGTTCATGAAGCCAACGCTATTCTCATTATTAACTAAAGAGGATTTATGTAAGACGAGGTGTGGTGTGTATCATTTCATAAGCAGAGTTCAACTACATATGGTCCTTATGAATAGGAAACACAGTTCTTTTTTTCAGACCATGCTCATGGTTCTTGCTGTATTTTAGACTCTGGAAAGAAGAGCTTGCTTCTTGCATTAAAACAGGATGTTTTTCATGGATGAGATCTCTGGTCTGAATTTAGCTTCAAAAACGGAGTTAAACACCATGATCTGTGTCTTCCTACCAGCAAGAGTTCATTTCTGGTAAACCTAGTGAATTTTCGGCTCAAATGACTTTACACAGTTCTAGAACCCAATGCAATTATCACTTTTAACTAAAGAGCATTTATGTATGAGGAGCTCTGTTCTGTATCATTTCATAAGCAGAGTTGAACTACATAGGGAACGTATGAGTAGGACACACAGTTCTTTTTTCTGGGCATGCTCATGGTCCTTACTGTATTGGAGATGCTGGAAAGAAAAGTATGATTCTTGCCTTAAAACAGTGTTTTTTTTCAGGGATGAGAACTCTGGTCTGAATTTCCCTTCAGAAACAGAGTTAAACCCCAGGATCTATGACTTCCTATAATCAAGAGTTCATTTCTGGTATACCCAGTGAATTTTGAGCTCAAATGATTTTTCGCAGTTCACGAACCCTATGCTATTCTCACTATTAACTAAAGAGGATTTTTGTAGAGGAGCTCTGGTTTGTATCAGTTTCATAAGCAGAGTTGAACTATATATGGTCCGTATGAGTAGGAAACACAGTTCTTTTTTTCAGGGCATGCTCATGGTTCTTGCTGTATTGGAGACGCTGGAAAGAAGACCTTGCTTCTTGCTTTAAAACAGGCTGTGTTTCATGGGTGAGAACTCTGGTCTGAATTTCCCTTCACAAACGGAGTTAAACCCCAGGATCTGTTTCTTCCTACAAGCAAGAGTGCATTTCTGGTATACCCAGGGAATTTTGGGCTCAAATGATTATTTGCGGTTCATGCACCCTATTCTATTCTAACTAATAACTAAATAGGATTTATGTAGGAGGAGCTATGGTTTGTATCAGTTTCATAAGCTGAGTTGAACTACATATATTCCGTATGAGTAGGAAGCACAGATCTTTTTTCTGGGCATGCTCATGGTTCTTGTTATATTGGAGATCCTGGAAAGAAGAGCTTGCTTCTTGCATTAAAACAGAGTGTGTTTCATGGATGCGAACTCTGTTCTGAATTTCCCTTCAGAAACGGAGTTAAACCCCATGATCTGTGTCTTCCTACAAGCAAGAGTTCATTTCTGGTAAAAAAAGTAAATTTTGGGCTCAAATGATTTTACACAGTTCTAGAACCCAACGCTATTCTCACTATTAACTAAAGAGCATTTATGTAAGAGGAGGTATTGTTTGCATCAGTTTCATAAGAAGAGTTGAACTACATATGGTCCATATGAATTGGGAACACAGTTTTTTTTTTCAGACCATGCTTATGGTTCTTACTGTATTGGAGACCCTGGAAAGAAGAGGATGCTTCTTGTCTTAACTATTAACTAAAGAGGATTTATGTATCAGTTTCTTAGGCAGAGTTGAACTACATATGGTCCGTATGAGTAGAAAACACATTTCCTTTTTTCAGGGCATGCTCATAGTTCTTGCTGTATTTTAGAATCTGGAAAGAAGAGCTTGCTTCTTGTGTTAAAGCAGATTGTGTTTCAGGGATGAGAACGCTGGTCTGAATTTCCCTTCACAAATGGAGTTAAACCCCAGGATCTGTTTCTTCCTACAAGCAAGAGTTAAATTCTGGTAAACCCAGTGAATTTTGGGCTCAAATGATTTTTTGCAGTTCACGAATCCAACACTATTCTCACTATTAACTAAAGAGGATTTATGTAAGAGGAGGAGTGGTTTGTATCAGTTTCATAAGCAGAGTTGAACTACATATGGTCCGTATGAGTAGGAAACACAGTTCTTTTTTTCAGGCCATGCTCATGGTTCTTGCTGTATCTTAGATTCTGGAAAGAAGAGCTTGCTTCATCTTTAAAACAGAGTGTGTTTCAGGTATGAGAACTCTTGTCTGAATTTCCCTTCAGAAACGGAGTTAAACCCCAGGATCTCTGTGTTCCTACAATCAAGAGTTCATTTCTGGTAAACCAAGTGAATTTTGGGCTCAAATGATTTTACACAGTTCTAGAACCCAACACTATTCTCACTATTAACTAAAGAGCATTTATGTAAGAGGAGGTGTGGTTTGGATCAGTTTCATAAGCAGAGTTGAAGTACATATGGTCCATATGAATAGGGATCACAGTTCTTTTTTAAAGACCATGCTCATGGTTCTTGCTGTATTTTAGACTCTGGAAAGAAGAACTTTCTTCTTCGTTAAAACAGAGTGTGTTTCAGGGATGAGAACTCTGGTCTGAATTTCCCTTCAGAAACGGAGTTAAACCTCAGGATCTGTGTCTTCCTACAAGCAAGAGTTCATTTCTGGTTAACCGATTGAATTTTGGGCTCAAAAGATTTATTGCTGTTCAAACCCAACACTATTCTCACTATTAACTAAAGAGGATTTATGTAAGAGGAGCTGTGGTTTGTATCAGTTTCAAAAGCAGAGTTAAACTACATATGGTTCGTATGAGTAGGAAACACAGTTCTTTTTTTCCAGGCATGCTCATGCTTCTTACTGTATTGGAGACCCTGGAAAGGAGAGGATGATTCATGCCTTAAACAGAGTGTTTCTCAGGAATGAGAATTCTGGTCTGAATTTCCCTGCAGAAACGGAGTTAAACACCAAGATCTGTGTCTTCCTACAAACAAGAGTTCATTTCTGGTAAACGCAGTGAATTTTGGGCTCAAAAGATTTTCCACAGTACACCAACAGAACATGATTCTCACTATTAACTAAAGAGGATTTATGTAAGAGGAGGTGTGGTTTGGATCAGTTTCATAAGCAGAGTTGAACTACATATGGTCCGTATGAGTAGGAAACACAGTTCTTTTTTCCAGGGCATTCTCATGCTTCTTGCTGTATTGGAGACGCTTGAAAGAACAGCTTGCTTCTTGTATTAAAACAGAATGTGTTTCATGGATGAGAACTCTGGTCTGAATTTAGCTTCAAAAACGGAGTTAAACCCCATGATCTGTGTCTTCCTACCAGCAAGAGTTCATTTCTGGTAAACCAAGTGAATTTTCGGCTCAAATGATATTTCGCAGTTCACAAACACAACAGGATTCTGACTATTAACTAAATAGCATTTATGTAAGAGGAGCTGTGGTTTGTATCAGTTTCATAAGCAGAGTTGAACTACATATGGTCCGTATGAGTAGGAAACACAGTTCTTTTTTTCTGGTCATGATCATGGTTCTTGCTGTATTGGTGACGCTGGAAAGAAGAGGATGCTTCTTGTCTTAAAACAGAGTGTGTTTCAGGGATGAGAACTCTGGTCTGAATTTCCATTCAGAAAAGGAGTTTAACCCCAGCATTTGTGTCTTCCTACAAGCAAGAGTTCATTTCTGGTAAACCCAGTGTATTTTGGGCTCAAATGATTGTTCACAGTTCACGAACCCTATGCTATTCTCACTATTAACTAAAGAGGATTTATGTAAGAGGAGGTGTGGTGTGTATTATTTCATAAGTAGAGTTCAACAACATATGGTCCTTATGAATAGGAAACACAGTTCTTTTTTTCAGACCATGCTCATGTTTCTTGCTGAATTTTAGAATCTGGAAAGAAGAGCTTGCTTCTTGCGTTAAAGCAGATTGTGTTTCAGGGATGAGGACCCTGGTCTGAATTTCCCTTCACAAATGGAGTTAAACCCCATTATCTGTGTCTTCCTACAAGCAAGAGTTAATTTCTGGTAAACCCAGTGAATTTTGGGCTCAAATGATTGTTCACAGTTCACGAACCCTATGCTATTCTCACTATTAACTAAAGAGGATTTATGTAAGAGGAGGTGTGGTGTGTATTATTTCATAAGTAGAGTTCAACAACGTATGGTCCTTAAATAGGAAACACAGTTCTTTTTTTCAGACCATGCTCATGTTTCTTGCTGAATTTTAGAATCTGAAAAGAAGAGCTTGCTTCTTGCGTTAAAGCAGATTGTGTTTCAGGGATGAGGACCCTGGTCTGAATTTCCCGTCACAAATGGAGTTAAACCCCATTATCTGTGTCTTCCTACAAGCAAGAGTTAATTTCTGGTAAACCCAGTGAATTTTGGGCTCAAATGATTTTTCGCAGTTCACGATCCCAACGTGATTCTCACTATTAACTAAAGAGCATTTATGTAAGCAGAGTTGTGGTTTGTATCAGTTTCATAAGCAGAGTTGAACTACATATGGTCCATAAGAGTAGGAAACACAGTTATTTTTTTTTGTCATGCTCATGGTTCTTACTGTTTTGGAAACCCTGGAAAGAAGAGAATGATTCATGCCTTAAAACAGAGTGTTTTTCAGGGATGAGAATTCTGGTCTGAATTTCCCTTCAGAAACGGAATTAAACCCCAGGATATGTGTCTTCCTACAAGCAACAGTTCATTTCTGGTAAACCCAGTGAATTTTGGGCTCAAATGATTTTTTGCAGTTCATGAAGCCAACGCTATTCTCATTATTAACTAAAGAGGATTTATGTAAGACGAGGTGTGGTGTGTATCATTTCATAAGCAGAGTTCAACTACATATGGTCCTTATGAATAGGAAACACAGTTCTTTTTTTCAGACCATGCTCATGGTTCTTGCTGTATTTTAGACTCTGGAAAGAAGAGCTTGCTTCTTGCATTAAAACAGGATGTTTTTCATGGATGAGATCTCTGGTCTGAATTTAGCTTCAAAAACGGAGTTAAACACCATGATCTGTGTCTTCCTACCAGCAAGAGTTCATTTCTGGTAAACCTAGTGAATTTTCGGCTCAAATGACTTTACACAGTTCTAGAACCCAATGCAATTATCACTTTTAACTAAAGAGCATTTATGTATGAGGAGCTCTGTTCTGTATCATTTCATAAGCAGAGTTGAACTACATAGGGAACGTATGAGTAGGACACACAGTTCTTTTTTCTGGGCATGCTCATGGTCCTTACTGTATTGGAGATGCTGGAAAGAAAAGTATGATTCTTGCCTTAAAACAGTGTTTTTTTTCAGGGATGAGAACTCTGGTCTGAATTTCCCTTCAGAAACAGAGTTAAACCCCAGGATCTATGACTTCCTATAATCAAGAGTTCATTTCTGGTATACCCAGTGAATTTTGAGCTCAAATGATTTTTCGCAGTTCACGAACCCTATGCTATTCTCACTATTAACTAAAGAGGATTTTTGTAGAGGAGCTCTGGTTTGTATCAGTTTCATAAGCAGAGTTGAACTATATATGGTCCGTATGAGTAGGAAACACAGTTCTTTTTTTCAGGGCATGCTCATGGTTCTTGCTGTATTGGAGACGCTGGAAAGAAGACCTTGCTTCTTGCTTTAAAACAGGCTGTGTTTCATGGGTGAGAACTCTGGTCTGAATTTCCCTTCACAAACGGAGTTAAACCCCAGGATCTGTTTCTTCCTACAAGCAAGAGTGCATTTCTGGTATACCCAGGGAATTTTGGGCTCAAATGATTATTTGCGGTTCATGCACCCTATTCTATTCTAACTAATAACTAAATAGGATTTATGTAGGAGGAGCTATGGTTTGTATCAGTTTCATAAGCTGAGTTGAACTACATATATTCCGTATGAGTAGGAAGCACAGATCTTTTTTCTGGGCATGCTCATGGTTCTTGTTATATTGGAGATCCTGGAAAGAAGAGCTTGCTTCTTGCATTAAAACAGAGTGTGTTTCATGGATGCGAACTCTGTTCTGAATTTCCCTTCAGAAACGGAGTTAAACCCCATGATCTGTGTCTTCCTACAAGCAAGAGTTCATTTCTGGTAAAAAAAGTAAATTTTGGGCTCAAATGATTTTACACAGTTCTAGAACCCAACGCTATTCTCACTATTAACTAAAGAGCATTTATGTAAGAGGAGGTATTGTTTGCATCAGTTTCATAAGAAGAGTTGAACTACATATGGTCCATATGAATTGGGAACACAGTTTTTTTTTTCAGACCATGCTTATGGTTCTTACTGTATTGGAGACCCTGGAAAGAAGAGGATGCTTCTTGTCTTAACTATTAACTAAAGAGGATTTATGTATCAGTTTCTTAGGCAGAGTTGAACTACATATGGTCCGTATGAGTAGAAAACACATTTCCTTTTTTCAGGGCATGCTCATAGTTCTTGCTGTATTTTAGAATCTGGAAAGAAGAGCTTGCTTCTTGTGTTAAAGCAGATTGTGTTTCAGGGATGAGAACGCTGGTCTGAATTTCCCTTCACAAATGGAGTTAAACCCCAGGATCTGTTTCTTCCTACAAGCAAGAGTTAAATTCTGGTAAACCCAGTGAATTTTGGGCTCAAATGATTTTTTGCAGTTCACGAATCCAACACTATTCTCACTATTAACTAAAGAGGATTTATGTAAGAGGAGGAGTGGTTTGTATCAGTTTCATAAGCAGAGTTGAACTACATATGGTCCGTATGAGTAGGAAACACAGTTCTTTTTTTCAGGCCATGCTCATGGTTCTTGCTGTATCTTAGATTCTGGAAAGAAGAGCTTGCTTCATCTTTAAAACAGAGTGTGTTTCAGGTATGAGAACTCTTGTCTGAATTTCCCTTCAGAAACGGAGTTAAACCCCAGGATCTCTGTGTTCCTACAATCAAGAGTTCATTTCTGGTAAACCAAGTGAATTTTGGGCTCAAATGATTTTACACAGTTCTAGAACCCAACACTATTCTCACTATTAACTAAAGAGCATTTATGTAAGAGGAGGTGTGGTTTGGATCAGTTTCATAAGCAGAGTTGAAGTACATATGGTCCATATGAATAGGGATCACAGTTCTTTTTTAAAGACCATGCTCATGGTTCTTGCTGTATTTTAGACTCTGGAAAGAAGAACTTTCTTCTTCGTTAAAACAGAGTGTGTTTCAGGGATGAGAACTCTGGTCTGAATTTCCCTTCAGAAACGGAGTTAAACCTCAGGATCTGTGTCTTCCTACAAGCAAGAGTTCATTTCTGGTTAACCGATTGAATTTTGGGCTCAAAAGATTTATTGCTGTTCAAACCCAACACTATTCTCACTATTAACTAAAGAGGATTTATGTAAGAGGAGCTGTGGTTTGTATCAGTTTCAAAAGCAGAGTTAAACTACATATGGTCCGTATGAGTAGGAAACACAGTTCTTTTTTTCCAGGCATGCTCATGCTTCTTACTGTATTGGAGACCCTGGAAAGGAGAGGATGATTCATGCCTTAAACAGAGTGTTTCTCAGGAATGAGAATTCTGGTCTGAATTTCCCTGCAGAAACGGAGTTAAACACCAAGATCTGTGTCTTCCTACAAACAAGAGTTCATTTCTGGTAAACGCAGTGAATTTTGGGCTCAAAAGATTTTCCACAGTACACCAACAGAACATGATTCTCACTATTAACTAAAGAGGATTTATGTAAGAGGAGGTGTGGTTTGGATCAGTTTCATAAGCAGAGTTGAACTACATATGGTCCGTATGAGTAGGAAACACAGTTCTTTTTTCCAGGGCATTCTCATGCTTCTTGCTGTATTGGAGACGCTTGAAAGAACAGCTTGCTTCTTGTATTAAAACAGAATGTGTTTCATGGATGAGAACTCTGGTCTGAATTTAGCTTCAAAAACGGAGTTAAACCCCATGATCTGTGTCTTCCTACCAGCAAGAGTTCATTTCTGGT
This sequence comes from Onychomys arenicola, assembly GCA_949786405.1. Taxonomy (NCBI): domain Eukaryota; kingdom Metazoa; phylum Chordata; class Mammalia; order Rodentia; family Cricetidae; genus Onychomys; species Onychomys arenicola. Next base: position 265,890 of record CATKUM010000003.1, read on the forward strand.
AAACCAAGTGAATTTTCGGCTCAAATGATATTTCGCAGTTCACAAACACAACAGGATTCTGACTATTAACTAAATAGCATTTATGTAAGAGGAGCTGTGGTTTGTATCAGTTTCATAAGCAGAGTTGAACTACATATGGTCCGTATGAGTAGGAAACACAGTTCTTTTTTTCTGGTCATGATCATGGTTCTTGCTGTATTGGTGACGCTGGAAAGAAGAGGATGCTTCTTGTCTTAAAACAGAGTGTGTTTCAGGGATGAGAACTCTGGTCTGAATTTCCATTCAGAAAAGGAGTTTAACCCCAGCATTTGTGTCTTCCTACAAGCAAGAGTTCATTTCTGGTTACCCCAGTGAATTTTGGGCTCAAATGATTTTTCGCAGTTCACGATCCCAACGTGATTCTCACTATTAACTAAAGAGCATTTATGTAAGCAGAGTTGTGGTTTGTATCAGTTTCATAAGCAGAGTTGAACTACATATGGTCCATATGAGTAGGAAACACAGTTATTTTTTTTTTGGCATGTTCATGGTTCTTACTGTTTTGGAGACCCTGGAAAGAAGAGAATGATTCATGCCTTAAAACAGAGTGTTTTTCAGGGATGAGAATTCTGGTCTGAATTTCCCTTCAGAAACGGAGTTAAACCCCAGGATCTGTGTCTTCCTACAAGCCAGAGTTCATTTCTGGTAAACCCAGTGAATTTTGAGCTCAAATGACTTTTTGCAGTTCACGAAGCCAACGCTATTCTCACTATTAACTAAAGAGGATTTATGTAAGACGAGGTGTGGTGTGTATCATTTCATAGGCAGAGTTCAACTACATATGGTCCGTATGAATAGGAAACACAGTTCTTTTTTTCAGGGCATTCTCATGCTTCTTGCTGTATTGGAGACACTTGAAAGAAGAGCTTGCTTCTTGCATTAAAACAGAATGTGTTTCAAGGATGAGAACTCTGGTCTGAATTTAGCTTCAAAAACGGAATTAAACCCCATGATCTGTGTCTTCCTGCAAGCAAGAGTTCATTTCTGGTAAACCAAGTGAATTTTCGGCTCAAATGTCTTTACACAGTTCTAGAACCCAATGAGATTATCACTTTTAACTAAAGAGCATTTATGTATGAGGAGCTCTGGTCTGTATTATTTCATAAGGAGAGTTGAACTACATATGGAACGTATGAGTAGGAAACTCAGTTCTTTTTTTCTGGGCATGCTCATGGTCCTTACTGTATTGGAGACGCTGGAAAGAAGAGGATGATTCATGCCTTAAAACAGAGTGTTTTTTAGGGATGAGAATTCTGGTCTGAATTTCCCTTCAGAGACGGAGTTAAACCCCAGGATCTGTGTCTTCCCACAAGCAAGAGTTCATTTCTGGTTAACCCAGTGAATTTTGGGCTCAAATGATTTTTCGCAGTTCACGAACCAAACGCGATTTTCACTATTATCTAAACAGCATTTATGTATGCGGAGCTGTGGTTTGTATCAGTTTCATAAGCAGAGTTGAACTACATATGGTCCTGATGATTAGGAAGCACAGTTCTTTTTTTTCTCGGCATGATCATGGTTCTTGCTGTATTGGTGACGCTGGAAAGGAGAGGATGCTTCTAGTCTTAAAACAGAGTGTGTTTCGGGGATGAGAACTCTGGTCTGAATTTCCCTTCAGAAAAGGAGTTAAAATCCAGGATCTGTGTCTATCTACTAGCAAGAGTTCATTTCTGGTAACCCCAGTGAATTTTGGGCTCAAATTATTTTTGCAGTTTACGATCCTAACGCGATTCTCACTATTAACTAAAGAGTATTTATGTAAGCAGAGCTGTGATTTGTATCAGTTTCATAAGCAGATTTGAACTCCATATGGGCCGTATGAGTAGGAAACACATTTCTTTTTTCAGGGCATGCTCATGGTTCTTGCTGTATTTTAGAATATGGAAAGAAGAGCTTGCTTCTTGCGTTAAAACAGAGTGTGTTTCAGGGATGAGAACTCTGGTCTGAATTTCCCTTCAGAAAGGGAGTTAAACCCCAGGATCTGTGTCTTCCTACAAGCAAGAGTTCATTTCTGGTAAACCATGTGAATTGTCGGCTCAAATGATTTTCCACTGTTCTAGAACACAACGCGATTATCACTATTAATTAATGAGCATTTATGTAAGAAGAGCAGTGGTGTCTATCTGTTTCATAAGCAGATTTGAACTACATATCGTCCGTATGAGTAGGAAACACCGTTCTTTTTTTTTTGGCATGCTTATTGTTCTTACTGTGTTGGAGACCCTGGAAAGGAGAGGATGAGTCATGCCTTAAAACAGAGTGTTTCTCAGGGATGAGAATTCTGGTCTGAATTTCCCTTTAGAAACGGAGTTAAACCCCAGGATCTGTGTCTTCCTACAAACATGAGTTCATTTGTGGTAAACCCAGTGAATTTTGGTCTCAAATGTTTTTTCGCAGTTCCCGAACCCAACGCTATTCTCACTAATAACTAAAGTGCATTTATGTAAGAGGAGCTGTGGTCTTTAACAGTTTCATAAGCAGAGTTGAACTTCATATGTTCCGTATGAGTAGGAAACACAGTTCTTTTTTTCAGGGCAAGCTCTTGGTTCTTGCTGTATTTTAGAATGTGGAAAGAAGAGCTTTCTTCTTGTGTTAAAGCAGATTGTGTTTCAGGGATGAGAATTCTGGTCTGAATTTCCCTTCTCAAACGGAGTTAAACCACATGATCTGTCTCTTCCTACATGCAAGAGTTCATTTCTGGTAAACCCCGTGAATTTTGGGCTCAAATGATTTTTCACAGTTCACTAACCTAACATGATTCTCACTTTAACTAAAGAGCACTTATGTAATAGGAGCTGTGGTCTGTATCATTTTCTTATGCAGAGTTGGACTACACATGGTCCGTATGAGTAGGAAACACAGTTCTTTTTTTCTTGGCATGATCATGGTTCTTACTGTATTGGATATGCTGGAAAGAAGAGGATGATTCTTTCCTTTAAAAAGAGTGTTTTTCAGGGATGAGAATTCCGATCTGAATTTCCCTTCAGAAACGGAGTTCAACCCAAGTATCTGTGTCTTCCTACAAGTAAGAGTTCATTTCTGTCAAACCAAGTGAATTTTGGGCTCAAATGATTTTCACAGTTCACCAACCCAAACTGATTCTCACTATTACCTAAAGAGCATTTATGTAAGAAGAGCTGTGGTTTGTATCAGTTTCATAAGCAGAGTTGAACCACATATGGTCCGTATGAGTAGGAAACACAGTTCTTTATTCCAGGTCATTCTCATGCTTCTTGCTGTATTGGAGACGCTTGAAAGAAGTGCTTGCTTCTTGCATTAAAACAGAATGTGTTTCATGGATGAGAACTCTGGCCTGAATTTAGCTTCAAAAACGGAGTTAAACCCCATGATCTGTGTCTTCCTACCAGCAAGAGTTCATTTCTGGTAAACCAAGTGAATTTTCGGCTCAAATGATATTTCGCAGTTCACAAACACAACATGATTCTGACTATTAACTATAGAGCATTTATGTAAGAGGAGCTGTGGTTTGTATCAGTTTCATAAGCAGAGTTGAACTACATATGGTCCGTATGAGTAGGAAACACAGTTCTTTTTTTCTGGTCATGATCATTGTTCTTGCTGTATTGGTGACACAGGAAAGAAGAGGATGCTTCTTGTCTTAAAACAGAGTGTGTTTCAGGGATGAGAACTCTGGTCTGAATTTCCATTCAGAAAAGGAATTTAACCCCAGCATTTGTGTCTTCCTACAAGCAAGAGATCATTTCTGGTTACCCCAGTGAATTTTGGGCTCTAATGATATTTCGCAGTTCACAAACACAACATGATTCTGACTATTAACTAAAGAGCATTTATGAAAGAGGAGCTGTGGTTTGTATCAGTTTCATAAGCAGAGTTGAACTACATATGGTCCGTATGAGTAGGAAACACAGTTCTTTTTTTCTGGTCATGATCATGGTTCTTGCTGTATTTGTGACGCTGGAAAAAGAGGGTGCTTCTTGTCTTAAAACAGAGTGTGTTTCAGGGATGAGAACTCTGGTCAGAATTTCCATTCAGAAAAGGAGTTTAACCCCAGCATTTGTGTCTTCCTACAAGCAAGAGTTCATTTCTTGTAAACCCAGTGAATTTTGGGCTCAAATGATTTTTTGCAGTTCACGAAGCCAACGCTATTCTCACTATTAACTAAAGAGTATTTATGTAAGAGGAGGTGTGGTTTATATCAGTTTCATAAGCAGAGTTGAACTACATATGGTCCGTATGAGTAGGAAACACAGTTCTTTTTTTCATGCCATGCTCATGGTTCTTGCTGTAACTTAGATTCTGGAAAGAAGAGCTTGCTTCTTCGTTAAAACAGAGTGTGTTTCAGGTATGAGAACTCTGTTCTGAATTTCCCTCCATAAACGGAGTTAAACCCCATGATTTGTGTCTTCCTACATGCAAGAGATCATTTCTGGTAAACCCAGTGAATTTTGGGCTCAAATGATTTTTCACAGTTCACGAACCTAACATGATTCTCACTATTAACTAAAGAGCACTTATGTAATAGGAGCTGTGGTCTGTATCATTTTCTTATGCAGAGTTGGACTACACATGGTCCGTATGAGTAGGAAACACAGTTCTTTTTTTTTGGCATGATCATGGTTCTTACTGTATTGGAGATGCTGGAAAGAAGAGGATGATTCTTGCCTTGAAAATGAGTGTTTTTCAGGGATGAGAATTCTCGTCTGAATTTCCCTCCAGTAAGGGAGTTCAACCACAGGATCTTTGTCTTCCTACAAGGAATAGTTCATTTCTGGTATACCCAGTGAATTTTGGGCTCAAATGATTGTTCACATTTTGGAACCCTATGCTATTCTCACTATTAACTAAAGAGGATTTATGTAAGAGGAGGTGTGGTGTGGATCAGTTTCCTAAGCAGAGTTCAACTACATATCGTCCGTATGAATAGGAAACACAGTTCTTTTTTTCAGACCATGCTCATGGTTCTTGCTGTATTTTAGAATCTGGAAAGAAGAGCTTGGTTCTTGCGTTAAAGCAGATTGTGTTTCAGGGATGAGAATGCTTGTCTGAATTTGCCTTCACAAACGGAGTTAAACCCTATGATCTGTGTCTTCCTACAAGAAAGAGTTAATTTCTGGTAAACTCAGTGAATTTTGGGCTCAAATGATTTTTCGCAGTTCACGAACCTAACATGATTCTCACTATTAACTAAAGAGCACTTATGTAAGAGGAGGTGTGGTTTGTATCTGTTTCATAAGCAGAGTTTAACTACATATGGTCCGTATGAATAGGAAACACAGTTCTTTTTTTCATACCATACTCATGGTTCTTGCTGTGTTTTAGACTCTGGAAAGAAGAGCTTGCTTCTTCGTTAAAACAGAGTGTGTTTCAGGGATGAGAACTCTGGACGGAATTTCCCTTCAGTAACGGAGTTCAACCCAAGTATCTGTGTCTTCCCACAAGCAAGAGTTCATTTCTTGTAAACCCAGTGAATTATGGGCTCAAATAGTTTTTCGCAGTTCATTAACCCTACGCTATTCTCACTATTAACTAAAGAGGATTTATGTTAGAGCAGCTGTGGTTTGTATCAGTTTCATAAGCAGAGTTGAACTACATATGGTCTGTATTAGTAGGAAACACAGATCTATTTTTTCAGGGCATGCTCATGGTTCTTGCTGTATTGGAGATGCTGGAAAGAAGAGCTTGCTTCTTGCATTAAATCAGAGTGTGTTTCATGGATGAGAACTCTGGTCTGAATTTCCCTTCAGAAACGGAGTTAAACCCCAGGATCTGGTTAACCGATTGAATTTTGGGCTCAAATGATTTATTGCAGTTCACGAACCCAACGCTATTCTCACTATTAACTAAAGAGCATTTATTTAAGAGGAGCTGTGGTGTTTATCAGTTTCATAAGCACAGTTGAACTACATATGGTCCGTATGAGTAGGAAACACAGTTCTTTTTTTCCTGGCATGCTCATGCTTCTTACTGTATTGGAGACCCTGGAAAGGAGAGGATGATTCATGCCTTAAAACAGAGTGTTTCTCAGGGATGAGTATTCTGGTCTGAATTTCCCTTCAGAAACGGAGTTAAACTCCAGGATCTGTGTCTTCCTACAAACAGGAGTTCATTTCTGGTAAACGCAGTGAATTTTGGGCTCAAATGATTTTACACAGTACACCAACAGAACATGATTCTCACTATTAACTAAAGAGACTTTATGTTAGAGGACCTGTGGTTGGTATCAGTTTCAAAAGCAGAGTTGAACTACATATGGTCTTTATGAGTAGGAAACACAGTTCTTTTTTTCTGGGCATGATCATGGCTCTTGATGTATTGGTGATGCTGAAAGAAGAGGATGCTTCTTGTCTTAAAACAGAGTGTGTTTTGGGGATGAGAACTCTGGTCTGAATTTCCCTTCAAAACGGAGTTTAATCCCAGGATCTGTGTCTTCCTACAAGCAAGAGTTCATTTCTGGAAAACCCAGTGAATTTTGGGCTCAAATGATTTTTCCCAGTTCATGATCCCAACGCGATTCTCACTATTAACTAAAGAGCATTTATGTAAGCAGAGCTGTGGTTTGTATCAGTTTCTTAAGCAGAGTTGAACTGCATATGGTCCTTATGAGTAGGAAACACATTTCTTTTTTTCAGGGCATGCTCATGCTTCTTGCTGTATTGGGGACGCTGGAAAGAAGAGCTTGCTTCTTGTCTTAAAACAGAGTGTGTTTGAGGGATAATAGCTCTGGTCTGAATTTCCCTTCAGAAACAGAGTTAAACCCCAGGATCTGTGTCTTCCTACAAGCAAGAGTTCATTTCTGGTTACCCCAGTGAATTTTGGGCTCAAATGATTTTTCGCAGTTCACGATCCCAACGCGATTATCACTATTAATTAAAGAGCATTTATGAAAGCAGAGCTGTGGTTTGTATCAGTTTCATAAGCAGAGTTGAATTACATATGGTCCGTATGAGTAGGAAACACAGTTATTTATTATTATTATTTTTTTTTTGGTTGCTCATGGTTCTTACTGTTTTGGAGACCCTGGAAAGAAGAGGATGATTCATGCCTTAAGACAGAGTGTTTTTCAGGTATGAGAATTCTGGTCTGAACTTCCCTTCAGAAACGGAGTTAAACCCCAGGATCTGTGTCTTCCCACAAGCAAGAATTCATTCATGGTTACCCCAGTGAATTTTGGGCTCAAATGATTTTTCGCAGTTCACGATCCCAATGCGATTCTCACTATTAACTAAAGAGCATTTATGTAAGCAGAGCTGTGGTTTGTATCAGTTTCATAAGCAGAGTTGAACTCCATATGGTCCGTTTGAGTAGGAAACACATATGTTTATCTGGGCATGCTCATCGTTCTTGCTGTATATTAGACTCTGGAAAGAAGAGCTTTCTTGTTGCGTTAAAACAGAGTGTGTTTCAGTGATGAGAACTCTGGTCTGAATTTCCCTTCAGAAAGGGAGTTAAACCCCAGGATCTCTGTCTTCCTACAGGCAAGAGTTCATTTCTGGTAAACCAAGTGAATTTTCGGCTCAAATGATTTTCCACAGTTCTGGAACACAACGCGATTATCACTATTAATTAATGAGCATTTATGTAAGAGGAGATGTGTTGTGTATTAGTTTTATAAGAAGATTTGAACTACATATCGTCCCTATGAGTAGGAAACACCGTTCTTTTTTCTTGGCATGCTTATAGTTCTTACTGTATTGAAGACCCTGGAAAGAAGTGGATGCTTCTTGTCTTAAAATAGAGTGTGTTTCAGGGATGAGAACTCTGGTCTGAATTTCCCTTCAGAAATGGAGTTAAACCCCAGGATCTGTGTCTTCCTACCAGCAAGAGATCATTTATGGATACCCCAGTGAATCTTGGGCTCAAATTATTTTTCGCAGTTCACAATCCCTCGCGATTCTCACTATTAACAAAAGAGCATTTATGTAAGCAGAGCTGTGGTTTGTATCAGTTTCATAAGCAGAGTTGAACTAGATATGGTTTGTATTAGTAGGAAACATATTTCTTTTCTTCAGGGCATGCTCATGGTTCTTGCTGTATTTTAGAACCTGGAAAAAAGAGCTTGCTTCTTGGGTTAAAGCAGATTTTGTTTCAGGGATAAGAACGCTGGTCTGAATTTCCCTTCACAAACGGAGTTAAACCCCAGGATCTGAATCTTCCTACAAGCAAGAGTTCCTTTCTGGTTACCCCAGTGAATTTTGGGCTCAAATGATTTTTCGCAGTTCACGAACCCAACACGATTCTCACAATTAACTAAACAGCATTTATTTATGCAGAGCTGTGGTTTGTATCAGTTTCATAAGCATAGTTGAACTACATATGGTCCGTATGATTAGAAAACACATTTCTTTTTTTCAGGGCATGCTCATGGTTCTTGCTTTATTTTAGAATCTGGAAAGAGGAGCTTGCATCTTAGTTAAAACAGAGTGTGTTTCAAGTATGAGAACTCTGGTCTGAATTTCCCTTCAGAAACGGAGTTGAACCCCATGATCTGCGTCTTCCTACAAGCACGAGTTCATTTATGCTAAACCCAGTGAATTTTCAGCTCAAATGATTTTTGGCAGTTCACAAACCCAACGCTATTCTCACTATTAACTACAGAGGATTTATGTAAGAGGAGTTGTGGTTTGTATCTGTTTCATAAGCAGAGTTGAACTACATATGGTCCGTATGAATAGGAAACAGAGTTCTTCTTTTCAGTGCATTCTCATGGTTCTTGCTATATCTTAGACTCTGGAAAGAAGGGCTTGCTTCTAGCGTTAAAAGAGAGTACGTTTCAGGGATAAGACCTCTGGTCTGAATTTCCCTTCAGAAACGGAATTAAACCCCAGGATCTGTGTTGTCCTACAAGCAGGATATCATTTCTGGTAAACAAAGTGAATTTTGGGCTCAAAAGGTTTTACACAGTACACCAACAGAACATGATTCTCACTATTAACTAAAGAGCATTTATGTAAGAGGAGCTGTGGTTTGTATCAGTTTCATAAGCAGAGTTGAACTATATATGGTCCGTATGAGTAGGAAATACAGTTCTTTTTTTCTGGGCATGATCATGGTTCTTGCTGTATTGGTGACGCTGGAAAGAAGAGGATGCTTCTTGTCTTAAAACAGAATGTGTTTCAGGGATGATAGCTCTGGTCTGCATATCCATTCAGAAACGGAGTTGAACCCCAGGATATGTGTCTTCCTACAAGCAAGAGTTCATTTCTGGTTACCCCAGTGAATTTTGGGCTCAAATGTTTTTTCGCAGTTCACGATCCCAACGCGATTCTCACTATTAACTAAAGAGCATTTATGTAAGCAGAGCTGTGGTTTATATCAGTTTCATAAGCAGATTTGAACTACATATGGTCCGTATTAGTAGGAAACATATTTCTTTTTTTCAGGGCATGCTCATGGTTCTTGCTGTATTTTAGAATGTGGAAAAAAGAGCTTGCTTCTTTCCCTAAAGCAGATTTTGTTTCAGGGATGAGAACGCTGGTCTGAATTTCCCTTCACAAACGGAGTTAAACCCCAGGATCTGTGTCTTCCCACAAGCAAGAGTTCATTTCTGGTCAACCAATTGAATTTTGGGATCAAATGATTTTTCGCAGTCCACCAACCCAAACCGATTCTCACTATTAACTATAGAGCATTTATGTAAGTGGAGCTGTGGTTTGTATCAGTTTGACAAGCAGAGTTGAACGACATATGGTCTGTATGAGTAGGAAACACATTTCTTTTTTTCAGGGCATGCTCATGGTTCTTGAAGTATTTTAGACGCTGGAAAGAAGAGCCCTCTTCTTGTCTTCAAACAGAGTGTGTTTTAGGGATGAGTGCTCTGGTCTATATTTCCCTTCAGAAAGGGAGTTAAACCCCAGGATCTGTGTCTTCCTACAAGCAAGAGTTCATTTCTGGTAAAGCAAGTGAATTTTGGGCTCAAATGATTTTTCCCACTTCACGATCCCAACGCGATTCTCACTATTAACAAAAGAGCATTTATGTAAGCAGAGCTGTGGTTTGTATCAGTTTCATAAGCAGAGTTGAATTACATATGGTCCGTATGAGTAGGAAACACAGTTATTTATTATTATTATTTTTTTTTTTTGGTTGCTCATGGTTCTTAGTGTTTTGGAGACCCTGGAAAGAAGAGGATGATTCATGCCTTAAGACAGAGTGTTTTTCAGGTATGAGAATTCTGGTCTGAACTTCCCTTCAGAAACGGAGTTAAACCCCAGGATCTGTGTCTTCCTACAAGCAAGAATTCATTTATGGTTACCCCAGTGAATTTTGGGCTCAAATGATTTTTCGCATTTCACGATCCCAACGCGATTCTCACTATTAACTAAAGAGCATTTATGTAAGCAGAGCTGTGGTTTGTATCAGTTTCATAAGCAGAGTTGAACTCCATATGGTCCGTATGAGTAGGAAACACATTTTTTTTCAGGGCATGCTCATCGTTCTTGCTGTATTTTAGACTCTGGAAAGAAGAGCTTTCTTCTTGCGTTAAAACAGAGTGTGTTTCAGGGATGAGAACTCTGGTCTGAATTTCCCTTCAGAAAGGGAGTTAAACCACAGGATCTCTGTCTTCCTACAAGCAAGAGTTCATTTCTGGTAAACCAAGTGAATTTTCGGCTCAAATGATTTTCCACAGTTCTAGAACACAACGCGATTATCACTATTAATTAATGAGCATTTATGTAAGAGGAGCTGTGATGTGTATTAGTTTCATAAGAAGATTTGAACTACATATCGACCCTATGAGTAGGAAACACCGTTCTTTTTTCTTGGCATGCTTATAGTTCTTACAGTATTGAAGACCATGGAAAGAAGTGGATGCTTCTTGTCTTAAAATAGAGTGTGTTTCAGGGATGAGAACTCTGGTCTGAATTTCCCTTCAGAAATGGAGTTAAACCCCAGGATCTGTGTCTTCCTAAAAGCAAGAGTTCATTTCTGGTTACCCCAGTGAATTTTGGACTCAAATGATTTTTCGCAGTTCACGAACCCAATGTGATTCTCACTATTAACGAAACAGCACTTATGTATGCGGAGCTGTGGTTTGTATCAGTTTCATAAGCAGCGTTGAACAACATATGGTCTGTATGAGTAGGAAACACAGTTCTTTTTTTCAGGGCATGGTCATGGTTCTTGCTGTATTTTAGAATCTGGAAAGAAGAGCTTGCTTCTTGCGTTAAAACAGAGTGTGTTTCAGGGATGAGAACACTGGTCTGAATTTCCCTTCACAAACGGAGTTAAACCCCAGGATCTGTGTCTTCCCACAAGCAAGAGTTCATTTCTGGTCAACCAATTGAACTTTGGGATCAAATGATTTTTCGCAGTTCACCAACCCAAACCGATTCTCACTATTAACTAGAGAGCATTTATGTAAGAGGAGCTGTGGTTTGTATCAGTTTGACAAGCAGAGTTGAAGTACATATGGTCTTTATGGGTAGGAAACACATTTCTTTTTTTCAGGGCATGCTCATGGTTCTTGATGTATTTTAGTCGCTGGAAAGAAGAGCTTGCTTCTTGCGTTAAAACAGAGTGTGTTTCAGGGATGAGAACACGGGTCTGAATTTCTTTTCACAAACGGAGTTAAACCCCAGGATCTGTGTTGTCCTACAAGCAGGAGATCATTTCTGGTAAACAAAGTGAATTTTGGGCTCAAAAGATTTTACACAGAACACCAACTGAACATGATTCTCACTATTAACAAAAGAGACTTTATGTAAGAGGAGCTGTGGTTTGTATCAGTTTCATAAGCAGAGTTGAACTACATATGGTACGTATGAGTAGGAAACACACTTCTCTTTTTCAGGCCATGATCATGGTTCTTGCTGTAATTTAGAATCTGGAAAGAAGTGCTTGCTTCTTAGTTAAAACAGAGTGTTTTTCAGGTATGAGAACTCTGGTCTGAATTTCCCTTCAGAAACGGAGTTGAACCCCATGATCTGCGTCTTCCTACAAGCAAGAGTTCATTTATGGTAAACCCAGTGAATTTTCAGCTCAAATGATTTTTGGCAGTTCACAAACCCAACGCTATTCTCACTATTAACTAAAGAGGATTTATGTAAGAGGAGCTCTGGTTTGTATCAGTTTCATAAGCAGAGTTGAACTACATATGGTCCGTATGAATAGGAAACAAAGTTCTTCTTTTCAGGGCATTCTCATGGTTCTTGCTGTATTTTAGACTCTGGAAAGAAGAGCTTGCTTCTTGCGTTAAAACAGAGTGTGTTTCAGGGATAAGAACTCTGGTCTGAATTTCCCTTCAGAAACGGAGTTAAACCCCAGGATCTGTGTTGTCCTACAAGCAGGATATCATTTCTGGTAAACCAAGTGAATTTTGGACTCAAAAGATTTTACAGAGTACACCAACAGAACATGATTCTCACTATTAACTAAAGAGACTTTATGGAAGAGGAGCTGTGGATGTATCAGTTTCATAAGCAGAATTGAACTACATATGGTCCGTATGAGTAGGAAACACAGTTCTTTTTTTTTTTGGCATGATCATGGTTCTTGCTGTATTGGTGACGCTGGAAAGAAGAGGATGCTTCTTGTCTTAAAACAGATTTTGTTTCAGGGATGAGAACGCTGGTCTGAATTTCCCTTCACAAACGGAGTTAAACCACAGGGTGTGTGTCTTCCCACAAGCAAGAGTTCATTTCTGGTCAACCAATTGAATTTTGGGATCAAATGATTTTTCGCAGTTCACCAACCCAAACTGATTCTCACTATTAACTATAGAGCATTTATGTAAGAGGAGCTGTGGTTTGTATCAGTTTGATAAGCAGAGTTGAACTACATATGGTCTGTATGAGTAGGAAACACATTTCTTTTTTTCAGGGCATTCTCATGGTTCTTGATGTATTTTAGACTCTGGAAAGAAGAGCAATCTTCTTGCGTTAAAACAGAGTGTGTTTCAGGGATGAGAGCTCTGGTCTGAATTTCCCTTCAGAAAGGGAGTTAAACCCCAGGATCTGTGTCTTCCTACAAGCAAGAGTTCATTTCTGGTTACCCCAGTGAATTTTGCGCTCAAATGATTTTTCGCAGTTCACGATCCCAACGCGATTCTCACTATTAATTAAATAGCATTTATGTAAGCAGAGCTGTGGTTTGTATCAGTTTCATAAGCAGAATTGAATTACATATGGTCTGTATGAGTAGGAAACACAGTTATTTATTATTATTATTATTTTTTTTTGGTTGCTCATGGTTCTTACTGTTTTGGAGACCCTGGAAAGAAGAGGATGATTCATGCCTTAAGACAGAGTGTTTTTCTGGTATGAGAATTCTGGTCTGAACTTCCCTTCAGAAACGGAGTTAAACCGCAGGATCTGTGTCTTCCTACAAGCAAGAATTCATTTATGGTTACCCCAGTGAATTTTGGGCTCAAATGATTTTTCGCAATTCACGAACCCAACGCGATTCTCACTATTAACTAAAGAGCATTTATGTAAGCAGAGCTGTGGTTTGTATCAGTTTCATAAGCAGAGTTGAACTCCATATGGTCCGTATGAGTAGGAAACACATTTTTTTTTTCAGGGCATGCTCATCGTTCTTGCTGTATTTTAGACTCTGGAAAGAAGAGCTTTCTTCTTGCGTTAAAACAGAGTGTGTTTCAGGGATGAGAACTCTGGTCTTAATTTCCCTTCAGAAAGGGAGTTAAACCCCAGGATCTCTGTCTTCCTACAAGCAAGAGTTCATTTCTGGCAAACCAAGTGAATTTTCGGCTCAAATGATTTTCCACAGTTCTAGAACACAAGGCGATTATCACTATTAATTAATGAGCATTTATGTAAGAGGAGCTGTGATGTGTATTAGTTTCATAAGAAGATTTGAACTACATATCGTCCCTATGAGTAGGAAACACCGTTCTTTTTTCTTGGCATGCTTATAGTTCTTACTGTTTGAAGACCCTGGAAAGAAGTGGATGCTTTTTGTCTTAAAATAGAGTGTGTTTCAGGGATGAGAACTCTGGTCTGAATTTCCCTTCAGAAATGGAGTTAAACCCCAGGATCTGTGTCTTCCTAAAAGCAAGAGTTCATTTCTGGTTACCCCAGGGAATTTTGGACTCAAATGATTTTTCGCAGTTCACGAACCCACGTGATTCTCACTATTAACGAAACAGCACTTATGTATGCGGAGCTGTGGTTTGTATCAGTTTCATAAGCAGCGTTGAACTACATATGGTCTGTATGAGTAGAAAACACATTTCTCTTTTTCAGGGCATGCTCATGGTTCTTGCTGTATTTTAGAATCTGGAAGGAAGAGCTTGCTTCTTGCGTTAAAGCAGGTTGTGTTTCAGGGTTGAGAACGCTGGTCTGAATTTCCCTTCAGAAACGGAGTTAAACCCCAGGATCTGTGTTGTCCTACAAGCAGGAGATCATTTCTGGTAAACAAAGTGAATTTTGGGCTCAAAAGATTTTCCACAGTACACCAACAGAACATGATTCTCACTATTAACAAAAGAGACTTTATGGAAGAGGAGCTGTGGTTTGTATCAGTTTCATAAGCAGAGTTGAACTACATATGGTCCGTATGAGTAGGAAACACAGTTCTTTTTTTCTGGGCATGATCATGGTTCTTGCTGTATTGGTGAGGCTGGAAAGAAGAGAATGCTTCTTGTCTTAAAACAGAGTGTGTTTCGGGGATGAGAACTCTGGTCTGAATTTCCCTTCAGACACGGAGTTAAACCCCAGGATCTGTGTCTTCCTACCAGCAAGAGATCATTTATGGATACCCCAGTGAATCTTGGGCTCAAATTATTTTTCGCAGTTCACAATCCCAACGCGATTCTCACTATTAACAAAAGAGCATTTATGTAAGAGGAGCTGTGGTTTGTATCAGTTTGATAAGCAGAGTTGAACTACATATGGTCTGTATGAGTAGGAAACACATTTCTTTTTTTCAGGGCATTCTCATGGTTCTTGATGTATTTTAGACTCTGGAAAGAAGAGCAATCTTCTTGCGTTAAAACAGAGTGTGTTTCAGGATGAGAGCTCTGGTCTGAATTTCCCTTCAGAAAGGGAGTTAAACCCCAGGATCTGTGTCTTCCTACAAGCAAGAGTTCATTTCTGGTTACCCCAGTGAATTTTGCGCTCAAATGATTTTTCGCAGTTCACGATCCCAACGCGATTCTCACTATTAATTAAATAGCATTTATGTAAGCAGAGCTGTGGTTTGTATCAGTTTCATAAGCAGAATTGAATTACATATGGTCTGTATGAGTAGGAAACACAGTTATTTATTATTATTATTTTTTTTTTTTTTGGTTGCTCATGGTTCTTACTGTTTTGGAGACCCTGGAAAGAAGAGGATGATTCATGCCTTAAGACAGAGTGTTTTTCTGGTATGAGAATTCTGGTCTGAACTTCCCTTCAGAAACGGAGTTAAACCGCAGGATCTGTGTCTTCCTACAAGCAAGAATTCATTTATGGTTACCCCAGTGAATTTTGGGCTCAAATGATTTTTCGCAATTCACGAACCCAACGCGATTCTCACTATTAACTAAAGAGCATTTATGTAAGCAGAGCTGTGGTTTGTATCAGTTTCATAAGCAGAGTTGAACTCCATATGGTCCGTATGAGTAGGAAACACATTTTTTTTTTCAGGGCATGCTCATCGTTCTTGCTGTATTTTAGACTCTGGAAAGAAGAGCTTTCTTCTTGCGTTAAAACAGAGTGTGTTTCAGGGATGAGAACTCTGGTCTTAATTTCCCTTCAGAAAGGGAGTTAAACCCCAGGATCTCTGTCTTCCTACAAGCAAGAGTTCATTTCTGGCAAACCAAGTGAATTTTCGGCTCAAATGATTTTCCACAGTTCTAGAACACAAGGCGATTATCACTATTAATTAATGAGCATTTATGTAAGAGGAGCTGTGATGTGTATTAGTTTCATAAGAAGATTTGAACTACATATCGTCCCTATGAGTAGGAAACACCGTTCTTTTTTCTTGGCATGCTTATAGTTCTTACTGTATTGAAGACCCTGGAAAGAAGTGGATGCTTTTTGTCTTAAAATAGAGTGTGTTTCAGGGATGAGAACTCTGGTCTGAATTTCCCTTCAGAAATGGAGTTAAACCCCAGGATCTGTGTCTTCCTAAAAGCAAGAGTTCATTTCTGGTTACCCCAGGGAATTTTGGACTCAAATGATTTTTCGCAGTTCACGAACCCACGTGATTCTCACTATTAACGAAACAGCACTTATGTATGCGGAGCTGTGGTTTGTATCAGTTTCATAAGCAGCGTTGAACTACATATGGTCTGTATGAGTAGAAAACACATTTCTCTTTTTCAGGGCATGCTCATGGTTCTTGCTGTATTTTAGAATCTGGAAGGAAGAGCTTGCTTCTTGCGTTAAAGCAGGTTGTGTTTCAGGGTTGAGAACGCTGGTCTGAATTTCCCTTCAGAAACGGAGTTAAACCCCAGGATCTGTGTTGTCCTACAAGCAGGAGATCATTTCTGGTAAACAAAGTGAATTTTGGGCTCAAAAGATTTTCCACAGTACACCAACAGAACATGATTCTCACTATTAACAAAAGAGACTTTATGGAAGAGGAGCTGTGGTTTGTATCAGTTTCATAAGCAGAGTTGAACTACATATGGTCCGTATGAGTAGGAAACACAGTTCTTTTTTTCTGGGCATGATCATGGTTCTTGCTGTATTGGTGAGGCTGGAAAGAAGAGAATGCTTCTTGTCTTAAAACAGAGTATGTTTCGGGGATGAGAACTCTGGTCTGAATTTCCCTTCAGACACGGAGTTAAACCCCAGGATCTGTGTCTTCCTACCAGCAAGAGATCATTTATGGATACCCCAGTGAATCTTGGGCTCAAATTATTTTTCGCAGTTCACAATCCCAACGCGATTCTCACTATTAACAAAAGAGCATTTATGTAAGCAGAGCTGTGGTTTGTATCAGTTTCATAAGCAGAGTTGAACTAGATATGGTTTGTATTAGTAGGAAACATATTTCTTTTCTTCAGGGCATGCTCATGGTTCTTGCTGTATTTTAGAACCTGGAAAAAAGAGCTTGCTTCTTGCATTAAAGCAGATTTTGTTTCAGGGATAAGAATGCTGGTCTGAATTTCCCTTCACAAACGGAGTTAAACCCCAGGATCTGAATCTTCCTACAAGCAAGAGTTCATTTCTGGTTACCCCAGTGAATTTTGGGCTCAAATGAATTTTCGCAGTTCACGAACCCAACGCGATTCTCACTATTAACTAAACAGCATTTATTTATGCAAAGCTGTGGTTTGTATCAGTTTCATAAGCATAGTTGAACTACATATGGTCCGTATGATTAGAAAACACATTTCTTTTTTTCAGGGCATGCTCATGGTTCTTGCTGTATTTTAGAATCTAGAAAGAGGAGCTTGCATCTTAGTTAAAACAGAGTGTGTTTCAGGTATGAGAACTCTGGTCTGAATTTCCCTTCAGAAATGGAGTTGAACCCCATGATCTGCGTCTTCCTACAAGCACGAGTTCATTTATGCTAAACCCAGTGAATTTTCAGCTCAAATGATTTTTGGCAGTTCACAAACCCAACGCTATTCTCACTATTAACTACACAGGATTTATGTAAGAGGAGCTGTGGTTTGTATCTGTTTCATAAGCAGAGTTGAACTACATATGGTACGTATGAATAGGAAACAGAGTTCTTCTTTTCAGTGCATTCTCATGATTCTGCCTATATCTTAGACTCTGGAAAGAAGGGCTTGCTTCTAGCGTTAAAACAGAGTGCGTTTCAGGGATAAGACCTCTGGTCTGAATTTCCCTTCAGAAACGGAATTAAACCCCAGGATCTGTGTTGTCCTACAAGCAGGATATCATTTCTGGTAAACAATGTGAATATTGGGCTCAAAAGGTTTTACACAGTACACCAACAGAACATGATTCTCACTATTAACTAAAGAGCATTTATGTAAGAGGAGCTGTGGTTTGTATCAGTTTCATAAGCAGAGTTGAACTATATAAGGTCCGTATGAGTAGGAAATACAGTTCTTTTTTTCAGGGCATGCTCATGGTTCTTGCTGTATTGGTGACGCTGGAAAGAAGAGGATGCTTCTTGTCTTAAAACAGAGTGTGTTTCAGGGATGATAGCTCTGGTCTGCATATCCATTCAGAAACGGAGTTGAACCCCAGGATATGTGTCTTCCTACAAGCAAGAGTTCATTTCTGGTTACCCCAGTGAATTTTGGGCTCAAATGTTTTTTCGCAGTTCACGATCCCAACGCGATTCTCACTATTAACTAAAGAGCATTTATGTAAGCAGAGCTGTGGTTTATATCAGTTTCATAAGCAGATTTGAACTACATATGGTCCGTATTAGTAGGAAACATATTTCTTTTTTTCAGGGCATGCTCATGGTTCTTGCTGTATTTTAGAATGTGGAAAAAAGAGCTTGCTTCTTTCCCTAAAGCAGATTTTGTTTCAGGGATGAGAACGCTGGTCTGAATTTCCCTTCACAAACGGAGTTAAACCCCAGGATCTGTGTCTTCCCACAAGCAAGAGTTCATTTCTGGTCAACCAATTGAATTTTGGGATCAAATGATTTTTCGCAGTCCACCAACCCAAAACGATTCTCACTATTAACTATAGAGCATTTATGTAAGAGGAGCTGTGGTTTGTATCAGTTTGACAAGCAGAGTTGAACGACATATGGTCTGTATGAGTAGGAAACACATTTCTTTTTTTCAGGGCATGCTCATGGTTCTTGAAGTATTTTAGACGCTGGAAAGAAGAGCTTGCTTCTTGTCTTAAAACAGAGTGTGTTTTAGGGATGAGAGCTCTGGTCTATATTTCCCTTCAGAAAGGGAGTTAAACCCCAGGATCTGTGTCTTCCTACAAGCAAGAGTTCATTTCTGGTAAAGCAAGTGAATTTTGGGCTCAAATGATTTTTCCCACTTCACGATCCCAACGCGATTCTCACTATTAACAAAAGAGCATTTATGTAAGCAGAGCTGTGGTTTGTATCAGTTTCATAAGCAGAGTTGAATTACATATGGTCCGTATGAGTAGGAAACACAGTTATTTATTATTATTATTTTTTTTTTGGTTGCTCATGGTTCTTACTGTTTTGGAGACCCTGGAAAGAAGAGGATGATTCATGCCTTAAGACAGAGTGTTTTTCAGGTATGAGAATTCTGGTCTGAACTTCCCTTCAGAAACGGAGTTAAACCCCAGGATCTGTGTCTTCCTACAAGCAAGAATTCATTTATGGTTACCCCAGTGAATTTTGGGCTCAAATGATTTTTCGCAATTCACGAACCCAATGCGATTCTCACTATTAACTAAAGAGCATTTATGTAAGCAGAGCTGTGGTTTGTATCAGTTTCATAAGCAGAGTTGAACTCCATATGGTCCGTATGAGTAGGAAACACATTTTTTTTTCAGGGCATGCTCATCGTTCTTGCTGTATTTTAGACTCTGGAAAGAAGAGCTTTCTTCTTGCGTTAAAACAGAGTGTGTTTCAGGGATGAGAACTCTGGTCTGAATTTCCCTTCAGAAAGGGAGTTAAACCACAGGATCTCTGTCTTCCTACAAGCAAGAGTTCATTTCTGGTAAACCAAGTGAATTTTCGGCTCAAATGATTTTCCACAGTTCTAGAACACAAGGCGATTATCACTATTAATTAATGAGCATTTATGTAAGAGGAGCTGTGATGTGTATTAGTTTCATAAGAAGATTTGAACTACATATCGACCCTATGAGTAGGAAACACCGTGCTTTTTTCTTGGCATGCTTATAGTTCTTACAGTATTGAAGACCATGGAAAGAAGTGGATGCTTCTTGTCTTAAAATAGAGTGTGTTTCAGGGATGAGAACTCTGGTCTGAATTTCCCTTCAGAAATGGAGTTAAACCCCAGGATCTGTGTCTTCCTAAAAGCAAGAGTTCATTTCTGGTTACCCCAGTGAATTTTGGACTCAAATGATTTTTCGCAGTTCACGAACCCAACGTGATTCTCACTATTAACAAAACAGCACTTATGTATGCGGAGCTGTGGTTTGTATCAGTTTCAAAAGCATAGTTGAACTCCATATGGTCCGTATGAGTAGGAAACACATTTCTTTTTTTCAGGGCATGCTCATGGTTCTTGCTGTATTTTAGAATCTGGAAAGAGGAGCTTCCATTTTAGTTAAAACAGAGTGTGTTTCAGGTATGAGAACTCTGGTCTGAATTTCCCTTCAGAAACGGAGTTGAACCCCATGATCTGCGTCGTCCTACAAGCACGAGTTCATTTATGCTAAACCCAGTGAATTTTCAGCTCAAATGTTTTTTCGCACTTCACGTTCCCAACACGAGTCTCACTATTAACTAAAGAGCATTTATGTAAGCAGAGCTGTGGTTTATATCAGTTTCATAAGCAGATTTGAACTACATATGGTCCGTATTAGTAGGAAACATATTTCTTTTTTTCAGGGCATGCTCATGGTTCTTGCTGTATTTTAGAATGTGGAAAAAAGAGCTTGCTTCTTTCCCTAAAGCAGATTTTGTTTCAGGGATGAGAACGCTGGTCTGAATTTCCCTTCACAAACGGAGTTAAACCCCAGGATCTGTGTCTTCCCACAAGCAAGAGTTCATTTCTGGTCAACCAATTGAATTTTGGGATCAAATGATTTTTCGCAGTTCACCAACCCAAACCGATTCTCACTATTAACTATAGAGCATTTATGTAAGAGGAGCTGTGGTTTGTATCAGTTTGATAAGCAGAGTTGAACTACATATGGTCTGTATGAGTAGGAAACACATTTCTTTTTTTCAGGGCATTCTCATGGTTCTTGATGTATTTTAGACTCTGGAAAGAAGAGCAATCTTCTTGCGTTAAAACAGAGTGTGTTTCAGGGATGAGAGCTCTGGTCTGAATTTCCCTTCAGAAAGGGAGTTAAACCCCAGGATCTGTGTCTTCCTACAAGCAAGAGTTCATTTCTGGTTACCCCAGTGAATTTTGCGCTCAAATGATTTTTCGCAGTTCACGATCCCAACGCGATTCTCACTATTAATTAAATAGCATTTATGTAAGCAGAGCTGTGGTTTGTATCAGTTTCATAAGCAGAATTGAATTACATATGGTCTGTATGAGTAGGAAACACAGTTATTTATTATTATTATTTTTTTTTTTTTGGTTGCTCATGGTTCTTACTGTTTTGGAGACCCTGGAAAGAAGAGGATGATTCATGCCTTAAGACAGAGTGTTTTTCTGGTATGAGAATTCTGGTCTGAACTTCCCTTCAGAAATGGAGTTAAACCGCAGGATCTGTGTCTTCCTACAAGCAAGAATTCATTTATGGTTACCCCAGTGAATTTTGGGATCAAATGATTTTTTGCAATTCACGAACCCAACGCGATTCTCACTATTAACTAAAGAGCATTTATGTAAGCCAAGCTGTGGTTTGTATCAGTTTCATAAGCAGAGTTGAACTCCATATGGTCCGTATGAGTAGGAAACACATTTTTTTTTTCAGGGCATGCTCATCGTTCTTGCTGTATTTTAGACTCTGGAAAGAAGAGCTTTCTTCTTGCGTTAAAACAGAGTGTGTTTCAGGGATGAGAACTCTGGTCTTAATTTCCCTTCAGAAAGGGAGTTAAACCCCAGGATCTCTGTCTTCCTACAAGCAAGAGTTCATTTCTGGCAAACCAAGTGAATTTTCGGCTCAAATGATTTTCCACAGTTCTAGAACACAAGGCGATTATCACTATTAATTAATGAGCATTTATGTAAGAGGAGCTGTGATGTGTATTAGTTTCATAAGAAGATTTGAACTACATATCGTCCCTATGAGTAGGAAACACCGTTCTTTTTTCTTGGCATGCTTATAGTTCTTACTGTATTGAAGACCCTGGAAAGAAGTGGATGCTTTTTGTCTTAAAATAGAGTGTGTTTCAGGGATGAGAACTCTGGTCTGAATTTCCCTTCAGAAATGGAGTTAAACCCCAGGATCTGTGTCTTCCTAAAAGCAAGAGTTCATTTCTGGTTACCCCAGGGAATTTTGGACTCAAATGATTTTTCGCAGTTCACGAACCCACGTGATTCTCACTATTAACGAAACAACACTTATGTATGCGGAGCTGTGGTTTGTATCAGTTTCATAAGCAGCGTTGAACTACATATGGTCTGTATGAGTAGAAAACACATTTCTCTTTTTCAGGGCATGCTCATGGTTCTTGCTGTATTTTAGAATCTGGAAGGAAGAGCTTGCTTCTTGCGTTAAAGCAGGTTGTGTTTCAGGGTTGAGAACGCTGGTCTGAATTTCCCTTCAGAAACGGAGTTAAACCCCAGGATCTGTGTTGTCCTACAAGCAGGAGATCATTTCTGGTAAACAAAGTGAATTTTGGGCTCAAAAGATTTTCCACAGTACACCAACAGAACATGATTCTCACTATTAACAAAAGAGACTTTATGGAAGAGGAGCTGTGGTTTGTATCAGTTTCATAAGCAGAGTTGAACTACATATCGTCCGTATGAGTAGGAAACACAGTTCTTTTTTTCTGGGCATGATCATGGTTCTTGCTGTATTGGTGAGGCTGGAAAGAAGAGAATGCTTCTTGTCTTAAAACAGAGTGTGTTTCGGGGATGAGAACTCTGGTCTGAATTTCACTTCAGACACGGAGTTAAACCCCAGGATCTGTGTCTTCCTACCAGCAAGAGATCATTTATGGATACCCCAGTGAATCTTGGGCTCAAATTATTTTTCGCAGTTCACAATCCCAACGCGATTCTCACTATTAACAAAAGAGCATTTATGTAAGCAGAGCTGTGGTTTGTATCAGTTTCATAAGCAGAGTTGAACTAGATATGGTTTGTATTAGTAGGAAACATATTTCTTTTCTTCAGGGCATGCTCATGGTTCTTGCTGTATTTTAGAACCTGGAAAAAAGAGCTTGCTTCTTGCGTTAAAGCAGATTTTGTTTCAGGGATAAGAACGCTGGTCTGAATTTCCCTTCACAAACGGAGTTAAACCCCAGGATCTGAATCTTCCTACAAGCAAGAGTTCATTTCTGGTTACCCCAGTGAATTTTGGGCTCAAATGATTTTTCGCAGTTCACGAACCCAACGCGATTCTCACTATTAACTAAACAGCATTTATTTATGCAAAGCTGTGGTTTGTATCAGTTTTTATAAGCATAGTTGAACTACATATGGTCCGTATGATTAGAAAACACATTTCTTTTTTTCAGGGTATGCTCATGGTTCTTGCTGTATTTTAGAATCTGGAAAGAGGAGCTTGCATCTTAGTTAAAACAGAGTGTGTTTCAGGTATGAGAACTCTGGTCTGAATTTCCCTTCAGAAACGGAGTTGAACCCCATGATCTGCGTCTTCCTACAAGCACGAGTTCATTTATGCTAAACCCAGTGAATTTTCAGCTCAAATGATTTTTGGCAGTTCACAAACCCAACGCTATTCTCACTATTAACTACACAGGATTTATGTAAGAGGAGCTGTGGTTTGTATCTGTTTCATAAGCAGAGTTGAACTACATATGGTCCGCATGAATAGGAAACAGAGTTCTTCTTTTCAGTGCATTCTCATGATTCTTGCTATATCTTAGACTCTGGAAAGAAGGGCTTGCTTCTAGCGTTAAAACAGAGTGCGTTTCAGGGATAAGACCTCTGGTCTGAATTTCCCTTCAGAAACGGAATGAAACCCCAGGATCTGTGTTGTCCTACAAGCAGGATATCATTTCTGGAAAACAAAGTGAATTTTGGGCTCAAAAGGTTTTACACGGTACACCAACAGAACATGATTCTCACTATTAACTAAAGAGCATTTATGTAAGAGGAGCTGTGGTTTGTATCAGTTTCATAAGCAGAGTTGAACTATATATGGTCCGTATGCGTAGGAAATACAGTTCTTTTTTTCTGTGCATGATCATGGTTCTTGCTGTATTGGTGACGCTAGAAAGAAGAGGATGCTTCTTGTCTTAAAACAGAGTGTGTTTCAGGGATGATAGCTCTGGTCTGAATATCCATTCAGAAACGGAGTTGAACCCCAGGATATGTGTCTTCCTACAAGCAAGAGTTCATTTCTGGTTACCCCAGTGAATTTTGGCCTCAAATGTTTTTTCGCAGTTCATGATCCCAACGCGAGTCTCACTATTAACTAAAGAGCATTTATGTAAGCAGAGCTGTGGTTTATATCAGTTTCATAAGCAGATTTGAACTACATATGGTCCGTATTAGTAGGAAACATATTTCTTTTTTTCAGGGCATGCTCATGGTTCTTGCTGTATTTTAGAATGTGGAAAAAGGAGCTTGCTTCTTTCCCTAAAGCAGATTTTGTTTCAGGGATGAGAACGCTGGTATGAATTTCCCTTCACAAACGGAGTTAAACCCCAGGATCTGTGTCTTCCCACAATCAAGAGTTCATTTCTGGTCAACCAATTGAATTTTGGGATCAAATGATTTTTCGCAGTTCACCAACCCAAACCGATTCTCACTATTAACTATAGAGCATTTATGTAAGAGGAGCTGTGATTTGTATCAGTTTGATAAGCAGAGTTGAACTACATATGGTCTGTATGTGTAGGAAACACATTTCTTTTTTTCAGGGCATGCTCATGGTTCTTGATGTATTTTAGACGCTGGAAAGAAGAGCTTGCTTCTTGTCTTAAAACAGAGTGTGTTTTAGGGATGAGAGCTCTGGTCTGAATTTCCCTTCAGAAAGGGAGTTAAACCACAGGATCTGTGTCTTCCTACAAGCAAGATTTCATTTCTGGTTACCCCGGTGAATTTTGCGCTCAAATGATTTTTCGCAGTTCACGATCCCAACGCGATTCTCACTATTAATTAAAGAGCATTTATGTAAGCAGAGCTGTGGTTTGTATCAGTTTCATAAGCAGAGTTGAATTACATATGGTCCGTATGAGTAGAAAACACAGTTATTTATTTTTTTTTTTTTTTTTTTTGGTTGCTCATGGTTCTTACTGTTTTGGAGACCCTGGAAAGAAGAGGATGATTCATGCCTTAAGTCAGAGTGTTTTTCAGGTATGAGAATTCTGGTCTGAACTTCCCTTCAGAAACGGAGTTAAACCCCAGGATCTGTGTCTTCCTACAAGCAAGAATTCATTTATGGTTACCCCAGTGAATTTTGGGCTCAAATGATTTTTCGCAATTCACGAACCCAACGCGATTCTCACTAATAATTAAAGAGCATTTATGTAAGCAGAGCTGTGGTTTGTATCAGTTTCATAAGCAGAGTTGAACTCCATATGGTCCGTATGAGTAGGAAACACATTTTTTTTTCAGGGCATGCTCATCGTTCTTGCTGTATTTTAGACTCTGGAAAGAAGAGCTTTCTTCTTGCGTTAAAACAGAGTGTGTTTCAGGGATGAGAACTCTGGTCTGAATTTCCCTTCAGAAAGGGAGTTAAACCCCAGGATCTGTGTCTTCCTACAAGCAAGAGTTCATTTCTTATTAACCAAGTGAATTTTCGGCTCAAATGATTTTCCACAGTTCTAGAACACAAAGCGATTATCACTATTAATTAATGAGCATTTATGTAAGAGGAGCTGTGTTGTGTATCAGTTTCATAAGCAGATTTGAACTACATATCGTCCCTATGAGTAGGAAACACCGTTCTTTTTTCTTGGCATGCTTATGGTTCTTACTGTATTGAAGACCCTGGAAAGAAGAGGATGCTTCTTGTCTTAAAATAGAGTGTGTTTCAGGGATGAGAACTCTGGTCTGAATTTCCCTTCAGAAGTGGAGTTAAACCCCAGGATCTGTGTCTTCCTACAAGCAAGAGTTCATTTCTGGTTACCCCAGTGAATTTTGGGATCAAATGATTATTCACAGTTCACGAACCCAACGCTATTCTCACTATTAACTAAAGAGGATTTATATAAGAGGAGCTGTGGTTTGTATCAGTTTCATAAGAGGAGTTGAACTACATATGATCCGTATGAGTAGAAAACACATTTCTCTTTTTCAGGGCATGCTCATGGTTCTTGCTGTATTTTAGAATCTGGAAGGAAGAGCTTGCTTCTTGCGTTAAAGCAGGTTGTGTTTCAGGGTTGAGAACGCTGGTCTGAATTTCCCTTCAGAAACGGAGTTAAACCCCAGGATCTGTGTGTTCCTACAAGCAGGAGATCATTTCTGGTAAACAAAGTGAATTTTTGGCTCAAAAGATTTTACAGAGTACACCAACAGAACATGATTCTCACTATTAACAAAAGAGACTTTATGGAAGAGGAGCTGTGGTTTGTATCAGTTTCATAAGGAGAGTTGAACTACATGTTTTCTGTATGAGTCGGAAACACAGTTCTATTTTCTGTGCATGCTCATGTTTCTTACTATATTGGAGACGCTGGAAAGAAGAGGATGATTCTTTCCTTAAAACAGAGTGTGTTTCGGGGATGAGAAATCTGGTCTGAATTTCCCTTCAGAAATGGAGTTAAACCACAGGATCTGTGCCTTCCTACAAGCAAGAGTTCATTTCAGGAAAACCCAGTGAATTTTGGGCTCAAATGATTTTTTGCAGTTCACGAACCCAACACTATTCTCACCATTAACTAAAGAGAATTTATGAAAGAGGACCTGTGGTTTGTATCAGTTTCTTAAGCAGAGTTGAACTACATATGGTCCATATGAGTAGGAAACACAGTTCTTTTTTCTTGGCATGCTTAGGGTTCTTGCTGTAACTTAGAATCTGGAAAGAAGAGCTTGCTTCTTCTTAAAAACAGAGTGAGTTTCAGGTGTGAGAACTCTGGTCTGAATTTCCCTTCAGAAATGGAGTTAAACCCCAGGATCTGTGTGTTCCTACAAGCAAGAGTTCATTTATGGTAAACCCAGTGAATTTTTGGCTCAAATGATTTTTCGCAGTTCAAAAAACCAACGCTATTTCCAATATTAACTAAAGAGGATTTATGAAAGAGGACCTGTGGTTTGTATCAGTTTCTTAAGCAGAGTTGAACTACATATGGTCCCTATGAGTAGGAAACACAGTTCTTTTTTCTTGGCATGCTTAGGGTTCTTATTGTATTGGAGACCCTGGAAAGAAGAGCATGCTTCTTGTGTTAAAACAGAGTGTGTTTCAGGGATGACAACTCTGGTCTGAATTTCCCTTCAGAACCAGAGTTAATCCCATTGATCAGTGTTGTCCTACAAGCAGGAGAACATTTCTGTTAAACAAAGTGAATTTTGGCCTCAAAAGATTTTACACAGTAAACAAACAGAACATGATTCTCACTATTAACTAAAGAGGATTTATGTAAGAGGAGCTGTGGTTTGTATCAGTTTCATAAGCAGATTTGAACTACATATCGTCCCTATGAGTAGGAAACACCGTTCTTTTTTCTTGGCATGCTTATGGTTCTTACTGTATTGAAGACCCTGGAAAGAAGAGGATGCTTCTTGTCTTAAAATAGAGTGTGTTTCAGGGATGAGAACTCTGGTCTGAATTTCCCTTCAGAAATGTAGTTAAACCCCAGGAACTGTGTCTTCCTACAAGCAAGAGTTCATTTCTGGTAAACCCAGTGAATTTTGGCTCAAATGATTTTTCGCAGTTCAAGAACCCTACGCTCATCTCGCTATTAACTAAAGAACATTTATGTAAGAAGAGCTGTGGTTTGCATCAGTTTCATAAGTAGAGTTGAACTACATATGGTCCGTATGAGTAGGAAACACAGTTCTTTTTTTCTGCCCATGCTCATGGTTCTTACTATATTGGATATGCTGGAAAGAAGAGGATGATTCTTGCCTTAAAACAGAGTGTTTTTCAGGGATGAGATCTCTGGTCTGAATTTGTCTTCAGAAAAGGAGTTAAACCCCAGGATCAGTGTCTTCCTACAAGCAAGAGTTCATTTATGGTAAACCCAGTGATTTTTGGGTTCAAATGATTTTTCGCAGTTCAGGAACCCTACGCTATTCACACTATTAACTAATGAGGATTTACATAAGAGGAGCTGTGGTTTGTATCAGTTTCATAAGCAGAGTTGAACTACATATTTTCTGTATTAGTAGGAAACACAGTTCTTTTTTTCTGGGCATGCTCATGTTTCTTACTATATTGGATACGCTGGAAAGAAGAGGATGATTCTTGCCTTAAAACAGAGTGTTTTTCAGGGATGAGATCTCTGGTCTGAATTTGTCTTCAGAAAAGGAGTTAAACCCCAGGATCAGTGTCTTCCTACAAGCAAGAGTTCATTTATGGTAAACCCAGTGATTTTTTGGCTCAAATGATTTTTCGCAGTTCAGGAACCCTACGCTATTCACACTATTACCTAAAGAGAATTTATTTAAGAGGAGCTGTGGTTTTTATCAGTTTCATAAGCAGAGTTGATCTACATATGATCCGTCTGAGTAGGTAACATAGTTTTTTTTTTCAGGGCATGCTCATGGTTCTTGCTGTATTTTAGACTCTAGAATGAAGAGCTTGTTTCTTGCGTTAAAACAGAGTGTGTTTCAGGGATGAGAACTCTGGTCTGAATTTCCCTTCAGAAAAGGAGTTAAACCCCAGGATCTTTGTCTTCCTACAAGCAAGAGTTCATTTCTGGTTAGCTAGTGAATTTTGGGGTCAAATGATTTATCGCAATTCACAAACCATATGCTATTCTCACTATTAACTAAAGAGGATTTATGTAAGAGGAGCTGTGGTTTGTATCAGTTTCATAAGCAGAATTGAACTACATATGGTCCGTATGAGTAGGAAACACAGTTCCTTTTTTCTGTGCATGCTCATGGTTCTTGCTGTATTGGAGACGCTGGAAAGAAGAGCTTGCTTCTTGCCTTAAAACAGAGTGTTTTCCAGGTTGAGAATTGTGGTCTGAATTTGTCTTCAGAAACAGAGAGCAATTATGTAAGACGAGGTGTAGGATGTATGTGTTTCATAAGCATAGTTGAACTAAATATGGTCCGTATGATTAGGAAACACAGTTTTTTTTTCAGGCCATGCTCATGGTTCTTGCTGTATTTTAGACTCTGGAAAGAAGAGCTTGCCTCTTCATTAAAACAGAGTGTGTTTCAAGGATGAGAACTCTGGTCTGAATTTCCCTGCAGTAACGGAGTTATGCCCTAGGATCTTTGTCTTCCTACAATAAGAGTGCATTTCTGGTACACACAGTGAATTTTGTGCTCAAATGATTTTTTGCAGTTCACGAACCCAACTCGATTCTCAGTATTAACTAAAGAGCATTTATGTAAGAGTAGCTGTAGTTTGTATCAGTTTCATAAGCAGAGTTGAACTACATATGGTCCGTATGAGTAGGAAACACAGATCTTTTTTTCTGCGCATGTTCATGGTGCTTGCTGTATTGGAGACGCTGGAAAGAAGAGCTTGCTTCCTGCCTTAAAACAGAGTGTTTTTCAGGGTTGAGAATTCTGGTCTGAATTTGCCTTCACAAACGGAGTTAAACCCCAGGATCTGTGTCTTCCTACAATAAGAGTGCATTTCTGGTAAACCTAGTGAATTTTGGGCTCAAATAATTTTTCCCAGTTCACGAACCCCACGCTATTCTCACTATTAACTAAAGAGGATTTATGTAAGAGGAGCTGTGGTTTGTATCAGTTTCATAAGCAGAGTTGGACTACATATTTTCTATATGAGTTGGAAACACAGTTCTAATTTCTGGGAATGCTCATGTTTCTTACTATATAGGAGACGCTGGAAAGAAGAGAATGATTCTTGCCTTAACACAGAGTGTTATTCAGGGATGAGAACTCTGGTCTGAATTTGTCTTCAGAAAAGGAGTTAAACCCCAGGATCAGTGTCTTCCTACAAGAAAGAGTTCAGTTCTGGTAAACCCAGTGATTTTTGGGCTCAAATGATTTTTTGCAGTTCAGTAACCCTACGCTATTCTCACTATTAACTAAAGAGCATTTATGTAAGAGGAGGTGTGGTCTGTATCAGTTTCATAAGCAGAGTTGAACTACATATGGTCCGTATGAATAGGAAACAGAATTCTTTTTTCCAGGCCATGCTCATGGTTATTGCTGTATTTTAGACTCTGGAAAGAAGAGCGTGCTTCATCGTTTAAATAGAGTGTGTTTCAGGGATGAGAACTCTGGTCTCAATTTCCCTGCATAAAAGGAGTTAAATCCCAGGATCTGTGTCTTCCTACAAGCAAGAGTTCATTTCTGGTAAACCCAGTGAATTTTGTTCTCAAATGATTTTTCCCAATTCACGAACCCTATGATATTCACACTATTAACTAAAGAGGATTTATGTAAGAGGAGCTGTGGTTTGTATCAGTTTCATAAGCAGAGTTGAACTACATATGGTCTGTAGGAGAAGGAATCACAGTTCTTTTTTTCTGGGCCTGCTCATGTTTCTTAGTATATTGGAGACGCTGGAAAGAATAGGATGATTCTTGCCTTAAAACAGAGTGTTTTTCAGGGATGAGAACTCTGGTCTCACTTTGTCTTCAGAAAAGGAGTTAAACCCCAGGATCAGTGTCTTCCTACAAGTAAGAGTTCATTTCTGGTAAACCCAGGGTTTTTTGGGCTCAAATGATTTTTCGCAGTTCAGGAACCCTACACTATTCTCACTATTAACTAAAGAGCATTTTTGTAAGGGGAGGTGTGGTCTATATCAGTTTCATAAGCAAAGTTGAACTACATATGGTCCGTATGAATAGGAAACAACGTTCTTTTTTTCAGGCCATGCTCATGGTTATTGCTGTATTTTAGACTCTGGAATGATGAGCGTGCTTCTTCGTTTAAACAGAGTGTGTTTCAGGGATGAGAACTCTGGTAGCAATTTCCCTGCAGTAACGGAGTTAATCCCCAGGATCTCTGTCTTCCTACAACCAAGAGTACCTTTCTAGTATACCCAGTGAATTTTGGGCTCAAATGATTTTTCGCAGTTAACGAACCCTACGCAATTCTCACTATTAACCAATGAGGATTTATGTAAGAACAGCTGTGCTTTATATCAGGTTCATAAGCAGAGTTGAACTACATATGGTCTGTATGAGTCGGAAACACAGTTCTATTTTCTATGCATGCTCATGTTTCTTACTATATTGGAGACGCTGGAAGGAAGAGGATGATTCTTGCCTTAAAACAGAGTGTTTTTAAGGGATGAGAACTCTGGTCTGAATTTTCCTTCAGTAACAGAGTTAAAACCAAGGATCAGTTTCTTCCTACAAGCAAGAGTTCATTTCTGGTTACCCAGTGAATTTTGGGCTCCAAAGATTTTTTGCAGTTCACAAACCCTATGCTATTCTCACTATTAACTAAAGAGGATTTATGTAAGAGGAGCCTTGGTTTGTATCAGTTTCATAAGCAGAGTTGAACTACATATTTTCTGTATGAATTGGAAACACAGTTCTATTTTCTCGGCATGCTCATGTTTCTTACTATATTGGAGACGCTGGAAAGAAGAGGATGATTCTTGCCTTAAAACAGAGTGTTTTTCAGGGATGAGAACTCTGGTCTGAATTTTCCTTCAGAAACGGAGTTAAAACCAAGGGTCAGATTCTTCCTACACGCAAGAGTTCATTTCTGATTACCCAGTGAATTTTGGGATCAAATGTTTTTTCGCAGTTCACGAACCATATGCTATTCTCACTATTGACTAAAGAGGATTTATGTAAGAGGAGCTGTGGTTTGTATCAGTTTCATAAGCAGAGTTGAACTACATATGGTCCGTATGAGTAAGATACACAGTTCTTTTTTTCTGGGCATGCTCATGTTTCTTGCTGTATTGGAGAAACTGGAAAGAAGAGCTTGCTTCTTGCTTTAAAACAGAGTGTTTTTCAGGGTTGAGAATTCTGGTCTGAATTTGTCTTCAGAAACGGAGTTAAAGCCCAGGATCTGAGTCTTCCTACAAGAAAGAATTCAATTCTGGTATAACCAGTGAATTTTGGGCTCAAATGATTTTTCGCTGTTCATGAACCGAAAGCTATTCTCACTATTAAAAAAATGAGCAATTATGTAAGACAAGGTGTAGTCTGTATCAGTTTCATAAGCAGATTTGAAGTACATATGGTCCGTATGATTAGGAAACACAGTTCTTTTTTTCAGGACATGCTCATGGTTCTTGCTGTATTTTTGACTCTGGAAAGAAGATCTTGATTCTTCGTTAAAACAGAGTGTGTTTCAAGGATGAGAACTCTGGTCTGAATTTCCCTGCAGTAACGGAGTTAACCCCAGGATCTGTGTCTTCCTACAATAAGAGTGCATTTCTGGCAAACCCAGTGATTTTTAGGCTCAAATGATTTTTCGCAGTTCACGAACCCTACTCTATTCTCACTATTAACTGAAGAGCATTTATGTAAGAGGAGCTGTGGTTTGTAACAGTTTCATAAGCAGAGTTGAACTACATATTTTCTGTATGAGTCGGAAACACAGTTCTATTTTCTGGGCATGCTCATGTTTCTTACTATATTGGAGACGCTGGAAAGAATAGGATGATTCTTGCCTTAAAACAGAGTGTTTTTCAGGGATGAGAACTCTGGTCTGAATTTTCCTTCAGAAACGGAGTTAAAACCAAGGATCAGTTTCTTCCTACAAGCAAGAGTTCATTTCTGGTTACCCAGTGAATTTTGGGCTCAAATTATTTTTCGCAGTTCAAGAACCCAACACGATTCTCACTATTAAATAAAGAGCATTTATGTAAGAGGAGCTGTAGTTTGTATCAGTTTCATAAGCAGAGTTGAACTACATATGGTCCGTATGAGTAGGAAACACAGATCTTTTTTTCTGCGCATGCTCATGGTTCTTGCTGTATTGGAGATGCTGGAAAGAAGAGCTTGCTACCTGCCTTAAAACAGAGTGTTCTTCAGGGTTGAGAATTCTGGTCTGAATTTGTCTTCAGAAACGGAGTTAAACCCCAGGATCTGTGTCTTCCTACAATAAGAGAGCATTTCTGGTAAACCCAGTGAATTTTGGGCTCAAATGATTTTTCCCAGTTCACGAACCCTATGCTATTCTCACTATTAACTAAAGAGGATTTATGTAAGAGGAGCTGTGGTTTGTATCAGTTTCATAAGCAGAGTTGAACTACATATTTTCTGTATGAATCGGAAACACAGTTCTATTTTCTGGGCATGCTCATGTTTTTTACTACATTGGAGACGCTGGAAAGAAGAGGATGATTCTTGCCTTAAAACAGAGTGTTTTTCAGGGATGAGAACTCTGGTCTGAATTTTTCTTCAGAAATGGTGTTAAAACCAAGGATCAGTTTCTTCCTACAAGCAAGAGTTCATTTCTGGTTACCCAGTGAATTTTGGGCTCAAATAATTTTTCGCAGTTCAAGAACCCAACACGATTCTCACTATTAACTAAAGAGCATTTATGTAAGAGGAGCTGTAGTTTGTATCAGTTTCATAAGCAGTGTTGAACTACATATGGTCCGTATGAGTAGAAAACACAGTTCTTTTTTTCTGGGCATGCTCATGTTTCTTGCTGTATTGGAGAAACTGGAAAGAAGAGCTTGCTTCTTGCTTTAAAACAGAGTGTTTTTCAGGGTTGAGAATTCTGGTCTGAATTTGTCTTCAGAAACGGAGTTTAACCCCAGGATCTGAGTCTTCCTACAAGAAAGAATTCAATTCTGGTAAACCCAGTGAATTTTGGGCTCAAATGATTTTTCGCTGTTCATGAACCGAAAGCTATTCTCACTATTTAAAAAAAGAGCAATTATGTAAGACAAGGTGTAGTCTGTATCAGTTTCATAAGCAGATTTGAAGTACATATGGTCCGTATGATTAGGAAACACAGTTCTTTTTTTCAGGCCATGCTCATGGTTCTTGCTGTATTTTAGACTCTTGAAAGAAGATCTTGATTCTTCGTTAAAACAGAGTGTGTTTCAAGGATGAGAACTCTGGTCTGAATTTCCCTGCAGTAACGGAGTTAACCCCAGGATCTGTGTCTTCCTACAATAAGAGTGCATTTCTGGCAAACCCAGTGATTTTTGGGCTCAAATGATTTTTCGCAGTTCACGAACCCTACTCTATTCTCACTATTAACTGAAGAGCATTTATGTAAGAGGAGCTGTGGTTTGTAACAGTTTCATAAGCAGAGTTGAACTACATATTTTCTGTATGAGTCGGAAACACAGTTCTATTTTCTGGGCATGCTCATGTTTCTTACTATATTGGAGACGCTGGAAAGAATAGGATGATTCTTGCCTTAAAACAGAGTGTTTTTCAGGGATGAGAACTCTGGTCTGAATTTTCCTTCAGAAACGGAGTTAAAACCAAGGATCAGTTTCTTCCTACAAGCAAGAGTTCATTTCTGGTTACCCAGTGAATTTTGGGCTCAAATTATTTTTCGCAGTTCAAGAACCCAACTCGATTCTCAGTATTAACTAAAGAGCATTTATGTAAGAGTAGCTGTAGTTTGTATCAGTTTCATAAGCAGAGTTGAACTACATATGGTCCGTATGAGTAGGAAACACAGATCTTTTTTTCTGCGCATGTTCATGGTGCTTGCTGTATTGGAGACGCTGGAAAGAAGAGCTTGCTTCCTGCCTTAAAACAGAGTGTTTTTCAGGGTTGAGAATTCTGGTCTGAATTTGCCTTCACAAACGGAGTTAAACCCCAGGATCTGTGTCTTCCTACAATAAGAGTGCATTTCTGGTAAACCTAGTGAATTTTGGGCTCAAATAATTTTTCCCAGTTCACGAACCCCACGCCATTCTCACTATTAACTAAAGAGGATTTATGTAAGAGGAGCTGTGGTTTGTATCAGTTTCATAAGCAGAGTTGGACTACATATTTTCTATATGAGTTGGAAACACAGTTCTAATTTCTGGGAATGCTCATGTTTCTTACTATATAGGAGACGCTGGAAAGAAGAGAATGATTCTTGCCTTAACACAGAGTGTTATTCAGGGATGAGAACTCTGGTCTGAATTTGTCTTCAGAAAAGGAGTTAAACCCCAGGATCAGTGTCTTCCTACAAGAAAGAGTTCAGTTCTGGTAAACCCAGTGATTTTTGGGCTCAAATGATTTTTTGCAGTTCAGTAACCCTACGCTATTCTCACTATTAACTAAAGAGCATTTATGTAAGAGGAGGTGTGGTCTGTATCAGTTTCATAAGCAGAGTTGAACTACATATGGTCCGTATGAATAGGAAACAGAATTCTTTTTTCCAGGCCATGCTCATGGTTATTGCTGTATTTTAGACTCTGGAAAGAAGAGCGTGCTTCATCGTTTAAATAGAGTGTGTTTCAGGGATGAGAACTCTGGTCTCAATTTCCCTGCATAAAAGGAGTTAAATCCCAGGATCTGTGTCTTCCTACAAGCAAGAGTTCATTTCTGGTAAACCCAGTGAATTTTGTTCTCAAATGATTTTTCCCAATTCACGAACCCTATGATATTCACACTATTAACTAAAGAGGATTTATGTAAGAGGAGCTGTGGTTTGTATCAGTTTCATAAGCAGAGTTGAACTACATATGGTCTGTAGGAGAAGGAATCACAGTTCTTTTTTTCTGGGCCTGCTCATGTTTCTTAGTATATTGGAGACGCTGGAAAGAATAGGATGATTCTTGCCTTAAAACAGAGTGTTTTTCAGGGATGAGAACTCTGGTCTCACTTTGTCTTCAGAAAAGGAGTTAAACCCCAGGATCAGTGTCTTCCTACAAGTAAGAGTTCATTTCTGGTAAACCCAGGGTTTTTTGGGCTCAAATGATTTTTCGCAGTTCAGGAACCCTACGCTATTCACACTATTACCTAAAGAGAATTTATTTAAGAGGAGCTGTGGTTTTTATCAGTTTCATAAGCAGAGTTGATCTACATATGATCCGTCTGAGTAGGTAACATAGTTTTTTTTTTTCAGGGCATGCTCATGGTTCTTGCTGTATTTTAGACTCTAGAATGAAGAGCTTGTTTCTTGTGTTAAAACAGAGTGTGTTTCAGGGATGAGAACTCTGGTCTGAATTTCCCTTCAGAAAAGGAGTTAAACCCCAGGATCTTTGTCTTCCTACAAGCAAGAGTTCATTTCTGGTTAGCTAGTGAATTTTGGGGTCAAATGATTTATCGCAATTCACAAACCATATGCTATTCTCACTATTAACTAAAGAGGATTTATGTAAGAGGAGCTGTGGTTTGTATCAGTTTCATAAGCAGAATTGAACTACATATGGTCCGTATGAGTAGGAAACACAGTTCCTTTTTTCTGTGCATGCTCATGGTTCTTGCTGTATTGGAGACGCTGGAAAGAAGAGCTTGCTTCTTGCCTTAAAACAGAGTGTTTTCCAGGTTGAGAATTGTGGTCTGAATTTGTCTTCAGAAACGGAGAGCAATTATGTAAGATGAGGTGTAGGATGTATCAGTTTCATAAGCATAGTTGAACTAAATATGGTCCGTATGATTAGGAAACACAGTTTTTTTTTCAGGCCATGCTCATGGTTCTTGCTGTATTTTAGACTCTGGAAAGAAGAGCTTGCCTCTTCATTAAAACAGAGTGTGTTTCATGGATGAGAACTCTGGTCTGAATTTCCCTGCAGTAACGGAGTTATGCCCTAGGATCTTTGTCTTCCTACAATAAGAGTGCATTTCTGGTACACACAGTGAATTTTGTGCTCAAATGATTTTTTGCAGTTCACGAACCCAACTCGATTCTCAGTATTAACTAAAGAGCATTTATGTAAGAGTAGCTGTAGTTTGTATCAGTTTCATAAGCAGAGTTGAACTACATATGGTCCGTATGAGTAGGAAACACAGATCTTTTTTTCTGCGCATGTTCATGGTGCTTGCTGTATTGGAGACGCTGGAAAGAAGAGCTTGCTTCCTGCCTTAAAACAGAGTGTTTTTCAGGGTTGAGAATTCTGGTCTGAATTTGCCTTCACAAACGGAGTTAAACCCCAGGATCTGTGTCTTCCTACAATAAGAGTGCATTTCTGGTAAACCTAGTGAATTTTGGGCTCAAATAATTTTTCCCAGTTCACGAACCCCACGCTATTCTCACTATTAACTAAAGAGGATTTATGTAAGAGGAGCTGTGGTTTGTATCAGTTTCATAAGCAGAGTTGGACTACATATTTTCTATATGAGTTGGAAACACAGTTCTAATTTCTGGGAATGCTCATGTTTCTTACTATATAGGAGACGCTGGAAAGAAGAGAATGATTCTTGCCTTAACACAGAGTGTTATTCAGGGATGAGAACTCTGGTCTGAATTTGTCTTCAGAAAAGGAGTTAAACCCCAGGATCAGTGTCTTCCTACAAGAAAGAGTTCAGTTCTGGTAAACCCAGTGATTTTTGGGCTCAAATGATTTTTTGCAGTTCAGTAACCCTACGCTATTCTCACTATTAACTAAAGAGCATTTA
The DNA here is from genome assembly GCA_949786405.1 of Onychomys arenicola. Lineage (NCBI taxonomy): Eukaryota > Metazoa > Chordata > Mammalia > Rodentia > Cricetidae > Onychomys > Onychomys arenicola. The sequence continues at coordinate 303,099 of CATKUM010000003.1, forward strand.
TGTAAGAGGAGGTGTGGTCTGTATCAGTTTCATAAGCAGAGTTGAACTACATATGGTCCGTATGAATAGGAATCAGAATTCTTTTTTCCAGGCCATGCTCATGGTTATTGCTGTATTTTAGACTCTGGAAAGAAGAGCGTGCTTCATCGTTTAAATAGAGTGTGTTTCAGGGATGAGAACTCTGGTCTCAATTTCCCTGCATAAAAGGAGTTAAATCCCAGGATCTGTGTCTTCCTACAAGCAAGAGTTCATTTCTGGTAAACCCAGTGAATTTTGTTCTCAAATGATTTTTCCCAATTCACGAACCCTATGATATTCACACTATTAACTAAAGAGGATTTATGTAAGAGGAGCTGTGGTTTGTATCAGTTTCATAAGCAGAGTTGAACTACATATGGTCTGTAGGAGAAGGAATCACAGTTCTTTTTTTCTGGGCCTGCTCATGTTTCTTAGTATATTGGAGACGCTGGAAAGAATAGGATGATTCTTGCCTTAAAACAGAGTGTTTTTCAGGGATGAGAACTCTGGTCTCACTTTGTCTTCAGAAAAGGAGTTAAACCCCAGGATCAGTGTCTTCCTACAAGTAAGAGTTCATTTCTGGTAAACCCAGGGTTTTTTGGGCTCAAATGATTTTTCGCAGTTCAGGAACCCTACGCTATTCACACTATTACCTAAAGAGAATTTATTTAAGAGGAGCTGTGGTTTTTATCAGTTTCATAAGCAGAGTTGATCTACATATGATCCGTCTGAGTAGGTAACATAGTTTTTTTTTTTCAGGGCATGCTCATGGTTCTTGCTGTATTTTAGACTCTAGAATGAAGAGCTTGTTTCTTGCGTTAAAACAGAGTGTGTTTCAGGGATGAGAACTCTGGTCTGAATTTACCTTCAGAAAAGGAGTTAAACCCCAGGATCTTTGTCTTCCTACAAGCAAGAGTTCATTTCTGGTTAGCTAGTGAATTTTGGGGTCAAATGATTTATCGCAATTCACAAACCATATGCTATTCTCACTATTAACTAAAGAGGATTTATGTAAGAGGAGCTGTGGTTTGTATCAGTTTCATAAGCAGAATTGAACTACATATGGTCCGTATGAGTAGGAAACACAGTTCCTTTTTTCTGTGCATGCTCATGGTTCTTGCTGTATTGGAGACGCTGGAAAGAAGAGCTTGCTTCTTGCCTTAAAACAGAGTGTTTTCCAGGTTGAGAATTGTGGTCTGAATTTGTCTTCAGAAACGGAGAGCAATTATGTAAGATGAGGTGTAGGATGTATCAGTTTCATAAGCATAGTTGAACTAAATATGGTCCGTATGATTAGGAAACACAGTTTTTTTTTCAGGCCATGCTCATGGTTCTTGCTGTATTTTAGACTCTGGAAAGAAGAGCTTGCCTCTTCATTAAAACAGAGTGTGTTTCAAGGATGAGAACTCTGGTCTGAATTTCCCTGCAGTAACGGAGTTATGCCCTAGGATCTTTGTCTTCCTACAATAAGAGTGCATTTCTGGTACACACAGTGAATTTTGTGCTCAAATGATTTTTTGCAGTTCACGAACCCAACTCGATTCTCAGTATTAACTAAAGAGCATTTATGTAAGAGTAGCTGTAGTTTGTATCAGTTTCATAAGCAGAGTTGAACTACATATGGTCCGTATGAGTAGGAAACACAGATCTTTTTTTCTGCGCATGTTCATGGTGCTTGCTGTATTGGAGACGCTGGAAAGAAGAGCTTGCTTCCTGCCTTAAAACAGAGTGTTTTTCAGGGTTGAGAATTCTGGTCTGAATTTGCCTTCACAAACGGAGTTAAACCCCAGGATCTGTGTCTTCCTACAATAAGAGTGCATTTCTGGTAAACCTAGTGAATTTTGGGCTCAAATAATTTTTCCCAGTTCACGAACCCCACGCTATTCTCACTATTAACTAAAGAGGATTTATGTAAGAGGAGCTGTGGTTTGTATCAGTTTCATAAGCAGAGTTGGACTACATATTTTCTATATGAGTTGGAAACACAGTTCTAATTTCTCGGAATGCTCATGTTTCTTACTATATAGGAGACGCTGGAAAGAAGAGAATGATTCTTGCCTTAACACAGAGTGTTATTCAGGGATGAGAACTCTGGTCTGAATTTGTCTTCAGAAAAGGAGTTAAACCCCAGGATCAGTGTCTTCCTACAAGAAAGAGTTCAGTTCTGGTAAACCCAGTGATTTTTGGGCTCAAATGATTTTTTGCAGTTCAGTAACCCTACGCTATTCTCACTATTAACTAAAGAGCATTTATGTAAGAGGAGGTGTGGTCTGTATCAGTTTCATAAGCAGAGTTGAACTACATATGGTCCGTATGAATAGGAATCAGAATTCTTTTTTCCAGGCCATGCTCATGGTTATTGCTGTATTTTAGACTCTGGAAAGAAGAGCGTGCTTCATCGTTTAAATAGAGTGTGTTTCAGGGATGAGAACTCTGGTCTCAATTTCCCTGCATAAAAGGAGTTAAATCCCAGGATCTGTGTCTTCCTACAAGCAAGAGTTCATTTCTGGTAAACCCAGTGAATTTTGTTCTCAAATGATTTTTCCCAATTCACGAACCCTATGATATTCACACTATTAACTAAAGAGGATTTATGTAAGAGGAGCTGTGGTTTGTATCAGTTTCATAAGCAGAGTTGAACTACATATGGTCTGTAGGAGAAGGAATCACAGTTCTTTTTTTCTGGGCCTGCTCATGTTTCTTAGTATATTGGAGACGCTGGAAAGAATAGGATGATTCTTGCCTTAAAACACAGTGTTTTTCAGGGATGAGAACTCTGGTCTCACTTTGTCTTCAGAAAAGGAGTTAAACCCCAGGATCAGTGTCTTCCTACAAGTAAGAGTTCATTTCTGGTAAACCCAGGGTTTTTTGGGCTCAAATGATTTTTCGCAGTTCAGGAACCCTACGCTATTCACACTATTACCTAAAGAGAATTTATTTAAGAGGAGCTGTGGTTTTTATCAGTTTCATAAGCATAGTTGATCTACATATGATCCGTCTGAGTAGGTAACATAGTTTTTTTTTTTCAGGGCATGCTCATGGTTCTTGCTGTATTTTAGACTCTAGAATGAAGAGCTTGTTTCTTGCGTTAAAACAGAGTGTGTTTCAGGGATGAGAACTCTGGTCTGAATTTCCCTTCAGAAAAGGAGTTAAACCCCAGGATCTTTGTCTTCCTACAAGCAAGAGTTCATTTCTGGTTAGCTAGTGAATTTTGGGGTCAAATGATTTATCGCAATTCACAAACCATATGCTATTCTCACTATTAACTAAAGAGGATTTATGTAAGAGGAGCTGTGGTTTGTATCAGTTTCATAAGCAGAATTGAACTACATATGGTCCGTATGAGTAGGAAACACAGTTCCTTTTTTCTGTGCATGCTCATGGTTCTTGCTGTATTGGAGACGCTGGAAAGAAGAGCTTGCTTCTTGCCTTAAAACAGAGTGTTTTCCAGGTTGAGAATTGTGGTCTGAATTTGTCTTCAGAAACGGAGAGCAATTATGTAAGATGAGGTGTAGGATGTATCAGTTTCATAAGCATAGTTGAACTAAATATGGTCCGTATGATTAGGAAACACAGTTTTTTTTTCAGGCCATGCTCATGGTTCTTGCTGTATTTTAGACTCTGGAAAGAAGAGCTTGCCTCTTCATTAAAACAGAGTGTGTTTCAAGGATGAGAACTCTGGTCTGAATTTCCCTGCAGTAACGGAGTTATGCCCTAGGATCTTTGTCTTCCTACAATAAGAGTGCATTTCTGGTACACACAGTGAATTTTGTGCTCAAATGATTTTTTGCAGTTCACGAACCCAACTCGATTCTCAGTATTAACTAAAGAGCATTTATGTAAGAGTAGCTGTAGTTTGTATCAGTTTCATAAGCAGAGTTGAACTACATATGGTCCGTATGAGTAGGAAACACAGATCTTTTTTTCTGCGCATGTTCATGGTGCTTGCTGTATTGGAGACGCTGGAAAGAAGAGCTTGCTTCCTGCCTTAAAACAGAGTGTTTTTCAGGGTTGAGAATTCTGGTCTGAATTTGCCTTCACAAACGGAGTTAAACCCCAGGATCTGTGTCTTCCTACAATAAGAGTGCATTTCTGGTAAACCTAGTGAATTTTGGGCTCAAATAATTTTTCCCAGTTCACGAACCCCACGCTATTCTCACTATTAACTAAAGAGGATTTATGTAAGAGGAGCTGTGGTTTGTATCAGTTTCATAAGCAGAGTTGGACTACATATTTTCTATATGAGTTGGAAACACAGTTCTAATTTCTCGGAATGCTCATGTTTCTTACTATATAGGAGACGCTGGAAAGAAGAGAATGATTCTTGCCTTAACACAGAGTGTTATTCAGGGATGAGAACTCTGGTCTGAATTTGTCTTCAGAAAAGGAGTTAAACCCCAGGATCAGTGTCTTCCTACAAGAAAGAGTTCAGTTCTGGTAAACCCAGTGATTTTTGGGCTCAAATGATTTTTTGCAGTTCAGTAACCCTACGCTATTCTCACTATTAACTAAAGAGCATTTATGTAAGAGGAGGTGTGGTCTGTATCAGTTTCATAAGCAGAGTTGAACTACATATGGTCCGTATGAATAGGAATCAGAATTCTTTTTTCCAGGCCATGCTCATGGTTATTGCTGTATTTTAGACTCTGGAAAGAAGAGCGTGCTTCATCGTTTAAATAGAGTGTGTTTCAGGGATGAGAACTCTGGTCTCAATTTCCCTGCATAAAAGGAGTTAAATCCCAGGATCTGTGTCTTCCTACAAGCAAGAGTTCATTTCTGGTAAACCCAGTGAATTTTGTTCTCAAATGATTTTTCCCAATTCACGAACCCTATGATATTCACACTATTAACTAAAGAGGATTTATGTAAGAGGAGCTGTGGTTTGTATCAGTTTCATAAGCAGAGTTGAACTACATATGGTCTGTAGGAGAAGGAATCACAGTTCTTTTTTTCTGGGCCTGCTCATGTTTCTTAGTATATTGGAGACGCTGGAAAGAATAGGATGATTCTTGCCTTAAAACACAGTGTTTTTCAGGGATGAGAACTCTGGTCTCACTTTGTCTTCAGAAAAGGAGTTAAACCCCAGGATCAGTGTCTTCCTACAAGTAAGAGTTCATTTCTGGTAAACCCAGGGTTTTTTGGGCTCAAATGATTTTTCGCAGTTCAGGAACCCTACGCTATTCACACTATTACCTAAAGAGAATTTATTTAAGAGGAGCTGTGGTTTTTATCAGTTTCATAAGCATAGTTGATCTACATATGATCCGTCTGAGTAGGTAACATAGTTTTTTTTTTTCAGGGCATGCTCATGGTTCTTGCTGTATTTTAGACTCTAGAATGAAGAGCTTGTTTCTTGCGTTAAAACAGAGTGTGTTTCAGGGATGAGAACTCTGGTCTGAATTTCCCTTCAGAAAAGGAGTTAAACCCCAGGATCTTTGTCTTCCTACAAGCAAGAGTTCATTTCTGGTTAGCTAGTGAATTTTGGGGTCAAATGATTTATCGCAATTCACAAACCATATGCTATTCTCACTATTAACTAAAGAGGATTTATGTAAGAGGAGCTGTGGTTTGTATCAGTTTCATAAGCAGAATTGAACTACATATGGTCCGTATGAGTAGGAAACACAGTTCCTTTTTTCTGTGCATGCTCATGGTTCTTGCTGTATTGGAGACGCTGGAAAGAAGAGCTTGCTTCTTGCCTTAAAACAGAGTGTTTTCCAGGTTGAGAATTGTGGTCTGAATTTGTCTTCAGAAACGGAGAGCAATTATGTAAGATGAGGTGTAGGATGTATCAGTTTCATAAGCATAGTTGAACTAAATATGGTCCGTATGATTAGGAAACACAGTTTTTTTTTCAGGCCATGCTCATGGTTCTTGCTGTATTTTAGACTCTGGAAAGAAGAGCTTGCCTCTTCATTAAAACAGAGTGTGTTTCAAGGATGAGAACTCTGGTCTGAATTTCCCTGCAGTAACGGAGTTATGCCCTAGGATCTTTGTCTTCCTACAATAAGAGTGCATTTCTGGTACACACAGTGAATTTTGTGCTCAAATGATTTTTTGCAGTTCACGAACCCAACTCGATTCTCAGTATTAACTAAAGAGCATTTATGTAAGAGTAGCTGTAGTTTGTATCAGTTTCATAAGCAGAGTTGAACTACATATGGTCCGTATGAGTAGGAAACACAGATCTTTTTTTCTGCGCATGTTCATGGTGCTTGCTGTATTGGAGACGCTGGAAAGAAGAGCTTGCTTCCTGCCTTAAAACAGAGTGTTTTTCAGGGTTGAGAATTCTGGTCTGAATTTGCCTTCACAAACGGAGTTAAACCCCAGGATCTGTGTCTTCCTACAATAAGAGTGCATTTCTGGTAAACCTAGTGAATTTTGGGCTCAAATAATTTTTCCCAGTTCACGAACCCCACGCTATTCTCACTATTAACTAAAGAGGATTTATGTAAGAGGAGCTGTGGTTTGTATCAGTTTCATAAGCAGAGTTGGACTACATATTTTCTATATGAGTTGGAAACACAGTTCTAATTTCTGGGAATGCTCATGTTTCTTACTATATAGGAGACGCTGGAAAGAAGAGAATGATTCTTGCCTTAACACAGAGTGTTATTCAGGGATGAGAACTCTGGTCTGAATTTGTCTTCAGAAAAGGAGTTAAACCCCAGGATCAGTGTCTTCCTACAAGAAAGAGTTCAGTTCTGGTAAACCCAGTGATTTTTGGGCTCAAATGATTTTTTGCAGTTCAGTAACCCTACGCTATTCTCACTATTAACTAAAGAGCATTTATGTAAGAGGAGGTGTGGTCTGTATCAGTTTCATAAGCAGAGTTGAACTACATATGGTCCGTATGAATAGGAATCAGAATTCTTTTTTCCAGGCCATGCTCATGGTTATTGCTGTATTTTAGACTCTGGAAAGAAGAGCGTGCTTCATCGTTTAAATAGAGTGTGTTTCAGGGATGAGAACTCTGGTCTCAATTTCCCTGCATAAAAGGAGTTAAATCCCAGGATCTGTGTCTTCCTACAAGCAAGAGTTCATTTCTGGTAAACCCAGTGAATTTTGTTCTCAAATGATTTTTCCCAATTCACGAACCCTATGATATTCACACTATTAACTAAAGAGGATTTATGTAAGAGGAGCTGTGGTTTGTATCAGTTTCATAAGCAGAGTTGAACTACATATGGTCTGTAGGAGAAGGAATCACAGTTCTTTTTTTCTGGGCCTGCTCATGTTTCTTAGTATATTGGAGACGCTGGAAAGAATAGGATGATTCTTGCCTTAAAACAGAGTGTTTTTCAGGGATGAGAACTCTGGTCTCACTTTGTCTTCAGAAAAGGAGTTAAACCCCAGGATCAGTGTCTTCCTACAAGTAAGAGTTCATTTCTGGTAAACCCAGGGTTTTTTGGGCTCAAATGATTTTTCGCAGTTCAGGAACCCTACGCTATTCACACTATTACCTAAAGAGAATTTATTTAAGAGGAGCTGTGGTTTTTATCAGTTTCATAAGCATAGTTGATCTACATATGATCCGTCTGAGTAGGTAACATAGTTTTTTTTTTTCAGGGCATGCTCATGGTTCTTGCTGTATTTTAGACTCTAGAATGAAGAGCTTGTTTCTTGCGTTAAAACAGAGTGTGTTTCAGGGATGAGAACTCTGGTCTGAATTTCCCTTCAGAAAAGGAGTTAAACCCCAGGATCTTTGTCTTCCTACAAGCAAGAGTTCATTTCTGGTTAGCTAGTGAATTTTGGGGTCAAATGATTTATCGCAATTCACAAACCATATGCTATTCTCACTATTAACTAAAGAGGATTTATGTAAGAGGAGCTGTGGTTTGTATCAGTTTCATAAGCAGAATTGAACTACATATGGTCCGTATGAGTAGGAAACACAGTTCCTTTTTTCTGTGCATGCTCATGGTTCTTGCTGTATTGGAGACGCTGGAAAGAAGAGCTTGCTTCTTGCCTTAAAACAGAGTGTTTTCCAGGTTGAGAATTGTGGTCTGAATTTGTCTTCAGAAACGGAGAGCAATTATGTAAGATGAGGTGTAGGATGTATCAGTTTCATAAGCATAGTTGAACTAAATATGGTCCGTATGATTAGGAAACACAGTTTTTTTTTCAGGCCATGCTCATGGTTCTTGCTGTATTTTAGACTCTGGAAAGAAGAGCTTGCCTCTTCATTAAAACAGAGTGTGTTTCAAGGATGAGAACTCTGGTCTGAATTTCCCTGCAGTAACGGAGTTATGCCCTAGGATCTTTGTCTTCCTACAATAAGAGTGCATTTCTGGTACACACAGTGAATTTTGTGCTCAAATGATTTTTTGCAGTTCACGAACCCAACTCGATTCTCAGTATTAACTAAAGAGCATTTATGTAAGAGTAGCTGTAGTTTGTATCAGTTTCATAAGCAGAGTTGAACTACATATGGTCCGTATGAGTAGGAAACACAGATCTTTTTTTCTGCGCATGTTCATGGTGCTTGCTGTATTGGAGACGCTGGAAAGAAGAGCTTGCTTCCTGCCTTAAAACAGAGTGTTTTTCAGGGTTGAGAATTCTGGTCTGAATTTGCCTTCACAAACGGAGTTAAACCCCAGGATCTGTGTCTTCCTACAATAAGAGTGCATTTCTGGTAAACCTAGTGAATTTTGGGCTCAAATAATTTTTCCCAGTTCACGAACCCCACGCTATTCTCACTATTAACTAAAGAGGATTTATGTAAGAGGAGCTGTGGTTTGTATCAGTTTCATAAGCAGAGTTGGACTACATATTTTCTATATGAGTTGGAAACACAGTTCTAATTTCTGGGAATGCTCATGTTTCTTACTATATAGGAGACGCTGGAAAGAAGAGAATGATTCTTGCCTTAACACAGAGTGTTATTCAGGGATGAGAACTCTGGTCTGAATTTGTCTTCAGAAAAGGAGTTAAACCCCAGGATCAGTGTCTTCCTACAAGAAAGAGTTCAGTTCTGGTAAACCCAGTGATTTTTGGGCTCAAATGATTTTTTGCAGTTCAGTAACCCTACGCTATTCTCACTATTAACTAAAGAGCATTTATGTAAGAGGAGGTGTGGTCTGTATCAGTTTCATAAGCAGAGTTGAACTACATATGGTCCGTATGAATAGGAATCAGAATTCTTTTTTCCAGGCCATGCTCATGGTTATTGCTGTATTTTAGACTCTGGAAAGAAGAGCGTGCTTCATCGTTTAAATAGAGTGTGTTTCAGGGATGAGAACTCTGGTCTCAATTTCCCTGCATAAAAGGAGTTAAATCCCAGGATCTGTGTCTTCCTACAAGCAAGAGTTCATTTCTGTTAAACCCAGTGAATTTTGTTCTCAAATGATTTTTCCCAATTCACGAACCCTATGATATTCACACTATTAACTAAAGAGGATTTATGTAAGAGGAGCTGTGGTTTGTATCAGTTTCATAAGCAGAGTTGAACTACATATGGTCTGTAGGAGAAGGAAACACAGTTCTTTTTTTCTGGGCCTGCTCATGTTTCTTAGTATATTGGAGACGCTGGAAAGAATAGGATGATTCTTGCCTTAAAACAGAGTGTTTTTCAGGGATGAGAACTCTGGTCTCACTTTGTCTTCAGAAAAGGAGTTAAACCCCAGGATCAGTGTCTTCCTACAAGTAAGAGTTCATTTCTGGTAAACCCAGGGTTTTTTGGGCTCAAATGATTTTTCGCAGTTCAGGAACCCTACACTATTCTCACTATTAACTAAAGAGCATTTTTGTAAGGGGAGGTGTGGTCTATATCAGTTTCATAAGCAAAGTTGAACTACATATGGTCCGTATGAATAGGAAACAACGTTCTTTTTTTCAGGCCATGCTCATGGTTATTGCTGTATTTTAGACCCTGGAATGATGAGCGTGCTTCTTCGTTTAAACAGAGTGTGTTTCAGGGATGAGAACTCTGGTCGCAATTTCCCTGCAGTAACGGAGTTAATCCCCTGGATCTCTGTCTTCCTACAACCAAGAGTACCTTTCTAGTATACCCAGTGAATTTTGGGCTCAAATGATTTTTCGCAGTTAACGAACCCTACGCAATTCTCACTATTAACCAATGAGGATTTATGTAAGAACAGCTGTGCTTTATATCAGGTTCATAAGCAGAGTTGAACTACATATGGTCTGTATGAGTCGGAAACACAGTTCTATTTTCTATGCATGCTCATGTTTCTTACTATATTGGAGACGCTGGAAGGAAGAGGATGATTCTTGCCTTAAAACAGAGTGTTTTTAAGGGATGAGAACTCTGGTCTGAATTTTCCTTCAGTAACGGAGTTAAAAGCAAGGATCAGTTTCTTCCTACAAGCAAGAGTTCATTTCTGGTTACCCAGTGAATTTTGGGCTCCAAAGATTTTTTGCAGTTCACAAACCCTATGCTATTCTCACTATTAACTAAAGAGGATTTATGTAAGAGGAGCTGTGGTTTGTATCAGTTTCATAAGCAGAGTTGAACTACATATTTTCTGTATGAATCGGAAACACAGTTCTATTTTCTGGGCATGCTCATGTTTCTTCCTATATTGGAGACGCTGGAAAGAAGAGGATGATTCTTGCCTTAAAACAGAGTGTTTTTCAGGGATGAGAACTCTGGTCTGAATTTTCCTTCAGAAACGGAGTTAAAACCAAGGGTCAGATTCTTCCTACACGCAAGAGTTCATTTCTGATTACCCAGTGAATTTTGGGATCAAATGTTTTTTCGTAGTTCACGAACCATATGCTATTCTCACTATTGACTAAAGAGGATTTATGTAAGAGGAGCTGTGGTTTGTATCAGTTTCATAAGCAGAGTTGAACTACATATGGTCCGTATGAGTAAGAAACACAGTTCTTTTTTTCTGGGCATGCTCATGTTTCTTGCTGTATTGGAGAAACTGGAAAGAAGAGCTTGCTTCTTGCTTTAAAACAGAGTGTTTTTCAGGGTTGAGAATTCTGGTCTGAATTTGTCTTCAGAAACGGAGTTAAAGCCCAGGATCTGAGTCTTCCTACAAGAAAGAATTCAATTCTGGTATACCCAGTGAAATTTGGGCTCAAATGATTTTTCGCTGTTCATGAACCGAAAGCTATTCTCACTATTAAAAAAAAGAGCAATTATGTAAGACAAGGTGTAGTCTGTATCAGTTTCATAAGCAGATTTGAAGTACATATGGTCCGTATGATTAGGAAACACAGTTCTTTTTTTCAGGACATGCTCATGGTTCTTGCTGTATTTTAGACTCTGGAAAGAAGAGCTTGCCTCTTCATTAAAACAGAGTGTGTTTCAAGGATGAGAACTCTGGTCTGAATTTCCCTGCAGTAACGGAGTTATGCCCTAGGATCTTTGTCTTCCTACAATAAGAGTGCATTTCTGGTACACACAGTGAATTTTGTGCTCAAATGATTTTTTGCAGTTCACGAACCCAACTCGATTCTCAGTATTAACTAAAGAGCATTTATGTAAGAGTAGCTGTAGTTTGTATCAGTTTCATAAGCAGAGTTGAACTACATATGGTCCGTATGAGTAGGAAACACAGATCTTTTTTTCTGCGCATGTTCATGGTGCTTGCTGTATTGGAGACGCTGGAAAGAAGAGCTTGCTTCCTGCCTTAAAACAGAGTGTTTTTCAGGGTTGAGAATTCTGGTCTGAATTTGCCTTCACAAACGGAGTTAAACCCCAGGATCTGTGTCTTCCTACAATAAGAGTGCATTTCTGGTAAACCTAGTGAATTTTGGGCTCAAATAATTTTTCCCAGTTCACGAACCCCACGCTATTCTCACTATTAACTAAAGAGGATTTATGTAAGAGGAGCTGTGGTTTGTATCAGTTTCATAAGCAGAGTTGGACTACATATTTTCTATATGAGTTGGAAACACAGTTCTAATTTCTGGGAATGCTCATGTTTCTTACTATATAGGAGACGCTGGAAAGAAGAGAATGATTCTTGCCTTAACACAGAGTGTTATTCAGGGATGAGAACTCTGGTCTGAATTTGTCTTCAGAAAAGGAGTTAAACCCCAGGATCAGTGTCTTCCTACAAGAAAGAGTTCAGTTCTGGTAAACCCAGTGATTTTTGGGCTCAAATGATTTTTTGCAGTTCAGTAACCCTACGCTATTCTCACTATTAACTAAAGAGCATTTATGTAAGAGGAGGTGTGGTCTGTATCAGTTTCATAAGCAGAGTTGAACTACATATGGTCCGTATGAATAGGAATCAGAATTCTTTTTTCCAGGCCATGCTCATGGTTATTGCTGTATTTTAGACTCTGGAAAGAAGAGCGTGCTTCATCGTTTAAATAGAGTGTGTTTCAGGGATGAGAACTCTGGTCTCAATTTCCCTGCATAAAAGGAGTTAAATCCCAGGATCTGTGTCTTCCTACAAGCAAGAGTTCATTTCTGTTAAACCCAGTGAATTTTGTTCTCAAATGATTTTTCCCAATTCACGAACCCTATGATATTCACACTATTAACTAAAGAGGATTTATGTAAGAGGAGCTGTGGTTTGTATCAGTTTCATAAGCAGAGTTGAACTACATATGGTCTGTAGGAGAAGGAAACACAGTTCTTTTTTTCTGGGCCTGCTCATGTTTCTTAGTATATTGGAGACGCTGGAAAGAATAGGATGATTCTTGCCTTAAAACAGAGTGTTTTTCAGGGATGAGAACTCTGGTCTCACTTTGTCTTCAGAAAAGGAGTTAAACCCCAGGATCAGTGTCTTCCTACAAGTAAGAGTTCATTTCTGGTAAACCCAGGGTTTTTTGGGCTCAAATGATTTTTCGCAGTTCAGGAACCCTACACTATTCTCACTATTAACTAAAGAGCATTTTTGTAAGGGGAGGTGTGGTCTATATCAGTTTCATAAGCAAAGTTGAACTACATATGGTCCGTATGAATAGGAAACAACGTTCTTTTTTTCAGGCCATGCTCATGGTTATTGCTGTATTTTAGACCCTGGAATGATGAGCGTGCTTCTTCGTTTAAACAGAGTGTGTTTCAGGGATGAGAACTCTGGTCGCAATTTCCCTGCAGTAACGGAGTTAATCCCCTGGATCTCTGTCTTCCTACAACCAAGAGTACCTTTCTAGTATACCCAGTGAATTTTGGGCTCAAATGATTTTTCGCAGTTAACGAACCCTACGCAATTCTCACTATTAACCAATGAGGATTTATGTAAGAACAGCTGTGCTTTATATCAGGTTCATAAGCAGAGTTGAACTACATATGGTCTGTATGAGTCGGAAACACAGTTCTATTTTCTATGCATGCTCATGTTTCTTACTATATTGGAGACGCTGGAAGGAAGAGGATGATTCTTGCCTTAAAACAGAGTGTTTTTAAGGGATGAGAACTCTGGTCTGAATTTTCCTTCAGTAACGGAGTTAAAAGCAAGGATCAGTTTCTTCCTACAAGCAAGAGTTCATTTCTGGTTACCCAGTGAATTTTGGGCTCCAAAGATTTTTTGCAGTTCACAAACCCTATGCTATTCTCACTATTAACTAAAGAGGATTTATGTAAGAGGAGCTGTGGTTTGTATCAGTTTCATAAGCAGAGTTGAACTACATATTTTCTGTATGAATCGGAAACACAGTTCTATTTTCTGGGCATGCTCATGTTTCTTCCTATATTGGAGACGCTGGAAAGAAGAGGATGATTCTTGCCTTAAAACAGAGTGTTTTTCAGGGATGAGAACTCTGGTCTGAATTTTCCTTCAGAAACGGAGTTAAAACCAAGGGTCAGATTCTTCCTACACGCAAGAGTTCATTTCTGATTACCCAGTGAATTTTGGGATCAAATGTTTTTTCGTAGTTCACGAACCATATGCTATTCTCACTATTGACTAAAGAGGATTTATGTAAGAGGAGCTGTGGTTTGTATCAGTTTCATAAGCAGAGTTGAACTACATATGGTCCGTATGAGTAAGAAACACAGTTCTTTTTTTCTGGGCATGCTCATGTTTCTTGCTGTATTGGAGAAACTGGAAAGAAGAGCTTGCTTCTTGCTTTAAAACAGAGTGTTTTTCAGGGTTGAGAATTCTGGTCTGAATTTGTCTTCAGAAACGGAGTTAAAGCCCAGGATCTGAGTCTTCCTACAAGAAAGAATTCAATTCTGGTATACCCAGTGAAATTTGGGCTCAAATGATTTTTCGCTGTTCATGAACCGAAAGCTATTCTCACTATTAAAAAAAAGAGCAATTATGTAAGACAAGGTGTAGTCTGTATCAGTTTCATAAGCAGATTTGAAGTACATATGGTCCGTATGATTAGGAAACACAGTTCTTTTTTTCAGGACATGCTCATGGTTCTTGCTGTATTTTTGACTCTGGAAAGAAGAGCTTGATTCTTCGTTAAAACAGAGTGTGTTTCAAGGATGAGAACTCTGGTCTGAATTTCCCTGCAGTAACGGAGTTAACCCCAGGATCTGTGTCTTCCTACAATAAGAGTGCATTTCTGGCAAACCCAGTGATTTTTAGGCTCAAATGATTTTTCGCAGTTCACGAACCCTACTCTATTCTCACTATTAACTGAAGAGCAGTTATGTAAGAGGAGCTGTGGTTTGTAACAGTTTCATAAGCAGAGTTGAACTACATATTTTCTGTATGAATCGGAAACACAGTTCTATTTTCTGGGCATGCTCATGTTTCTTACTATATTGGAGACGCTGGAAAGAATAGGATGATTCTTGCCTTAAAACAGAGTGTTTTTCAGGGATGAGAACTCTGGTCTGAATTTTCCTTCAGAAACGGAGTTAAAACCAAGGATCAGTTTCTTCCTACAAGCAAGAGTTCATTTCTGGTTACCCAGTGAATTTTGGGCTCAAATTATTTTTCGCAGTTCAAGAACCCAACACGATTCTCACTATTAAATAAAGAGCATTTATGTAAGAGGAGCTGTAGTTTGTATCAGTTTCATAAGCAGAGTTGAACTACATATGGTCCGTATGAGTAGGAAACACAGATCTTTTTTTCTGCGCATGCTCATGGTTCTTGCTGTATTGGAGATGCTGGAAAGAAGAGCTTGCTACCTGCCTTAAAACAGAGTGTTCTTCATGGTTGAGAATTCTGGTCTGAATTTGTCTTCAGAAACGGAGTTAAACCCCAGGATCTGTGTCTTCCTACAATAAGACAGCATTTCTGGTAAACCCAGTGAATTTTGGGCTGAAATGATTTTTCCCAGTTCACGAACCCTACGCTATTCTCACTATTAACTAAAGAGGATTTTTGTAAGAGGAGCTGTGGTTTGTATCAGTTTCATAAGCAGATTTGAAATACATATTTTCTGTATGTGTCGGAAACACCGTTCTATTTTCTGGACATGCTCATGTTTCTTACTATATTGGAGAAGCTGGAAAGAAGAGGATGATTCTTGCCTTAAAACAGAGTGTTTTTTGGGATGAGAACTCTGGGCTCAATTTGCCTTCAGAAAAGGAGTTAAACCCCAAGATCAGTGTCTTCCTACAAACAAGAGTTCATTTCGGGTAAACCCAGTGATTTTTTGGCCCAAATGAATTTTGGCAGTTCACGAACCCAACATGATTTTCACTATTAACTAAAGAGAATTTATGTAAGAGGAGCTCTGGTTTTTATCAGTTTCATAAGAAGAGTTGAACTACATAAGGTCCGTCTGAGTAGGAAACACAGTTTTTTTTTCAGGGCATGCTTATGGTTCTTGCTGTATTTTAGACTCTAGAATGAAGAGCTTGCTTCTTGCGTTAAAACAGAGTGTTTTTCAGGGATGAGAACTCTGGTCGGAATTTGCCTTCAGAAACACAGTTAAACACCAGGATCAGTTTCTTCCTACAAGCAAGAGTTCATTTCTGGTAAACCCAGTGAATTTTGCGCTCAAATGATTTTTCGCAGTTCACGAACCATACGCTATTCTCACTATTAACTAAAGTGGATTTATGTCAGAGGAGCTGTGTTTTGTATCAGATTCATAAGCAGAGTTGAACTACATATGGTCTGTATGAGAAGAAAACACAGTTCTTTTTTTCTGGGCATGGTCATGGTTCTTGCTGTATTGGAGAAGCTGGAAAGAAGAGCTTGCTTCTTGCCTTAAAACAGAGTGTTTTTCAGGGTTGAGAATTCTGGTCTGAATTTGTCTTCAGAAACGGAGTTAAACCCCAGGATCTGTGTCTTCCTACAAGAAAGAGTTCAGTTCTGGTAAACCCAGTGAATTTTGGGCTCAAATGATTTTTCGAAGTTCATGAACCGAACGCTATTCTCACTATTAAAAAAAGAGCAATTATGTAAAACAAGGTGTAGTCTGTATCAGTTTCATAAGCAGAGTTGAACTAAATATGGTCCGTATGAATAGGAAACACAGTTCTTTTTTTGAGGCCATGCTCATGGTTCTTGCTGTATTTTAGACTCTGGAAAGAAGAGCTGCTTCTTCGTTAAAACAGAGTGTTTTTCAGGGTTGAGAATTCTGGTCTGAATTTGTCTTCAGAAACGGAGTTAAACCCCAGGATGTGTCTTCCTACAATAAGAGTGCATTTCTGGTAAACCTAGTGAATTTTGGGCTCAAATGATTTTTCCCAGTTCACGAACCCTATGCTATTCTCACTATTAACTAAAGAGGATTTATGTAAGAGGAGCTGTGGTTTGTATCAGTTTCATAAGCAGAGTTGAACTACATATGGTCCGTCTGAGTAGGAAACACAGTTTTTTTTTTTCTCATGGCATGCTCATGGTTCTTGCTGTATTTTAGACTCTAGAATGAAGAGCATGCTTCTTGCGTTAAAACAGAGAGTGTTTCAGGGATGAGAATTCTGTTCTGAATTTGCCTTCAGAAACGGAGTTAAACCCCAGGATCAGTGTCTTCCTACAAGCAAGAGTTCATTTCTGGTTACCCAGTGAATTTTGTTGTCAAATGATTTTTCCCAGTTCATGAACCATACGCTATTCTCAGTATTAACTAAAGAAGATTTATGTAAGAGGAGCTGTGGTTTGTATCAGTTTCATAAGCAGAGTTGAACTACATGTGGTCCGTATGAGTAGTAAACATATTTCTTTTTTTCTGGGCATGCTCATGTTTCTTACTACGTTGGAGACGCTGGAAAGAATAGGATAATTCTTTACTTAAAACAGAGTGTTTTTCAGGGATGAGAACTCTGGTCTGAATTTCCCTGCAGAAAAGGAGTTAAAATCCAGGATCTGTGTCTTCCTACAAGCAAGAGTTCATTTCTTGTAAACCCAGTGATTTTTTGGCCCAAATAATATTTCCCAGTTCAAGAACCCAACATGATTCTCACTATTAACTAAAGAGAATTTATGTAAGAGGAGCTGTGGTTTTTATCAGTTTTATAAGCAGAGTTGAACTACATATGTTCCGTCTGAGTAGGAAACACAGTTTTTTTTTCAGTGCATGCTCATGGTTCTTGCTGTATTTTAGACTCTAGAATGAAGAGCTTGTTTCTTGGATTGAAACAGAGTGTGTTTCAGGGATGAGAACTCTGGTCTGAATTTCCCTTCAGAAAAGATGTTAAACCCCAGGATCTGTTTCTTCCTACAAGCAAGAGTTCATTTCTGGTAAACCCAGTGAATTTTGGGCTCAAATGATTTTTCTCAGTTAACGAACCATACACTATTCTCACTATTAACCAATGAAGATTTATGTAAGAGCAGCTGTGCTTTGTATCACGTTCATAAGCAGAATTGAACTACATATGTTCTGTATGAGTAGGAAACACAGTTCTTTTTTTCTGGGCATGCTCATGTTTCTTACTATATTGGATACGCTGGAAAGAAGAGGATTATTCTTGCCTTAAAACAGAGTGTTTATCAGGGATGAGAACTCTGGTCTGAATTTGCCTTCATAAACAGAGTTAAATCCCATGATCATTGTCTTCCTACAAGCAAGAGTTCATTTATTTTTACCCAGTGAATTTTGTTCTCAAATGATTTTTCCCAGTTCACGAACCATACGCATTTCTCACTATTAAATAAAGAGGATTTATGTAAGAGGAGCTGTGGTTTGTATCAGGTTCAAAAGCAGAGATGAACTACATGTGGTCCGTATGAGTAGGAAACACAGTTCTTTTTTTCTGATCATGCTCATGTTTCTTACTATATTGGAGACGCTGGAAAGAAGAGGATGATTCTTGCCTTAAAATAAAGTGTTTTTTAGGGATGAGAACTCTGGTCTGAATTTGCCTTCAGAAACGGAGTTAAACCCCAGGAGCAGTGTCTTCCTACAAGCAAGAGTTCATTTCTGGTAAACCCAGTGAATTTTGGGCTCCAATGATTTTTCCCAGTTCACGAACCATACGCTATTCTCACTATTAACAAAAGAGAATTTATGTAACAGGAGCTGTGGTTTTTATCTGTTTCATAAGCAGAGTTGAACTACATATGTTCCGTCTGAGTAGGAAACACAGTTTTTTTTTTTCAGGGCATGCTCATTGTTCTTGCTGTATTTTAGACTCTAGAATGAAGAGCTTGCTTATTGCGTTAAAACAGAGTGTGTTTCAGGGATGAGAATTCTGGTCTGAATTTGCCTTCAGAAACGGAGTTAAACCCCAGGATCAGTGTCTTCCTACAAGCAAGAGTTCATTTCTGGTTACCCAATGAATTTTGTTGTCAAATGATTTTTCCCAGTTCATGAACCATACGCTATTCTCACTATTAACTAAAGAGGATTTATGTAAGAGGAGCTGTGGTTTGTATCAGTTTCATAAGCAGAGTTGAACTACATGTGGTCCGTATGAGTAGTAAACACATTTCTTTTTTTCTGGGCATGCTCATGTTTCTTACTACGTTGGAGACGCTGGAAAGAATAGGATAATTCTTTACTTAAAACAGAGTGTTTTTCAGGGATGAGATCTCTGGTCTGAATCTTTCTTCAGAAAAGGAGTTAAACCCTAGGATCAGTGTCTTCCTACAAGGAAGAGTTCATTTCTGGTAAACCCAGTGATTTTTGGGCTCAAATGATTTTTCGCAGTTCAGTAACCCTACGCTATTCAAACTATTAACTAAAGAGCGTTTATGTAAGAGGAGGTGTGGTCTGTATCAGTTTCATAAGCAGAGTTGAACTACATATGGTCTGTATGAATAGGAAACAGAGTTCTTTTTTCCAGGCCATGCTCATGGTTATTGCTGTATTTTAGAATCTGGAAAGAAGAGCATGCTTCTTCCTTTAAACAGAGTGTGTTTCAGGGATGAGAACTCTGGTCTGAATTTCCCTGCAGAAAAGGAGTTAAACCCCAGGATCTGTGTCTTCCTACAAGCAAGAGTTCATTTCTGGTAAACCCAGTGATTTTTTGGCCCAAATGATATTTCCCAGTTCAAGAACCCAACATGATTCTCACTATTAACTAAAGAGAATTTATGTAAGAGGAGCTGTGGTTTTTATCAGTTTCATAAGCAGAGTTGAACTACATATGTTCCGTCTGAGTGCGAAACACAGTTTTTTTTTCAGTGCATGCTCATGGTTCTTGCTGTATTTTAGACTCTAGAATGAAGAGCTTGTTTCTTGCATTGAAACAGAGTGTGTTTCAGGGATGAGAACTCTGGTCTGAATTTCCCTTCAGAAAAGATGTTAAACCCCAGGATCTGTGTCTTCCTACAAGCAAGCGTTCATTTCTGGTAAACCCATTGAATTTTGGGCTCAAATGATTTTTCTCAGTTCACGAACCATACGCTATTCTCACTATTAACCAATGAGGATTTATGTAAGAGCAGCTGTGCTTTGTATCAGGTTCATAAGCAGAATTGAACTATATATGTTCTGTATGAGTAGGAAACACAGTTCTTTTTTTCTGGGCATGCTCATGTTTCTTACTATATTGGAGACGCTGGAGAGAAGAGGATGATTCTTGCCTTAAAACAGAGTGTTTTTCAGGGATGAGAACTCTGGTCTGAATTTGCCTTCATAAACAGAGTTAAATCCCATTATCATTGTCTTCCTACAAGCAAGAGTACATTTATTTTTAACCAGTGAATTTTGTTCTCAAATGATTTTTCCCAGTTCACGAACCATACGCATTTCTCACTATTAAATAAAGAGGATTTATGTAAGAGGAGCTGTGGTTTGTATCAGGTTCATAAGCAGAGTTGAACTACATATTTTCTGTATGATTCGGAAACACAGTTCTTTTTTTCTGTGTAAGCTCATGTTTCTTACTATATTGGAAATGGTGGAAAGAAGAGGATGATTCTTGCCTTAAAACAGAGTGTTTTTCAGGGATGAGAACTCTGGACTCAATTTGCCTTCAGAAACGGAGTTGAACCCCAGGATCAGTGTCTTCCTACAAGCAAGCGTTTATTTCTTTTAAACCCAGTGATTTTTTGGCCCAAATGATTTTTCGCAGTTCACGAACCCAACATGATTCTCACTATTAACAAAAGAGAATTTATGGAAGAGGAGCTGTGGTTTTTATCAGTTTCATAAGCAGAGTTGAACTACATATGTTCCGTCTGAGTAGGAAACACAGTTTTTCTTTCAGGGCATGCTCATGGTTCTTGCTGTATTTTAGACTCTAGAATGAAGAGCTTGCTTCTTGCGTTAAAACAGAGTGTGTTTCAGGGATGAGAACTCTGGTCTGAATTTCCCTTCAGAAAAGGAGTTAAACCCCAGGATCTGTGTGTTCCTACAAGCAAGAGTTCATTTCTGGAAAACCAGTGAATTTTGGGCTCAAATGATTTTTCACAGTTCACGAACCATACGCTATACTCACTATTAACTAAAGAGGATTTATGTAAGAGGAGCTGTGGTTTGTATCAGTTTCATAAGCAGAGTTGAACTACATATGGTCTGTATGAGAAGGAAACACAGTTCTTTTTTTCTGGGCATGCTCATGTTTCTTACTATATTAGAGACACTGGAAAGAAGAGGATGATTCTTGCCTTAAGACAGAGTGTGTTTCAGGGATGAGAACTATGGTCTGAATTTGTCTTAAAAAAAGGAGTTAAACTCCAGGATCAATGTCTTCCTACAAGCAAGAGTTCATTTCTGGTAAACCCAGTGATTTTTGGGCTCAAATAATTTTTGGCAGTTCAGGAACCCTACGCTATTCACACTATTAACTAAAAAGCTTTTATGTAAGAGGAGGTGTGGTCTGTATCAGTTTCATAAGAAGAGTTGAACTACATATAGTCCGTATGAATAGGAAACAGATTTCTTTTTTTCAGGCCATGCTCATGGTTATTGCTGTATTTTAGAATCTGGAAAGAAGAGCGTGCTTCTGCCTTTAAACAGAGTGTGTTTCAGGGATGAGAACTCTGGTCTGAATTTCCCTGCAGAAAAGGAGTTAAACCGCAGGATCTGTGTCTTCCTAGAAGCAAGAGTTCATTTCTGATAAACCCAGTGAATTTTGGGCTCAAATGAGTTTTCGCAGTTCACGAACCATATGCTATTCTCACTATTAACTCAAGAGGATTTATGTAAGAAGAGCTGAGGTGTGTATCAGTTTCAGAAGCAGAGTTGAACTACAAAAGGTCTGTATGAGAAGGAAACACAGTTCTTTTTTTCTGGGCATGCTCATGTTTCTTATTATATTGGAGACAATGGAATGAATAGGATGATTCTTGCCTTGAAACAGAGTGTTTTTCAGGGATGAGAACTCTGGTCTCAATTTGCCTTCAGAAACGGAGTTAAACCCCAGGATCAGTGTCTTCCTACAAGCAAGCGTTTATTTCTTTTAAACCCAGTGATTTTTTGGCCCAAATGATTTTTCACAGTTCACGAGCCTAACATGATTCTCACTATTAACAAAAGAGAATTTATGGAAGAGGAGCTGTGGTTTTTATCAGTTTCATAAGCAGAGTTGAACTACATATGGTCCGTCTGAGTAGGAAACACATTTTTATTTTTTTCAGGGCATGCTCATGTTTCTTGCTGTATTTTAGACTCTAGAATGAAGAGCTTGCTTCTTGCGTTAAAACAGAGTGTGTTTCAGGGATGAGAACTCTGGTCTGAATTTCCCTGCAGAAACGGAGTTAAACCCCAGGATCTGTGTCTTCCTAGAAGCAAGAGTTCATTTCTGATAAACCCAGTGAATTTTGGGCTCAAATGATTTTTCGCACTTCACGAACCATATGCTTTACTCACTATTAACTAAAGAGGATTTATGTAAGAGGAGCTGTGGTTTGTATCAGTTTCATAAGCAGAGTTGAACTACATATGGTCTGTAGGAGAAGGAAACACAGTTCTTTTATTCTGGGCATGCTCATGTTTCTTACTATATTAGAGACACTGGAAAGAAGAGGATTATTCTTGCCTTAAGACAGAGTGTGTTTCAGGGATGAGAACTATGGTCTGAATTTGTCTTAAAAAAAGGAGTTAAACCCCAGGATCAATGTCTTCCTACAAGCAAGAGTTCATTTCTGGTAAACCCAGTGATTTTTTGGACCAAATGATTTCTCACAGTTCAAGAACCGAACGTGATTCTCACTATTAACTAAAGAGAATTTATGTAAGAGGAGCTGTGGTTTTTATCAGTTTCATAAGCAGAGTTGAACTACATATGTTCCGTCTGAGTAGGAAACACAGTTTTTTTTTTTTTCAGGGCATGCTCATGGTTCTTGCTGTATTTTAGACTCTAGAATGAAGAGCTTGCTTCTTGCGTTAAAACAGAGTGTGTTTCAGGGATGAGAACTCTGGTCTGAATTTCCCTTCAGAAAAGGAGTTAAACCCCAGGATCTGTTTGTTCCTACAAGCAAGAGTTCATTTCTGGAAAACCAGTGAATTTTGGGCTCAAATGATTTTTCACAGTTCACGAACCATACGCTATACTCACTATTAACTAAAGAGGATTTATGTAAGAGGAGCTGTGGTTTGTATCAGTTTCATAAGCAGAGTTGAACTACATATGGTCTGTATGAGAAGGAAACACAGTTCTTTTTTTCTGGGCATGCTCATGTTTCTTACTATATTAGAGACACTGGAAAGAAGAGGATGATTCTTGCCTTAAGACAGAGTGTGTTTCAGGGATGAGAACTATGGTCTGAATTTGTCTTAAAAAAAGGAGTAAAACCCCAGGATCAATGTCTTCCTACAACAAGAGTTCATTTCTGGTAAACCCAGTGATTTTTGGGCTCAAATAATTTTTGGCAGTTGAGGAACCCTACGCTATTCACACTATTAACTAAAAAGCTTTTATGTAAGAGGAGGTGTGGTCTGTATCAGTTTCATAAGAAGAGTTGAACTACATATAGTCCGTATGAATAGGAAACAGATTTCTTTTTTTCAGGCCATGCTCATGGTTATTGCTGTATTTTAGAATCTGGAAAGAAGAGCGTGCTTCTGCCTTTAAACAGAGTGTGTTTCAGGGATGAGAACTCTGGTCTGAATTTCCCTGCAGAAAAGGAGTTAAACCGCAGGATCTGTTTGTTCCTACAAGCAAGAGTTCATTTCTGGTAAACCCAGTGAATTTTGGGCTCAAATGTTTTTTCGCAGTTCACGAACCATATGCTATTCTCACTATTAACTCAAGAGGATTTATGTAAGAAGAGCTGAGGTGTGTATCAGTTTCAGAAGCAGAGTTGAACTACAAAAGGTCTGTATGAGAAGGAAACACAGTTCTTTTTTTCTGGGCATGCTCATGTTTCTTATTATATTGGAGACAATGGAATGAATAGGATGATTCTTGCCTTGAAACAGAGTGTTTTTCAGGGATGAGAACTCTGGTCTCAATTTGCCTTCAGAAACGGAGTTAAACCCCAGGATCAGTGTCTTCCTACAAGCAAGCGTTTATTTCTTTTAAACCCAGTGATTTTTTGGCCCAAATGATTTTTCACAGTTCACGAGCCTAACATGATTCTCACTATTAACAAAAGAGAATTTATGGAAGAGGAGCTGTGGTTTTTATCAGTTTCATAAGCAGAGTTGAACTACATATGGTCCGTCTGAGTAGGAAACACATTTTTATTTTTTTCAGGGCATGCTCATGTTTCTTGCTGTATTTTAGACTCTAGAATGAAGAGCTTGCTTCTTGCGTTAAAACAGAGTGTGTTTCAGGGATGAGAACTCTGGTCTGAATTTCCCTTCAGAAAAGGAGTTAAACCCAAGGATCTGTTTGTTCCTACAAGCAAGAGTTCATTTCTGGTAAACCCAGTGATTTTTGGGCTCAAATGGTTTTTCGCAGTTCACGAACCATACGCTATTCTCACTATTAACTCAGGAGGATTTAAGTAAGAAGAGCTGAGGTGTGTATCAGTTTCATAAGCAGAGTTGAACTACATAAGGTCTGTATGAGAAGGAAACACAGTTCTTTTTTTCTGGGCATGCTCATGTTTCTTATTATATTGGAGACCCTGGAAAGAATAGGATGATTCTTGCCTTAAAACAGAGTGTTTTTCAGGGATGAGAACTCTGGTCTGAATTTGTCTTCAGAAAAGGAGTTAAACACCAGGATCAGTGTCTTCCTACAAGCAAGAGTTCATTTCTGGTAAACCCAGTGATTTTTGGGCTCAAATGATTTTTCGCAGTTCAGGAACCCTACGCTATTCACACTAATAACTAAAGAGGATTTGTGTAAGAGGAGCTGTGGTTTGTATCAGTTTCATAAGCAGAGTTGCACTACATATTTTCTGTATGAGTCGGAAACACAGTTCTTTTTTTCAGGGCAAGCACATGTTTCTTACTATATTGGAAATGGTGGAAAGAAGAGGATGATTCTTGCCTTAAAACAGAGTGTTTTTCAGGGATGAGATCTCTGGACTCAATTTGCCTTCAGAAACGGAGTTGAACCCCAGGATCAGTGTCTTCCTAAAAGCAAGAGTTTATTTCTTTTAAACCCACTGATTTTTTGGCCCAAATGATTTTTCGCAGTTCACGAACCCAACATGAGTCTCACTATTAACTAATGAGAATTTATGTAAGAGGAGCTGTGGTTTTTATCAGTTTCAAAAGCAGAGTTGAACTACATATGTTCCGTCTGAGTAGGAAACACAGTTTTTTTTTCCTCAGGTCATGCTCATGGTTCTTGCTGTATTTTAGACTCTAGAATGAAGAGCTGTCTTCTTGCGTTAAAACAGCGTGTGTTTCAGGGATGAGAACTCTGGTCTGAATTTCCCTTCAGAAAAGGAGTTAAACCCCAGGATCTGTGTGTTCCTACAAGGAAGAGTTCATTTCTGGTAAACCCTTTGAATTTTGGGCTCAAATGATTTTTCGCAGTTCATGAACCATATGCTCTTCTCACTATTAACTCAAGAGGATTTATGTAAGAAGAGCTGAGGTGTGTATCAGTTTCATAACCAGAGTTGAACTACATAAGGTCTGTATGAGAAGGAAACACAGTTCTTTTTTTCTGGGCATGCTCATGTTTCTTATTATATTGGAGACCCTGGAAAGAATAGGATGATTCTTGCCTTAAAACAGAGTGTTTTTCAGGGATGAGAACTCTGGTCTGAATTTGTCTTCAGAAAAGGAGTTAAAACCAGGATCAGTGTCTTCCTACAAACAAGAGTTCATTTCTGGTAACCCCAGTGATTTTTGGGCTCAAATGATTTTTCGCAGTTCATGAACCATACGCTCTTCTCACTATTAACTCAGGAGGATTTAAGTAAGAAGAGCTGAGGTGTGTATCAGTTTCATAAGCAGAGTTGAACTACATAAGGTTTGTATGAGAAGGAAACACAGTTCTTTTTTTCTGGGCATGCTCATGTTTCTTATTATATTGGAGACCCTGGAAAGAATAGGATGATTCTTGCCTTAAAACAGAGTGTTTTTCAGGGATGAGAACTCTGGTCTGAATTTGTCTTCAGAAAAGGAGTTAAACCCCAGGATCAGTGTCTTCCTACAAGCAAGAGTTCATTTCTGGTAAACCCAGTGATTTTTGGGCTCAAATGATTTTTCGCAGTTCAGGAACCCTACGCTATTCACACTAATAACTAAAGAGGATTTATGTAAGAGGAGCTGTGGTTTGTATCAGTTTCATAAGCAGAGTTGCACTACATATTTTCTGTATGAGTCGGAAACACAGTTCTTTTTTTCTGGGCAAGCTCAAGTTTCTTACTATATTGGAAATGGTGGAAAGAAGAGGATGATTCTTGCCTTAAAACAGAGTGTTTTTTAGGGATGAGAACTCTGGACTCAATTTGCCTTCAGAAACGGAGTTGAACCCCAGGATCAGTGTCTTCCTAAAAGCAAGAGTTTATTTCTTTTAAACCCAGTGATTTTTTGGCCCAAATGATTTTTCGCAGTTCACGAACCCAACATGAGTCTCACTATTAACTAATGAGAATTTATGTAAGAGGAGCTGTGGTTTTTATCAGTTTCAAGAGCAGAGTTGAACTACATATGTTCCGTCTGAGTAGGAAACACAGTTTTTTTTTTCTCAGGTCATGCTCATGGTTCTTGCTGTATTTTAGACTCTAGAATGAAGAGCTGGCTTCTTGCGTTAAAACAGCGTGTGTTTCAGGGATGAGAACTCTGGTCTGAATTTCCCTTCAGAAAAGGAGTTAAACCCCAGGATCTGTGTGTTCCTACAAGGAAGAGTTCATTTCTGGTAAACCCTTTGAATATTGGGCTCAAATGATTTTTCGCAGTTCATGAACCATACGCTCTTCTCACTATTAACTCAAGAGGATTTATGTAAGAAGAGCTGAGGTGTGTATCAGTTTCATAACCAGAGTTGAACTACATAAGGTCTGTATGAGAAGGAAACACAGTTCTTTTTTTCTGGGCATGCTCATGTTTCTTATTATATTGGAGACCCTGGAAAGAATAGGATGATTCTTGCCTTAAAACAGAGTGTTTTTCAGGGATGAGAACTCTGGTCTGAATTTGTCTTCAGAAAAGGAGTTAAACCCCAGGATCAGTGTCTTCCTACAAACAAGAGTTCATTTCTGGTAAACCCAGTGATTTTTGGGCTCAAATGATTTTTCGCAGTTCATGAACCATACGCTCTTCTCACTATTAACTCAAGAGGATTTATGTAAGAGGAGCTGTGGATTGTATCAGTTTCATAAGCAGAGTTGAACTACATATTTTCTGTATGAGTCGGAAACACAGTTCTTTTTTTCTGGGCAAGCTCAAGTTTCTTACTATATTGGAAATGGTGGAAAGAAGAGGATGATTCTTGCCTTAAAACAGAGTGTTTTTTAGGGATGAGAACTCTGGACTCAATTTGCCTTCAGAAACGGAGTTGAACCCCAGGATCAGTGTCTTCCTAAAAGCAAGAGTTTATTTCTTTTAAACCCAGTGATTTTTTGGCCCAAATGATTTTTCGCAGTTCACGAACCCAACATGATTCTCACTATTAACAAAAGAGAATTTATGGAAGAGGAGCTGTGGTTTTTATCAGTTTCATAAGCAGAGTTGAACTACATATGGTCCGTCTGAGTAGGAAACACAGTTTTTTTTTTTTTTTCAGGGCATGCTCATGGTTCTTGCTGTATTTTAGACTCTAGAATGAAGAGCTTGCTTCTTGCGTTAAAACAGAGTGTGTTTCAGGGATGAGAACTCTGGTCTGAATTTCCCTGCAGAAACGGAGTTAAACCCCAGGATCTGTGTCTTCCTAGAAGCAAGAGTTCATTTCTGATAAACCCAGTGAATTTTGGGCTCAAATGAGTT
This sequence comes from Onychomys arenicola, assembly GCA_949786405.1. Lineage (NCBI taxonomy): Eukaryota > Metazoa > Chordata > Mammalia > Rodentia > Cricetidae > Onychomys > Onychomys arenicola. Next base: position 330,627 of record CATKUM010000003.1, read on the forward strand.
TTCGCACTTCACGAACCATACGCTATACTCACTATTAACTAAGGAGGATTTATGTAAGAGGAGCTGTGGTTTGTATCAGTTTCATAAGCAGAGTTGAACTACATATGGTCTGTATGAGAAGGAAACACAGTTCTTTTTTTCTGGGCATGCTCATGTTTCTTACTATATTAGAGACACTGGAAAGAAGTGGATGATTCTTGTCTTAAGACAGAGTGTGTTTCAGGGATGAGAACTATGGTCTGAATTTGTCTTAAAAAAAGGAGTTAAACCCCAGGATCAATGTCTTCCTACAAGCAAGAGTTCATTTCTGGTAAACCCAGTGATTTTGGGGCTCAAATGATTTTTGGCAGTTCAGGAACCCTACGCCATTCAAACTATTAACTAAAAAGCTTTTATGTAAGAGGAGGTGTGGTCTTTATCAGTTTCATAAGAAGAGTTGAACTACATATAGTCCGTATGAATAGGAAACAGATTTCTTTTTTTCAGGCCATGCTCATGGTTATTGCTGTATTTTAGAATCTGGAAAGAAGAGCGTGCTTCTTCGTTTAAACAGAGTGTGTTTCAGGAATGAGAACTCTGGTCTGAATTTCCCTGCAGAAAAGGAGTTAAACCCCAGGATCTGTGTCTTCCTACAAGCAAGAGTTCATTTCTGGTAAACCCAGTGATTTTTTGGACCAAATGATTTCTCACAGTTCAAGTACCCAACATGTTTCTCACTATTAACTAAAGAGAATTTATGTAAGAGGAGCTGTGGTTTTTATCAGTTTCATAAGCAGCGTTGTACTACATATGTTCCGTCTGAGTAGGAAACACAGTTTTTTTTTTCAGGGCATGCTCATGGTTCATGCTGTATTTTAGACTCTAGAATGAAGAGCTTGCTTCTTGCGTTAAAACAGAGTGTGTTTCAGGGATGAGAACTCTGGTCAGAATTTCCCTTCAGAAAAGGAGTTAAACCCCAGGATCTGTTTGTTCCTACAAGCAAGAGTTCATTTCTGGTAAACCCAGTGAATTTTTGGCTCAAATGATTATTCGCAGTTCACGAACCATACGCTATTCTCACTATTAACTCAAGTGGATTTATGTAAGAAGAGCTGAGGTGTGTATCAGTTTCATAAGGAGAGTTGAACTACATAAGGTATGTATGAGAAGGAAACACAGTTCTTTTTTTCTGGGCATGCTCATGTTTCTTAGTATATTGGAGACCCTGAAAAGAATAGGATGATTCTTGCCTTAAAACAGAGTGTTTTTCAGGAATGAGAACTCTGGTCTGAATTTGTCTTCATAAAAGGAGTTAAACCCCAGGATCTGTGTCTTCCTACAAGCAAGAGTTCATTTCTGGTAAACCCAGTGATTTTTGGGCTCAAATGATTTTTCGCAGTTCATGAACCATACCCTCTTCTCACTATTAACTCAAGAGGATTTATGTAAGAGGAGCTGTGGATTGTATCAGTTTCATAAGCAGAGTTGAACTACATATTTTCTGTATGAGTCGGAAACACAGTTCTTTTTTTCTGGGCAAGCTCAAGTTTCTTACTATATTGGAAATGGTGGAAAGAAGAGGATGATTCTTGCCTTAAAACAGAGTGTTTTTTAGGGATGAGAACTCTGGACTCAATTTGCCTTCAGAAACGGAGTTGAACCCCAGGATCAGTGTCTTCCTAAAAGCAAGAGTTTATTTCTTTTAAACCCAGTGATTTTTTGGCCCAAATGATTTTTCGCAGTTCACGAACCCAACATGATTCTCACTATTAACAAAAGAGAATTTATGGAAGAGGAGCTGTGGTTTTTATCAGTTTCATAAGCAGAGTTGAACTACATATGGTCCGTCTGAGTAGGAAACACAGTTTTTTTTTTTTTTTCAGGGCATGCTCATGGTTCTTGCTGTATTTTAGACTCTAGAATGAAGAGCTTGCTTCTTGCGTTAAAACAGAGTGTGTTTCAGGGATGAGAACTCTGGTCTGAATTTCCCTGCAGAAACGGAGTTAAACCCCAGGACCTGTGTCTTCCTAGAAGCAAGAGTTCATTTCTGATAAACCCAGTGAATTTTGGGCTCAAATGAGTTTTCGCACTTCACGAACCATACGCTATACTCACTATTAACTAAGGAGGATTTATGTAAGAGGAGCTGTGGTTTGTATCAGTTTCATAAGCAGAGTTGAACTACATATGGTCTGTATGAGAAGGAAACACAGTTCTTTTTTTCTGGGCATGCTCATGTTTCTTACTATATTAGAGACACTGGAAAGAAGTGGATGATTCTTGTCTTAAGACAGAGTGTGTTTCAGGGATGAGAACTATGGTCTGAATTTGTCTTAAAAAAAGGAGTTAAACCCCAGGATCAATGTCTTCCTACAAGCAAGAGTTCATTTCTGGTAAACCCAGTGATTTTGGGGCTCAAATGATTTTTGGCAGTTCAGGAACCCTACGCTGTTCAAACTATTAACTAAAAAGCTTTTATGTAAGAGGAGGTGTGGTCTTTATCAGTTTCATAAGAAGAGTTGAACTACATATAGTCCGTATGAATAGGAAACAGATTTCTTTTTTTCAGGCCATGCTCATGGTTATTGCTGTATTTTAGAATCTGGAAAGAAGAGCGTGCTTCTTCGTTTAAACAGAGTGTGTTTCAGGAATGAGAACTCTGGTCTGAATTTCCCTGCAGAAAAGGAGTTAAACCCCAGGATCTGTGTCTTCCTACAAGCAAGAGTTCATTTCTGGTAAACCCAGTGATTTTTTGGACCAAATGATTTCTCACAGTTCAAGTACCCAACATGTTTCTCACTATTAACTAAAGAGAATTTATGTAAGAGGAGCTGTGGTTTTTATCAGTTTCATAAGCAGCGTTGAACTACATATGTTCCGTCTGAGTAGGAAACACAGTTTTTTTTTTTTTTTCAGGGCATGCTCATGGTTCTTGCTGTATTTTAGACTCTAGAATGAAGAGCTTGCTTCTTGCGTTAAAACAGAGTGTGTTTCAGGGATGAGAACTCTGGTCAGAATTTCCCTTCAGAAAAGGAGTTAAACCCCAGGATCTGTATGTTCCTACAAGCAAGAGTTCATTTCTGGTAAACCCAGTGAATTTTTGGCTCAAATGATTATTCGCAGTTCACGAACCATACGCTATTCTCACTATTAACTCAAGTGGATTTATGTAAGAAGAGCTGAGGTGTGTATCAGTTTCATAAGGAGAGTTGAACTACATAAGGTATGTATGAGAAGGAAACACAGTTCTTTTTTTCTGGGCATGCTCATGTTTCTTAGTATATTGGAGACCCTGAAAAGAATAGGATGATTCTTGCCTTAAAACAGAGTGTTTTTCAGGAATGAGAACTCTGGTCTGAATTTGTCTGCAGAAAAGGAGTTAAACCCCAGGATCTGTGTCTTCCTACAAGCAAGAGTTCATTTCTGGTAAACCCAGTGATTTTTGGGCTCAAATGGTTTTTCGCAGTTCAAGTACCCAACATGTTTCTCACTATTAACTAAAGAGAATTTATGTAAGAGGAGCTGTGGTTTTTATCAGTTTCATAAGCAGAGTTGAACTACATATGTTCCGTCTGAGTAGGAAACACAGTTTTTTTTTTTTTTTTCAGGGCATGCTCATGGTTCTTGCTGTATTTTAGACTCTAGAATGAAGAGCTTGCTTCTTGCGTTAAAACAGAGTGTGTTTCAGGGATGAGAACTCTGGTCTGAATTTCCCTGCAGAAAAGGAGTTAAACCCCAGGATCTGTGTCTTCCTACAAGCAAGAGTTCATTTCTGGTAAACCCAGTCAATTTTGGGCTCAAATGATTTTTCTCAGTTCACGAACCATACGCTATTCTCACTATTAACAAATGAGGATTTATGTAAGAGCAACTGTGCTTTGTATCAGGTTCATAAGCAGAATTGAAATACATATGTTCTGTATGAGTAGGAAACACAGTTCTTTTATTCTGGGCATGCTCATGTTTCTTACTATATTGGAGATGCTGGAAAGAAGAGGATGATTCTTGCCTTAAAACAGAGTGTTTTTCAGGGATGAGAACTCTGGTCTCAATTTGCCTTCAGAAACGGAGTTAAACCCCAGGATCAGTGTCTTCCTACAAGCAAGCGTTTATTTCTTTTAAACCCAGTGATTTTTTGGCCCGAATGATTTTTCGCAGTTCACGAACCCAACATGATTCTCACTATTAACAAAAGAGAATTTATGGAAGAGGAGCTGTGGTTTTTATCAGTTTCATAAGCAGAGTTGAACTACATAAGGTCTGTATGAGAAGGAAATACAGTTCTTTTTTTCTGGGCATGCTCATGTTTCTTATCATATTGGAGACCCTGGAAAGAATAGGATGATTCTTGCCTTAAAACAGAGTGTTTTTCAGGGATGAGAACTCTGGTCTGAATTTGTCTTCAGAAAAGGAGTTAAACCCCAGGATCAGTGTCTTCCTACAAGCAAGAGTTCATTTCTGGTAAACCCAGTGATTTTTGGGCTCAAATGATTTTTCGCAGTTCAGGAACCCTACGCTATTCACACTAATAACTAAAGAGGATTTAGGTAAGAGGAGCTGTGGTTTGTATCAGTTTCATAAGCAGAGTTGAACTACATATTTTCTGTATGAGTCGGAAACACAGTTCTTTTTTTCTGGGCAAGCTCATGTTTCTTACTATATTGGAGATGCTGGAAAGAATAGGAAAATTCTTGCCTTAAAACAGAGTGTTTTTCAGGGATGAGAACTCTGGTCTCAATTTGCCTTCAGAAACGGAGTTAAATCCCACGATCAGTGTCTTCCTACAAGCAAGCGTTTATTTCTTTAAACCCAGTGATTTTTTGGCCCGAATGATTTTTCGCAGTTCACGAACCCAACATGATTCTCACTATTAACAAAAGAGAATTTATGGAAGAGGAGCTGTGGTTTTTATCAGTTTCATAAGCAGAGTTGAACTACATATGTTCCGTCTGAGAATGAAACACAGTTTTTTTTTTTTTCAGGGCATGCTCATGGTTCTTGCTGTATTTTAGACTCTAGAATGAAGAGCTTGCTTCTTGCGTTTAAACAGAGTGTATTTCAGGAATGAGAACTCTGGTCTGAATTTCCCTGCAGAAAAGGAGTTAAACCCCAGGATCTGTGTCTTCCTACAAGCAAGGGTTCATTTCTGGTAAACCCAGTGATTTTTTGGACCAAATGATTTCTCACAGTTCAAGTACCCAACATGTTTCTCACTATTAACAAAAGAGAATTTATGGAAGAGGAGCTGTGGTTTTTATCAGTTTCATAAGCAGAGTTGAACTACATATGTTCCGTCTGAGTAGGAAACACAGTTTTTTTTTTTCAGGGCATGCTCATGGTTCTTGCTGTATTTTAGACTCTAGAATGAAGAGCTTGCTTCTTGTGTTAAAACAGAGTGTGTTTCAGGGATGAAAACTCTGGTCTGAATTTCCCTGCAGAAAAGGAGTTAAACCCCAGGATCTGTGTCTTCCTACAAGCAAGAGTTCATTTCTGGTAAACCCAGTCAATTTTGGGCTCAAATGATTTATCTCAGTTCACGAACCATACGCTATTCTCACTATTAACAAATGAGGATTTATGTAAGAGCAGCTGTGCTTTGTATCAGGTTCATAAGCAGAGTTGAACTACATGAGGTTGTATGAGAAGGAAACACAGTTCTTTTTTTCTGGGCATGCTCATGTTTCTTACTGTATTGGAGACGCTGGAAAGAAGAGGATGATTCTTGCCTTAACACCGAGTGTTATTCAGGGATGAGAACTCTGGTCTGAATTTGTCTTCAGAAAAGGGGTTAAACCCCAGGATCAGTGTCTTCCTACAAGCAAGAGTTCATTTCTGGTAAACCCAGTGATTTTTGTGCTCAAATGATTTTTCGCAGATCAGGAACCCTACGCTATTCACACTAATAACTAAAGAGGATTTATGTAAGAGGAGCTGTGGTTTGTATCAGTTTCATGAGCAGAGTTGAACTACATATTTTCTGTATGAGTCGGAAACACAGTTCTTTTTTTCTGGGCATGCTCATGTTTCTTACTATATTGGAGATGCTGGAAAGAAGAGGATGATTCTTGCCTTAAAACAGAGTGTTTTTCAGGGATGAGAACTCTGGTCTGAATTTGCCTTCAGAAACGGAGTTAAACCCCTGCATGTATGTCTTCCTACAAGCAAGATTTCATTTCTGGTAAACCCAGTGATTTTTGGGCTCAAATGATTTTTCGCAGTTCAGGAACCCTACGCTATTCACACTAATAACTAAAGAGGATTTATGTAACAGGAGCTGTGGTTTTTATCAGTTTCATAAGCAGAGTTGAACTATATATGGTCCGTATGATAAGGAAACACAGTTCTTTTTTTCTGGGCATGCTTATGTTTCTTACTATATTGGAGACCCTGGAAAGAATAGGATGATTCTTGCCTTAAAACAGAGTGTTTTTCAGGGACGAGATCTCTGGTCTGAATCTGTCTTCAGAAAAGGAGTTAAACCCGAGGATCAGTTTCTTTCCACAAGCAAGAGTTCATTTCTGGTAAACCCAGTGATTTTTGGGCTCAAATGATTTTTCACAGTACAGTAACCCTACGCTATTCAAACTATTAACTAAAGAGCATTTATGTAAGAGGAGGTGTGGTCTATATCACTTTCATAAGGAGAGTTGAACTACATATGGTCCGTATGAATAGGAATCAGAGTTCTTTTTTCCAGGCCATGCTCATGGTTATTGCTGTATTTTAGACTCTGGAAAGAAGAGCATGCTTCTTCGTATAAACAGAGTGTGTTTCTGGGATGAGAACTCTGGTCTGAATTTCCCTGCAGAAAAGGAGTTAAACCCCAGGATCTGTGTCTTCCTACAAGCAAGAGTACATTTCTGGTAAACCCAGTGAATTTTGGGCTCAAATGATTTTTCGCAGTTAAGGAACCATACGCTATTCTCACTATTAACCAATCAGGATTTATGTAAGAGCAGCTGTGCTTTATATCAGGTTCATAAGCAGAGTTGAACTACATATGTTCCGTCTGAGTAGGAAACACAGTTTTTTTTCCAGGGCATGCTCATGGTTCTTGCTGTATTTTAGACTCTAGAATGAAGAACTTGTTTCTTGCTGTTAAAACAGAGTGTGTTTCAGGGATGAGAACTCTGCTCTGAATTTCCCTTCAGAAAAAGAGTTAAACCACATGATCTGTGTCTTCCTACATGCAAGAGTTCATTTCTGGTAAACCCAGTGAATTTTTGGCTCAAATGATTTTTCGCAGTTCACGAACCATACGCTATTCTCACTATTAACTCAAGAGGATTTATGTTAGAGGAGCTGTGGTTTGTATCAGTTTCATAAGCAGAGTTGAACTACATATGGTCCGTATGAGAAGGAAACACAGTTCTTTTTTTCTGGGCATGCTCATGTTTCTTATTATATTGGAGACGCTGGAAAGAATAGGATGATTCTTGCCTTAAAACAGAGTGTTTTTCAGGGATGAGATCTCTGGTCTGAATCTGTCTTCAGAAAAGTAGTTAAACCCGAGGATCAGTTTCTTTCTACAAGCAAGAGTTCATTTCTGGTAAACCCAGTGATTTTTGGGCTCAAATGATTTTTCGCAGTACAGTAACCCTACGCTATTCAAACTATTAACTAATGAGCATTTATGTAAGAGGAGGTGAGGTCTTTATCAGTTTCATAAGCAGAGTTGAACTACATGTGGTCCGTATGAGTAGGAAACACAGTTCGTTTTTTCTGGGCATGCTCATGGCTCTTGCTGTATTTTAGACTCTAGAATGAAGAGCTTGCTTCTTGCGTTAAAACAGAGTGTGTTTCAGGGATGAGAACTCTGGTCTGAATTTCCCTTCAGAAAAGGAGTTAAACCCCAGGATCTGTGTGTTCCTACAAGCAAGAGTTCATTTCTGGTAATCCCAGTGAATTTTGGGCTCAAATGATTTTTCGCAGTTCACGACCATTACGCTATTCTCACTATTAACTCAAGAGGATTTATGTAAGAAGAGCTGAGTTGTGTATCAGTTTCATAAGCAGAGTTGAACTACATAAGGTCTGTATGAGAAGGAAACACAGTTCTTTTTTTCTGGGCATGCTCATGTTTCTTATTATATTGGAGACCCTGGAAAGAATAGGATGATTCTTGCCTTAAAACAGAGTGTTTTTCAGGGATGAGACCTCTGGTCTGAATTTGTCTTCAGAAAAGGAGTAAAACCCCAGGATAGGTGTCTTCCTACAAGCAAGAGTTCATTTCTGGTAAACCCAGTGATTTTTGGGCTCAAATGATTTTTTGCAGTTCAGGAACCCTACGCTATTCACACTAATAACTAAGGAGGATTTATGTAAGAGGAGCTGTGGTTTGTATCAGTTTCATAAGCAGAGTTGAACTATATATTTTCTGTATGAGTCGGAAACACAGTTCTTTTTTTCTGGGCATGCTCATGTTTCTTACTATATTGGAGATGCTGGAAAGAAGAGGATGATTCTTGCCTTAAAACAGAGTGTTCTTCAGGGATGAGAACTCTGGTCTCAATTTGCCTTCAGAAACGGAGTTAAACCCCAGGATCAGTGTCTTCCTACAAGCAAGAGTTTATTTCTTTTAAACCCAGTGATTTTTTGGCCCAAATGATTTTTCGCAGTTCACAAACCCAACATGATTCTCACTATTAACAAAAGAGAATTTAAGGAAGAGGAGCTGTGGTTTTTATCAGTTTCATAAGCAGAGTTGAACTACATATGGTCTGTCTGAGTAGGAAACACATTTTTTTTTTCAGGGCATGCTCATGGTTCTTGCTGTATTGGAGACGCTGGAATGAAGTGCTTGCTTCTTGCCTTAAAACAGAGTGTGTTTCAGGGATGAGAACTCTGGTCTGAATTTCCCTTCAGAAAAGTAGTTAAAACCCAGGATCTGTGTCTTCCTACAAGCAAGAGTTCATTTCTGGTAAACCCAATGATTTTTTGGACCAAATGATTTCTCACAGATCAAGAACCCAACATGATTCTCACTATTAACTAAAGAGAATTTATGTAAGCGGAGCTGTGGTTTGTATCAGTTTCATAAGCAGAGTTGAACTACATATGGTCTGTATGAGAAGGAAACACAGTTCTTTTTTTCTGGGCATGCTCATGGTTCTTACTATATTAGAGACACTGGAAAGAAGAGGGTGATTCTTGCCTTAGGACAGAGTGTGTTTCAGGGATGAGAACTATGGTCTGAATTTGTCTTAAAAAAGGAGTTAAACCCCAGGATCAATGTCTTCCTACAAGCAAGAGTTCATTTCTGGTAAACCCAGTGATTTTTGGGCTCAAATGATTTTTGGCATTTCAGGAACCCTACGCTATTCACACTATTAACTAAAAAGCATTTATGTAAGAGGAGGTGTGTTCTGTATCAGTTTAATAAGAAGAGTTGAACTATATATGGTCCGTATGAATAGGAAACAGATTTCTTTTTTTCAGGCCATGCTCATGGTTATTGCTGTATTTTAGAATCTGGAAAGAAGAGCATGCTTCTTGGTTTAAACAGAGTGTGTTTCAGGGATGAGAACTCTGGTCTGAATTTCCCTGCAGAAAAGGAGTTAAACCCCAGAATCAATGTCTTCCTACAAGCAAGAGTTCATTTCTGGTAAACCCAGTGATTTTTGGGCTCAAATGATTTTTGGCATTTCAGGAACCCTACGCTATTCACACTATTAACTAAAAAGCATTTATGTAAGAGGAGGTGTGGTCTGTATCAGTTTCATAAGAAGAGTTGAACTATATATGGTCCATATGAATAGGAAACAGATTTCTTTTTTTCAGGCCATGCTCATGGTTATTGCTGTATTTTAGAATCTGGAAAGAAGAGCGTGCTTCTTGGTTTAAATAGAGTGTGTTTCATGGATGAGAACTCTGGTCTGAATTTCCCTGCAGGAAAGGAGTTAAACCCCAGGATCTGTGTCTTCCTACAAGCAAGAGTTCATTTCTGGTAAACCCATTGATTTTTTGGACCAAATGATTTCTCGCAGTTCAAGAACGCAACATGATTCTCACTATTAACTAAAGAGAATTTATGTAAGAGGAGCTGTGGATTTAATCAGTTTCATAAGCAGAGTTGAACTACATATGTTCTGTCTGAGTGGGAAACACAGTTTTTTTTTTTCAGGGCATGCTCATGGTTCTTGCTGTATTTTAGACTCTAGAATGAAGAGCTTGTTTCTTGCTGTTAAAACAGAGTGTGTTTCAGGGATGAGAACTCTGGTCTGAATTTCCCTTCAGAAAAGGAGTTAAACCCCAGGATCTGTGTCATCTTACAAGCAACAGTTCATTTCTGGTAAACCCAGTGATTTTGGGGCTCAAATTATTTTCGAAGTTCAGGAACCCTACGCTATACACACTATTAACTAAAGAGGATTTATGTAAGAGGAGCTGTGGTTTGTATCAGTTTCATAAGCAGAGTTGAACTGCATATGGTCAGTATTAGTAGGAAGCACAGTTCTTTTTTTCTGGGCATGCTCATTGTTCTTGCTGTATTGGAGACGCTGGAATGAAGAGCTTGCTTCTTGCCTTAAAACAGAGTGTTTTTCAGGGTTGAGAATTCTGGTCTGCATTTGTCTTCATAAACAGAGTAAAACCCCAGGATCTGTGTCTTCCTACAAGAAAGAGTTCAGTTCTGGTAAACGCAGTGAATTTTGGGCTCAAATGATTTTTCGAAATTCATGAACCGAACGCTATTCTCACTATTAAAAAAAAGAGCAATTATGTAAGACGAGGTGTGGTCTGTATCAGTTTCATAAGCAGAGTTGAACTGCATATGGTCCGTATTAGTAGGAAACACAGTTCTTTTTTTCTGGGCATGCTCATGGTTCTTGCTGTATTGGAGACGCTGGAATGAAGAGCTTGCTTCTTGCCTTAAAACAGAGTGTTTTTCAGGGTTGAGAATTCTGGTCTGAATTTGTCTTCAGAAACAGAGTTAAACCCCAGGATCTGTGTCTTCCTACAAGAAAGAGTTCAGTTCTGGTAAACCCAGTGAATTTTGGGCTCAAATGATTTTTCGAAGTTCATGAACCGAACACTATTCTCACTATTAAAAATAAGAGCGATTATGTAACACGAGGTGTGGTCTGTATCAGTTTCATAAGCAGAGTTGAACGAAATATGGTCCGTATGAATAGGAAACACAGTTCTTTTTTTCAGGCCATGCTCATGGTTCTTGCTGTATTTTAGAGTCTGGATAGAAGAGCTTGCTTCTTCGTTAAAACAGAGTGTGTTTCAGGGATGAGAACTCTGGTCTGAATTTCCCTGCAGAAAAGGAGTTATCCCCCAGGATCTGTGTCTTCCTACAATAAGAGTTCAGTTCTGGTAAACCCAGTGAATTTTGGGCTCAAATGATTTTTCACAGTTCACGAACCCTACTCTATTCTCACTATTAACTGAAGAGCATTTATGTAAGAGGAGCTGTGGTTTGTATCAGTCTCATAAGCAGAGTTGAACTACATATTTTCTGTATGAGTCGGAAACACAGTTCTTTTTTTCTGGGCATGCTCATGTTTCTTACTATATTGGAGATGCTGGAAAGAAGAGGATGATTCTTGCCTTTAAACAGAGTGTTTTTCAGGGATGAGAACTCTGGTCTCAATTTGCCTTCAAAAACGGAGTTAAACCGCAGGATCAGTGTCTGCCTACAAGCAAGAGTTTATTTCTTTTAATCCCAGTGATTTTTTGGCCCAAATGATTTTTCGCAGTTCACGAACCCAACATGATTCTAACTATTAACTAAAGAGAATTTATGTAAGAGGAGCTGTGGTTTTAATCAGTTTCATAAGCAGAGTTGAACTACATATGTTCCGTCTGAGTAGGAAACACAGTTTTTTTTTTTTTCAGGGCATGCTCATGGTTCTTGCTGTATTTTAGACTCTAGAATGAAGAGCTTGCTTCTTGTGTTAAAACAGAGTGTGTTTCAGGGATAAGAACTCTGGTCTGAATTTCCCTGCAGAAAAGGAGTTAAACCCCAGAATCTGTGTCTTCCTACAAGCAAGAGTTCATTTCTGGTAAACCCAGTCAATTTTGGGCTCAAATGATTTTTCTCAGTTCACGAACCATACGCTATTCTCACTATTAACAAATGAGGATTTATGTAAGAACAGCTGTGCTTTGTATCAGGTTCATAAGCAGAGTTGAACTACATATGTTGTATGAGAAGGAAACACAGTTCTTTTTTTCTGGGCATGCTCATGTTTCTTACTATATTGGAGACGCTGGAAAGAAGAGGATGATTCTTGCCTTAACACAGAGTGTTATTCAGGGATGAGAACTCTGGTCTGAATTTGTCTTCAGAAAAGGGGTTAAACCCCAGGATCAGTGTCTTCCTACAAGCAAGAGTTCATTTCTGGTAAACCCAGTGATTTTTGGGCTCAAATGATTTTTCGCAGATCAGGAACCGAACGCTATTCACACTAATAACTAAAGAGGATTTATGTAAGAGGAGCTGTGGTTTGTATCAGTTTCATGAGCAGAGTTGAACTACATATTTTCTGTATGAGTCGGAAACACAGTTCTTTTTTTTCTGGGCATGCTCATGGTTCTTGCTGTATTTTAGACACTAGAGTGAAGAGCTTGTTTCTTGCTGTTAAAACAGAGTGTGTTTCAGGGATGAGAACTCTGGTCTGAATTTCCCTTCAGAAAAGGAGTTAAACCCCAGGATCTGTGTCTTCCTACAAGCAAGAGTTCATTTCTGGTAAACCCAGTGAATTGTGGGCACAAATGATTTTTCGCAGTTCACGAACTATACGCTATTCTCACTATTAATTCAAGAGGATTTATGTAAGAGGAGCTGAGGTTTGTATCAGTTTCATAAGCAGAGTTGCACTACATATGGTCTGTATGAGAAGGAAACACAGTTCTTTTTTTCTGGGCATGCTCATGTTTCTTATTATATTGGAGACCCTGGAAAGAATAGGATGATTCTTGCCTTAAAACAGAGTGTTATTCAGGGATGAGAACTCTGGTCTGAATTTCCCTTCATAAAAGGATTTAAACCCCAGGATCTGTGTCTTCCTTCAAGCAAGAGTTCATTTCTGGTAAACCCAGTGATTTTTGGGCTAAAATGATTTTTCGCAGTTCAGGATCCCTACGCTATACACACTATTAAGTAAAGAGGATTTATGTAAGAGGAGCTGAGGTTTGTATCAGTTTCATAAGCAGAGTTGAACTGCATATGGTCCGTATTAGTAGGAAACACAGTTCTTTTTTTCTGGGCATGCTCATGGTTCTTGCTGTATTGGAGACTCTGGAATGAAGAGCTTGCTTCTTGCCTTATAACAGAGTGTTTTTCAGGGTTGAGAATTCTGGTCTGAATTTGTCTTCAGAAACAGAGTTAAACCCCAGGATCTGTGTCTTCCTACAAGAAAGAGTTCAGTTCTGGTAAACCCAGTGCATTTTGGGCTCAAATGATATTTCGAAGTTCATGAACCGAATGCTATTCTCACTGTTAAAAAAAAAGAGCAATTATGTAATACGAAGTGTGGTCTGTATCAGTTTCATAAGCAGAGTTGAACGAAATATGGTCCGTATGAATAGGAAACACAGTTCTTTTTTTCAGGCCATGCTCATGGTTCTTGCTATATTTTAGAGTCTGGATAGAAGAGCTTGCTTCTTCGTTAAAACAGAGTGTGTTTCAGGGATGAGAACTCTGGTCTGAATTTCCCTGCAGAAAAGGAGTTAACCCCCAGGATCTGTGTCTTCCTACAATAAGAGTGCATTTCTGGTAAACCCAGTCAATTTTGGGCTCAAATGATTTTTCGCACTTCACGAACCCTACTCTATTCTCACTATTAACTGAAGAGCATTTATGTAAGAGGAGCTGTGGTTTGTATCAGTCTCATAAGCAGAGTTGAACTACATATTTTCTGTATGAGTCGGAAACACAGTTCTTTTTTTCTGGGCATGCTCATGTTTCATACTATATTGGAGACGCTGGAAAGAAGAGGATGATTCTTGCCTTTAAACAGAGTGTTTTTCAGGGATGAGAACTCTGGTCTCAATTTGCCTTCAAAAACGGAGTTAAACCGCAGGATCAGTGTCTTCCTACAAGCAAGAGTTTATTTCTTTTAATCCCAGTGATTTTTTGGCCCAAATGATTTTTCGCAGTTCACGAACCCAACATGATTCTCACTATTAACTGAAGAGAATTTATGTAAGAGGAGCTGTGGTTTTAATCAGTTTCATAAGCAGAGTTGAACTACATATGTTACTTCTGAGTAGGAAACACAGTTTTTTTTTTTTTTTCATGGCATGCTCATGGTTCTTGCTGTATTTTAGACTCTAGAATGAAGAGCTTGTTTCTTGCTGTTAAAACAGAGTGTGTTTCAGGGGTGAGAACTCTGGTCTGAATTTCCCTTCAGAAAAGGAGTTAAACCCCAGGATCTGTGTCTTCCTATAAGCAAGAGTTCATTTCTGGTAAACCCAGTGAATTGTGGGCACAAATGATTTTTCGCAGTTCACGAACTATACGCTATTCTCACTATTAACTCAAGAGGATTTATGTAAGAGGAGCTGAGGTTTGTATCAGTTTCATAAGCAGAGTTGCACTACATATGGTCTGTATGAGAAGGAAACACAGTTCTTTTTTTCTGGGCATGCTCATGTTTCTTATTATATTGGAGACCCTGGAAAGAATAGGATGATTCTTGCCTTAAAACAGAGTGTTATTCAGGGATGAGAACTCTGGTCTGAATTTCCCTTCAGAAAAGGAGTTAAACCGCAGGATCAGTGTCTTCCTACAAGCAAGAGTTCATTTCTGGTAAACCCAGTGATTTTTGGGCTCAAATGATTTTTGGCAGTTCAGGAACCCTACGCTATACACACTATTAAGTAAAGAGGATTTATGTAAGAGGAGCTGTGGTTTGTATCAGTTTCATAAGCAGAGTTGAACTACATATGGTCCGTAGTAGTAGGAAACACAGTTTTTTTTTTTCAGGGCATGCTCATGGTTCTTGCTGTATTTTAGACTCTAGAGTGAAGAGCTTGTTTCTTGCTGTTAAAACAGAGTGTGTTTCAGGGATGAGAACTCTGGTCTGAATTTCCCTTCAGAAAAGGAGTTAAACCCCAGGATCTGTTTCTTCCTACAAGCAAGAGTTCATTTCTGGTATACCCAGTGAATTTTCGGCACAAATGATTTTTCGCATTTCACGAACCATAAGCTATTCTCACTATTAACTCAAGAGGATTTATGTAAGAGGAGCTGAGGTTTGTATCAGTTTCATAAGCAGAGTTGAAGTACATATGGTCTGTATGAGAAGGAAACACAGTTCTTTTTTTCTGGGCATGCTCATGGTTCTTGCTGTATTGGAGCCTCTGGAATGAAGAGCTTGCTTCTTGCCTTAAAACAGAGTGTTTTTCAGGGTTGAGAATTCTGGTCTGAATTTGTCTTCAGAAACAGAGTTAAACCCCAGGATCTGTGTCTTCCTACATGAAATTGTTCAGTTCTGGTAAACCCAGTGAATTTTGAGCTCAAATGATTTTTCGAAGTTCATGAACCAAACGCTATTCTCACTATTAAAAAAAAGAGCAATGATGTAAGACGAGGTGTGGTCTGTATCAGTTTCATAAGCAGAGTTGAACTACTTATGGTCCGTATCAATAGGAAACAGAGTTCTTTTTTTCAGGCCGTGCTCATGGTTATTGCTGTATTTTAGAATCTGGAAAGATGAGCGTGCTTCTTCGTTTAAACAGAGTGTGTTTCAGGGATGAGAACTCTGGTCTGAATTTCCCTGGAGAAAAGGAGTTAAACCCCAGGATCTGTGTCTTCCTACAAGCAAGAGTTCATTTCTGGTAAACCCAGTGATTTTTTGGACCAAATGATTTCTCACAGTTCAAGTACCCAACATGTTTCTCACTATTAACTAAAGAGAATTTATGTAAGAGGAGCTGTGGTTTTTATCAGTTTCATAAGCAGCGTTGTACTACATATGTTCCGTCTGAGTAGGAAACACAGTTTTTTTTTTCAGGGCATGCTCATGGTTCATGCTGTATTTTAGACTCTAGAATGAAGAGCTTGCTTCTTGCGTTAAAACAGAGTGTGTTTCAGGGATGAGAACTCTGGTCAGAATTTCCCTTCAGAAAAGGAGTTAAACCCCAGGATCTGTTTGTTCCTACAAGCAAGAGTTCATTTCTGGTAAACCCAGTGAATTTTTGGCTCAAATGATTATTCGCAGTTCATGAACCATACGCTCTTCTCACTATTAACTCAAGTGGATTTATGTAAGAAGAGCTGAGGTGTGTATCAGTTTCATAAGGAGAGTTGAACTACATAAGGTATGTATGAGAAGGAAACACAGTTCTTTTTTTCTGGGCATGCTCATGTTTCTTAGTATATTGGAGACCCTGAAAAGAATAGGATGATTCTTGCCTTAAAACAGAGTGTTTTTCAGGAATGAGAACTCTGGTCTGAATTTGTCTTCATAAAAGGAGTTAAACCCCAGGATCTGTGTCTTCCTACAAGCAAGAGTTCATTTCTGGTAAACCCAGTGATTTTTGGGCTCAAATGATTTTTCGCAGTTCATGAACCATACCCTCTTCTCACTATTAACTCAAGAGGATTTATGTAAGAGGAGCTGTGGATTGTATCAGTTTCATAAGCAGAGTTGAACTACATATTTTCTGTATGAGTCGGAAACACAGTTCTTTTTTTCTGGGCAAGCTCAAGTTTCTTACTATATTGGAAATGGTGGAAAGAAGAGGATGATTCTTGCCTTAAAACAGAGTGTTTTTTAGGGATGAGAACTCTGGACTCAATTTGCCTTCAGAAACGGAGTTGAACCCCAGGATCAGTGTCTTCCTAAAAGCAAGAGTTTATTTCTTTTAAACCCAGTGATTTTTTGGCCCAAATGATTTTTCGCAGTTCACGAACCCAACATGATTCTCACTATTAACAAAAGAGAATTTATGGAAGAGGAGCTGTGGTTTTTATCAGTTTCATAAGCAGAGTTGAACTACATATGGTCCGTCTGAGTAGGAAACACAGTTTTTTTTTTTTTTTCAGGGCATGCTCATGGTTCTTGCTGTATTTTAGACTCTAGAATGAAGAGCTTGCTTCTTGCGTTAAAACAGAGTGTGTTTCAGGGATGAGAACTCTGGTCTGAATTTCCCTGCAGAAACGGAGTTAAACCCCAGGACCTGTGTCTTCCTAGAAGCAAGAGTTCATTTCTGATAAACCCAGTGAATTTTGGGCTCAAATGAGTTTTCGCACTTCACGAACCATACGCTATACTCACTATTAACTAAGGAGGATTTATGTAAGAGGAGCTGTGGTTTGTATCAGTTTCATAAGCAGAGTTGAACTACATATGGTCTGTATGAGAAGGAAACACAGTTCTTTTTTTCTGGGCATGCTCATGTTTCTTACTATATTAGAGACACTGGAAAGAAGTGGATGATTCTTGTCTTAAGACAGAGTGTGTTTCAGGGATGAGAACTATGGTCTGAATTTGTCTTAAAAAAAGGAGTTAAACCCCAGGATCAATGTCTTCCTACAAGCAAGAGTTCATTTCTGGTAAACCCAGTGATTTTGGGGCTCAAATGATTTTTGGCAGTTCAGGAACCCTACGCTGTTCAAACTATTAACTAAAAAGCTTTTATGTAAGAGGAGGTGTGGTCTTTATCAGTTTCATAAGAAGAGTTGAACTACATATAGTCCGTATGAATAGGAAACAGATTTCTTTTTTACAGGCCATGCTCATGGTTATTGCTGTATTTTAGAATCTGGAAAGAAGAGCGTGCTTCTTCGTTTAAACAGAGTGTGTTTCAGGAATGAGAACTCTGGTCTGAATTTCCCTGCAGAAAAGGAGTTAAACCCCAGGATCTGTGTCTTCCTACAAGCAAGAGTTCATTTCTGGTAAACCCAGTGATTTTTTGGACCAAATGATTTCTCACAGTTCAAGTACCCAACATGTTTCTCACTATTAACTAAAGAGAATTTATGTAAGAGGAGCTGTGGTTTTTATCAGTTTCATAAGCAGCGTTGAACTACATATGTTCCGTCTGAGTAGGAAACACAGTTTTTTTTTTTTTTTCAGGGCATGCTCATGGTTCTTGCTGTATTTTAGACTCTAGAATGAAGAGCTTGCTTCTTGCGTTAAAACAGAGTGTGTTTCAGGGATGAGAACTCTGGTCAGAATTTCCCTTCAGAAAAGGAGTTAAACCCCAGGATCTGTATGTTCCTACAAGCAAGAGTTCATTTCTGGTAAACCCAGTGAATTTTTGGCTCAAATGATTATTCGCAGTTCACGAACCATACGCTATTCTCACTATTAACTCAAGTGGATTTATGTAAGAAGAGCTGAGGTGTGTATCAGTTTCATAAGGAGAGTTGAACTACATAAGGTATGTATGAGAAGGAAACACAGTTCTTTTTTTCTGGGCATGCTCATGTTTCTTAGTATATTGGAGACCCTGAAAAGAATAGGATGATTCTTGCCTTAAAACAGAGTGTTTTTCAGGAATGAGAACTCTGGTCTGAATTTGTCTGCAGAAAAGGAGTTAAACCCCAGGATCTGTGTCTTCCTACAAGCAAGAGTTCATTTCTGGTAAACCCAGTGATTTTTGGGCTCAAATGGTTTTTCGCAGTTCAAGTACCCAACATGTTTCTCACTATTAACTAAAGAGAATTTATGTAAGAGGAGCTGTGGTTTTTATCAGTTTCATAAGCAGAGTTGAACTACATATGTTCCGTCTGAGTAGGAAACACAGTTTTTTTTTTTTTTCAGGGCATGCTCATGGTTCTTGCTGTATTTTAGACTCTAGAATGAAGAGCTTGCTTCTTGCGTTAAAACAGAGTGTGTTTCAGGGATGAGAACTCTGGTCTGAATTTCCCTGCAGAAAAGGAGTTAAACCCCAGGATCTGTGTCTTCCTACAAGCAAGAGTTCATTTCTGGTAAACCCAGTCAATTTTGGGCTCAAATGATTTTTCTCAGTTCACGAACCATACGCTATTCTCACTATTAACAAATGAGGATTTATGTAAGAGCAACTGTGCTTTGTATCAGGTTCATAAGCAGAATTGAAATACATATGTTCTGTATGAGTAGGAAACACAGTTCTTTTATTCTGGGCATGCTCATGTTTCTTACTATATTGGAGATGCTGGAAAGAAGAGGATGATTCTTGCCTTAAAACAGAGTGTTTTTCAGGGATGAGAACTCTGGTCTCAATTTGCCTTCAGAAACGGAGTTAAACCCCAGGATCAGTGTCTTCCTACAAGCAAGCGTTTATTTCTTTTAAACCCAGTGATTTTTTGGCCCGAATGATTTTTCGCAGTTCACGAACCCAACATGATTCTCACTATTAACAAAAGAGAATTTATGGAAGAGGAGCTGTGGTTTTTATCAGTTTCATAAGCAGAGTTGAACTACATAAGGTCTGTATGAGAAGGAAATACAGTTCTTTTTTTCTGGGCATGCTCATGTTTCTTGCTGTATTTTAGACTCTAGAATGAAGAGCTTGCTTCTTGCGTTTAAACAGAGTGTATTTCAGGAATGAGAACTCTGGTCTGAATTTCCCTGCAGAAAAGGAGTTAAACCCCAGGATCTGTGTCTTCCTACAAGCAAGGGTTCATTTCTGGTAAACCCAGTGATTTTTTGGACCAAATGATTTCTCACAGTTCAAGTACCCAACATGTTTCTCACTATTAACAAAAGAGAATTTATGGAAGAGGAGCTGTGGTTTTTATCAGTTTCATAAGCAGAGTTGAACTACATATGTTCCGTCTGAGTAGGAAACACAGTTTTTTTTTTTCAGGGCATGCTCATGGTTCTTGCTGTATTTTAGACTCTAGAATGAAGAGCTTGCTTCTTGTGTTAAAACAGAGTGTGTTTCAGGGATGAAAACTCTGGTCTGAATTTCCCTGCAGAAAAGGAGTTAAACCCCAGGATCTGTGTCTTCCTACAAGCAAGAGTTCATTTCTGGTAAACCCAGTCAATTTTGGGCTCAAATGATTTATCTCAGTTCACGAACCATACGCTATTCTCACTATTAACAAATGAGGATTTATGTAAGAGCAGCTGTGCTTTGTATCAGGTTCATAAGCAGAGTTGAACTACATGAGGTTGTATGAGAAGGAAACACAGTTCTTTTTTTCTGGGCATGCTCATGTTTCTTACTGTATTGGAGACGCTGGAAAGAAGAGGATGATTCTTGCCTTAACACCGAGTGTTATTCAGGGATGAGAACTCTGGTCTGAATTTGTCTTCAGAAAAGGGGTTAAACCCCAGGATCAGTGTCTTCCTACAAGCAAGAGTTCATTTCTGGTAAACCCAGTGATTTTTGTGCTCAAATGATTTTTCGCAGATCAGGAACCCTACGCTATTCACACTAATAACTAAAGAGGATTTATGTAAGAGGAGCTGTGGTTTGTATCAGTTTCATGAGCAGAGTTGAACTACATATTTTCTGTATGAGTCGGAAACACAGTTCTTTTTTTCTGGGCATGCTCATGTTTCTTACTATATTGGAGATGCTGGAAAGAAGAGGATGATTCTTGCCTTAAAACAGAGTGTTTTTCAGGGATGAGAACTCTGGTCTGAATTTGCCTTCAGAAACGGAGTTAAACCCCTGCATGTATGTCTTCCTACAAGCAAGATTTCATTTCTGGTAAACCCAGTGATTTTTGGGCTCAAATGATTTTTCGCAGTTCAGGAACCCTACGCTATTCACACTAATAACTAAAGAGGATTTATGTAACAGGAGCTGTGGTTTTTATCAGTTTCATAAGCAGAGTTGAACTATATATGGTCCGTATGATAAGGAAACACAGTTCTTTTTTTCTGGGCATGCTTATGTTTCTTACTATATTGGAGACCCTGGAAAGAATAGGATGATTCTTGCCTTAAAACAGAGTGTTTTTCAGGGACGAGATCTCTGGTCTGAATCTGTCTTCAGAAAAGGAGTTAAACCCGAGGATCAGTTTCTTTCCACAAGCAAGAGTTCATTTCTGGTAAACCCAGTGATTTTTGGGCTCAAATGATTTTTCACAGTACAGTAACCCTACGCTATTCAAACTATTAACTAAAGAGCATTTATGTAAGAGGAGGTGTGGTCTATATCACTTTCATAAGGAGAGTTGAACTACATATGGTCCGTATGAATAGGAATCAGAGTTCTTTTTTCCAGGCCATGCTCATGGTTATTGCTGTATTTTAGACTCTGGAAAGAAGAGCATGCTTCTTCGTATAAACAGAGTGTGTTTCTGGGATGAGAACTCTGGTCTGAATTTCCCTGCAGAAAAGGAGTTAAACCCCAGGATCTGTGTCTTCCTACAAGCAAGAGTACATTTCTGGTAAACCCAGTGAATTTTGGGCTCAAATGATTTTTCGCAGTTAAGGAACCATACGCTATTCTCACTATTAACCAATCAGGATTTATGTAAGAGCAGCTGTGCTTTATATCAGGTTCATAAGCAGAGTTGAACTACATATGTTCCGTCTGAGTAGGAAACACAGTTTTTTTTCCAGGGCATGCTCATGGTTCTTGCTGTATTTTAGACTCTAGAATGAAGAACTTGTTTCTTGCTGTTAAAACAGAGTGTGTTTCAGGGATGAGAACTCTGCTCTGAATTTCCCTTCAGAAAAAGAGTTAAACCACATGATCTGTGTCTTCCTACATGCAAGAGTTCATTTCTGGTAAACCCAGTGAATTTTTGGCTCAAATGATTTTTCGCAGTTCACGAACCATACGCTATTCTCACTATTAACTCAAGAGGATTTATGTTAGAGGAGCTGTGGTTTGTATCAGTTTCATAAGCAGAGTTGAACTACATATGGTCCGTATGAGAAGGAAACACAGTTCTTTTTTTCTGGGCATGCTCATGTTTCTTATTATATTGGAGACGCTGGAAAGAATAGGATGATTCTTGCCTTAAAACAGAGTGTTTTTCAGGGATGAGATCTCTGGTCTGAATCTGTCTTCAGAAAAGTAGTTAAACCCGAGGATCAGTTTCTTTCTACAAGCAAGAGTTCATTTCTGGTAAACCCAGTGATTTTTGGGCTCAAATGATTTTTCGCAGTACAGTAACCCTACGCTATTCAAACTATTAACTAATGAGCATTTATGTAAGAGGAGGTGAGGTCTTTATCAGTTTCATAAGCAGAGTTGAACTACATGTGGTCCGTATGAGTAGGAAACACAGTTCGTTTTTTCTGGGCATGCTCATGGCTCTTGCTGTATTTTAGACTCTAGAATGAAGAGCTTGCTTCTTGCGTTAAAACAGAGTGTGTTTCAGGGATGAGAACTCTGGTCTGAATTTCCCTTCAGAAAAGGAGTTAAACCCCAGGATCTGTGTGTTCCTACAAGCAAGAGTTCATTTCTGGTAATCCCAGTGAATTTTGGGCTCAAATGATTTTTCGCAGTTCACGACCATTACGCTATTCTCACTATTAACTCAAGAGGATTTATGTAAGAAGAGCTGAGTTGTGTATCAGTTTCATAAGCAGAGTTGAACTACATAAGGTCTGTATGAGAAGGAAACACAGTTCTTTTTTTCTGGGCATGCTCATGTTTCTTATTATATTGGAGACCCTGGAAAGAATAGGATGATTCTTGCCTTAAAACAGAGTGTTTTTCAGGGATGAGACCTCTGGTCTGAATTTGTCTTCAGAAAAGGAGTAAAACCCCAGGATAGGTGTCTTCCTACAAGCAAGAGTTCATTTCTGGTAAACCCAGTGATTTTTGGGCTCAAATGATTTTTTGCAGTTCAGGAACCCTACGCTATTCACACTAATAACTAAGGAGGATTTATGTAAGAGGAGCTGTGGTTTGTATCAGTTTCATAAGCAGAGTTGAACTATATATTTTCTGTATGAGTCGGAAACACAGTTCTTTTTTTCTGGGCATGCTCATGTTTCTTACTATATTGGAGATGCTGGAAAGAAGAGGATGATTCTTGCCTTAAAACAGAGTGTTCTTCAGGGATGAGAACTCTGGTCTCAATTTGCCTTCAGAAACGGAGTTAAACCCCAGGATCAGTGTCTTCCTACAAGCAAGAGTTTATTTCTTTTAAACCCAGTGATTTTTTGGCCCAAATGATTTTTCGCAGTTCACAAACCCAACATGATTCTCACTATTAACAAAAGAGAATTTAAGGAAGAGGAGCTGTGGTTTTTATCAGTTTCATAAGCAGAGTTGAACTACATATGGTCTGTCTGAGTAGGAAACACATTTTTTTTTTCAGGGCATGCTCATGGTTCTTGCTGTATTGGAGACGCTGGAATGAAGTGCTTGCTTCTTGCCTTAAAACAGAGTGTGTTTCAGGGATGAGAACTCTGGTCTGAATTTCCCTTCAGAAAAGTAGTTAAAACCCAGGATCTGTGTCTTCCTACAAGCAAGAGTTCATTTCTGGTAAACCCAATGATTTTTTGGACCAAATGATTTCTCACAGATCAAGAACCCAACATGATTCTCACTATTAACTAAAGAGAATTTATGTAAGCGGAGCTGTGGTTTGTATCAGTTTCATAAGCAGAGTTGAACTACATATGGTCTGTATGAGAAGGAAACACAGTTCTTTTTTTCTGGGCATGCTCATGGTTCTTACTATATTAGAGACACTGGAAAGAAGAGGGTGATTCTTGCCTTAGGACAGAGTGTGTTTCAGGGATGAGAACTATGGTCTGAATTTGTCTTAAAAAAGGAGTTAAACCCCAGGATCAATGTCTTCCTACAAGCAAGAGTTCATTTCTGGTAAACCCAGTGATTTTTGGGCTCAAATGATTTTTGGCATTTCAGGAACCCTACGCTATTCACACTATTAACTAAAAAGCATTTATGTAAGAGGAGGTGTGTTCTGTATCAGTTTAATAAGAAGAGTTGAACTATATATGGTCCGTATGAATAGGAAACAGATTTCTTTTTTTCAGGCCATGCTCATGGTTATTGCTGTATTTTAGAATCTGGAAAGAAGAGCATGCTTCTTGGTTTAAACAGAGTGTGTTTCAGGGATGAGAACTCTGGTCTGAATTTCCCTGCAGAAAAGGAGTTAAACCCCAGAATCAATGTCTTCCTACAAGCAAGAGTTCATTTCTGGTAAACCCAGTGATTTTTGGGCTCAAATGATTTTTGGCATTTCAGGAACCCTACGCTATTCACACTATTAACTAAAAAGCATTTATGTAAGAGGAGGTGTGGTCTGTATCAGTTTCATAAGAAGAGTTGAACTATATATGGTCCATATGAATAGGAAACAGATTTCTTTTTTTCAGGCCATGCTCATGGTTATTGCTGTATTTTAGAATCTGGAAAGAAGAGCGTGCTTCTTGGTTTAAATAGAGTGTGTTTCATGGATGAGAACTCTGGTCTGAATTTCCCTGCAGGAAAGGAGTTAAACCCCAGGATCTGTGTCTTCCTACAAGCAAGAGTTCATTTCTGGTAAACCCATTGATTTTTTGGACCAAATGATTTCTCGCAGTTCAAGAACGCAACATGATTCTCACTATTAACTAAAGAGAATTTATGTAAGAGGAGCTGTGGATTTAATCAGTTTCATAAGCAGAGTTGAACTACATATGTTCTGTCTGAGTGGGAAACACAGTTTTTTTTTTTCAGGGCATGCTCATGGTTCTTGCTGTATTTTAGACTCTAGAATGAAGAGCTTGTTTCTTGCTGTTAAAACAGAGTGTGTTTCAGGGATGAGAACTCTGGTCTGAATTTCCCTTCAGAAAAGGAGTTAAACCCCAGGATCTGTGTCATCTTACAAGCAACAGTTCATTTCTGGTAAACCCAGTGATTTTGGGGCTCAAATTATTTTCGAAGTTCAGGAACCCTACGCTATACACACTATTAACTAAAGAGGATTTATGTAAGAGGAGCTGTGGTTTGTATCAGTTTCATAAGCAGAGTTGAACTGCATATGGTCAGTATTAGTAGGAAGCACAGTTCTTTTTTTCTGGGCATGCTCATTGTTCTTGCTGTATTGGAGACGCTGGAATGAAGAGCTTGCTTCTTGCCTTAAAACAGAGTGTTTTTCAGGGTTGAGAATTCTGGTCTGCATTTGTCTTCATAAACAGAGTAAAACCCCAGGATCTGTGTCTTCCTACAAGAAAGAGTTCAGTTCTGGTAAACGCAGTGAATTTTGGGCTCAAATGATTTTTCGAAATTCATGAACCGAACGCTATTCTCACTATTAAAAAAAAGAGCAATTATGTAAGACGAGGTGTGGTCTGTATCAGTTTCATAAGCAGAGTTGAACTGCATATGGTCCGTATTAGTAGGAAACACAGTTCTTTTTTTCTGGGCATGCTCATGGTTCTTGCTGTATTGGAGACGCTGGAATGAAGAGCTTGCTTCTTGCCTTAAAACAGAGTGTTTTTCAGGGTTGAGAATTCTGGTCTGAATTTGTCTTCAGAAACAGAGTTAAACCCCAGGATCTGTGTCTTCCTACAAGAAAGAGTTCAGTTCTGGTAAACCCAGTGAATTTTGGGCTCAAATGATTTTTCGAAGTTCATGAACCGAACACTATTCTCACTATTAAAAATAAGAGCGATTATGTAACACGAGGTGTGGTCTGTATCAGTTTCATAAGCAGAGTTGAACGAAATATGGTCCGTATGAATAGGAAACACAGTTCTTTTTTTCAGGCCATGCTCATGGTTCTTGCTGTATTTTAGAGTCTGGATAGAAGAGCTTGCTTCTTCGTTAAAACAGAGTGTGTTTCAGGGATGAGAACTCTGGTCTGAATTTCCCTGCAGAAAAGGAGTTATCCCCCAGGATCTGTGTCTTCCTACAATAAGAGTTCAGTTCTGGTAAACCCAGTGAATTTTGGGCTCAAATGATTTTTCACAGTTCACGAACCCTACTCTATTCTCACTATTAACTGAAGAGCATTTATGTAAGAGGAGCTGTGGTTTGTATCAGTCTCATAAGCAGAGTTGAACTACATATTTTCTGTATGAGTCGGAAACACAGTTCTTTTTTTCTGGGCATGCTCATGTTTCTTACTATATTGGAGATGCTGGAAAGAAGAGGATGATTCTTGCCTTTAAACAGAGTGTTTTTCAGGGATGAGAACTCTGGTCTCAATTTGCCTTCAAAAACGGAGTTAAACCGCAGGATCAGTGTCTGCCTACAAGCAAGAGTTTATTTCTTTTAATCCCAGTGATTTTTTGGCCCAAATGATTTTTCGCAGTTCACGAACCCAACATGATTCTAACTATTAACTAAAGAGAATTTATGTAAGAGGAGCTGTGGTTTTAATCAGTTTCATAAGCAGAGTTGAACTACATATGTTCCGTCTGAGTAGGAAACACAGTTTTTTTTTTTTTCAGGGCATGCTCATGGTTCTTGCTGTATTTTAGACTCTAGAATGAAGAGCTTGCTTCTTGTGTTAAAACAGAGTGTGTTTCAGGGATAAGAACTCTGGTCTGAATTTCCCTGCAGAAAAGGAGTTAAACCCCAGAATCTGTGTCTTCCTACAAGCAAGAGTTCATTTCTGGTAAACCCAGTCAATTTTGGGCTCAAATGATTTTTCTCAGTTCACGAACCATACGCTATTCTCACTATTAACAAATGAGGATTTATGTAAGAACAGCTGTGCTTTGTATCAGGTTCATAAGCAGAGTTGAACTACATATGTTGTATGAGAAGGAAACACAGTTCTTTTTTTCTGGGCATGCTCATGTTTCTTACTATATTGGAGACGCTGGAAAGAAGAGGATGATTCTTGCCTTAACACAGAGTGTTATTCAGGGATGAGAACTCTGGTCTGAATTTGTCTTCAGAAAAGGGGTTAAACCCCAGGATCAGTGTCTTCCTACAAGCAAGAGTTCATTTCTGGTAAACCCAGTGATTTTTGGGCTCAAATGATTTTTCGCAGATCAGGAACCGAACGCTATTCACACTAATAACTAAAGAGGATTTATGTAAGAGGAGCTGTGGTTTGTATCAGTTTCATGAGCAGAGTTGAACTACATATTTTCTGTATGAGTCGGAAACACAGTTCTTTTTTTTCTGGGCATGCTCATGGTTCTTGCTGTATTTTAGACACTAGAGTGAAGAGCTTGTTTCTTGCTGTTAAAACAGAGTGTGTTTCAGGGATGAGAACTCTGGTCTGAATTTCCCTTCAGAAAAGGAGTTAAACCCCAGGATCTGTGTCTTCCTACAAGCAAGAGTTCATTTCTGGTAAACCCAGTGAATTGTGGGCACAAATGATTTTTCGCAGTTCACGAACTATACGCTATTCTCACTATTAACTCAAGAGGATTTATGTAAGAGGAGCTGAGGTTTGTATCAGTTTCATAAGCAGAGTTGCACTACATATGGTCTGTATGAGAAGGAAACACAGTTCTTTTTTTCTGGGCATGCTCATGTTTCTTATTATATTGGAGACCCTGGAAAGAATAGGATGATTCTTGCCTTAAAACAGAGTGTTATTCAGGGATGAGAACTCTGGTCTGAATTTCCCTTCATAAAAGGATTTAAACCCCAGGATCTGTGTCTTCCTTCAAGCAAGAGTTCATTTCTGGTAAACCCAGTGATTTTTGGGCTAAAATGATTTTTCGCAGTTCAGGATCCCTACGCTATACACACTATTAAGTAAAGAGGATTTATGTAAGAGGAGCTGAGGTTTGTATCAGTTTCATAAGCAGAGTTGAACTGCATATGGTCCGTATTAGTAGGAAACACAGTTCTTTTTTTCTGGGCATGCTCATGGTTCTTGCTGTATTGGAGACTCTGGAATGAAGAGCTTGCTTCTTGCCTTATAACAGAGTGTTTTTCAGGGTTGAGAATTCTGGTCTGAATTTGTCTTCAGAAACAGAGTTAAACCCCAGGATCTGTGTCTTCCTACAAGAAAGAGTTCAGTTCTGGTAAACCCAGTGCATTTTGGGCTCAAATGATATTTCGAAGTTCATGAACCGAATGCTATTCTCACTGTTAAAAAAAAAGAGCAATTATGTAATACGAAGTGTGGTCTGTATCAGTTTCATAAGCAGAGTTGAACGAAATATGGTCCGTATGAATAGGAAACACAGTTCTTTTTTTCAGGCCATGCTCATGGTTCTTGCTATATTTTAGAGTCTGGATAGAAGAGCTTGCTTCTTCGTTAAAACAGAGTGTGTTTCAGGGATGAGAACTCTGGTCTGAATTTCCCTGCAGAAAAGGAGTTAACCCCCAGGATCTGTGTCTTCCTACAATAAGAGTGCATTTCTGGTAAACCCAGTCAATTTTGGGCTCAAATGATTTTTCGCACTTCACGAACCCTACTCTATTCTCACTATTAACTGAAGAGCATTTATGTAAGAGGAGCTGTGGTTTGTATCAGTCTCATAAGCAGAGTTGAACTACATATTTTCTGTATGAGTCGGAAACACAGTTCTTTTTTTCTGGGCATGCTCATGTTTCATACTATATTGGAGACGCTGGAAAGAAGAGGATGATTCTTGCCTTTAAACAGAGTGTTTTTCAGGGATGAGAACTCTGGTCTCAATTTGCCTTCAAAAACGGAGTTAAACCGCAGGATCAGTGTCTTCCTACAAGCAAGAGTTTATTTCTTTTAATCCCAGTGATTTTTTGGCCCAAATGATTTTTCGCAGTTCACGAACCCAACATGATTCTCACTATTAACTGAAGAGAATTTATGTAAGAGGAGCTGTGGTTTTAATCAGTTTCATAAGCAGAGTTGAACTACATATGTTACTTCTGAGTAGGAAACACAGTTTTTTTTTTTTTTCATGGCATGCTCATGGTTCTTGCTGTATTTTAGACTCTAGAATGAAGAGCTTGTTTCTTGCTGTTAAAACAGAGTGTGTTTCAGGGGTGAGAACTCTGGTCTGAATTTCCCTTCAGAAAAGGAGTTAAACCCCAGGATCTGTGTCTTCCTATAAGCAAGAGTTCATTTCTGGTAAACCCAGTGAATTGTGGGCACAAATGATTTTTCGCAGTTCACGAACTATACGCTATTCTCACTATTAACTCAAGAGGATTTATGTAAGAGGAGCTGAGGTTTGTATCAGTTTCATAAGCAGAGTTGCACTACATATGGTCTGTATGAGAAGGAAACACAGTTCTTTTTTTCTGGGCATGCTCATGTTTCTTATTATATTGGAGACCCTGGAAAGAATAGGATGATTCTTGCCTTAAAACAGAGTGTTATTCAGGGATGAGAACTCTGGTCTGAATTTCCCTTCAGAAAAGGAGTTAAACCGCAGGATCAGTGTCTTCCTACAAGCAAGAGTTCATTTCTGGTAAACCCAGTGATTTTTGGGCTCAAATGATTTTTGGCAGTTCAGGAACCCTACGCTATACACACTATTAAGTAAAGAGGATTTATGTAAGAGGAGCTGTGGTTTGTATCAGTTTCATAAGCAGAGTTGAACTACATATGGTCCGTAGTAGTAGGAAACACAGTTTTTTTTTTTCAGGGCATGCTCATGGTTCTTGCTGTATTTTAGACTCTAGAGTGAAGAGCTTGTTTCTTGCTGTTAAAACAGAGTGTGTTTCAGGGATGAGAACTCTGGTCTGAATTTCCCTTCAGAAAAGGAGTTAAACCCCAGGATCTGTTTCTTCCTACAAGCAAGAGTTCATTTCTGGTATACCCAGTGAATTTTCGGCACAAATGATTTTTCGCATTTCACGAACCATAAGCTATTCTCACTATTAACTCAAGAGGATTTATGTAAGAGGAGCTGAGGTTTGTATCAGTTTCATAAGCAGAGTTGAAGTACATATGGTCTGTATGAGAAGGAAACACAGTTCTTTTTTTCTGGGCATGCTCATGGTTCTTGCTGTATTGGAGCCTCTGGAATGAAGAGCTTGCTTCTTGCCTTAAAACAGAGTGTTTTTCAGGGTTGAGAATTCTGGTCTGAATTTGTCTTCAGAAACAGAGTTAAACCCCAGGATCTGTGTCTTCCTACATGAAATTGTTCAGTTCTGGTAAACCCAGTGAATTTTGAGCTCAAATGATTTTTCGAAGTTCATGAACCAAACGCTATTCTCACTATTAAAAAAAAGAGCAATGATGTAAGACGAGGTGTGGTCTGTATCAGTTTCATAAGCAGAGTTGAACTACTTATGGTCCGTATCAATAGGAAACAGAGTTCTTTTTTTCAGGCCGTGCTCATGGTTATTGCTGTATTTTAGAATCTGGAAAGATGAGCGTGCTTCTTCGTTTAAACAGAGTGTGTTTCAGGGATGAGAACTCTGGTCTGAATTTCCCTGGAGAAAAGGAGTTAAACCCCAGGATCTGTGTCTTCCAACATGCAAGAGTTCATTTCTGGTAAACCTAGTGATTTTTGGGCTCAAATGATTTTTGCAGTTACCGAACCTTACGCTATTCTCACTATTAACCAATGAGGATTTATGTAAGAGCAGCTGTGCTTTGTATCAGCTTCATAAGCATAGTTGAACTAAATATGGTCCGTATGACTAGGAAACACAGTTCTTTTTTTCAGGGCATGCTCATATTTCTTGCTGTATTGGTGACACTGGAAAGAAGAGCTTGCTTCTTGCATTGAAACAGGGTGTGTTTCATGGATGAGACGACTGGTCTGAATTTCTCTTCACAAACGGAGTTAAACACCATGATCTGTGTCTTCCTACCAGCAAGAGTTCATTTCTGCTAAAACAAGTGAATTTTTGGCTCAAAAGACTTTACAAAGTATTAGAATCCAACGCGATTATCACTAATAAATAAAGAGCATTTTTGTAAGAGGAGCTGTGGCCTGTATCATTTCATACGCAGAGTTGAACTACATATGGTTCGTATGAGTAGTAATCACAATTCGTTTTTTCAGTCCATGCTCATGGTTCTTGCTGTATTTTAGACTCTGGAAAGGAGAGGATGATTGTTACCTTAAAACAGAGTGTGTTTCAGGGATGAGAACTCTGGTCTGAATTTCCCTGTGGAAGCGGAGTTTAACCCCAGGATCAGTGTCTTCCTACAAGCAAGAGTTAATTTCTGGTAAACCCAGTGAATTTTGAGCTCAAATGATTTTTCGAAGTTCATGAACCGAACGCTATTCTCACTATTAAAAAAAAGAGCAATTATGTAAGACGAGGTGTGGTCTGTATCAGTTTCATAAGCAGAGTTGAACTAAATATGGTCCGTATGAATAGGAAACACAGTTCTTTTTTTCAGGCCATGCTCATGGTTCTTGCTGTATTTTAGACTCTGGAAAGAAGAGCTTGCTTCTTCGTCAAAACAGAGTGTGTTTCAAGGATGAGAACTCTGGTCTGAATTTCCCTGCAGAAAAGGAGTTAACCCCCAGGATCTGTGTCTTCCTACAATAAGAGTGCATTTCTGGTAAACCCAGTGAATTTTGGGCTCAAATGATTTTTCGCAGTTCACGAACCCTACTCTATTCTCACTATTAACTGAAGAGCATTTATATAAGAGGAGCTGTGGTTTGTATCAGTCTCATAAGCAGAGTTTAACTACATATTTTCTGTATGAGTTGGAAACACGGTTCTTTTCCTCTGGGCGTGCTCATGGTTCTTACTGTATTGGAGAAGCTGAAAAGAAGCGGATGATTCTTGCCTTAAAACAGAGAGTTTTTCAGGGTTGAGAATTCTGATCTGAATTTGCCTTCAGAAACGGAGTTAATCCCCAGGATCTGTGTCTCCTGACAAGCAAGAGTTCCTTTTAGGTAAATGCAGTGAATTTTGGGGTGAAATGATTTTTCACAGTTCACAATCCCAACGCGATTCTCACTATTAACTAAAGAGGATTTAAGTAAGAGGAGCTGTGGTTTGAATCAGTTTCATAAGCAGAGATGAACTACGTATGGTCCGTATGATTAGGAAACACATGTTTTTTTTAAGGGCATGCTCATGGTTCTTGCTGTATTTTAGACTCTGGAAAGAAGAGCTTGCTTCTTGCGTTAAAGCAGAGTGTGTTTCAGGGATGAGAACTCTGGTCTGAATTTCCCCTCAGAAACGGAGTTAAACCCCAGGATCTGTGTCTTCCTACAAGCAAGAGTTCATTTCTGGTAAACCCAGTGATTTTTGGGCTCAAATGAATTTTTGCAGTTCAAGAACACAACAAGATTCTCAATATTAACTAAAGAGCATTTATGTAAGAGGAGCTGTTGTTTGCATCAGTTTCATAAGCAGAGTTGAACTACATATGGTACATATGAGTAGGAAACAGTTCTTTTTTTCGGCCTATGCTCATTGTTCTTGCTGTATTGGAGATGCTGGAAAGAAGAGCTTGCTTCTTGCATTAAAACAGGGTGTGTTTCATGGATGAGAACTCTGGTCTGAATTTCCCTTCACAAACGGAGTTAAACTCCATGATCTGTGTCTTCCTACCAGCAAGAGTTCATTTCTGGTAAACCAAGTGAATTTTGGGCTCAAATGACTTTACACAATTCTAGAACCCAACGAGATTATCATTATTAACTAAAGAGTATTTATTTAAGAGGAGCTGTGGTTTCTTTCATTTTCAAGAGCAGAGTTTAACTACATATTGTCCGTATGAGTAGGAGACACAGTTCTCTTTTTCTGGAAATGCTCATGGTTCTTTCTGTATTGGAGATGCTGGAAAGATGAGCTTGCTTCTTGCATTAAAACAGAGTGTGTTTCATGGATGAGAACTCTGCTCTGAATTTCCCTTCAGAATCGGAGTTAAACCCCATGATCTGTGTCTTGCTACAAGCAAGAGTTCATTTCTGGTAAATCCAGTGAATTTTGGTCTCAAATGACTTTACACAGTTTTAGAACCTAGCGCGATTATCATTATTATCTAAAGAGCATTTATGTAAGAGGAGCTGTGGTCTGTATCATTTCATGAGCAGAGTTAATTACATATGGTCTGTATGAGTAGGAAACACATTTCTTTTTTCTGGGCATGCTCACATTTCTTACTGTATTGGAGACACTGCATAGAAGAGGATGATTCTTGCCTTAAAACAGAGTATTTTTCAGGGACGAGAACTCTGGTCTGAATTTGCCTTCAGAAACGGAGTTAAACCCCAGGAACAGTGTCTTCCTACAAGCAAGAGTTCATTTCTGGTAATCCCAGTGAATTTGGGGCTCAAATGATTTTTCCCAGTTCATGAACCCAACGTGATTCTCACTATTAATTAAAGAGCATTTATATAAGTGGAGCTGTGGTTTGTATCAGTTTCATATGCAGTGTTGAACTACATATGGTCTGTATGAGTAGGAAACACAGTTCTCTTTTTCTGGGCATGCTCATGTTTCTTACTATATTGGAGATGCTGGAAAGAAGATGATGATACTTGCCTTAAAACAGAGTTTTTTTTCAGGGATGAGAATTCTGGTCTGCATTTTCCTTCATAACGGAGTTAAACCCCAGGATCTTTGTCTACCTACAAGCAGGAGTTCATTTCTGGTAACCCAGTGAATTTTGGTCTCTAATGATTTTTCGCAGTTCACGAATCCAACGCTAATCTCACTATTAACTAAAGAGCATTTACGTAAGAGTAGCTGTGGTTTGTATCTGTTTCATAAGCAGAGTTGAACTACATAGGTCCGTATGTGTAGGAAACATACTTCTTTTTTTCAGCGCATGCTCATGGTTCTTGCTGTATTTTTGACTCAAGAAAGTAGAGCTTGCTTCTTGCGTTAAAACAGAGTGTTTTTCAGGGATGAGAACTCTGGTCTGAATTTCCCTTCAAAAACTGAGTTATACCCCAGGATCTGTGTCTTCCTACAAGCAAGAGTTCATTTCTGGTAAAACAATTGAATTTTGGGCTGAAATGATTTTTCAAAGTTCACCAACCCAAAGCGATTCTCATGATTAACTAAAGAGCATTTACGTAACAGGAGCTGTGGTTTCTTTCATTTTCATTAGCAGAGTTTAAGTACATTTTGTCCGTATGAGTAGGAGACACAGTTCTCTTTTTCTGGACATACTCATGGTTTGGCTGTATTGGAGACGCTGGAAAGATGAGCTTGCTTCTTGCATTAAAACAGAGTGTGTTTCTTGGATGAGAACTGTACTCTGAATTTCCCTTCAGAAACGGAGTTAAACCCCATGATCTGTGTCTTCCTACAAGCAAGAGTTCATTTCTGGTAAACCCAGTGAATTGTGGTCTCAAATAATTTTTCGCAGTTCACGAACCCAACGCTATTCTCACTATAAACTAAAGAGGATTTATTAAGAGGAGCTGTGGTTTGTATCAGTTTCATAAGCAGAGTTGAACTACATGTGGTCTGTATGTGTAGGAATCACAGTTCTTTTTTTCTGGGCATGATCAAGTTTCTTACTATATTGGAGATGCTGGAAAGAATAGGATGATTCTTCCTTAAAACAGAGTGTTTTTCAGGGTTGATAATTCTGGTCTGAATTTGCCTTCAGAAACGGAGTTAATCCCCAGGATCTGTGTCTTCCTACAAGCAAGAGTTCATTTCAGGTAAACCCAGTGAATTTTGGGCTGAAATGATTTTTCACAGTTCACGAACCCAACGAGATTCTCACTATTAACTAAAGAGCATTTATGTAAGAGGAGCTGTTGTTTGAATCAGTTTCATATGCAGAGATGAACTATGTATGGTCCGTATTAATAGGAAACACATTTCTTTTTCTCAGGGCATGCTCATGGTTCTTGCTGTATTTTAGATTCTGGAAAGAAGAGCTTGCTTCTTGGGTTAAAGCAGAGTGTGTTTCACGGATGAGAACTCTGGTCTGAATTTCCCTTCAGAAACGGAGTTAAACTCCATGATCTGTGGCTTCCTACCAGCAAGAGTTCATTTCTTGTAAACCAAGTGAATTTTGGGCTCAAATGATTTTACACAGTTCTATAACCCAACGCGATTATCACTATTAACTAAAGAGCATTTATATAAGAGGAGCTGTGGTTTCTTTCACTTTCATGGGCAGAGTTTAACTACATATTGTCCGTATGAGTAGGAGACACAGTTCTCTTTTTCTGGACATGCTCATGGCTCTAGCTGTGTTGGAGACGCTGGAAAGAAGAGGAAGATTCTTGCCTTAAAACAGAGTGTTTTTCAGGGTTGAGAATTCTGCTCTGAATTTCCCTTCAGAAACGGAGTTAAACCCCATGATCTGTGTCTTCATAGAAGAAAGAGTTCATTTCTGGTAAACCCAGTGAATTTTGGTCTCAAATGATTTTTCGCAGTTCACGAACCCAACGCTATTCTCACTATTAACTAAAGAGGATTTATTAAGAGGTGATGTGGTTTGTCTCAGTTTCATAGGCAGAGTTGAACTACATATGGTCTATATGAGTAGGAAACACAGTTCTTTTTTTCTGGGCATGCTCATGTTTCTTACTATATTGGAGATACTGTAAAGAAGAGGATGATTCTTGCCTTAAAACAGAATGTTTTTCAGGGTTGAGAATTCTGGTCTGAATTTGCCTTCAGAAACGGAGATAATCCCCAGGATCTGTGTCTTCCTACAAGCAAGAGTTCATTTCTGGTAAACCCAGTGAATTTTGGGCTCAAATGACTTTACACAGTTCTAGAACCCAACGCGATTATCACTATTAACTAAAGAGCATTTATATAAGGGGAGCTGTGGTTTGTATCAGTTTCATAAGCAGAGTTGGACTACATATGGTCCGTATGAGTAGGAAACACAGTTCTTTTCTTCTGGGCGTGCTCATGGTTCTTATTGTAATGGAGAAGCTGGAAAGAAGAGGATGATTCTTGCCTTAAAACAGAATGTTTTTCAGGGTTGAGAATTCTGGTCTGAATTTGCCATCAGAAATGGAGTTAATCCCCAGGATCTGTGTCTTCCTACAAGCAAGAGTTCATTTCTGGTACACCCAGTGAATTTTGGGCTGAAATGATTTTTCACAGTTCATGATCCCAACGAGATTCTCACTATTAACTAAGGAGCATTTATGTAAGAGGAGCTGTTGTTTGCATCAGTTTCATAAGGAGAGTTGAACTACGTGTGGTCTGTATGATTAGGAAACACATTTCTTTTTTTCAGGGCATGCTCATGGTTCTTGCTGTATTTTAGACTCTGGAAAGAAGAGCTTGCTTCTTGCGTTAAAGCAGAGTGTGTTTCAGGGATGAGAACTCTGGTCTGAATTTCCCTGCCGAAACTGAGTTATACCCCAGGATCTGTGTCTTCCTACAAGCAAAAGTTCATTTCTGGTAAAACAATTGAATTTTGTGCTAAAATGATTTTTCAAAGTTCACCAACACAAACCGGTTCTCACTATTAACTAAAGAGCATTTATGTAAGAACAGCTGTGCTTTCTTTCATTTTCCAGAGCAGAGTTTAACTACATATTGTCTGTATTAGTAGGAGACACAGTTCTTTTTTTCTGGACATGCTCGTGGTTCTTGCTGTATTGGAGACGCTGGAAAGATTAGCTTGCTTCTTGCATTAAAACAGAGTGTGTTTCATGGATGAGAACTCTGGTCTGCATTTCCCTTCAGAAACGGAGTTAAACCCCATGATCTCTGTCTTCCTACAAGCAAGTGTTCATTTCTGGTAATCCAAGTGAATTTTCGGCTCTAATGATTTTACACAGTTCAAGAACCCAACTTAATTATCACTATTAACTAAAGAGCATTTATGTAAGAGGAGCTCTGGTTTCTTTCATTTCCATGAGCAGAGTTTATCTACATATTGTCCGTATGAGTAGGAGACACAGTTCTCTTTTTCTGGACATGCTCATGGTTCTTACTCTATTGGAGATGCTGGAAAAAAGAGGATGATTCTTGCCTTAAAACAGAGTGTTTTTCAGGGTTGAGAATTCTGGTCTGAATTTGCCTTCAGAAACGGAGTTAATCCCCAGGATCTATGTCTTCTGACAATCAAGAGTTCATTTCAGGTAAATGCAGTGAATTTTGGGCTGAAATGATTTTTCACTGTTCACGATCCCAACCCGATTCTCACTGTTAACTAAAGAGGATTTATATAAGATGAGCCTTGGTTTGAATCAGTTTCATAAGCAGAGATGAACTACGTATGGTCCGTATTATTAGGAAACACATTTCTTTTTCTCAGGGCATGCTTATGGTTCTTGCTGTATTTTAGACTCTGGAAAGAAGAGCTTGCTTCTTGCGTGAAAGCAGAGTGTGTTTCAGGGATGAGAACTATGGTCTGAATTTCCGCTCAGAAACGGAGTGAAACCCCAGGGTCTGTGTCTTCCTACATGCAAGAGTTCATTTCTGGTAAACCCAGTGAATTTTGGGCTCAAATTATTTTTCGCAGTTCAAGAACCCCACAAGATTCTCAATATTAACTAAAGAGCATTTATGTAAGAGGAGCTGCGGTTTGTATAAGTTTCATAAGCAGAGTTGAACTACATATGGTACATATGAGTAGGAAACTTCTTTTTTTCGGCCTATGCTCATTGTTCTTGCTGTATTGGAGACGCTGGAAAGAAGAGCTTGCTTCTTGCCTTAAAACAGGGTGTGTTTCATGGATGAGAACTCTGGTTGAATTTCCCTTCACAAACGGAGTTAAACTCCATGATCTGTGTCTTCCTACCAGCAAGAGTTCATTTCTGGTAAACCAAGTGAATTTTGGGCTCAAATGACTTTACACAATTCTAGAACCCAACGAGATTATCATTATTAACTAAAGAGTATTTATTTAAGAGGAGCTGTGGTTTCTTTCATTTTCAAGAGCAGAGTTTAACTACATATTGTCCGTATGAGTAGGAGACACAGTTCTCTTTTTCTGGAAATGCTCATGGTTCTTTCTGTATTGGAGACGCTGGAAAGATGAGCTTGCTTCTTGCATTAAAACAGAGTGTGTTTCATGGATGAGAACTCTGCTGTGAATTTCCCTTCAGAAACGGAGTTAAACCCCATGATCTGTGTCTTGCTACAAGCAAGAGTTCATTTCTGGTAAATCCAGTGAATTTTGGTCTCAAATGACTTTACACAGTTCTAGAACCCAGCGCGATTATCATTATTATCTAAAGAGCATTTATGTAAGAGGAGCTGTTGTCTGTATCATTTCATGAGCAGAGTTAATTACATATGGTCTGTATGAGTGGGAAACACATTTCTTTTTTCTGGGCATGCTCATATTTCTTACTGTATTGGAGACACTGCATAGAAGAGGATGATTCTTGCCCTAAACAGAGTGTTTTCCAGGGACGAGAACTCTGGTCTGAATTTGCCTTCAGAAACGGAGTTAAACCCCAGGATCAGTGTCTTCCTACAAGCAAGAGTTCAATTCTGGTAATCCCAGTGAATTTGGGGCTCAAATGATTTTTCCCAGTTCACGAATCCAACGCTAATCTCACTATTAACTAAAGAGCATTTATGTAAGAGGAGCTGTGGTTTGTATCAGTTTCATAAGCAGAGTTGAACTACATAGGTCCGTATGAGTAGGAAACATACTTCTTTTTTTCAGGGCATGCTCATGGTTCTTGCTGTATTTTTGACTCAAGAAAGTAGAGCTTGCTTCTTGCGTTAAAACAGAGTGTGTTTCAGGGATGAGAACTCTGGTCTGAATTACCCCTTAGAAACGGAGTTAAACCCCAGGATCTGTGTCTTCCTATAAGCAAGCATTCATTTCTGGTTAACCCATTGAATTTTGGGCTCAAATGATTTTTCCCAGTTCACGAACCAAACGCGATTCTCACTATTAATGAAAGAGCATTTATGTAAGAGGTGCTGTGGTTTGTATCAGTTTCATAAGCAGAGTTGTACTACATTTGGTCCGTATGAGTAGGAAACACAGTTCTTTTTTCCAGGGCATGCTCATGGTTCTTGCTGTATTGGAGACACTGGAAAGAAGAGCTTGCTTCTTGCATTAAAACAGGCTGTGTTTCATGGAAGCAAACTCTGGTCTGAATTTCCCTTCATGAACGGAGTTATAGACCCATGATCTGTGTCTCCTACCAGCAAGAGTTCATTTCTGGTAAACCAAGTGAATGTTCGTCTCAAATGACTTTACACAGTTCTAGAACCCAAGGTGATTAATACTATTAACTAAAGAGCATTTATGTAAGAGGAGCCGTGGTCTGTATCATTTCATAATCAGAGTTTAACTCATATGGTTTGTATG
Source organism: Onychomys arenicola (assembly GCA_949786405.1). Lineage (NCBI taxonomy): Eukaryota > Metazoa > Chordata > Mammalia > Rodentia > Cricetidae > Onychomys > Onychomys arenicola. Next base: position 369,517 of record CATKUM010000003.1, read on the forward strand.
TGTAGGAAACACATTTCTTTTTTCTGGGAATGATCATATTTCTTACTGTATTGGAGACGCTGCATAGAAGAAGATGATTCTTGCCTTAAAACAGAGTTTTTTTCAGGGATGAGAACTCTGGTCTGCATTTCCCTTCAGAAACGGAGTTAAACCCCAGGATCTGTGTCTTCCTACAAGCAAGAGTTCATTTCTAGTAAAGCAAGTGAATTTTGGGCTCAAATGATTTTTCACAGTTCTAGAACCCAACGCGATTATCACTATTAACTAAAGAGCATTTATGTAAGAGGAGCTGTGGTCTGTATCAGTTTCAAAAGCAGAGGTGGACGACATATGGTCCGTATGAGTAGGAAACACATTCTTTTATGCTTGGCATGCTTATTGTTCTTACTGCATTGGAGACCCTGGAAAGAAGAGAATGATTCATGCCTTAAAACAGAGTTTTTTTCAGGGATGAGAATTCTGGTCTGCATTTCCCTTCAGAAATGGAGTAAAACCCCAGGATCTGTGTCTTCCTATAAGCAAGAGTTCATTTCTGATAAACCAAGTGAATTTTGGTCTCAAATGATTTTTCACAGTTCACGAACCCAACGCTATTCTCACTATTAACTAAAGAGGATTTATGTAAGAGGAGCTGTGGTTTGTATCAGTTTCATAAGCAGAGTTGAACTACATATGGTCCGTATGAGTAGGAAACACATTTCATTTTTTCAGGGCATGCTCATGGTTATTGCTGTATTTTTGACTCTGGACAGAAGAGCTTGCTTCTTGCATTAAAACAGAGTGTGTTTCAGGGATGAGAACTCTGGTCTGAATTACCCTTCAAAATGGAGCTAAACCCCAGGATCTGTGTCTTCCTACAACCAAGCCTTCATTTCTGGTTAACCCAGTGAATTTTGGGCTCAAATGATTTTTCGCAGTTCACGAAACCAACGCGATTTTCACTATTAACTAAAGATCAATTATGTAAGTGGAGCTGTCATTTGTATCAGTTTCATAAACAGAGTTGAACTACATATGGTCCGTATGAGTAGGAAACACAGTTCTTTTTTTCAGGGCATGCTCATGGTTCTTGCTGTATTGGAGACGCTGGAAAGAAGAGCTTGCTTCTTGCATTAAAACAGGCTGTGTTTCATGGAAGTAAACTCTGGTCTGAATTTCCCTTCATGAACGGAGTTAAAGACCCAGGATCTGTGTCTTCCTACCAGCAAGAGTTCATTTCTGGTAAACCAAGTGAATGTTCGGCTCAAATGACTTTACACAGTTCTAGAACCCAAGGCTATTATCACTATTAACTAAAGAGCATTTATGTAAGAGGATCCGTTGTCTGTATCATTTCATAATCAGAGTTTAACTCATATGGTTTGTATGTGTAGGAAACACATTTCTTTTTTCTGGGAATGATCATATTTCTTACTGTATTGGAGACGCTGCATAGAAGAAGATGATTCTTGCCTTAAAACAGAGTTTTTTTCAGGGATGAGAACTCTGGTCTGAATTTCCCTTCAGAAATGTAGTTAAACCCCATGTTCTGTGTCTTCCTGCAAGCAAGTGTGCATTTCTGTTACCCAAGTTAATTTTGGGCTCAAATGATTTTTCACAGTTCTAGAACCCAACGCGATTATCACTATTAAATAAGAGCATTTATGTAAGAGGAGCTGTGGTCTGTATCAGTTTCAAAAGCAGAGATGGACGACATATGGTCCGTATGAGTAGAAACACATTCTTTTATTCTTGGCATGCTTATTGTTCTTACTGTATTGGAGACCCTGGAAAGAAGAGGATGATTCATGCCTTAAAACAGAGTTTTTTTCAGGGATGAGAATTCTGGCCTGCATTTCCCTTCAGAAACGGAGTAAAACCCCAGGATCTGTGTCTTCCTATAAGCAAGAATTCATTTCTGATAAACCGAGTGAATTTTGGTCTCAAATGATTTTTCGCAGTTCACGAACCCAATGCTATTCTCACTATTAACTAAAGAGTATTTATGTAAGAGGAGGTGTGGTTTGTATCAGTTTCATAAGCAGAGTTGAACTACATATGGTCCGTATGAGTAGGAAACACATTTCATTTTTTCAGGGCATGCTCATGTTTCTTACTATATTGGAGATGCTGGAAAGAGGAGGATGATTCTTGCCTTAAAACAGAGTGTTTTTCAGGGAAGAGAACTCTGGTCTGAATTTGCCTTCAGAAATGGAGTTAAACCCCAGGATCAGTGTCTTCCTACAAGCAAGAGTTCATTTCTGGTAAACCCAGTGAATTTTGGGCTCAAATTATTTTTCGCAGTTCAAAAACACAAACATGATTCTCACTATTAACTATAGAACATTTATGTAAGAGGAGCTGTGGTTTGTATCAGTTTCATAAGCAGAGTTGAACTACATATGGTCCGTATGAATAGGAAACACATTTCATTTTTTCAGGGCATGCTCATGGTTCTTGCTCTATTTTTGACTCTGGACAGAAGAGCTTGCTTCTTGCGTTAAAACAGAGTGTGTTTCAGGGATGAGAACTCTGGTCTGAATTGCCCTTCAGAAACGGAGCTAAACCCCTGGATCTGTGTCTTCCTACAAGCAAGCCTTCATTTCTTGTTAACCCAGTGAATTTTGGGCTCAAATGATTTTTCGCAGTTCACAAAACCAATGCGATTCTCACTATTAACTAAAGAGCATTTATGTAAGAGTAGCTGTGATTTGTATCAGTTTCATAAACAGAGTTGAACTACATATGGTCCGTAAGAGTAGGAAACACAGTTCTTTTTTCAGGGCATGCTCATGGTTCTTGCTGTATTGGAGATGCTGGAAAGTATAGCTTGCTTCTTGCATTAAAACAGGCTGTGTTTCAAGGAAGCAAACTCTGGTCTGAATTTCCCTTCACAAACAGAGTTAAACCCCAGGATCTGTATCTTCCTACAAGCAAGAGTTCATTTCTGGTAAAGCAAGTGAATATTGGGCTCAAATGATTTTTCACAGTTCACCAACGCAAACAGATTCTCACTATTAACCAAAGAACATTTATGTAAGAGGAACTGATTTCTTTCAGTTTCATGAGCAGAGTTGAACTACTTATTGTCTGTATGAGTAGGAGACACAGTTCTTTTTTTCTGGGCATGCTCATGGTTCTTGCAGTATTAGAGACGGTGGAAAGATGAGCTTGCTTCTTGCATTAAAACATAGTGTGTTTCATGGATGAGAACTCTGGTCTGAATTAACCTTCAGAAATGGACTTAAACACCATGTTCTGTGTCTTCCTACAAGCAAGAGTTCATTTCTGGTAAACCCAGTGAATTTTGGTCTCAAATGATTTTTCGCAGTTCACGAACCCAACGCAATTCTCACTATTAACTAAAGAGGATTTATTTAAGAGGAGCTGTGGTTTGTATCAGTTTCATAAGCAGAGTTGTACTACATATGGTCTGTATGAGTAGGAAACACAGTTCTTTTTTTCTGGGCATGCTCATGTTTCTTACTATATTGGAGATGCTGGAAAGAGGAGGATGATTCTTGCCTTAAAACAGAGTGTTTTTCAGGGAAGAGAACTCTGGTCTGCATTTGCCTTCAGAAACGGAGTTAAACCCCAGGATCAGTGTCTTCCTACAAGCAAGAGTTCATTTCTGGTAAACCCAGTGAATTTTGGGCTCAAATTATTTTTCGCAGTTCAAAAACACAAACATGATTCTCACTATTAACTATAGAACATTTATGTAAGAGGAGCTGTGGTTTGTATCAGTTTCATAAGCAGAGTTGAACTACATATTGTCTGTATTAGTAGGAAACACAGTTGTTTTTTTCAGGGCATGCTCATGGTTCTTGCTGTATTTTTGACTCTGGAAAGAAGAGCTTGCTTCTTGCGTTAAAACAGAGTGTGTTTCAGGGATGAGAACTCTGGTCTTTATTTCCCTTCAGAAATGGAGTTAAACCCCATGTTCTGTGTCTTCCTATAAGCAAGAATTCATTTCTGGTAACCAAGTGAATTTTCGGCTCAAATGATTTTACACAGTTGTATAACCCAAGTCGATTATCACTATTAACTAAAGAGCATTTTTGTAAGAGGAGCTGTGGTCTGTATCAGTTTCATAAGCAGAGTTGAACTACATATGGTCCATATGAGTAGGAAACACAGTTCTTTTTTTCAGGGCATGCACATGGTTCTTGCTGTATTGGAGACGCTGGAAAGAAGAGGATGATTCTTGCCTTAACGCATAGTTTTTTTCAGGGATGAGAACTCTGGTCTGCATTTCCCTTCAGAAACGGAGTTAAACCCCAGGATCTGTATCTTCCTACAAGCAAGAGTTCATTTCTGGTAAAGCAAGTGAATTTTGGGCTCAAATGATTTTTCACAGTTCACCAACCCAAACAGATTCTCACTATTAACTAAAGAGCATTTATGTAAGAGGAACTGATTTCTTTCAGTTTCATGAGCAGTGTTGAACTACTTATTGTCCGTATGAGTAGGAGACACAGTTCTTTTTTTCTGGGCATGAGTATGGATCTTCCTGTCTGTATTGGAGATGGTGGAAAGAAGAGATTGCTTCTTGGGTTAAAACAGAGTATGTTTCATGGATGAGACCACTGGTCTGAATTTCCCTTCAGGAACAGAGCTAAACCCCAGGATCTGTGTCTTCCTACAAGCAAGAGTTAATTTCTGGTAAACACCATGAATTTTGGGATCAAATGATTTTACACAGTTATCAAACCCATCTCGATTCTAACTATTAACTAAAGAGCATTTATGTAAGAGGAGCTATGGTTTGTATCAGTTTCATAAGCAGAGTTGAACTACATATGATCAGTATGAGTAGGAAACTAAGTTCCTTTTTTCTGGGCATGCTCATGTTTCTTACTGGATTGGTGACAGTGGAAAGAAGAGCTTGCCTCTTGAGTGAAAACTGAGTGTGTTTCATGGATGAAAACACTGGTCTAAATTTCCCTTCAGAATCGGAGTTAAACCCCAGGATCTGTGTCTTCCTTCATGCAACAGTTCTTTTCTGGTAAACCCAGTGAATTTTGGGCTCAAATGATTATAAACAGTTTATGATCCCAATGCGATTCTTAATATTAACTAAAGAGCATTCATGTTAGAGGAGTTGTGGTTTGTATCAGTTTCATAAGCAGAGTTGATCTACATATGGTCCGTATGAGTAGGAAACACCATTCTTTTTTCTAGGCATGCTCATATTTCTTGCTGTATTGGAGAGGCTGGAAAGAAGAGCTTGCTTCCTGCGTTAAAACAGAGTGTGTTTCATGGATGAGAACAGTGGTCTGAATTTCCCTTCAAATGGAGTTTCTTCCTAAAATCAAGAGTTCCTTTCTGGTAAACAACGTGAATTTTGGGATCAAATGACTTTACATAGTTCCCAAACGAATCGCGATTCTCATTATTAACTAAAGAGCACTTATGTAAGAGGAGCTGTGGTTTGTATCAGTTTCATAAGAGGAGTAGATCTACATATGGTCGGTAAGAGCAGGAAACACAGTTCTTTTTTGAGGGTATGCTGATGTTTCTTGCTGTATTGGAGATGATGGAAAGAAGAGGTTGCTTCTTGAGTGAAAACAGAGTGTGTTTCATGGAAGCGAACACTGGTCTGTATTTCCCTTCAGAAAGGGAGGTAAACCCCAGTATCTGTTTCTTCCTACAAGGAAGAGTTCATTTCTTGTAATCCCAGTGAATTTTGGGCTCAAATGATATTACACAGTTCATGAACCCAACGCGATTCTCACTATTAACTAAAGAGCCTTTATGTAAGAGGAGCTGTGGGTTGTATCAGTTTGATAAGCAGAGTTGGACTACATATGGTCTGTATGATTCGTAAACACAGTTCTTTTTTTCTGGGCATGAATATTGTTCTTACTGTCTGTATTGGAGACGCTGGAAGGAAGAGCTTGCTTTTTGCGTGAAAACAGAGTGTGTTTCATGAATGAGAAGACTGGCCTGAATTTCCCTTCAGAAACGGAGTTAAACCCCAGGATCTGTGTGTCCTACAAGCAAGAGTTCATTTCTGGTAAACCCAGTGAATTTTGGGCTCAAATGATTTTACACAGGTTAGGAACAAAAGGCGATTCTCACTATTAACTAAAGAGAATTTATGTAAGAGGAGCGGTGGGTTTCATCAGTTTCATAAGCAGACTTGAACTACATATGGTCTGTATGAGTAGGAAACACAGTTATTTTTTTCTGGGCATGAGTATGGATCTTTCTGTCTGTATTGGAGACGCTGGAAAGAAGAGCTTGCTTCTAGCGTGAAAACAGAGTGTGTTTCATGGATGAGACCACTGGTCTAAATTTCCCTTCAGGAATTGAGCTAAACCCAAAGATCTGTGTCTTCCTACAAGCAAGAGTTCCATTCTGGTAAACAACGAGAATTTTGGGATCAAATGATTTTACACAGTTAAAAACCCATCGCGATTCTAACTATTAACTAATGAGCATTTATGTAAGAGGAGCTGTGGTTTGTATCAGTTTCATTAGCAGAGTTGAACTATATATGGTCAGTATGAGTAGGAAACACAGTTCTTTTTTTCTGGGCATGAATATGATAATTACTCTCTGAATTGGAGACAATGGATAGAAGTGATTGCTTATTGCGTGAAAATAGAGTATGTTTCATGGATGAGAAGACTGGTCTGAATTTCCCTTCAGAATGTGAGTTAAACCCCAGGATCTGTGTCTTCCTTAATTCAAGAGTTTTTCCTGGTAAATCCAGTGAATTTTGGGCTCAAATGATTTTACATTGATCAAGAACCCAACGCTATTCTCACTATTAACTAAAGAGCCTTTATGTAAGAGGAACTGTGGGTTTCATCAGTTTCATAAGCAGACTTGAACTACATATGGTCTGTATGAGTAGGAAACACAGTTCTTTTTTTCTGGGCATGAGTATGGATCTTCCTGTCTGTATTTGAGACGCTGGAAAGAAGGGCTTGCTTCTAGTGTGAAAACAGAGTGTGTTTCATGGATGAGACCACTGGTCTAAATTTCCCTTCAGGAACGGAGCTAAACCCAAAGATCTGTGTCTTCCTATAAGCAAGAGTTAATTTCTGGTAAACAACGTGAATTTTGGAATCAAATGATTTTACACAGTTCACAAAACCATCGCGATTCTCACTATTAACTAAAGTGCATTTATGTAAGAGGAGCTGAGGTTTCTATCAGTTTCATAACCAGAGTTGAACTACATATGGTCCGCATGAGTAGGGAACAGTTCTTTTTTTCAGGGCATGAATATGGTTCTTGCTGTCTGTATTGGAGACACTGGAAATGAGAGCTTGCTTCTTGCGTTAAAACAGAGTGTGTTTCTTGGATGAGAATACCGGTCTGAATTTTCCTTCAGAAACAGAGTTAAACCCCAGGATCTGTGTCTTCCTACAATCAAGAGTTCATTTCTGGTAAACAACGTGAATTTTGGGATCAAATGATTTTAAATTGATCACGAACCCAGCGCGATTCTCACTATTAAATAAAGAGCATTTATGTAAGAGGAGCTGTGGTTTGTATCAGTTTCATAAGCAAAGTTGAACTACATATGGTGCTTATGAGAAGGAAACACAGTTCTTTATTTCTGGGCATGAATATGGTTGTTAATGTCTGTATTGGAGACTCTGGAAAGAAGAGCTTGCTTCTTGTGTGAAAACAGAGTGTGTTTCATAGATGAGAACACTTGTCTGAATTTTCCATCTGCAACAGAGTTAAACCCCAGGCTCTCTGTCTTCCTACAAGCAAGAGTTCCTTTCTGGTAAACAATGTGAATTTAGGATCAAATGATTTTACATAGTTCACAAACCAAAAGCGATTCTCACTATTAACTAAAGAGTAATTGTGTAAGAGGAGCTGTGCATTGTATCAGTTTCATAAGCAGAGTTGAACTACATATGGTGAGTATGAGAAGGAAACACAGTTCTATTTTTCTGGGTATGAATATGGTTTTTACTGTCTGTATTGGAGATGTTGGAAAGAAGAGGATGCTTGTTGTGTGAAAACAGAGTGTTTCATGTTTGAGAATACTGGTCTGAAATTCACTTCAGCAACGGAGTTAAACCACAGGATAAGTGTCTTCCTACAAGCAAGAGTTCATTTCTGGTAAACCCTTTGAATTTGGGGCTCAAATGATTTTACACAGTTCAGGAACCCAACGCGATTCTAACTATTAACTAAAGAGAATTTATGTAAGAGGAGCAGTGCATTGTATCAGTTTCATAAGCAGAGTTGAACTACATATGGTGCGTATGCGAAGGAAACACATTGCTTTCTTTCTGGGTTTGCTCATGGTTCTTGCTGTATTGAAGATGCTGGAAAGAAGAGGATGCTTCTTGCGTGAAAACAGAGTGTGTCTCATGGATGAGAACACAGGTCTGAATTTCCCTTCAGAAACGGAGTTAAACCCCAGGATCTGTTTCTTCCTACAAGCAAGAGTTCATTTCTGGTAAACCCAGTGAATTTTGGGCTCAAATGATTTTACACAGGTTAGGAACAAAAGGCGATTCTCACTATTAACTAAAGAGAATTTATTTAAGAGGAGCGTTGGTTTTATCAGTTTCATAAGCAGAGTTGGAGTACATATGGTCCCTATGAGTAGGAAATACAGTTCTTTTTTTTAAGGGCATGAATATGGTTCTTACTGTCTCTATTGGAGACTCTGGAAAGAAGAGCTTGCTTCTTGCGTTAAAACAGAATGTGTTTCATGGATGAGAACACTGGTCTAAATTTCCCTCAAGAATCGGAGTTAAACCCCAGGATCTGTGTCTTTCTACAAGCAAGAGTTCTTTTCTGGTAAACCCAGTGAATTTTGGGATCAAATGATTTTACACAGTTCACAAACCCATCGCGATTCTAATCATTAACTAAAGATCATTTATGTAAGAGGAGCTGGGGTTTGTATCTGTTTCATAGGCAGAGTTGAACTACATATTGTCAGTATGAGTAGGAAACACAGTTCTTTTTTTCTGGGCATGCTCATGGTTGTTGCTGTATTGGAGTGGCTGGAAAGAAGAGCTTGCTTCTTGCGTAAAAATGAGTGTGTTTCATGAATGAGAACACTGGTCTGTATTTACCTTCAGAAACGGAGGTAAACCCCAGGATCTGTGTCTTCTACAAGCAAGAGTTCATTTCTGGTAAACACAGTGAATTTTGGGCTCAAATGATTTTAAATTGATCACAAACCCAACTCCATTATCACTATTAACTAAAGAGCATTTATGTAAGAGGAGCTGTGGTTTGTATCAGTTTCATAAGCAGAGTTGAACTACATATGGTCAGTATGAGTAGGAAACTCAGTTAATTTTTCTGGGTATGCTCATGGTTCTTGCTGTATTGGATACGCTGGAAAGAAGAGCTTGTTTCTTGCGTTAAAACAGAGTGTGATTCATGGATGAGAACACTGGCCTGAATTTCCCTTCAGAACGGAGTTAAATCCCAGGCTCTGTGTCTTCCAACAAGCAAGAGTTCCTTTCTGGTATACAACGTGAATTTTGGGATCAAATCATTTACACAGTTCACAAACCCGACACGATTCTCAATATTAACTAGAGTGCCTTTATGGATGAGGAGCTGTGGGTTGTATCAGTTTCATAAGCAGAGTTGAACTACACATGTTCCGTATGAATAGGAAACACAGTTCTTTATTTCTGGGCATGCTCAAGTTTCTTGCTGTATTGGAGACGCTGGGAAGAAGAGCTTGCTTCTGGCGTGAAAACAGAGTGTGTTTCATGGATGAGAACACTGGTCTGAATTTCCCTTCAGAAACGGAATTAAACACCAGGTTCTGTGTCTTCCTACAAGCACGAGCTCATTTCTGGTAAACAACATGAATTTTGGGATCAAATGATTTTACACAGTTCACAAACCCATCGCGATTCTCACTATTAACTAAAGAGCACTTATGTAAGAGGAGCTGTGGTTTGTATCAGTTTCATAAGCAGAGTTGAACTACATATGATCTGTATGAGTAGGAAACACAGTTCGTTTTTTCTGGGCATGCTCATGGTTCTTGCTGCATTAGAAATGCTGGAAAAAAGAGGATGCATCTTGCGTGAGAACAGAGTGTGTTTCATGGATGAGAACACTGGTCTGAATTTCCCTTCAGAAATGGAGTGAAAACTCAGGATCTGTGTTTTCCTACAAGCAAGAGTTCTTTTCTGGTAAACCCAGTGAATTTTGGGATAAAATGATTTTACATACTTCACTAACCCAACGCGATTCTCACTCTTATCTAAAGAGCATGTATGTAAGAGGAGCTGTGGGTTGTATCAGTTTCATAAGCAGAGTTGAACTACATATGGTCTTTATGAGTAGTAAACACGGTTCGTTTTTTCTGGGCATGCTCATGGTTCTTGCTGTATTGGAGATGCTGGAAAGAAGGTCTTGCTTCTTGCGTAAAACAGAGTTTGTTTCTTGGATGAGAACACTGGTCTGAATTTCCCTTCAGAAATGGAGTTAAACCCCAGGCTCTGTGTTTTCCTACAAGGAAGATTTCCTTTCTGGTAAACAACGTGAATTTTGGGATCAAATGATTTTACACAGTTGAAGAACCCATTGCGATTCTCACTATTAACTAAACAGCATTTATGTAAGAGGAGCTGTGGTTTGTATCAGTTTCATAACCAGAGTTGAACTACATATGGTCCATATGAGTAGGAAACAGAGTTCTTTTTTTCAGGGCATGCTCATGGTTCTTGCTGTATTGGAGATGCTGGAAAGAAGAGGATGCTTCTTGCTTTAAAATAGAGTGTGTTTCATGGATCAGAACATTGCTCTGAATTTCCCTTCAGAAACCGTGTTAAACCCCTTGATCTGTGTTTTCCTACAAGCAAGAGTTCTTTTCTGGTAAACCCAGTGAATTTTGGGCTCAAATGATTTTACACATTTCGAGAACCCAACGTTATTCTACCATTAACTAAAGAGAATTTATGTAAGAGGAGCTGTGGTTATATCAGTTTCACAAGCAGAGTTGAACTACATATGGTCCATATGAGTAGGAAACACAGTTCTTTTTTTCAAGGCATGTATATGGTTCTTATGGTCTCTATTGGAGACGCTGGAAAGAAGAGCATGCTGCTGGCGTTAAAACAGAGTGTGTTTCATGGATGAGAACACTGGCCTGAATTTGCCTTCAGAAACGGATTAAACCCCAGGCTCTGTGTCTTCCTACAAGCAAGAGTTCCTTTCTGGTAAACAACATGAATTTTCGGATCAAATGATTTTACACAGTTCAAAAACCCATCGCAATTCTCACTATTAACTAAAGAGTACTTATGTAAGAGGAGCTTGGTTTGTATCAGTTTCATCAGCAGAGTTGAACTACATTTGGTCTGTATGAGTAGGAAACACAGTTCTTTTTTTCTGGGCATGCTCTTGGTTCTTGCTCTATTAGAGATGCTGGAAAGAAGAGGATGCTTCTTGCGTTAAAACAGAGTTTGTTTCTTAGATGAGAACACTGGTCTGAATTTCCCTTCAGAAATGGAGTTAAACCCCAGGCTCTGTGTCGTCCTACAAGGAAGAGTTCCTTTCTGGTAAACAACGTGAATTTTGGGATCAAATGATTTTACACAGTTTAATAACCCAGTGTGATTCTCACTATTAACTAAAGAGCATTTATGTAAGAGAAGCTGTGGTTTGTATCAGTTTCATAACCAGAGTTGAACTAAATATGGTCCGTATGAGTAGGAAACAGAGTTCTTTTTTTCAGGGCATGAATATTGTTCTTACTGTCTGTATTGGAGACGCTAGAAAGAAGAGCTTGCTTTTTCAGTGAAAACAGAGTGTGTTTCATGGATTAGAACACTGGTCTAAATTTCACTCCCCAATTGGAGTTAAATCCCAGGCTCTGTGTCTTCCTACAAGGAAGAGTTCCTTTCTGGTAAACAACGTGAATTTTTGGATCAAATGATTTTATATAGTTCACAAATGAATCGCGATTCTCACTATTAACTAAAGAGCACTTATGTAAGAGGAGCTTTGGTTTGTATCACTTTCATTAGCAGAGTTGAACTGCATATGGTCTGTATGAGTAGGAAACACAGTTCTTTTTTTCTGGGCATGCTCATGGTTCTTGCTGTATTGGAGATGCTGGAAAGAAGAGCTTGCTTCTTGCAGTAAAACAGAGTGTGTTACTTGGATGAGAACACTGGCCTGAATTTCCGTTCAGAAACGGAGTTAAACCCCAGGCTCTGTGTCTTCCTACAAGCAAGAGTTCCTTTCTGGTAAACAACGTGATTTTTGGGATTAAATGATTTTACATAGTTCACAAACAAATCGCGATTCTCACTATTAACTAAAGAGCACTTATGTAAGAGGAGCTGTGGTTTGTATCAGGCAGTCAGTCAGTTAGTCACACATTCCTCAGCTGTCTGTCTGTCTGTCCGATTTTTATTTTATCTTATGTCACTCACTGGTTCTGGGAGTAAAGGTGATTGTCAACACAACCAGCGGGAAAGCACCTTCTGACCTTCTACTTTGATCTATCTATCTGTCTATCGTTCAGTGCTGGCTGGCTGGCTGGCTGGGTGGGCGCACACTCATGACAGACTGGGGTGGTAGGTTGGAGATCGGACCGTTGTTGTGAGGAGGGCACTGGCTGTCCCTAAGATTTTGAAGTGTTCGAATAAAACAACTCATTCCATTTCCTTTCTTCTGTTCTGTTTCCAGACTGGATCCGACTGCCTCTGAGACTAACTACACAACAGCTGGTCTGGACTGACTGCAACTGCTCTCCTTCCCCAAGCAAGTCACGAATTTCCCATACAAAAGAAGAAATTTAGGAAGACATTTCCTCCCCTACAACCATTGCCCCCTTGCCCTGTTCCACGGCATCCTTTAAATAAATAAATAAATAAATAAATAAATAAATAAATAAATAAATAAATAAATAAATGGAATGGAATGGAATGGAATGGAATGGAATAAAATGAATACGTTTTCACCCGGACTCGGTTGTTTTTTGACTTTTCATTTCATTGGTCCCTCAAATCCCCACGTTAGAGGGCTTGGTTTTTTGGTGTTTGTTTGGATAGATTTATTCATTGATAATGTAGACAGTATTTCTGTACATATTCCAGCAGGCCAGAAGAGGGCACCAAATCTCATTGCAGGTGGTTGTGAGCCACCATGTGGTTGCTGGGAATTGAACTCAGGCAGGACCTTTGGAAGAGCAAGCAAGTGCTCTTAACCTCTGAGCTATCTCTCCAGCCCCAGTGGGCGTGTTTTAGAACTCACTCACTGTCCTGTACACTTTCAGAAAGAGTGTTATCAGGAAGAGCGACATTCCTGAATAACAGACAGAGAACTTCCTTCTCAGATGATTTCTTTTGGAAGTTTGGAGGAATTTGGTTCCTCTTTGTTGACCCTCCTCTTTCCAGACCAGACACTGGTTGGTTAGAGTCAGTCCTTGCACCCACAGATTTCCTGGGATCTGTCTGATTGACCTGGGAGGTGGAGGGTGGAGCCAGGGCCGGGGCCGGGGTGGCTGTGGGGTGTGGAGACAGTCTCTCCAAGAGTGGACACTGGTTTGGTTTTTCATCTCCTGGTAACGCTTTGCCATGCAGCAGAAATGAATGAAGCACTTTGCCAGGCAGAGGTGGCGCACACACGCCTGGAATCCCATCACTCGGGAGGCAGAGGCAGGTAGATCTTTTTAAGTTCAAGGAAGGCCAGCCTGGTCTACAGAGATAGTTAGTTCAGGACAGGCTCCAAAGCTACAGAGAAACCCTATCTCGAAGAAAACCAGAAAAAGAAAAAGACAAGGAAAAAAGGAAGGAAGGAAGGAAGGAAGGAAGGAAGGAAGGAAGGAAGGAAGGAAGGAATCACCTTAAAATCCCATAACTGTATTAGCTGGAGCCACCTTCCTTTTTCTAACCTCGATATGTTGCCACGGTGCAGCCACGGCAAGCAGCCTGGGGAAGGGACTGCTGTGGCGTCTCTAAGAAATGAAGTGCCTGATCACCAGATGAGTTACTTTCCTATGAGTGTACGTATTGATACATTTCAAAAGCAAGCATATTCACAAACCAAGTTTTTCACAAACAAAACGATGATCATTTTGTGAGCTTAGCCAAATATCAAGCTTGCATCTCCAGACAAGACACCTGACACGCATCGGCTAGCTGCCTAATAATGTCCGTCCCCATCGTCTCCCCTACCCCAGAAATGATCATATCTGTCCCATGCACGATGGACAAAAGGGCAGCATTAAAACTGCCAAGAGGTTCATCACTAATGCAAGAGAGGTCCCAGCAATGTGTTCTGCACTCATTCACTCACTCACTTACTGACTGCTGTCCAGGAGTGAGACTGTCCCCATGAGTGTTTCCTTCCTCTGGGGACCCTTTGGACAACCACTGGTCCAATACTAGGCTGAACGTTCCCCAACACTATATATTTTGAATATTCCTCACCTGGGACAGAAATGTACACTAGCTAGCTGGGAGTGCGTTACATATGCATGAAGAAAAGGAACACTCACACACACAAGGTTTGTTTGTTTGTTTATATATTTTTAGTTCTTTGGAGGGGTTTGGTTCCTTCTTTCCTTCATTTGTTCCTTCGTTCCTTTCCTTCTCTCTCTCTCTCTCTCTCTCTCTCTCTCTCTCTCTCTCTCTTTCTCTCTCTCTCTTTCTTTTTTTCTTTCTTCCCCTCCTTGCATGTATGTGGGATTAAGCAGTGCACAGATGACATACAAGCAAAAGTTCAGTTCTCGAAAACCCAGTCACTCTGGAGCTCACACGGAGATACACAGTGCGCAGAGCTCACCCGTTTCTAACCAGCCATTGCAGCGCATTTGATGTAAGCGGAGCTACTGTTCATACCAGTTTCCTAAGCAGAGTTAATCTAGGTATGGCCTGTGTGTGTAGGAAGCACAGTTCTTTTGTTCAGAGCAAGCTCGCTCACCGTTTCTGCTCAATTGGAAACACTGAAATCAGGAGCATGCTTCTTACTCCAAAGCACAGTGTGTTTCATGGACGGGAACTCTGGTTCGAATGTCCCTTCAAAAATGGAGTTACATACCGTGCCGTCAGTCTTTCTACAAGAAACAGTTCTCAGTCCTGGCTGTCTTGGAACTCGCTTTGTAGACCAGGCTAGTGTCAGACTCACACAGATACACCTGCATCTGCTTCCAAAGTGCTGGGATTAAAGATGAGCACAATACTCACCTGGCTATAAATCTTTTTTTTTTAATTAAAGAATCAAACAAATAGGAGGGCAGTGGCCTCTCATCCACCAAACCCCACCCCACACACCTTCTGTGCACACACAGGCATACACGGAGACACATAAATACATTTTTGAGATTAAACTAAACGTACAATAAAATAACATAATAAATAAGAAAGTAAACATGCCTTTAATCCCAGCACTCGGTAGGCAGAGCCAGGTGGATCTCTGTGAGTTTGAGGCCAGCCTGGTCTACAAAGTGAGCTCCAGAACAGCCTCCAAAGCTAAAGAGACACCCTGTCTCAGAAAAAAAAAAAACACAAAAGCAAACAAACAAACAAACCAAAATGTAAAATATATGGTGTTGGGGATTTAGCTCAGTGGTACAGTGCTTACCTAGCCCTGGGTTCCATCCCCAGCTCTGGCAAAAAAATAAAAATAAAATTAAATTAAAATTAAAATGAAATAGAAAAGAATTTGTAAAATATGAAAGAGCCCCGGGATCGGTGGTGGTGGTAGTATATCCTTAAATCACAGTTTCGGGAGCCAGAGAGCTCAGAGAGATAAGATTGCCCCTGCCTCTGGAGTGCTAGGATTACAAGCATACATCACCACAGACTGGCTAATTTTACTTTTGGGGTGTGTGTGTGTCTGTGTGTGTGTGTCTGGCTGTCTGGCTGTCTACGGGATTATAATTTCTTAAGTTATGCCCATCTTTCTTTCCAGCTGCTTTGGCTGCCTGGTCTCTGGGGTATTTATTTATTTATTTATTTATTTATTTATTTATTTATTTATTTATTTATTGGTTTTTTGGGTTTATTATTATTATATTTTTGGTTTGTTTCTTTTTTTTTTTGTTTTTTTTTCTTTTGTGTTGTTGTTGTTTCCTAAGCAGAGTTAATCTAGATATGGCCCGTGGGTGTAGGAATCACAGTTCTTTGGTTCTGAGCAAGTTCACTGTTTGTGCACTATTAGAAAGACTGAAAGCAGGAACATGCTTCTTGCTCCAAAGCAGAGTGTGTTTCATGGATGGGAACTCTATTTTGAATTTCCCTTCAGAAACAGAGTTAAATCCTTTGCTGTCAGTCTTCCTACAAGTAACAGTTCATTTCTGGTAAACCCAGTCAGTCACTCTTGGGATCACATGAAGATACTAACATTTCTAACCAGCAATAGCAGAGCATTGGCTGAAAGAGGAGCTGTGGTTTATAGCAGTTGTAAGCAGAGTTGAACTAGGTAGGGTCCGTATGTGTAGGAAACACAGTTCTTTGGTTCTGAGCACGCTCAGCTTTCCTGCTGTATTGGAAACTCTGGAAAGCAGGAGAGTGCTTCTCGCTCCAGAAGCAGAGTGTCTTTCTAGTAAGGAAAATCTGTGTTCAATTTCCCTTCGAAAACAGAGTTTATTCCCATACTGTGTGTCTTCCTTCCTTCCTTCCTTCCTTCCTTCCTTCCTTCTTCTTCTTTTTTATAATTTCCTATAACATCTTCTGATCATGCTTTGATTTCCCACAACTCCTTCCAGGTTCTCTCCACCAACCCAGTCAAATCCACCTGAGGTCTGTGGTGTGTGTGGTTCATATACTCAGTAGTGAGATTCTGTTGCAGAGTAAAACAACATTTCCTTCTCCAGTGGTTATGAGTTGGAATAAAAAAAAATGTCATGAAACTAAAATGAAACAAATCATCTTTATTTAGTATATTTTGAGAGTGTGAGAGACAGAGACAGAGAGAGAAACAGAGCAAGAGTCAGGAATTTTTAGTTTGTTTGTTAGTTTGTTTGTTTGTTACAGAGTGGTAGGATTAAAGGCGTGCACCACCACCCACCATCATCTGATGAGAAAACCTATCTTGAAAAACATATATGAAATTGAGCACCTAAATCTTAGTTAGTTTTTTGTTTTTAAAGTGGGAAGTTAGAGCTATAAGTGTACTCATAGGACTGATTTCATTGTGTGCCAGGGGTTGTGTGTGTTTTCATTTTCTTGAGGGATTCTCTCTCTCTCTCTCTCTCTCTCTCTCTCTCTCTCTCTCTCTCTCTCTCTCTCTCTCGATCTCTCTCTCCAGATTTCTGTTTTCTCCCATTCATTCCTCATGCCGAGATAAATGAGGGGTTGGTTGGATCTCCAGCACCATGGGCCCTGATGTCCTCATCTATCCTCTGGGGGCATCTGGCAGGACTGTGATACACAGAGTTTGTTTCGTTTTGTTTTTCGAGACGGGTTTTCTCCATGTAATTTTGGTGTAGACCAGGCTGGCCTAAAGGTATGCCACCAACGACCTGCCTTGACTCAGCACAGCCTTGACAGGCTAGAAAAGTTCAAGGTAAGCTTTTGACCTTGTGCCAGAAGCTTTAGGGAAGAAAGAATCAAGGGAGAGGCCACACACAGCTCCACTTGCCTGCTTACATATGCATATCTGTTGCCTTCCAGTTAAGCATTACTTTCTTGTTAGAGTTGGGGAAAACCTTCATGGCTGATTTGAATTCAGTCATTTTCAGTTTTTTTTTGGAGGGGGACAGAACAAATTTTATGGGTTTACATCATATTTTAACTCTTTTTTTTTTAAATACAGGGCCTATCTGTGCTCCTGACAAATTATCCCACTGCATGGCCCAGGGCTTCTGTCGGAGCACTGCCATCAAAGTAGTGAGCTACTCCAAATTATTTTAAATATGCTGCTGCTGCCGCTGCTGCCGCTGCTGCTGCTGCTACTGCTGGTGCTGCAATTACATAGCACAAACAGGGAGACAAGCACAAAAATGCTGCTTTCTCAAAGATCAAAGGGGACTTCTCTGTTGGGGAATGGGGGTGGGAGCGCTTTACATAGAAGGGTGTTGAGTCTCCTGTGTATTGAATGATGCACTCATTATGCATTTTTTAAAAAAAAATTGTAGTAGGTTGTGGGACACTGTGGTCGCTGGGAATTGAACTCAAGAAACACCTCTGGGAAAGCAGCCTGTGTGTGTGTGTGTGTGTGTGTGTGTGTGTGTGTGTGTGTGTCTGTGTCTGTGTCTGTGTCTGTCTGTCTGTCTGCCTTTCTAGGGGATTATAATTTCTTAAGTTACTCCCAACTTTCTTTCCAGTTCCTTAGGCTCTCTGGTCTTTGGACCATTTGTATTTTGGGGTTTTTGGTTTGTTTGTTTGTTTCCTTTTTTGGGGGGGTTGTTGTTGTTCATTATCCCTGTCTGTAAATATACATAATTTGCCTGCCACGTGTAGTGGTGCAGCCTTTAATCATTCAGGATGGACAGGATGGAGGATCTGGGTGAGTTTGAGGCCAGCCTGCTCTACAGCAGAGTTAGTTTCAGGAACTCAGTCTCAAAAACCCTGTCTTGAAAAAGCAAATTTTAAAAATTAATAAATACATAGAGAGAAAGATAGAGAGATAGAGAGATAGATAGATAGATAGATAGATAGATACATACATACATACATACGTACATACATACATACATACATACATACATGCATAAGTAAATAAAAGAGGCCTGACTACCTTAGAGTTGCTTGGACCCCGGGGCCTACCCCTTCCCTCATAAATCAGATCCCCAGCACTGCTGTCTGTTGTTTGTTTCATTCCAAGTGAATTATATTTTTTTTATGTTTATGTTTATTGATTTAATTTTAACTTTTTTTTTCTGGTTATTGCTGTCTTTTGAGAGACAGGATCTATCTGTGTCATGCTGCCTCTCCTGGAACTGTCTCTCCCACTGCGTGCATGTGTGTGTTTGTGTGTGTGTGTGTGTGTGTGTGTGTGTGTGTGTCTGTGTCTGTGTCTGTGTGTCTGTGTGTCTGTGTGTGTCTCTGTGTGTCTGTGTCTGTGTCTGTGTCTCTCTGTGTGTGTATGTATATCTATCTGCATACAGGAGTATAAGTTCCTAAGTTGAGTTCTGTCATCATGAAAGAAGGAGACAGGACACCGAGGGCACATAAAATCAGCAGAGAATCATATTTAGCCCTGGTTTTCAAGAACCTTTTATTAGCCTAAATACTGCTGGAATAATCAAGAAAAAGCCCAGGCCTCAGGGGTGGGTGGAAGAGAGGCTGATCTCCATCTTTTCAGCTACTTAGGACCTCTAGACCTTCTGTTTCCTTTTGTTTTATGTGTGTTGTTGTTTTTCCTGGTCTGTAAATACACATTTCTTGCCCGCTGGTGAGGTGGAGGTGTATGCCTTTCATCCCAGAATTCAGGAAGCAGAGGGGCGTTGTGACCTTCTGTTTCCGTTCTTTCTTTCTTTCTTTCTTTCTTTCTTTCTGTCTGTCTGTCTGTCTTTCTTTTTTTTTTTAAGTTCTGGGCCTCTAGAGGCCTTGAAAACACAGAGAACAAAAAGAAAAAAAAAACAGAATTTCCACAATTTGTCACATGGTGGCTTCCATCTTGGTGAGGTCACCGGGTAAGATGGCTGCCATCCTCTTGAATGCTTCCATGTTGGTGAGGTCAACGGGCCATTCTGAAAAGTTTAGAACTGTGACCGATCCACCCCTCACCGCCCCCTCTCCCCAAGCAGGCCTACAGGCTCACATGCACATGCATGAGCATATGTGTACATGCATGAACACATTTTGAAAGTAAACTAAATGTACAGTGAAGTTAACAGGAGAAGAAATTAAAAACACACACAGAGAAAAATGTTCCTGGGGTTTTATTTTATATTTTTAAATTCTGGATTGATTTTTTGACACAGGTTTTTTTCTGTGTAACAGTCCTGGCTGTCCTGGAACTCGCTTTGTAGACCAGGCTAGCGTCAGACTCACACAGATCCACCTGCATCTGCTTCCAAAGTGCTGGTATTAAATTGTGAGCACAATACTCACCTGGCTATAAATGTATTTTTTTAATTAAAGAATCAAACAAAGCGGAGGGCAGTGTCCTGTCCTCCACCAACCCCCACCCACACACCTTGTGTGCACACACAGGCATACACAGAGACACGTAAATACATTTTTGAGATTAAACTAAACGTACAATAAAATAACATAATAAATATGAAAGTAAACATGCCTTTAATCCCAGCACTCAGAGGCAGAGCCAGGTGGATATATGTGAGTTTGAGGCCAGCCTGGTTTGCAGAGTGAGCTCCAGGACAGCCTCCAAAGCTACAGAGAAACCCTGTCTCGAATAAAACAAAAACAAACAAACAAACAGACAAAAATGTAAAATAGATGGGGTTGGGGATTTAGCTCAGTTGTAGAGTGCTCGCCTAGCAGGCACAAGGCCCTGGGTTGGGTCCCCAGCTACGGCAAAATAATAAAAATTAAAATTAAAAGAAAATATAAAAGAAATGTAAAATTTAAAATAGCCCTAGAATGTGTGGTGGTGATTGTGGTGGTGGTGGTGTATCATTTAATCACAGTGTGTGTGTGTGTGTGTGTGTGTGTGTGTGTGTGTGTGTGTGTGAATGTCTGTCTGTCTGTCTGTCTGTGTGCCTGGTTACGAGATTATAATTACTTAATTTATGCCCATCTTTCTTTCCAGCTCCTTAGGCTCTCTGGTCTCTGGGGCTATCTTTTTTTTTCTTTTGGTTTTTTGGCTTTATTATTATTATTATTATTATTATTATTTTTGGTTTGTTTCATTTTTTTGTTTTTTGTTTTTCTTTTGTGTTGTTGTTGTTTCCTAAGAAGAGTTAATCTATATATGGCCCGTGTGTGTAGGAATTACAGTTTAATCACAGTATGTGTGTGTGTGTGTGTGTGTGTGTGTGTGTGTGTGTGTGTCTCCACGGCCCAAGCCTATACTAAACATGCAATAAAATAATATAAGAATTAAGAAATTAAACATGCCTTTAATCCCAGCACTCAGGAGGCAAAGGCAGTTGGATCTCTGTGAGTTTGAGGTCAGCCTGGTCTACAAAGCGAGCTCCAGAACAGCCTCCAAAGCTACAGAGACACCCTGTCTCAGAAAAAAAAAAAACCAAAAGCAAACAAACAAACAAACCAAAATGTAAAATATATGGTGTTGGGGATTTAGCTCAGTGGTAGAGTGCTCGCCTAGCAAGCACAAGGCCCAGGTTCTGTCCCCAGCTCTGGCAAAAAAAAAATAAAAATAAAATAAAATTAAAATTAAAATGAAATAGAAAAAAATTGTAAAATATAAAAGAGCCCTGGGATGGGTGGTGGTGGTAGTGTATCCTTAAATCACAGTTTCGGGAGCCAGAGAGCTCACAGAGATAAGATTGACCCTGCCTCTGGAGTGCTAGGATTACAAGCATACATCACCACAGACTGGCTAATTTTACTTTTGGGGTGTGTGTGTGTGTGTGTGTGTGTGTGTGTGTGTGTGTGTCTGTCTGTCTGTCTGTTTGTCTGCCTTTCTAGGGGATTATAATTTCTTAAGTTACTCCCATCATTCTTTCCAGTTCCTTAGGCTGTCTGGTCTCTGGACCATTTGTCTTTTTGGGTTTTTGGTTTGTTTGTTTGTTTGTTTGTTTCATTTTTTTTTGGGGGGTTGTTGTTGTTCATTTTCCCTGTCTGTAAATATACATAATTTGCCTGCCACGTGTAGTGGTGCAGCCTTTAATCATTCGGGAGGGACAGGCAGTAGGATCTGGGTGAGTTTGAGGCCAGCCTGGTCTACAGCAGAGTGAGTTTCAGGAACTCTGTCTCAAAAACCCTGTCTTGAAAAAGCAAATTTTAAAAATTAATAAATACATAGATAGATAGATAGATAGATAGATAGATAGATACATACATACATACATACATACATACATACATACATACATACATGCATAAGTAAATACAAGAGGCCTGACTACCTTAGAGTTGCTTGGACCCCGGGGCCTACCCCTTCCCTCATAAATCAGATCCCCAGCACTGCTGTCTGTTGTTTGTTTCATTCCAAGTGAATTATAATTTTTTATGTTTATGTTTATTGATTTAATTTTAACTTGTTTTTTCTGGTTATTGCTGTTTTTTGAGAGACAGGGTCTATCTGTGTCATGCTGCCTCTCGTGGAACTGTCTCTCTCATTGTGTGTGTGTGTGTGTGTGTGTGTGTGTGTGTGTGTGTGTGTGTGTGTGTTGCTGTTGTTGTGGCTTCCCTGTCCCCTGTCTTGTACATATACATTACTTGCCTGCTGGTGAGATGTAGGTGAATACCTTTAATCACAGCTGTCAGGAGTGCGTGCACACGCAGGTACACGCAGGTACACATAAACAAATTTTGAAATTAAGCTCAATGTACAATAAAGTAAGAGAAGAAGAAATTAAAAACAGATGTAGTGAAAAACGTTCCCAGGGTTACAGAGATAAAAGGAAGCTTGGTGTGGTTGGGGCACACCTCGAATCCCATCATGCAGGAGACAGAGGCAATTGGGACCTCTGTGAATTGGAGGCAGGTCGGATCTATTTAGTGATTTCCCAGGCTATGTATGTAGAAAGGGCCCTGTGCCAACTAATTCGTTGGATATAAAATATAGAAAACTTGGAGGGATCAAAAAACAAACAGAGGAAGGTGGTGCTGGGGGCCTGGATCATGGGGGAGGAGGCAGCCCTGGCCTAGGTGCCCAAAGCCCTGGGCTCCATCCTCTGTACTGCAGAGGTGCTGCAAGTAAGCAGATGGGTTGGGGGGGGGGAGGCTGCTTCCTACATGCTTCTCTCCAGAGTAGTCCTCGGCTGGCCCTTTTCAGCTTTCTGAGGGAAGGAACTCCATTCTCATGTGTCGTTTTAGCTTATTCGATTTGACGTCCCTTTGTCATTTGGTTTTATTTTATCTGGTAGCCAGCCCGCCTTATGTATGTATGTACGGGTCGTCATCCGGTCCCAGGGTACCTGGCCCCCTCACACAGACACACATACATCCATGCAGGCAAAACCAGCAAGGCACATGAAAATAAATTAATCTAAAAGAAACGTGAACATAATTGACACTAGAGAGCTGGAAATTGGAGGAGCAGCCCCCAACCCTTATGCGTTTGAAAATGAACCCCGTGTTGGACATGAGGAAAAAAAACCCAGTCTGGGAGCCTCATAAAATCCCCGGCCCTGCTTGCTTTTGTTAGTTTTTTGTGTTTTGTGGGTCGGTTTTTCAAGACCAGGTCTGTTTGTGTGATCCTGGCTGTCCTGGAGCTAGCTCTGTAGACCATGCTGGCCTTCAAATCACAGAGATCAAGCTTTCCTCTAAGTCAGAGTATCAGCCTGCCTCTGCCTCCCAAGTGCTAGGGTTAAAATCCAACATCACCACTGCCCAATTAAGTTTTGCTTTTCTTTCCTCCTTCCTCCCTTCTTCCCTCATTCCCTCCTTCCCTCCCTCCGTCCCTCCCTTCCTTCCTCCCTCCCTCCCTCCCTCCCTCCCTTCCTCCTTCCCTCTCTGCTTCCCTTCCTTTCCACTCCATAGAATCCAAAGCCTCTGTCCTCCCTATACAATTAAAATTAAAATAATTAACTTACCTGACACAAATGAATAAAAGCAAAGGGAATCTGGCCTGGGGGATGAGATGAAGCTACAGATGTTGGTTAGGGAACATGAGATAGTCTAGGGTTCTGACCTCAGCAGTGTGTGTGTACACTGTGATTCATTGCAGGTCTACACAACAGAGCAAGTTCTGGTGGTGGTGTTGGGAGTTGGGGTAGTAGGAAAGAAGCCTACTTAGCACACTAAAGGCATGTGTTAACAGCACCAGGCTCCTTTTCTTCTTAAACAAAAGACACCCGACTCAGGCCTGGAGAGATGGAATTTCTGGAATTTCCAGAAATCACATGTTGGTATCTGGCGCCCTCTTCTGACGACAGCTTGTACATTCAGATAGAGTGCTCATGGACATAAAATAAGTAACACAAATGTTTTTATTTCTTCTTCTTCTTCTTCTTCTTATTATTATTATTAATTTTTTTGAGACACGGTTTCTCTGTATAGTCTTTGCTGTCCTGCAGTTGGCAGGGCTTTTCATTAGCCTAGAGGCTGCTGGGGAAAAAAGAAAAAAAAAACAAAACATGGGTGGTGGGATTGTGGCCTGATTGCCCTCTTTTTCCAGCTAGCTGCTGATTACACAGGAAGGGGATAGCACACCCAGTTCATGCAGTACTGAGAGGATGGAGCTGAGGGCTTCCCCTTCCACTCAGATCCCCATGCCTGCTGACCCTTGCTTTTTGTTTTATTCCAAGTTAATTATAATTATCTTTTAAAATTCTACCTTTTATTATCCCTCCCTGCTCCCTCCTACCCTCCCTCCCTCCCTCCCTCCTTCCTTCATTCAATCTCTTCTTTCTTTCCTTCCTTCCTTCCTTCCTTCCTTCCTTCCTTCCTTCCTTCCTTCCTTCCTTGATTCCTTCTTGATTATGCCTGCCCACTTCATTGCCTCTGGCCTCTCTAGGCGTCTGTACTCAAGTGAGTGAATCCACACACATACACCAGTGAAAATAATAAAAATTATAACGAACACTTCACAGGGCATTAAAAATAGTAAATAAAAGGAACAGAAAACAAAACAGGGCTAGGGATGTTATGCACCAGCTAGTGGTGTTGGGTTAGGGACAGAGTTGGTTTAGGGTGTCCAGATCAGTGGCTTCTATTATCAGCAGTGTAAAAACTGTGGTGTTGCCATCACACACAGACAGAACAAAGCCATTTCTGGTGGTTGTTGTAGGGTAGTAGGGGTAGGATGAGAAGAGAAGTGTAGGTACCGACTGAAAGTTTGTCTCTCTTTCTTCAAATTTTTTCCACCCTAGAGTTTCTTGGTGTAGCCATGCCTGTCCCCTGTAGGCCAGGTGGGCCTCCTACTCTCAGCCTTAGCCTCCAGATTGCTGAGAACATAGGTCTGAGTGATCACCTGTGGCTAAGATTTGGGGTTTCTGTTTTTGTCCATGTATTCTTTGGTCGATGGGACCCATATCAAATCATAGCAGAAACAAATGTGGGAATCAGTTGTTGCTCTGCCTTATGGTCTATGTGCTCTCTGACCTTCTTTTTCTTTCTTTCTTTCTTTTTTTTTGTTGGTTTTTCGAGACAGGGTTTCTTTGTAGCTTTGGAGGCTGTCCTAGAAATCGCCTTGTAAACCATGCTTGCCTCCAACTCACAGAGGTCCAACTTCCTCTGCCTACCTAATGCTGAGATTACAGGCATGTGCCGCCACCTCCACCACCACCACCACCACCACCACCCGGATTTTTTTTCCCTTTTTTAATCTGTCTGTAAATCCACATTTCTTTTCCGTGTCCCTGGTCTCCCCACCCCCACCCCCCACCAGAAAAGTAAACTTTCATGGTACTTTTCATGTAAAATGTACTTTCTCTGTCAGGAGAGCTCCTCACAATTCTGCACATGGAAATTGTTTTTAAATTGTGGCCCTTCCAGAGGCTAGGAAACGCAGAGAGTACAAAATGGACCTTGAAAAGTATGTCACGTAGTGCGTTCCATTTCGGTGAGGTCACCAGCCAAGATGGCTTCCATCCTCATGGCTGCTTCAATTTTGGTGAGGTCGATAGCCATGCTGTTGGCTAACCAGAGCTACTGAAAAATTTTGAACTGTGAACCCCCACCAAACACACACGTACACACACACACACACACACACACACACACACACACACACACAGACACAGACACATAAATTTTGAAATTAAACTGAATGTACAATAATGTAACAGAATAAATGAGAAATTAAAAACAGACACAGAGGAAAAAAAATGTTCCTGGAGTTACAGAAATAGAAGGAAGCCCGGTGTGGTGGTGCACGCCTTTAATCCTGTCATTCAGGAAACAGAGAGGTAGGTGCACGCCTTTAATCCCAGCACTAGGGAAGCAGAGGCAGCTGAGCTGGATCTCTGAGTTCAGATTTGGCCTTGCGCATAGAAAGAGTTTCCAGACAAGTAAGTAAATTCTACACATTGATAAACACAGTCTCAAATCAAATAAAATATACAAGAGGCCTAAGTTGCGGCTGGACATATGGACTAGCGGTTAAGAGCACTGACTGCTCTTCCAGGGGAGCTGGGTTCAATCCCCAGTCCCCACATGGCAGCTCACAACTGCCTGTCAACTCCAGTTCCAGGGGACCCTCACTCACACAGACATCTGCACAGGCAAAACACCAATGCACATAAAATAAGAATACATCAATTACTTAACAAGAAAACAAAAAAAAAGAGGAACGGAGGCCTGAATGGTGCCATGGGCATGGAGGTGCCTGGAGCCCAGGCATTACCCCTTCCCTCATCAATCAGATCATGTCCCCAGCTTTTTTCTGTCCTGTCCATTGCTTTCGTCTGATCCCAGGTGAATTCTATTTGTGTTTATGTCTACTTATTTAATTTAAACTTTTGTTATTGTTTTTGTTTTTTATAGACAGTGCTTTTTTGTGTAACAGCTCTTGCTCTTGCTGTCCTGGAACTAGCTCTGTAGGCCAGGCTGGCCTCCAGCTTCCATAGATCAGACTGCTTATTAACATTACCACAGTCTGGCTAATTTTACTTTTCTTGTGTGCTTTTGTGTGTGTGTGTGTGTGTGTGTGTGAAAGATCCTGTGTTTAAAATAGGTAGGTAGGTAGGTAGGTAGATAGACAGATAGACAGACAGACAGACTGAACAAAGATATACAGTCAACTTTGAAAAAACAAATACCGAACAAGGGAAAGCAGAAGACAGTTCAAGGGCTGCCTGGGTTATGTGAGAGACCCTGCGTTTGAAGAAATAGAAGAAATCAGAAGACCATCTTCAGCAACATAGCATGTAGGAGCGAGCCATCCTGGTCTGAAAACAGACAGACAAACAAACGGATAGACGAATGAGTGAGCGAATGAACGAACGAACGAACGAATGAACGAATGAATGATTTTTTTTCTGAATCTAGCGAAAAGACTTAAAACAAAACACTGTGACAATGTATTCTCTCTGTAAAGAAAATACAAGTGCTGTTTTAATTTTTGCTCTAACTCGGTATTTAGTCTGAGAACTGGGGGTGGGGGTGGGCGGCGGTGGCGGCAAGGAACCCCACAACCAAAATCAAACCCCAAGCAGGCGGTGGAATGTCTTTCAAAGGACATCCATCTTAAACGGCAGGCACACGGAACTGCCATCGCCGCCTGCCTCCCTCCCTCCCTCCCTGCCTCACAAGGAGTTTGAGCACTGCCATCAAAGTAGTGAGCTACTCCAAATTATTTCAAATATGCTGCTGCTGCTGCTGCTGCTGCTGCTACTGCTGGTGCTGCAATTACATAGCACAAACAGGGAGAAAAGCACAAAAATGCTGCTTTCTCAAAGATCAAAGGGGACTTCTCTGTTGGGGAATGGGGGGTGGGGTGCTTTATATAGAAGGGTGTTGAGTCTCCTGTGTATTGAATGATGCACTCATTATGCGTTTTTAAAAAAAAATTGCAGTAGGTTGTGGGACATTGTGGTCGCTGGGAATTGAACTCAAGAAACACCTCTGGGAAAGCAGCCTGTGTGTGTGTGTGTGTGTGTGTGTGTGTGTGTGTGTGTGTGTGTGTGTGTGTGTGTGTGTGTGTCTATCTGCATACAGGAGTATAAGTTCCTAAGTTGAGTTCTATCATCATGAAAGAGTGAGACAGGACACCAAGGGCACATAAAATCAGCAGAGAATCATATTTAGCCCTGCTTTGCAAGAACCTTTTATTACCCTAAATACTGCTGGAATAATCAAGAAAAAGTCCAGTCCTCAGGGGTGGGTGGAAGTGAGGCTGATCTCCATCTTTTCAGCTACTTAGGGTCTCTAGACTTTCTGTTTCATTTTGTTTTATATCTGTTGTTGTTATTCTGTAAATACACATTTCTTGCCTGCTGGTGAGGTGGAGGTGAATGCCTTTCATCCCAGAATTCAGGAAGCAGAGGGGCTTTGTGACCTTCTGTTGTTTTCTTTCTTTCTGTCTTTCATTCTTTCTTTCTTTCTTTCTTTCTTTCTTTCTTTCTTTCTTTCTTTCTTTCTTTCTTTCTTTCCTTCTTTCTTCTTTTAGGTTCTGGGCCTCTAGAGGCCTTGAAAACATAGAGAACAACAACAAAAAAAACAACCACAGAATTTGCACAGTTTGTCACATGGTGGCTTCCATCTTGGTAAGGTCACCGGGTAAGATGGCTGCCATCCTCTTGAATGCTTCCATGTTGGTGAGGTCAACAGGCCATTCTGAAAAGTTTAGAAGTGGGATCGATCCACCCCTCACTCCCCAAGCAGGCATACAGTCTCACATGCACATGCATGAGCATATGTGTAGATGCATGAATACATTTTGAAATTAAACTAAATGTACAGTAAAGTTAACAGGAGAAGAATTTAAAAGCAGAGAGAAAAATGTTCCCGGAGTTTTATTTTATTTTTGGATTTCTTGAGACAGGTTTTTTCAGTGTAACAGTCCTGGCTGTCCTGGAACTCGCTTTGTAGACCAGGCTAGCCTCAGATTCACAAAGATCCACCTGCATCTGCTTCCAAAGTGCTGGGATTAAAGTTTAGCACAATACTCACCTGGCTATAAATCTTTTTTTTTAATTAAAGAATCAAGCAAATCAGAGAGCAGTGGCCTGTCCTCAACCAACCCCCACCCCATGCCCCTTATGTGCATACCCAGAGACACATAAATACATATTTGAGATTAAACTAAATGTACAATAAAATAACATAATAAATAAAAAATAAAACATGCCTTTAATCCCAGCACTCGGAGGCAGAGCCAGGTGGATCTCTGTGAGTTTGTGGCCAGCCTGGTCTGCAGAGTTAGCACCAGGACAGCCTCCAAAGCTACAGAGAATCCCTGTCTGGAAAAACAAACAAACAAACAAACAAACAAAAATGTAAAATAGATGGGGTTGGGGATTTAGCTCAGTGGTAGAGTGCTTGCCTAGCAGGCACAAGGCCCTGGGTTGGGTCCCCAGCTACGGCAAAAAAATTAAATTTAAAATTAAAATTAAAATTAAAAAAATAAAAATAAAAAAAAGAACCTAAATGTAAATTATAAAAGAGCTCTGGGATGGGTGGTGGTGGTGGTGGTGTATCCTTTAATCACAGTTTCAGGAGCCAGAGAGCTCACAGAGATATGATTGTCGCTGACTCTGGAGTGCTAGGATTACCAGCATACATCACCACAGACTGGCTAATTTTACTTTTGGAGTGTGTGTGTGTGTGTGTGTGTGTGTGTGTGTGTGTGTGTATGTGTGTATGTGTGTGTGTGTGTGTCTGTCTGACTGTCTGTCTGTCTGTCTTTCTAGGGGATTATAATTTCTTAAGTTACTCCCATCTTTCTTTCCAGTTCCTTAGGCTCTCTGGTCTCTGGACCATTTGTCTTTTTGGGTTTTTGGTTTGTTTGTTTGTTTCATTTTTTTAGGGGGGGTTGTTGTTGTTCATTTTCCCTGTCTGTAAATATTCATAATTTGCCTGCCACGTGTAGTGGTGCAGCCTTAAATCATTCAGGAGGGACAGGCAGGAGGATCTGGGTGAGTTTGAGGCCAGCCTGGTCTATAGCAGAGTGAGTTTCAGGAACTCTGTCTCAAAAACCCTGTCTTGAAAAAGCAAATTTTAAAAATTAATAAATACATAGAGAGATAGATAGATACATAAATACATACATACATACATACATGCATAAGTAAATAAAAGAGGCCTGACTACCTTAGAGTTGCCTGGACCCCGGGGCCTACCCCTTTCCTCATAAATCAGATCCCCAGCACTGCTGTCCGTTGTTTGTTTCATTTCAAGGTATTATATTTTTTATGTTTATGTTTATTGATTTAATTTTAACTTTTTTCTGGTTGTCGCTGTTTTTTGAGAGACAGAGTCTATCTGTGTCATGCTGCATCTTCTGGAACTGTCTCTCTCATTGCGTGTGTGTGTGTGTGTGTGTGTGTGTGTGTGTGTGTGTGTGTGTTTCTGGGTCTGTGTCTGGGTCTCTCTGTGTGTGTATGTATGTCTATCTGCATACAGGAGTATAAGTTCCTAAGTTGAGTTCTGTCATCATGAAAGAAGGAGACAGGACACCGACGGCACATAAAATCAGCAGAGAATCATATTTAGCCCTGGTTTGCAAGTACCTTTTTAATAAATACTGCTGGAATAATCAAGAAAAAGCCCAGGCCTCAGGGGTGGGTGGAAGTGAGGCTGATCTCCATCTTTTCAGCTACTTAGGACCTCTAGACCTTCTGTTTCCTTTTGTTTTATGTGTGTTGTTGTTTTTCCCGGTCTGTAAATACACATTTCTTGCCCGCTGGTGAGGTGGAGGTGTATGCCTTTCATCCCAGAATTCAGGAAGCAGAGGGGCGTTGTGACATTCTGTTTTCTTTCTTTCTGTCTGTCTGTCTTTCTTTTTTCTTTTAAGTTCTGGGCCTCTAGAGGCCTTGAAAACACAGAGAACAAAAAGAAAAAAACAACAGAATTTGCACAGTTTGTCACATGGTGGCTTCCATCTAGGTGAGGTCACCGGGTAAGATGGCTGCCATCCTCTTGAATGCTTCCATGTTGGTGAGGTCAACGGGCCATTCTGAAAAGTTTAGAACTGTGACCGATCCACCCCTCACCGCCCCCTCCCCCCAAGCAGGCCTACAGGTTCACATGCACATGTATGAGCATATGTGTAGATGCATGAATACATTTTGAAATTAAACTAAATGTACAGTAAAGTTAACAGGAGAAGAAATTAAAAACAGACAGAGAGAAAAAAAAATGTTCCCGGAGTTTTATTTTATTTTTTGCTTTCTTGATTGATTTTTTTGAATAACAGTCTGTTATACAGATTTTTCTGTATAACAGTCCCAGATGTCCTGGAACTCCCTTTGTAGACCATGCTGGCCTCAGAGTCACATCTGCCTCCAAAGTGCTGGGATTAAAGGTGAGCACAATACTCACCTTTTTTTTTTAATAAATAAATCTTTTTTTTTAATTAAAGAATCAAACAAATAGGAGGGCAGTGGCCTGTCATCCACCAAACCCCACCCCACACACCTTCTGTGCACACACAGGCATACACGGAGACACATAAATACATTTTTGAGATTAAACTAAATGTACAATAAAATAGCATAATAAATAAGAAAGCAAACATGCCTTTAATCCCAGCAAGGAACCCCACAACCAAAACCAAACCCTAAGCAGGTGGTGAAATGTCTTTCAAAGGACATCCATCTTAAACGGCAGGCACACGGAACTGCCCTTGCCACCTGCCTCCCTCCCTCCCTGCCTCTCTCCCTCTCTCCCTGCCTCACACGGAATTTGGATGCCAACATCCCCTAGTTGTGCCAGCCAGCCCCTTGCCCGCCCCACATGCTCCAAGGAGTAATGGATCAATCGGTCAGTCACACTCTTTCACATGAAACACTCTCTGTTTTAGAGAGCGATTTGCCTGTTTTCATAGCTTCCTGTCATACTTTCGCTTTGGTAACCTGAGGGTGTTGGCCTGACTCCAGGCTGCACTCAATATGTCCTGGTGTGACCACGGCCAACCAGCGTTTTTGCCACTTGGCAGAGGTGGTGAGTGCCCTGTCCTGTCCTGTCTTCCACGGACATGATCATGGGAGCACCCTCCAGAGGGTGAGTGAGAGAGCGAGTAAGCCATCTGTGTTGTTTCTTTGAGAGACGGTTGTCGGGAAACACCTATCAGTCACCTTATACCTAGGAGATTAAGGATAACACTGAAGATCACTGACCTCCATTTATATTTTAATTATAGCATGCCATCTAAGCATTATCATTCTCACAATCCTATTCAAGCTGTAGTAGTACCTACTTCTTTGGAGTGGCTCTGTGCAACATTTTTTGGCTTCTTGAAATTCGTTTAGCCTCCTTTGATGATACCATAAATTTTGTGATTCTGAATGTAGCCAATATGAGATCATTAGTTCTGTACCTTGTGAGCTGCCTGTTTTTTCTTTATGGTTCTTAGTTGTTCTTTTGTAGAGCTGCCTGCTTAAGTCGTGTTGCGATCAAGAATAATGTGCCTCTGTGTTTCATGTTCCTGGAGTTGCTTCCATGCCAATGGATACCCACATGCTCAAGAAGAGAATTTGATATCGCTGCTGCCATTGTTGCTGTTGTAACAGTGGCGACCACTGCTACTACTGTTTTTAGAATTGCCATTTCATTATTGGTTACTACAGCTAGCACAATGGAGACCCTGGCAGCAAAAGTAGCTACCACAATTAATTAATCTTTCATTCTATTGGGCATGACAAATGTAAATCAATGGTTATATGGATTTCAATTGGCCTTGAAAGCTATAAATTTACCAACTCAAGTTCTATTTGCTCTCAGGATACCATCTTACAAGGTTTCCAATTTGCAGTAAGGCTCGTTAAGGACAGGAATGGCTCAGTTGCCTTTAACCTACTGGCTATGGGTGGGTTAAGACTTCTGTTGATCTTTACTGTGTTGAACACACAGATTGCATGCCCAGCACCACTTAGAGATCTTTGGCAACAGTTAACTCTGCAGCTCTCACACAGTTGAGCCTATAAGATAATGAGTATTCAGAGATGGGTAATGCCTGGGGGGTGCTCCCCAACCTAAGACAGAACACCAGTGTGGCCTGGACAGGTGTTTCCATGACGGGTAAGGTGACCTGCTAACGTTGCATGCAACCAAAGTCAGAAGTTCATTTTTGAGTAAAGGGGGGACCTGTAGGACCCTGGTCCCCATTTCGGATGACTGTTACATTGCTTGCTGACCTTGACCTTGTTATCTTCCCTATGCGAATTCCACCCTCCTGAATGCTTAAGGTAAGTTCTTTGTCTATGTATCCAGCATATTGGGTATTAACAACTTAGATGCAAAATTGTAAAACATCAGAAGTGGTGTTCGGGACTTAGCTCAGTGGTAGAGCACTTGCTTAGTAAGCGCAAGGCCCAGGGTTCACTCCTCAGCTCAAAAAAAAAAATCAGAAGCGAATTTCTGCCATCCAGGGTTATCCCATTGTGCTGTACGCCTGTATTTAAGACCTCCCTCCTTCAATAAATGGCATTTGGCATTCAAAAAAAAGAAGAGGGCACCAAGATCATGATGGGGAAACCCACAGAGACAGCTGAACGGTGTTAGTTGGAGCTCACAGACTGTAGGCTGATACCTCAGGAACCTGCATGCAATCGAACTAGGCCTGCTGAATGTGGGTGACAGCTGTGTGGCTTGATCTGTCTGTGGAGTCTCTGGCAGTAGGACCAGGACTTATTCCAGGCGCATCAACTGGCTTTGTGGAGCCCATTCCCTGTGGTGGGATACCTTTCTCAGCCTTGATACAATGGAGATGGGATAGGCTCTCCTTCCACTTGGTATGCCAGACTTTGTTGACTACTATGGGAGGCCTTACCCACTCGAGGAGTGGATGGGGGTAGAGCGGGAGGGAGGTGAGGAGGCAGGAGATGGGGAGGGAGGGGGAACTGGACTTGGTATGTAAAATGGAAAAAAAATAAATATATTTTTAAAAATGTAAAAAAAAATAACTAATAGTTGATATATACACTGAGATTAGCAAAAAACATTATTATTACATGATTTCTGGTCAGCACTCTGTTATATATAGAAGTGATCAGTACAAAAAAATAAGTAGGTAAATACAAAAATTAAAGAAATTATACATCATGTAGCCAGAGTGGTTATCTATAGGATATCGCATACAAATATCAAAGAATATGAATTCTACTGCTCAACCCATGGTAGCCCCTCTAAAACAGACATCATAATGGAACAGAAGAAAAATCTCAATCAATTAGAACAACATGAAGTATCTCTGTGTAAGCCTCAAAGCAATTAAACTTTTCATTCCCTATATCTTAAGGATTAGAGCACAACACTATTACACTTTTGGACCCTCATGAATTTCAGACCATGTAATTACTGATGATTGCTTATAGAATTAGATAAAGTGATCCAGAATATATTGTGGAAATTCAAGAAATCATGAAGTAGTCAAGAATTTTCTAAATAGAAAACAATATTTTTTGGTCTATATTACTTCATTTCCAGATTTATTTTAATATAAAAACCATAATAATTTATTAATACCATCTCTATTGCTGACAAATACAGAAATGTAGACAAACATAGAGTAGGTCCTGCTATTCATTTCCAAGCTTATACTGAATTTCTAAATTTCAAATCAACACTATTCATATGTGAATAGGCTCAGATAATCTAATACACACCTTGGGCAACACATCGACACATTGAGGACATTATTTCACCTGAGATTTTTTTTAGGAATACTTTTTACTAACTAGCTGGCTTCAGGCCACTGCAGGACTGAATTTGCCTTCATGTGGACCCTTGGCCCATGTCAATGCTTCATTCCAACTTACCAGGTTCTTTGAATCCTGTCTGCTCTATAGACCCATTCCAGGAATGTTTGCTTTGGTCAAGGTTGGTGAGTAGCTCTTGTGTTGTTAGAGAATGTCCTGTGCATTAGAAGTGACATATGAAACAGTCTTCATATGTTTTAATACAGTTGGAGTCATAACATCGGATTAAACTCAGAGTAAGAAAAAAATAATGGGAGATCCATATTTGACTTCCTCATTGGAAATACCTTATTAAATGCTTTAAAATACTGAATGCTTTTTCAGTTTTCTCTCTTCATATATTTATTTTATATTTTTGGTTGTGAGGCTAGCCTTTAATAGCTGAGCCATCTCTCCAGCCCCATACATTTATTTTTTTATTTTAATTACACCAAAGCAGAAATACAAGCAAGTAACATCATGTTGAGATGGGTATAAGTTGCCTGCAGCAAAGTATAATACAGGATTGTAAGAATTATATCATGTGCAGGAGAATGGATATAAAAACAAGAATGAGTTACATAAATGGGTGTTATACACC
Source organism: Onychomys arenicola (assembly GCA_949786405.1). Taxonomy (NCBI): domain Eukaryota; kingdom Metazoa; phylum Chordata; class Mammalia; order Rodentia; family Cricetidae; genus Onychomys; species Onychomys arenicola. Next base: position 404,391 of record CATKUM010000003.1, read on the forward strand.
AAAATTCAACCATTTGAAAAAATGATATGTAAGACTCATTAATGCAACATATGCATGTCTCCTAATAACAGTTGATAGAAATTTCAGGGATAAACTACAAATATGTGAAAAAATATAATCTCACCTGTAGAGACCAGGTTGGTGTAGTTCTTCAACTTATCATTGCCAGGAAAAGGTCTCTCTGCAGAGTCCAGGAAACCCAATTCCTCCTTGGTGAAGTCTATGGCCACTTCTTTGAAAGCCACCTGGTTCAGAAAAAAAATACTGTTCTAACTTCTATACATTTATGTAATTCTTTGATGGCACAAAGGAAAAATTGTTAAATACATTCTCTTTTCAGTTATTGATACACATTATTTGAATAGATTTTTTTGTGAGAGGGAGGGTGGTGTGAAATAAGTGCTAGTGACATGATGGGTAGAGAGGTATGAAATCAACATTAAAGAGAACATTCAGAATGAAATATGCTGTGTGATTTTTGCTTTTTGATTCTTGGGTAAGACCAGCATGAAGCTAAGTGAAGGCAATTTCCCTCCCTATAACTCTGGCAGAGTAAAACAGATTAACATACACCAGACATAGAAGTATGATGAGGCCTTTATATATTGTCTGAAAAGGCATATTGAAGAACAGTAGAATTCACATCAAGAAAAGGAACTTGATTTCGATGTCATTCCAGAATTTCTATATGTACATTTCTCTAGTGATATAATGACAAGAAGGGATCCCTCCCTTCCTCTCCATTTCCAAGTTGAACAATAACAAATATATAGTTGAGATTCAAACTGTAATCATAGGGTCTCACAGAGCCTAAAGCAACAAACAGAGAATATACATAGGACTGTCCTAGGCTCTGTACATACATGTAACAGTTTTGTAGCTTATTCTTCTTGTGGAACTCCTAACAGAGGAGGCATGGGTTGTCTCTGAATCTGTTTCCTGCTTTTCAGATCCTTTTCTAATACTGGGTTGCCTTGTCTAGCCTTAATGGGGAGAAGGTCCCTAGTCTTACAGCATCATGATATGCCATGTTTGGCTAAAATACAAGGGATGTCTCTAATTTTCTTAATAGAAAAAAGAGCAGTGAATGGTGATAGGCAGTAGGATGGTTTGAGAAAGGGACTGTAAGGTGAGGAGCAAGGAAGGAGAGGCTCTAGTCAGGCTGGGGAAATTTATTAAAACAGTTAAAAAATAATTCTGATTGTTGTTATCCTGAGGCAGGGCCTAATATAGATCACACAGGATATAGGCACACAAGACTATCAGAGCAGATGCAGAAGTTGAATTGTGGCTTGTAAGCCTGAAGCTAATACTTTCTAAATCTAGATCTTCCTTCCTATATATGCATCAGTGGATCAGTGCATAGGAGCTAAAAGGAATGACTTATGCTCCACAGTCATATCCAGAATCAAGTGAACATCTAATATTACTAAACCCTTTAGGAGATTGCATACTGGTTTTATAATGAAAAACATCTGGATTTCCTGATGTGAACTGCTGTTGTCAACTGATTCTTGACCCGAAGCAGTTTGGAGCATGGTACTTCACAGAAAGTTAAAGATATTGAAACCAACCCTCCCATCAACAAATACTTAGTGATAGCACAATATATTTTTAAAGTTTGTAATTCTTACACATCTTATGAGTGATGCGAGAGTAGGAGAGTTCAGAAACTATGTGGAAGGATAATGACTCTAGGCAAAAATATAAATCTAGCATAATAGAAGTATTGTTTTTTATTAGAAATTGTTTTCATTTTACATACCAGTCACAGATACAACTCTTCCCTCCTCCTCCTGTCTCTCCAGCCTCCCCCTCCCAATCCTAGAAATATTCTTAACTATATGTTTGTACTTGTATAAAACCCAGTTTGAGTGGACATGACCTACATGAGTGGCATTGCCTTGTCTTTGTGGATAAATTTCCACAATGTATCAAATGAAAGGGCCAGTTAAAGGCATGGCATTCTTCCTTTTGAGTGGGTTGTGTTCCCACTGAATGAACCTCCATAAGCTCATTTATTTGAATGTTTTTCTCCTAGGAGTTGGATGTCTTTAGGAAAGAATTAGAAGTGTGCCTTCATAAAGGATGTTTCTCACCTTGGATGGGCTTTGATCAAAGGCATATTTCAAGCATACATAAGCTGTACAAATGTAAAGGCATAGAACTTAGGCCTGCTTCAACATGTCTGGTTTAACAGCTAGAGGGCAGATACAGAATGTTGAAACTTTCCTCCTGTGTCACAGGGAGTAAAGATGATACCTGAAGAGAAACTCTTGTTTCCACATTAATCCTGATTGAATGTGCATATTCCTCTGCTAAAGAGAAAACAGTGAACTCTAAGTCATGAATGCAAATGTGACACTGCTTAGCCAAGACAAGAAAATCAGCATCAACCCCCATGGAAGAGATTGGTAGCAGGTGTCAGCACAACTGAAGGGCATTGCAGGTTCATTAGGAGGTTAGTAGCTAATAAAGAGAAATAATTGAATAGACTCTTTAAATCTAGTAAAAGAACAGAATAATAAAGAGAAGAAAACATTCCTATTAGGATAATTTCACACTGCATTATGCCTGACGAATTGCATTTGGAAGTTTTATCCTATTTAAATACGTCATCTTAGTATATGACACAGTATGTTTTTTATAGAAATTCTATCATAAACATTATTTTTTGGCAATGCAGACATTCCATCCTGGTTTTTTGTGCTTCTTTCTTTGACTTTTATTAATGAAAAATTGATCCCTGTTAGGAAGGATCATGGAACATATGTCTTTTCTCACTGAGTAAGATGACTCAATTACATTCTAAGTAGGAAGTGAGTGTACACGTTTGTGTGTAATATCAAAAAAATTCTACATCATGCATTACTTGAGAAAATTTATCCAGAAAAGACTAAAGTAGTGGGAGAAGTGTGAAAAGTGGGTAAACACACATAGGTCACATGCATTTAAACTGTTTACCTTCAAAACCACTTAAGAAAAAGAAAAAGAAAGCTTTGTCAAAACTATGGGTTAAATTAAACATTAGGGGCTACTGCAAATGAAGCATTTCTGTAACAATCATCAATGTATCTCATCTCCATTTATATACTTACCTAACAATATGTCATCTCTCTTTTCCCTTCCATGTGGTTCCTCTTAGGAAACTTTACTTTAAAATTTCACTTTCCTGATAATATTTCAGATTTCAAATCCCCAACAGCACCCTATGCTTGCTACCACACACAGAGACTGGAATGTAAGGATCACAATCCTCATTCCCTCATCTAAAGCAGTGCCAAGATGCAGAGTGCTACTGGGTCTCAGAGGCAGACAAAACTGACAGTCCTTTCATACATTCAGACCAGCATCATGAAGGACTTTACTATAAAGGTGGGAATGAGATTGAATTAACCTGATCAACCCAGCAGAGCCAGCTATCTATTTCAAATAGAGGCTGAACACATGTGTTATTTAGAAGCCTTAAGGACCCTCAACTACCCACACATTCTCTTTCTAATGGCTGATTAAAATAATATTGATGCTTCCATTGAGGATGACAAACAAAATCTGTGGAGTTGATGCAAATGAAAGTATTGCAACAGACAGAAAAACCTATGTGTTTGTGGCCAAGAAGCATTAGGGCAATCCACGCCTCTCTGAGGTCTTCAGTGATTTTCCAATTGTCTTTCATGACCTTCTTTATTATAATTACTTTTGTAGTGTAATTAACTTCATTTTTTATTTTAGTTTTTGAAGACAGGAATTTCTGTGTCATCAACTTGGCTGTTTTGGAACTCACTGTATACAGCATAGTGGCTGCAAACTCACAGAGACTAGCTTGTCTCTGCCTCTTCAATGGTGGGATTAAAAGTATGAGTGGGCTGACAATGTCATAAGAAAAAATATATGAACAGAAAAATGGACACACAAAATAGCTGGATTTTGGTGTACTCTTCCCTCTGATGGAGAAACATCACCAGGAATCTTTGCCTAATTATTACAAATAGAGGATCAATGTTTCAGGGCTAATACCTACAGGTAGAGGGGTCATTCTATCCAAGTAAATAAGGAGGCAGGTTTGGACCATGCCAGGAAGGACAGTCTCTTTTTTTTGTTTGTTTTGTTTTAATTATTATGTATACAGTGAGTATTCAGCCTGCAGGCCAGAAGAGGGAGCCAGATGTCATTGTAGATGGTTGTGGCCACCATGTGGTGGCTGGGAATGGAACTCAGGACCTCTGGAAGAACAGCCAGTGCTCTTAACCTCTGAGGCATCTCTCCAGCCCAAAGGACAGCCTCTTTAGGAGAGCACTAATGAGCACTTAAATCACTATTGGAGAAGGCTGGGGTGAATATTTTCTGAACACTATCAATATCCACATGCAGCACAGGAGGCTTTTTCATTCTGCTGTGCCTGAAGTGCCTGAAATTTGTATTACAAATTTCTCATGGGCCTGAATATGTGCTCTCTGACATGGATGTTTCCCTGTACACAAAAGAAACTCGTTCATTCCTTCACAAATTCCAATGTTCTTCTGCTCCCCAGATACACATTTACTGATTTCTATGTTAGAATTTATGTCAAACAATGTACTAAGAAATAAAAACATGTTAGTTTCTGTTAGGATCCATTGAGCAGATGATATTAATCACATCTTTTACCACAAAATGATTACTTGTCATGCCAAGGCTGAAGGTAATGAACACAAGGTATTAGTACATTAATTGGGAATTTAGTCAAGGGGATAATTTAATGTTAAAATTTTTTATAATATACACTTAGTTAAAATTGCAAATACTATGAACAAAATAATCTTCATGTAGAATATAACACAAGGACTAATATCCTAGCTTATTGATGTTTATAAGAAGTTCTACCTGGTTTAAGTCCTTATATTTTAAATCATTTTGATTTAGTCAATTTTCACATGAATTGGTACAATTTTAAAAAATAATTTCTGGGCTGGAGAGATGGCTCAGTGGTTGCTCTTCCAGAGGTCCTGAGTTCAATTCCCAGCAACCACATGGTGGCTCACAACCATCTGTAATGAGATCTGGCACATAGGCAGAACACTGTATACATAATACACAATAAAAAAAATCTTTAAAAAATAATTTCTAAATCATTCTGTACAAAATATTATTGCCTCTGTAGCTTATTTACCAAGAAGCTGCTTGGTGAATATAAGTTGTATTTTTTGGTAAAATGTTTCTAAATTTAAGTTATACATGTCTTCTTGTTTTATTTTCTCTGACATCGGGTAAGACATGAACATTGTTTAATATACTCTAGTCAAGTCTTTCTATTTTAAAGAATATTTTCTATCTATAAACAGTAGCACAATGATTATCAAGTTTTGTACCAAAATAAATCTTAAGTAATATAAGCTCTGTGCTCAACGCATTTGTCTTGCAACATTCTTTGTTTCTTTTTTTGTGTGTGTACTATAAATTCTGTGTTGACCTTACGGAGTTGAGAAATAGGTAAAGGATTTCTCTTACTATACACATATAGAGTTTTCCCCCTCAATGGATTCTATGACAGGTTTGAAGATGTGAGCACTATATAATGTAATTGATACATTCTTCTCATTTATAAGTTTTCTCTCCAGGACTGACTTTTGATGATCTTTAAAACTGGATGACTAGGCAAAGGTCTTGCCACATTCTGTACAGTAGCATGGTTTCTCTCCACTGTGGAGCCCCTTAAATGTCTTGAGTGTGAAGTATCTCCTGCAGCATTTCATAGATTTCTCATATTTTATTCTCAATAAGAAATCTTGAATACCCAATAAAACTTAAAAAGAGTCATAACTGTTTCCAAATTTTGAGGCAAACTTTTATCTCCAGTGTTGCATAAATCATTTGAATTTACATTTACATAAAAATTGAAGGATATACCCTAATTTGTACACTTGCAAGTTTTCCACCAACATAATGTTTTGAATCCTTCTTTAAAATGGGTGATTTTATTGAATCTTTGCTGTACTTACTTTAGTCCAATTATATTTGTCAGAATCACCACAGTTCTAGTTCTATTAAACTCACTACAATATCAGGAATCATTTAAAATTTCTTCTTTCAGATTGCTTCTATAAACCTTATCTTTGGTATGTGTCTGCTAAAGAAAAGACTGTGAATATTGTTCAGGCCCATTCTGAAATTTGACATTGTTATAAGGATTTCTGAACCAATTTAGTGAGGACTGATAAGTTCAACAGGCAAAACAAAATTCTCAAATTTCATTATTTTTTGTAAAATTAATAAACTTATGTTGCAAATATTGTCTGAAAAAGAATATGATGCACTGAAGTACAATTTGACAGTTGGTGCAGTTCTTACCAAAGGAAATTCCCCGTACAACATTCTTCCATATCAAGGAAGCTAAAATGTATTATTTCTTTAAAATCATGTTACTGTCATGCAGCCTTTTCTGAGACAGAAAATATTATGTGACTAAGAGCTCTGTGGAACTTGTCATATTGAGGACCCTGGGAAATCTTGTGTAAAACTTACATTTACACCACAAGTACATGGGGATGTTTTGTTTCTTAAACATGAAGGGCTCTTAAATTGCCATCTTTTTTTTTTACAGGTGGTTTCATGGATATATGCACCACAGTTTCCTACTAAACAAAATATTCTATCCCCCTTTTAAAAGATTTATTGATTATATAATATCTTTGCTTACCCTTGGCTATAATAAATACTCAGCAATGAGGCAGGGTGTGGTGACTTATGGCATTAAGTCCAAGGAGTAGGGAACACACAACCTGAGCAATGAAAATAATCTGGATCTTTAGAGTTTCCTGAATGCTCATTGAGTCCTTGGTGTCACCTTCAGAGAATTCACAGTTCAGAATTCAGAGTCTTGCTTTGTAGACTGATCTGAGGTACCTGCTCCAAACTTCAACTTATCTTTGAGGAAGGCTTGATACTTTGTTTTACAAATGCACACTGGATTGACATACGGATCAAATAACAGAATTTTGTGTACTTAGTATTTTAATTATTTTTATTTCAGTTGAGTATATTAAAATGATTTTAATATACTTCTAAATTTCTCCTAAAATTGTTGTGTAGAAACTCTGGATTTTGAGTTACTTTCAGATTGCTGAGCCATAATGGGACTACAGTGTTCCAATTAATAAATACCCTTTTTTGCATAATTTGACTTTTTTGTATTCGTCCCATTTTCTAGTTCCAGTGTTCTACTTTGAACATCTATGAGGTTGTATGCTCGTGATCACATGTGCATGGATTTGTACATATGCTTTATAGAAAGCATTCCTGATTGTTCATCTTATTAACTGAGGCAAGATAAATACACAGCTCATCAAGATAGCCAGTCTTTCTATCTTTCAACATACTCTATGGGTATCCATGTCTCTGCCTGTAAGATCTGAATTATAGGCTGGTCACCCCACCTGGCATTTATTTGGGTTGTTGTGATCTATACTCTGCTACACTGTAATTTCATTTACTCCATTTTCCATTCCACTTAAGAGAGTCTATTCACTCTGCCTTTTCAATTTTCCTAGGCTTGATACACATTACCAGTGTTGCCTCTAACACTACATAGTTTATTAACTTCCCAATTTCTGTCTGAATAAAGGGCAGGATGATCATATTTTTATGAACATAGAGATAAATTTGAAAGAGTCAAAATAGAAAATTATAAAATGGCATACAGGATTGAGGATCTCAAAAAGGGAGACCGTAGTATAATCTGAGAGAATTGGTTGTTCAGATCTATTTTTTGCCTTTCCGTTACAATTGAGAGTTGTTGTGACTAGCAAGGGCCTAACACTGAGATCACAACTTCATGAGCTAATCAAAGTCTTTATCCATGTAGATGGCATAGATCTCACTGATTCAATAAAATGAGTGTTTTCTTCTGTCCATGTGCTACATAATCTATTAAATTCTGTACCAAACATAACATCAGAAATTCAACCAGGTAGCCTTGGAATGAAATACCACAGGCAAGGGTTCAAATAAGCTTTTCTTTATTTGAGATGATTTTTCTCATAGCTCATGAACTTATGTGATTTCATGTGATAGTATAGGTACATGCATATCTACCACATGAACACACCACATTCTCTTAATTGTCTCAGATTTTCTATTGAAATCATTCTTTCCCTGTAACACAACTCAGTATTTCTTTTACTTACTGAGTTTTCTTTTAATGTTTTCATTTGTGTAAATCTTAATTATAATGTGAACACTCACTTATATATTGACAACAATCAAACCTTTGCTGCAAAGTATGGGAAAACAGGCAAAGAAAAGAGAACACTGGATGCACTTTTTATATCACTTAAGAAATGGAAATTTCTTTGAAGAATAAATGCAGCCCAAGTTATGAATTTACCTCCAATTTTTGGTATTTGAATGTTTTGATTTCTAGTAATGAAAATAAAATTTCATCTACCTTTGGAAATCCTCTAAGCTCCAATATGACACTGATTCACTGCTAAAGTCAGCATGGTGTATTCTACAATATGAGCCAGGGAGTAAAATTAAGGAAATAATCATTGAGAGTAAGTGTTTCCATAAAGCAATATGCATAGCTAATTTTCAATAACAATTTAGTAATTACAAGGTCTACTTCTAAATAAACACTTCCAAACTCAAATCAAGGGTAGGGCTTCCTAAAGTAATGTTTGTTAGATTGTGGAAGGAGTGAATATTGATCAAATAATTTGTATATTCCACACATTTAGGAGAAAATTTTATTGCATAAATATATGATACTAAAATAAAGTTGATAATTATTAAAGAATTTCTTGAAGATTTTTTCTTATGGTTTTCCGATGTCTTCATTTTTCCACATACTTAATACTTGTAAATATTCTCTCTAGTATGGGTCCAGGGAAGATAAAGAAGAGGTGAGGATGTAATAAAGAAACTTCTGAAATCCCACCCACCTTCTGAGACTGCAACTGGCCCCTGAGACAGAGCCTGTCAGCACACAATTGGACTAAGATTTGAGTCTTTATCCTTATACCCAAACACCCCAGCCTCTAGGCTTTCAGCCCAGAGGCATAACCATAAGTCCACACAACATCACCTGTTGCAGTCCCAGTCTCAGGCCAGTCAGCAGACCTGCAGATAGGTCAGACTACCACCATCCCCCACCAGGCCCTGTAAACCACAAGCCCCACCCACCCAATGAGACTGCAGCTACAACTGGAGACAGAGCCCACGAGTGCCAATTGGACTAAGAGCTGCTTCCTGAGAAAAAGAGTCCATCAGCACTGATTAGACCAAGAACCTCAACTAGACCAGGAGCTCCCAATGGACGAAGACTATAGATCAGAACAAAGAAGATGATAGAGATCTTTAGAGAATAAATGAATTAATCCCTTAATGAAATCACGGAAAAGTCAAACAAAAATTTGGAAGAAATCAGTAAATCCCTTAAGAAAAGCCAAGAAAAAGCAATTAAACAGGTGAGGGAAACAGTTCAAAATTTGAAAACTGAAATTGAGACAGACACAAACAGAGGGAATGCTGGAAACAGAAAATCTGAGTAAACAAACAGGAACTACAGATGCAAGCATAACCAACTGAATTCAAGAGATGGAAGAGTGGATCTCTGGGATTGAAGATACAATAGAGGAAATAGATTCATCTGTCAAAGAAAATACTAAAGCTAACAAAGCCATAACCAAAACGTCCAGAAAATTTGGGGACACCATGAAAAAAATCAAACCTAAGTATAATAGGGACAGAAGAAGGAGAAGAATACCAACTCAGAGGCACAGAAAATATATTCAACGAAATCATGGCAGAAAACATTTCCAATAAAAAGAAGGAAATGCCTATAAAGACACAAGAAGCTTACAGGACACAAAATAGACAAGATTAAAAAAAGTCCCCTTGCCACATAATAATCAAACCAGTAAACATACAGAATAAAGAAAAAATGTTAATAGTTACAAAGGAACGTGCTGGATAGATGGACCCCTGTTCAATTCCAGCACCCACATGGCAGCCCAAAATTGTCTGTAAACCCAGGTCCAGAGGATCTGACACCCTCACAAAGACATACATTCAGGCAAAAAATTGATATGCATAAAATACAAATAAATAAATTATTTTTAAAAAGAGCTTCAAAGGAAAAATTCCAAGTAATATATGAAGACAGACCCATAAGAATAACACATGACTTCTCAATGGAGACTCTAAAAGCCAGAAGGTCCTGGAATGATGTTATGCAGACACTAAGAGACCATGGATGCCAAACCAGACTATTATACCCAGCAAAAATGTCAATCATCATGGAGGAGTAAACAAAATATCCCATGATAGATGTAGATTTAAAAAATATCTTTCCACAAATGTAGCCCTACATAAAGAACTAGGGAGAAAATCCAACCCAAGGAAGTTAGATATACCCATGAAAACACAGGCAATTGGTAGTCAAATGTCAACAAATATCAGAGAAGGGAAACATTCAATACTATCACACACACACACACACACACACACACACACACACACACACACCCCCCAAAACAAAACAGGAATTAACAACCACTGGTCATTAATATCCAGTAATATCAATGGTCTCAATTCAACTATAAAAAGACACAGGCTAGAAGAATGGATACAAAAACAAGATCCATCCTTCTGATGCATGCAAGAAAGACATCTCAACTTCAAAGACAGATATTACCTCAGATTAAAAGGCTGGGAAAGGCTTTCTAATCAAATGGACTTAATAAGCAAGATGATATAGCGATCCTAATATCTAATAAAATAGTCTTCAAACTAAAATCAATCAGAAGTGATCAGGATGAACATTACACATTTATCACAAGGAAAATTCAACAAGATGAAGTCTCAATTCTGAATATTTATGCCCCAAATATTATGGCACCCACATTTGTAAAAGAAACATTACTAAAGCTTAAACTGCACATCAAACCCTATACACTAGTAGTGGGAGACTTCAACACCGCAGTCTCACCAATGGACAAGTCTGCCAGGCATAAACTTAATAGACAAATAAGGAAACTAACAGACATTATGACTCAAAAGGACTTACTAAATATCTACAGATTATTTCACCCTAACACAAAAGAATATACCTTCTTCTCAGCACCCCATGGAGCCTTGTCTATAATCATCTACATGCTTGGTCACAAAGCAGATACAAAAAAATTGGAATAACCTCCTATATACTATCAAACCACCATGGCTTAAAGTTAGATTTCAACAACAACAAAAATTACAGAGAGCCTACAATGTCATTGAAACTGAATAATGCTCAACTGAAGCACCAATGGAACAAGGATGAACTAAGAAAGAAGTTAAAGACTTCCTAGAATGTACAATAAACCCAAACTATAAAAGGGACAGTATAAAAGCGGTGCAAAGAGGAAAATTCATAGCACTAAATACCCACATAAAGAAGATGGAGAAATCTCACACTAGTGAATTAATAGCACAACTGAAAGCTCTAGAATAAAAAGAAGCAAACTCACCCAGGAAGAATTGATGCCAAAAAATAATCAAATTGAGGGCTAAAAACAATAAAATAGAAACAAAGAAATCAATACAAAGGATGAATAAAACAAAGATTTGGTTATTTGAGAAAATCAACAAGATAGACTTATCTAAATTAATCAAAAGACAGAGAGAGAGAGCATCCAAATCAACAAAATCAGAAATGAAAAGGGAGACATAAATTCAGACAATGAGGAAATCCAGAGAATCATCATATCATACTTCAAAAACCTGTACTCCACAAAAGTGGAAAATATGAAAAAAATGGACAATTTTCTGGACAGGTACCACATACCAAAGTTAAATCAAGACAGATAAACTACTTAAGTAGGCCAATAACCACATAGGAAATAGAAACAGTCATTAAAAGTCCCCACACCCCCAAAAAGTCAAGGACCAGATGGTTTCAGCTCAGAATTCAACCAAAATTTCAAAGAAGAGCTAAGTTCAATACTCTTCAAATTGTTCCACACAACAGAAATGGAAGTAACATTACCAAACACTTTTTATGAGGCTACAGTTACCCTGATACTCAAACCATACTAAGATGCAACAAAGAAAGAGAATTACACACCAATCTCCCTCATGAATACTGATGCAAAAATAACATACTCAATAAAATATTGGCAAAACAAATTCAAGAATACATAAAAAAAATATCCACCACGATAAAGTAGGCTTCATCCCAGGGATGCAAGGATGGTTCAACATAAAATTTGGCAATGTAATACACTACATAAACATAAACTGAAAGAATAAAACCCACATGATCATCTCAATAGATGCTGAAAAAGACTTTGACAAAAATCTAATACCTGTGGTGGTATTGTGTTCCCCAAAATATTGTGTACACTAATAAGCTTATGTGGGGTCAGAGAACAGAAAAGCCACTATTTACTTAGGCTAGAAACTGGTGGCACTGACGCCTTTAATCATAGCATTCCAAGAGGCAGAAATCCATCTGGGATCTCTGTGAGTTTAAAGCCACATTGGAAACAGCCAGGCATGGTGACTCACGCCTTTAATCCCAGGGAGTGATGGTAGAAGGCAGAAAGATATATAAGGCATGAGGACCAGGAACTAGCAACATTTGGCTGGTTAAGCTTTTAGGCTTTGAGAAGCACAGTTCAGCTTAGATTCATTTGGATGAGGACTCAGAAGCTTGCAGTCTGAGGAAACAATACCAGATGAGGAACTAGCGAGGTGAGAAAGCTGTGGCTTGTTCTGCTTCTCTGATCTTCCAGAATTAACCCCAATAACTGGCCTCAGGTTTGATCTTATTAATAATACTCTTTAAGATTCATGCTACAAACACCCCTTCATGATAAAGGTCCTAGAGAGATCAGAAACACAAGGAATATACTTAAACATAATAAAGGCAATTTGCAACAAGGCCACAGCCAACATCAAATCAAGTGGAGAGAAACTCAAAGTGATTCCATTAAAATCAGGACCAAGACTAAACTGTGCATTCTCCCAATATTTATTGAATAGAGTACTTGAAATTCTAGCTAAAGCAATAAGAAAACTAAAGGAGATCAAATGGATAGAAACTGGAAAGGAAGAAGTCAAATTTTCACTATTTGCAGATAATATGATAATTTAAATAAGGAACCCCCCAAATTCTAACAGGGAACACCTACAGCTAATAAATTCATTCAGTTATATAAGAGGACACAAGATTAACAAAAACAAAAACAAAACAAAAACAAAAATAAAAAACCTCGGTATCCCTCCTATCTACAAATGATAAAAGGGCTAAGAAAGAAATCAGAGAAACATCACTGTGGTGATATATTGAGTCCCCCAATGCATCCTAATAAACTTATCTGGGGTCAGAGGACAGAACAGTCATTACATAGACACAGAGGCCAGAAAATGGTGGCATACACGCCTTTAATCCTATCACTTCGGAGTTAGAGACCCATCCGGATCTCTGTGAGTTTAAAGCCACACTGGAAACAGCCAGGCACGGTGACTCACACCTTTAAACCCAGGAAACAATCGCAGAAAGCAGAAAGATATACATGGAGTGAAAACCAGGAACTAGAGGTGGTTAAGTTTTAGGCTTTTGAGCAGCAGTTCAGCTGAGATTAATTTGGATGAGGACGAAGAGGCTTCCAGTCTGAGGAAACAGGATAAGCTGAGGAATTGGCAAGGTGAGGAAGCTGTGGCATGTTTTGATTCTCTGATCTTCCAGCTTTAACCCATTATCTGGCTCCAGGTTTATTTTTATTAGTAAGACCTTTTAAGATCCGTGTAATGTATTACCCTTTACAATGACCAAAATAATATAAAATACCTTGGGGTAACTTTAACTAATCAAGTGAAGAACCTGTGTGACAAGAACTTTAAGTCTCTGATTTCTTTTATTCTGACCAGGCTCACTGTTTCTCCTATATTGGAAACACAGAAAACAGGAGCATGCTTCTTGCTCCAAAGTAGAGTGTGCTTCATGTATGGGAACATGAGTTTGAATTTCCCTTCAGAAACGGAGGTAAATCCCATGCTATCAGTCTTCCTACAAGCAACAGTTCATTTCTGGTAAACTGAGGCAATCTTGGGCTCTCATTGAGATACACAGTGCAAAGAGCCCTCGTGTCTGTTCTGAGCAAGAGCAGCCCATTTGATGTAGAGGAGCTGCAGTTCATATCAGTTTCCTAAGCAGAGTTATTCAAGATATGGACCTTAGGTGTAGGAAGCACAGTTCTTTTGTTCTGAGCAAGCTCACTGTTTCTGCACTATTGGAAACATTGGAAGCAGTAGCACACTTCTTGCTCCAAAGTAGAGTGTGTTTCAGTCACTCTTGGGCTCACATGGAGATGCACATTGCACAGAGCTCATACGTTTCTAACCAGCAATTTTAGTGCATTGGTGTAAGAGGAGCAGCCGATCCTATCAGTTTTGTAAGCAGAGATGAAGTACATATGGTCCTTATGTGTAGGAAACACAGTTCTTTTGTTCTGAGCAAGCTCACGATTCCTGCTGTAGAGGAAACTCTGGAAAGCAGGAGCGTGCTTCTTGCTCCAAAAGCAGAGTGTCTTTCTGGTAAGGGAAATCAGGGTTCAATTTTCTTTCAAAAAAGGAGTTTATACCCATGCTGTCTGAGTTCCTACAAACAGCAGTTCATTTCTGGTAAACCCAGTCACTCTTCAGCTCCCATGGAGATACACAGTGCAAAGGAGCCCTCGTGTCTGTTCCGAGTAAGAGCAGCAGATTTGATGTAAGAGGAGCTGCTGTTCATATCAGCTTACTAAGAAGAGTTAATCTACATATGGCCCATTTATGCAGGAAGCACAGTTCTTTTCTTCTGAGCAAAGTCACTGTTTCTGCTCTATTGGAAACACTGAAATCAGGAGCATGCTTCGTGCTCCAAAAGAGAGTTTGTTTCATGTATGGGAACTATGGTTTGAATTTCCCTTGAAAAATGGAGTTAAATTCTGTGCTATCATTCTCCTGAAAAGCAACAGTTCATTTCTGGTAAACCCAGTCACTCTTGGGCTCACAAGGTGATGATACACAGTGCACAGAGCTCATGCGATTCTTCCCAGCAATGGCAGTGCATTGGATGTAGGAGGAACTGCTGTTAGTATCAGTTTGGTATGCTGAATTGAACATGATATGGTCCTTATGTGTAAGAAACACAGTTCCTTTGTTCTGAGCATGCTCACAGTGCCTGCTCTTTTGGAAACTCTGGAAAGCAGGAGCATGCTTCTTACTCCAAAAGCAGAGTGTCTATCTTGTAACGGAAATATGGTTTCAATTGCCCTATGAAAACGGAGGTTATTCCCATGCTATCTGTCTTCCTACAAGCAAGAGTTCATTTCTGGTAAACCCAGTCACTCTAGAGCTCGCATTGAGATACACAGTGCAACGAGCCCTCATGACTGTACTAGGAAGAGCAGCACATTAAATGTAAGAGGAGCTGCTATTCATATCAGTTTCCTAAGCAGAGTTAATCTAGAATGGATCATGTGTGTTCGAAGCACAGTTCTTTTGTTCTGAGCAAGTTCACTGTTTCTGCTCTATTGGAAATACTGAAAGCAGGAGAATGCTTCTTGCTCCAAAGCAGAGTGTATTTCATGTATGGGAACTCTGGTTTGAATTTCCCTTCATAAATGGAGGAAAATCCCATGCCATCAGTGTTGCTATGACCAACAGTTCATTTCTGGTAAACCTAGTAACACTTGGGCTCACTTCGAGATCCACAGTGCACAGAGCTCACACGATTCTTCCCAGCAATTGTAGCGAATTGGATGTATAAAGAGGTGCAGTTCGTATCAGTTTCGTAAGCAGAGTTGAAAGTGATATTGTCCTCATGTGTAGGACAGTACTTTTGTTCTGTGCACACTCATGGTTCCTGCTGTATTTGAAACTCTGGAAAGCAGGAGTGTTCTTCTTGCTCCAAATCAGAGTGTCTTTCTTATAACGTAGATCAGGGTTCAATTTCCTTTTGAAAACAGAGTTTATTCCCATGCTGTCTGTTTTCCTATAAGCAACAGTTCATTTCTGGTAAACCCAGTATCTCTTGGGCTCCTGTATAGATATACAGGGAAAAGAGCCATGTTCTCTCTTCTGAGCAAGAGTAGCCCATTTGATGTAAGAGGAGCTGCTGTTCATATCAGTTTCCTAAGCAGAGTTAATGTAGATATGGCCTGTGTGTGTAGGAAGCACAGTTCTTTTGTTCTGAGCAAGCTCATGGTTTCTGCTCTATTGGAAACACTTAAAAAAGGAGGATGTGTGTGTTTCATGTATGGGATCTCAGGTTTCAATTTTCCTTCAAAAACATAGGTAAATCTCATGCTGTCAGTCTTCCTGGAAGCAACAGTTCATTTCTGGTAAACCCAGTCACTCTTGGGCTCACATGGTGATACACAGTGCACAGAGCTACAACGAATCTTCCCATAAATTGCAGCATATTGGATGTAACAGGAGCTGCTGTTCATATCAATTTCCTAATCAGAGTTAATATAGATATGGCCCATGTGTGTAGGAAGCACTGTTCTTTTGTTCTGAGCAAGCTCACTGTTTCTGCTCAATTGGAAACACTGAAATCAAGAAGAGTGTGTTTCATGCATGGGAACTATGTTTGAATTTCCCTTCAGAAACGGAGTTAAATCCCATGCTGTCAGTCTTCCTACAAGCAACAGTTCATTTCTGGTAAACCCTGTCACTCTAGGGTTCACATGGAGATACAGAGTACTCAGAGATCTCTCGTTTCTAACCAGAAACTGCTGTGCTTTGAATGTAAGATGAGATGCTGTTCATATCACTTTTGTAAGCAGAGTTGAACTAGATATGGTCCGTATATGTAGGAAACACAGTTCTTTTGTTCTGAGCACGCTCACGTTTCCTGCTGTATTGGAAACTCTGGAAAGCAGTAGCGTGCTTCTTGCTCCAAAAGCAGATTGTCTTTCCTGTAAGAGAGTTCAGGGTTCAATCTCCCTTCAAAAACAGAGTTTATTTCCATGCTGTGTGTCTTCCTACAAACAACAGTTCATTTCTCGTAAACCCTGTCCCTCTTGGGCTCCCATTGAGATACACGGTGCAAAGAGCCGTCATGTCTATTCTCAGCAAGAGCTGCCCATTTGACATAAGTAGAGGTGCTGTTCATATGGGTTTCCTAAGCAGAGTTAATCTTGTTATGGCCAATGTGTGTACGAAGCCCAGTTCTTTTGTTCTGAGCAAGCTCTCTATTGGAAACACTGAAAGCAGGAGCATGCTTCTTGCTGCAGAAGCAGTCTGCTTCTGGTAAGGGAAATCTGGGGTCAATTTCCCTTCGAAAACAGAATGTATTCCCATGCTTTCTGTCTTCCCACAAGCAACAGTTCATTTTTGGTAAAGCCAGTAACTCATGGGCTCACTTGGAATACTGATTGCATAGTGCTCCCGCATTTCAAACCAGCATTTACTGCACATTGGATGTAAGCGGAAGTGCTGTTCATATCAGATTCCTAGGCAGAGTTAATCTAGATATGGCCTGTGTGTGTAAGAAGCACAGTTCTTTTGTTCTGAGCAAGCTCATTGTTTCTGCTCAATTGAAAACACTGAAAAAAGGAGATGCTTCTTGTCCCAAAGCAGAGTGTGTTTCACGTAGGAGAACTCTGTTCTAAATTTCCCTTCAGAAACTGAGTTAAATCCCAGGCTCTGTGTCAGCCTACAAGCAACAGTTCATTTCTGGTAAACCCAGTCACTCTGGGGCTCAAGTGAAGATACACAGTGCGCTAAGCTCACACGTTTCTAACCAGCAACGGCAAAGCACTGGATATAAGAGGAGCTGTGGTTTGTATCAGTTTCACAAGCAGAGTTGAACTAGATATGGTCTGTATGTGTAGGAAACACAGTTCTTTGTTCTGAGCATGCTCGCGTTTCCTCCTGTATTGGAAACTCTGGAAAGCAGGAGTGTGCTTCTTGCTGTAAAGAAGAGTGGGTTTCATGGATGAGAACTCTGTTCTGAATTTCCCTTCAGAAAAAGAGTTAAATTCTGGGCTCTGTGTCTTGCTATAAGCAACAGTTCATTTCTGGTAAACACAGTCACTCTCAGGTTGTAATGTACATACACAGTACGCTAAGTTCACACTTTTCTAATCAGCATCTGCAGAGCACTGGATGTCACAGGAGCTGTGGTTGTATCAGTTTCATAAGCAGAGTTGAATTAGATATGATCCGTAGGTGTAGGAAACACAGCTCTTTTGTTCTGAGCACGCTTGCCTTTCCTGCTGTATTGGAAAATCTGGAAAGCAGCAGCGTGCTTCTTGCTCTAAATGAGAGTGTGTTTCATCTATGAGAACTCTGGTCTCAGTTTTCCTTCAGAAACAGAGTTGAATCTCGGGCTCTGTCTCTACCTACAAGCAAGAGTTCATTTCTGGTAAACCCAGTCACTCTTGGGTTCAAATGAAGAAATACAGTGTGCTTAAGCTCACCCGTTTCTAACTAGGCACTGCAGAGCACTGGGTGTAAGTGGAGCTGTGGTTTGAATCAGTTTCATTAGCAGAGTTGAACTAGATATGGTCCATATGTTTAGGAAACACAGTTCTTTTGTTCTGAGCACGCTCGCTTTTCCTGCTATATTGGAAACTCTGGAAGCAGGAGCATGCTTCTTGCTCTAAAGCAGAGTGTATTTCATGGATGAAAAGTCTGGTCTGTATTTCCCTTCAGAAACGGAGTCAAATCCTGGGCTCTTTGTCTACCTACAAGCAACAGTTCATTTCTGGTAAATCCTGTTTCTCTGGGGCTCAAATTAAGATACACAGTGCACTGAGATCACACGTTTATAACCACTAAATGCAGAGCACTAAATGTAAGAGGAGCTGTGGTATGTATCAGTTCCATAAGCAGTGTTGAACTAGATATGGTCTACATGTGTAGGAAACACAGTTCTTTTGTTGTGAGCATGCATGTGTTTCGTGCTGTATTGTATAGTTTTGAAAGCAGGAGCGTGCTTCTTGCTCTAAAGCAGAGTTTGTTTCACTAATGAGGACTCAGCTCTGAATTTCCCTTCAGAAAAGGAGTTACATCCCAGGCTCTGTGTCTTCCTACAAGCAACAGTTCATTTATGGTAAACCCAGTCACTCTTGGGTTCAAATGTAGATACACAGTACGCTAGTATCACTCGTTTCTAATGAGCAACTGCAGAGCACTTGATGTCACAGAAGCTGTGGTTTGTATCAGATTCACAAGCAGAGTTGAACAAGATATGGTCCATATGTGTAGGAAACACAGTTCTCTGTTCTGAGCAAGCTAGAGTTTTCTCCTGTATTGGAAACTCTGGAAAGCAGGAGCATATTTCTTGCTCTAAATCAGAGTGTGTTTCATGGATGAAAACTCTGGTCTCATTTTCCCTTGAGAAATGGAGTCAAATCCCGGGCTGTGAGTCTTCCTACATGCAACAGTTCATTTCTGGTAAACCCAGTCACTCTAGGGTTCAAATGAAGAAATACAGTGTGCTAAGCTCACACGTTTCTAACCAACCTCTGCAGAGCACTGGATGTAAGAGGAGATGGGGTTTGTATCAGTTTCATAAGCAGAGTTGAACTAGATATGGTCCATATGTTTAGGAAACACAGTTCTTTGTTCTGAGCACGCTTGTGTTTCCTCATGTATTGGAAATTCTGGAAAGCAGGAGCGTGATTCTTGCTCTAAATCAGAGGGTGTTTCATGGATGAGAACTCTGCTCTTAATTTCCTTTCAGAAATGGAGTTAAATACCGTGATCTTTGTCTTGATACAAGCAACAATAATTTCTGGTAAACCCAGTTACTATAGGGCTCAAATGAAGATACACAGTTCACGAAGCTCACACGTTTCTAACCAGCAATGGCAAGGCACTGGATGTAAGAGGAGTTGTGGTTTGTATCAGTTTCATAAGCAAAGTTGAACTAGATATGGTCCATATGTTGAGGAAACACAGTTCTTTTGTTCAGAGGACGCTCTCCTTTCCTGCTATATTGGAAACTCTGGAAAGCATGAACGTGCTTCTTGCTCCAAAGCAGAGTGTGTTTCACAAATGAGAACTCTGTCCTGCATTTCCCTTCAGAAACGGAGTTAAATCTCGGGCTCTGAGTCTTCCTAAGTGGAACACTTCATTTCTCATAAACCCAGACACTCTGGGGCTCAGATACAGATACACAGGGCACTAAGCTCACACGTTTCTAAACAGCAACTGCCGAGCACTGGATGTCACAGGAGCTGTGGTTGTATCAGTTTCATAAGCAGAGTTGAACTAGATATGGTCCCTAGGAGTAGGAAACACATCTTTTTTGTTCTCAGCACACTTGCGTTTCCTGCTGTATTGGAAATTCTGGAACGCAGCAGCGTGCTTCTTGCTCTAAAAGATATTGTGTTTCATGGATGAGAACTCTGGTCTCAATTTCCCTTCAGAAACAGTAAAATCCCAGGCTCCTTGTCTACCTACAAGCAACAGTTCATTTCTGGTAAACCCTGTTTCTTGGGACTCAAATTAAGATACACAGTGTGCTAAGCTCAAACGTTTCTAACCAGCAACTGCAGAGCACTTGAGGTAAGAGGAGCTGTGGTTTGTATCAGTTTCATAAGCAGAGTTGAACTAGATATGGTCCGTATGTGTAGGAAACTCTGTTCTTTGGTTCTGAGCACAGTCACATTTCCTGCTCTATTGGAGACTCTGGAAAGAAGGAGCGTGCTTCTTGCTCTAAAGCAGAGTGTGTTTCATGGATGAGATTTTTGCTGTCAATTTACCTTCAGAAACAGAGTTAAACCCTGGGCTCTGTGTCTTCCTACAAGCAAGAATTCATTACTGGAAAACCAAGACACTTGTGGTCTCAAATGAAGTTACACATTGCATGAAGCTCACACATTTCTCACTATTAACCAAAAAGCATTGGATGTAAGAGGAGCTGTGGTTTGTATCAGTTTAATAAGCAGAGTTTAATTAGATACGGTCCTTATGTGTAGGAAACCTAGTTCTTTAGTTCTGAGCACAGTCACGTTTCTAGCTGTATTAGTAATTCTGGAAAGCAGGAGTGTTCTTCTTGCTCTAAAGGAGAGTGTGTTCATGGATGAGATTTCAGGTCTAAATTTCCCTTCAGAAACGCAGGCAAATCCCGGGCTCTGTGTATTCCTACAAGCAAGAGTTCATTTCTGGAAAAGCATGTCACTCGTGTGCTCAAATGAAATTACACATTTCACAAAGCTCACACATTTCTCACTATTAACTGAAAAGCACTGGATGTAAGAGGTATTGGTGAAATTATTAAGGCCACTCCAAGTAGATAAGATGGAGGTTTTTTGGGTGTAACTTACAAATGAAGGGGTAGGTTGCAGGGTCTGAAAAATGTACAGCACAGTCCGGAGGTGTTCTCTGGAGAACTCTGCAAGGTCTACCTCCAGCGTCCAGAGTCCCGGAACCAAGAGAGCGACCTCCTCTTGATCCTCTGTCTTCCACTCCCTCCTCTGCCCCGCCTTGTGGGCGTGATCATTAGCGAAGCCTCAATGGGGATTGGAACTTCCAGGCCAATGCTGGGATGGCTATCCACTACAAAGAGGAGCTGTGGTTTGTATCAGTTTCATAAGCAGAGTTGTACTAGATATGGTCCCTATGTGAAGGAAACACAGTTCTTTAGTTCTGAGCATGCTCACATTTCCTGTTGAAATGGAGACTCTGGAAAGCAGGAGCATGCTTGTTCGTTAAAACGGAGTGTGTTTCATGGATGAGAACACTGGACTGAATTTCCCTTCAGAAACGGAGTAAAACCCCGGACTCTTTGTCTTCTTACAAGCAAGAGTTCATTTTTGGTAAACGCCGTTAATTTTCGGGTCAAATGAATTCACACAGTTCCTGAAGCCAACGCGTTTCACACTATTAATAAAGAGCAATGGATGTAAGAGGAGCTGTGGTTTGTATCAGTTTCATAAGCAGAGTTGAACTAGATATGGCCCCTATGTGTAGGAAACACAGTTCTTTGTTCTGAGCACACTCCCGTTTACTGCTATATTGGAGACTCTTTCAAGCTGAAGCATGCTTCTTGCTCCAAAGCAGAATGTGTTTCATGGATGAGAACACTTGGGTGAATTTCCCTTCAGAAACGGAGTTAAACCCCAGCCTCTGTTTCTTACTACAAGCAAGAGTTCTTTTCTGGTAAACTGAGTCACTTTTCAGTTCAAATGAAGATACACAGTTCACGAAGGCTAGGCGTTTCTCACTATTAACTAAAGAGCATTGAATGTAAGAGGAGCTGTGGTTTGTATCAGTTTCATAAGCAGAGTTGAACTAGATATGGTCTCTATGTGTAGAAAACCCAGTTCTTTACTTCTGAGCACAGTCACATTTCCTGCTGTATTGGAGATTCTGGAAAGCAGGAGCGTGCTTCTTGCTCTAAAGCAGAGTGTGTTGCATGGATGATATTTCTCTGTGAGTTTCCCTTCAGTAATGGAGTTAAATCCAGGGCTCTGTGTCTTCAAACAAGCAAGAGTTTATGTGTGAAATACCAAGTCACTCGTGGACTCAAATGAAGTTACATATTGCACGAAGCTAAAACATCTCTCACTATAAACTAAAAAGCACTGGATGTAAGAGGAGCTGTGGTTTGTATC
Organism: Onychomys arenicola; assembly: GCA_949786405.1. Taxonomy (NCBI): domain Eukaryota; kingdom Metazoa; phylum Chordata; class Mammalia; order Rodentia; family Cricetidae; genus Onychomys; species Onychomys arenicola. Next base: position 426,965 of record CATKUM010000003.1, read on the forward strand.
AGTTTCATAAGCAGAGTTGAACTATATAAGGTCCGTATGTGTAGGAAGCACAGTTCTTTTGTTGTGAGCACAGTCACGTTTCCTGTTGTATGGAAACTCTGGAAAGCAGGAGGATGCTTCTTCGTTAAAATAGAGTGTGTTTCATGGATGAGAACACTGCCTGAATTTCCCTTCAGAAACGTAGTTAAACCCCAGACTCTCTGTCTTCTTACAAGAAAGAATTCATTTCTGGTAAACCCAGTCAATTTTCCGCTCAAATGTATTTACACAGTTCACAAAGGCAACGCGTTTCTCAATATTAACTAAAGAGCATTGGATGTAAGAGGACCTTTGGTTTGTATCAATTTCACAAGCAGAGCTGAACTAGATATGGTCCGTATGTGTAAGAATAGTTATTTTGTTCTTAGCATGCTCACGTTTCCTGGTAAATTGGAAACCCTGGAAAGCAGCAGTGTGCTTCTTGTTCTAAACGAGAGTGTGTTTCATGGATGAGAAGTCTGGTCTGAATTTCCCTTCAGAAACGGCGTTAAATCTTGGGCTCTGTGTCTTCCTAAAGAAAGAGTTCATTTCTGGTGAACCGTGTCACTTTTTGGCTCAAATGAAAACACACAGTATACGAATCCAAAGCGTTTCTCACTATTAATTAAAGGGCTTTGGATGTAAGAGGAGCTGTGGTTTGTACCAGATTCAAGAAGAGTTGAAGTAGATACATTCTCTATGTGTAGAAAACACAGTTCTTAATTCTGAGAACAGTCACATTTCCTGCTGTATTGGAGACTCTGGAAAGCAGGAGCGTGCTTCTTGCTCTAAAGCAGAGTGTGTTTAATGGATTTCTGCATTGAATTTCCCTTCAGGAACGAAGTCATATCCAGGGCTCTGTGTCTTCCTACAAGCAACAGATCTTTTGTGAAAAACCAGGTCACTCATGGGCTCAAATGAAGTTACACATTGCTGAAGCTAACATATTTGTCGCTATTAAATCAAAAGCATTGGATGTAAGAGGAGCTGTGGTTTGTGTCAGTTTCATAAGCAGAGTTGAACTAGATATGGCCCGTATGTGTAGGAAACACAGTTCTTTAGTTCTGAGCACAATGTCGTTTCCTGTTCTATTGGAGACTCTGTAAAGCAGGAGCATGCTTGCTACTCTAAAGCAGAGTTTGTTTCATGGATGAGAAGTCTGGTCTGAATTTCCCTTCATTAACGGAGTTAAATCTCATGCTCTGCGTCTTCCTACATGCAAGAGTTCCTTTCTGGAAAACCAACTCCCTCTTGTGGTCAAATGAAGTTACACTTTGCATGAAGCTAACTCATTTATCACTGTTAACTAAAGAGCAATGGATGCAAGAGGAGCTGTGGTTTGTATCAGTTTCATAAGCAGAGTTGAACTAGATATGGTCCATATGTGTAGGAAACACATTTTTTTTTTCTGAGCACATTCACGTGTCCTGCTGTATTGGAGACTCTGGGAAGCAGGAGAGTGATTCTTGCTCTAAACAGAACGTGTTTCTTTGATGAGAACAGTGGTCTGAGTTTCCCTTCAGAATCGGAGTTAAACCACGGGCTCTGTGTATTCCTACATGCAAGAGTTCATTTCTGGTAAACCAAGTCACTTTTCGGTTCAAATGAAGACACACAGTTCACAAAATCAAAGCGTATCTCACTATTAATTAAAGAGCTTTGGATGTAAGAACAACTGTGGTTTTTATCAGTTTCAAGCAGAGTTGAAGTAGATATGGTACCTATGTGTAGAAAACAGTTCTTAATTCTGAGCACAGTCACGTTTCCTGCTGTATTGGAGACTCTGGAAAGCAGGAGCATGCTTCTTGCTCTAAAGCAGAGTGTGTTGCATGGATGAGATTTCTGCTGTGAATTTCCCTTCAGTAACGGAGTCAAATCCAGGGCTCTGTGTCTTCCTACAAGCAAGAGTTCTTCTGTGAAAAACCAGGTCACTCGTGGACTCAAAAGAAGTTACACATTGCACGAAGCTAACACATTTCACACTATTAACTCAAAAGCATTGGATGTAAGAGGAACTGTGGTTTGCATCAGTTTCATAAGCAGAGTTGAAGTAGATATGGCCCGTATGTGTAGGAAACACAGTTCTTCAGTTCTTAGCACAATGTCATTTCCTGCTCTATTGGAGACTCTGGAAAGCAGGAGCATGCTTCCTACTCTAAATCAGGGTGTGTCTCATGGATGAGAAAACTGTTCTGTATTTCCCTTCAAAAAAAGAATTAAACCCCAGCCTGTGTGTCTTCCTACAAGCAATAGTTCATTTCTGGTAAACCCAGTCACTTTTCGGCTCAAATAAAGAAACACAAAAGATGAAGCCAACGTGTTCCTCACTATTAACTAAATAGTATGGAATGAAGGAGGAGGTGTGGTATGTATCAGTTTAATATGCAGAGTTGAACTAGATATGGTCCCTATGTATAGAAAACACAGTTCTTTAGTTCTGAGCACAGTTACATTTCCTGCTATTGGAGACTCTGGAAAGTAGGAGTGTCCTTCTTGGGCTAATGCAGGGTGTGTTGCATGGATGAGATTTCTGCTGTGAATTTCCCATCAGTAACGTAGTGAAATCCATGGTTCTGTTTATTCTTACAAGCAAGAGTTCTTTGGTGAAAAACCAGGTCACTCGTGGGCACAAATGCAGTTACACATTGCATGAAGCTATCACATTTCTCTCTATTAACTGAAAAGCACTGGATGTAAGAAGAGCAGTGGTTAGTATCAGCTTCATAAGCAGAGTTGAACTAGATATGGTCTGTATGTGTAGGAAACACAGCCGTTTTGTTCAGTGCAGACTCACGTTTCCTGCTGTATTTGAGACTCTGGAAAGCAGCAGCATGCTTCCTAATCTAAAGCAGAGTGTGTTTCATGGATGAGAACACTGGTTTGAATTTCCCTTCAGAAACGGAGTTAAAACCAGGGCTCTGTGTCTTCCTACATGCAAGAGTTCCTTTCTGGAAAACCATCTCCCTATTGTGGTCAAATGAAGTTACACTTTGCACGAAGCTAACTCATTTCTCACTATTAACTAAAGAACATTGGATGTAAGTGGAGCTGTGGTTTGTATCAGTTTCATAAGCAGAGTTGAACTAGATATGGTCTGTATGTGTTGGAAACACAGTTGGGTAGTTCTGAGCACGCTTACTTTTCCTGCTCTACTGGACATTCTGGAAAGCACCAGTGTGCTAATGGCTCCAAAGGAGAGTGTGTTTCATGGATGAGAAGTCTGGTCTGAATTTCCCTTCAGTAAGGGAATTAAATCCCGGGCTCTGTGTCTTCCTACAAGCAAGTGTTCATTTCTGTAAAACCAACTCCCTCATGTGGTCAAATGAAGTTACACATTGCACAAAGCAAACACATTTCTCACTATTAACTAAAGAGCTTTGGATATAAGAAGAGCTGTGGTTAGTATCAGCTTCATAAGCAGAGTTGAACTAGATATGGTCTGTATGTGTAGGAAACACAGCCATTTTGTTCGGTGCAAACTCACGTTTCCTGCTGTATTGGAGATTCTGGAAAGCCGCAGCATGCTTCCTAATCTAAAGCAGAGTGTGTTTCATGGATGAGAACACTGGTTTGAATTTTACTTCAGAAACGGAGTTAAATCCAGGGCTCTGTGTCTTCCTACAAGCAAGAGTACATTTCTGGTAAACCGAGTCACTTTTCGGCTCAAATGAAAACACACAGTTCACGAATCCAAAGCGTTTCTCAATATTAATTAAAGAGCATTGGATGTAAGAGGAGCTGTGGTTTGTATCAGTTTCATAAGCAGGTTGAACTAGATATGGTCCCTATGTATAGAAAACACAGTTCTTTAGTTCTGCGCACAGTCGCATTTCCTGCTATTGGAGACTCTGGAAAGCAGGAGCGTCCTTTTTGGGCTAATGCAGAGTGTGTTTCATGGATGAGATTTCTGCTGTGAATTTCCCGTCAGTAACGTAGTGAAATCCATGGTTCTATGTATTGCTATAAGCAAGAGTTCTTTGGTGAAAAACCAGGTCACTCGTGGGCACAAATGCAGTTACACATTGCATGAAGCTATCACATTTCTCTCTATTAACTGAAAAGCATTGGATGTAAGAGAAGCTGTGGTTTGTATCAGTTTCATAAGCAGAGTCAAACTAGATATGGTTTGTATGTGCAGGAAACACACTACTTTAGTTCTGAGCATGCTTACTTTTCCTGCTCTACTGGACATTCTGGAAAGCACGAGTGTGCTAATGGCTCTAAAGGAGAGTGTGTTTCATGGATGAGAAGTCTGGTCTGAATTTCCCTTCAGTAAGTGAATTAAATCCGGGTCTCTGTGTCTTCCTACAAGCAAGTGTTCATTTCTGGAAAACCAACTCCCTAGTGTGGTCAAATGAAGTTACACATTGCACAAAGGAAACACAATTCTCATTATTAACTAAAGAGCTTTGGATGTAAGAAGAGCTGTGGTTAGTATCAGCTTCATAAGCAGAGTTGAACTAGATATGGTCTGTATGTGTAGGAAACACAGCCCTTTGGTTTGGCGCAGACTCACGTTTCCTGCTGTATTGGAGACTCTGGAAAGTAGGAGTATGCTTCCTATTCTAAAGCAGGGTGTGTTTCATGGATGAGAACACTGGTCTGAATTTCTCTTCAGAAACAGAGTTAAATGCTCTGCTCTGTGTCTTCCTACAAGCAAGAGTTCATTTCTGGTAAACCGAGTCACTTTTTGGTTCAAATGAAGACGCACAGTTCACGAATCCAAAGCGTTTCTCACTATTAATTAAAGAGCTCTGGATGTAAGAGGAGCTGTGGTTTGTATCAGTTTCATAAGCAGAGTTGAACTAGATATGGTCCTTATGTGTAGGAAACACAGTCCATTTGTTCTGCGCAGACAGACATTTCCTGCTGTATTGGAGACTCTGGAAAGCACCAGCATGCTTCTTAATCTAAAGCAGAGTGTGTTTCATGGATGAGAACACTGGTTTGAATTTCCCTTCAGAAACGGAGTTAAATCCCATGCTCTGTGTCTTTCTAAAGCAAGAGTACATTTCTGGTAAACTGAGTCACTTTTCAGCTCAAATGAAAACACACAGTTCACGAATCCAAAGCGTTTCTCACCATTAATTAAAGAGCTTTAGAAGTGAGAACAACTGTGGTTCTTATCAGTTTCAAGCATAGTTGAACTAGATATGGTACCTATGTGTAGAAAACAGTTCTTAATTCTGAGCACAGTCACGTTTCCTGATGTATTGGAGACTCTGGAAAGCAAGAGCGTGCTTCTTGCTCTAAAGCAGAGTGTGTTTCATGGATGAGATTTCTGCTGTGAATTTCCCGTCAGTAATGGAGTCAAATCCAGGGCTCGGTGTCTTCCTACAAGCAAGAGTTCATTCCTGGAAAACCAAGTGAATTCTGGGCTCAAATGATTTTTCACAGTTCAAGAACCCAACGCGATTCTCACTTTTAACTAACGAGGATTTATGTGAGAGAAGCTGTGGTTCGTATCAGTTTCATAAGCAGAGTTGAACTACATATGGTCCGCATGAGTAGGAAACACAGTTCTTTCTTTCTGGGCATGCTCATGTTTCTTGCTGTATTGGAGACGTTGCAAAGAAGAGGTTGGTTCTTGCGTGAAAACAGAGTGTGTTTCATGGATGAGAACACTGGTCTGAATTTCCCTTCAGAAACGGAGTTAAACCCCAGCATCTGTGTCTCCCTAAAAGCAAGAGTTCATTTCTGGTAAACAAAGAGAATTTTGGCCTCAAATGAATTTACACAGTTCATGAACCCAACACGATTCTCACTATTAACTAAATAGCATTTATGTAAGAAGAGTTTTGGTTATATCAGTTTCATCAGCAGAGTTGAACTACATATGATCTGTATTAGTAGGAAACACAGTTCTTTTTCTGGGCATGCTCATATTTCTTAGTGTATTGGAGACGATGGACAGAAGAGCTTGCTTCATGCAAGAAAACAGAGTGTGTTTCATGGATGAGAACACTGGTCTGAATTTCCCTTCAGAAACAGAGTTAAACCACAGGATATGTGTCTTCTTACAAGCAAGAGTTCATTTCTGGTAAACAAAAGAATTTTGGGCTCAAATGATTTTACACAGTTCTGGAACACAACGCAATTCTCACTATATACTTAAGAGCATTTATGTAAGAGGAGCTGTGGTTTGTATCAGTTTCATAAGTAGAGTTGAACTACATATGGTCCGTATAAGTAGGAAACACAGTTCTTTTTTTCTGAGCATGAATAGGGTTCTTACTGTCTGTATTGGAGATGTTGGAAAGAAGAGTTTGCTTCATGCGTGAAAACAGAGTGTGTTTCATGGATGAGAACACTGGTCTGAAATTCTCTTCAGAAACGGAGTTGAACGCCAGGATCAGTGTCTTCCTACAAGCAAGAGTTCATTTCTGGTAAACAACGTGAACTTTGGGATCAAATGATTTCACACAGGTCACAAAACCATCGCGATTTGCACTATTAACTAAAGAGCATTTATGTAAGAGGAGCTGTGGTTTATATCGGTTTCATATGCAGAGTTGAACTACATATGGTGCGTATGAGAAGGAAACACAGTTCTTTTTTGAGGGCAAGCTCATGGTTCTTGCTGTATTGGAGATGCTAGAAAGAATAGCTTGCTTCTTGCATGAAAACAGAGTGTGTTTCATGGATGAGAACACTGGTCTGAATTTCCCATCAGAATCAGAGTTAAACCCCAGGATCTGTGTCTTCCTACAAGCAAGAGTTCATTTCTGGTAAACAAAGTGAATTTTGGCCTCAAATGATTTTACTCAGTTGTGGAACCCAACACGATACTCAACATTAACTTAAGAGCATTTATGTAAGAGGAGCTGTGGTTTGTATCAGTTTCATAAGCAGTGTTGAACTACATATGGTATGTATGAGTAGGAAACCCAGTTCCTTTTTTCTTGGCATGCTCATGGTTCTTGCTGTATTGTAGATGCAGGAAAGAAGAGCATGCTTCTTGCCTTAAAACAGAATGAGTTTCAGGGATGAGAACTCTGGTCTGAATTTCCCTTCAGAAATGTAGTTAAACCCCATTATCTGTGTCTTCCTACAAGCAAGAGTTCATTTCTGGTAAACCCAGTGAATTTTGGGCTCAAATGATTTTACACTGTTCACAAACCCATCGCTATTCTCACTATTAACTAAAGAGCATGTATGTAAGAGGAGCTGCGGTTTGTATCAGTTTCATAAGCAGAGTTGAACTACATATGGTATGTATGAGTATGAAACACAGTTCTTTTTTTCAGAGCATGAATATGGGTCTTACTGTCTGTATTGGAGATGTTGGAAAGAAGAGCTTGCTTCTTGCGTTAAAGTAGAGTGTGTTTCATGGATGAGAACACTGGTCTGAATTTCCCTTCAGAAACGGAGTTAAAGCCCTGGATCTGTGACATCCTACAAGCAAGAGTTCATTTCTGGTAAACCAAGTGAATTTAGGGCTCAAATGATTTTACACAGTTCTGGAACCCAATGTGATTCTCACTATTAACTATGGAGCATTTATGTAAGAGGAGCTGTGGTTTGTATCAGTTTCATAAGCAGAGTTGAACTACATATGTTCTGTATGAGTAGGAAACATAGGTTTTTATTTCTGGGCATGCTCATGTTTCTTGCTGTATTGGAGACGTTGGAAAGAAGAGCTTGTTTCTTGCATGAAAACAGAGTGTGTTTCATTGATGAGAACACTGGTCGGAATTTCCCTTCAGAAACGGAGATAAAACCCAGGTTCTGTGTCTTCCTACAAGCATGAGATCATTTCTGGTAAACAACGTGAATTCTGGGATCAAATGATATTACACAGTTCACAAACCCATCGCCATTCTCACTATTAACTAAAGAGCATTCAGGTAAGAGGAGGTGTGGTTTGTATCAGTCTCATAAGCAGATTTGAACTACATATGGTCCGTGTGAGTAGGAAACACATTTCTTTTTTTTAGATCATGAATATGGTTCTTACTGTCTGTATTGGAGAGGTTGGAAAGAAGAGCTTGCTACTTGCGTTGAAGCAGAGTCTGTTTCAAGGATCAGAACACTGGTCTGAATTTCCCTTCAGAAATGGAGTTAAACCCCAGGATCTGTGTCTTCCTACAAGCAAGAGTTCATTTCTGGTAAACAACGTGAATTTTGGGATCAAATGATTTTTACACAGTTCACAAACCCATTACAATTCTCACTATTAAATAAAGAGAATTTATGTAAGAGGAGCTGGGGTTTGTATCAGTTTCATAAGCAGAGTTGAACTGCATATAGTCTGTATGAGTAGGAAACACAGTTCTTTTTCTGGGCATCCTCATCTTTCTTGCTGTATTGGAGACGCTGGAAAGAATAGCTTGTTTCTAGCGTGAAAACAGTGTGTGTTTCATGGATGAGAACACTGGTCTGAATTTCCCATCAGAATCATAGTTAAACCTCATGATCTGTGTCGTCCTACAAGCAAGAGTTCATTTCTGGTAAACCCCGTGAATTTTGTGCTCAAATGATTTTATACTGTTCACAATCCCATCGCTATTCTCACTATTAACTAAAGAGAATTTATGTAAGAGGAGATGTGGTTTATATCAGTTTCATAAGCAGAGTTGAACTACATATGGTCCATATGAGTAGGAAACACAGTTCTTTTTTCAGGGCATGAATATGGTTCTTACTGTCTGTATTGGAGATGTTGGAAAGAAGAGCTTGCTTTTTGCGTTAAAGCAGAGTGTGTTTCACGGATGAGAACACTGGTCTTAATTTCCCTTCAGAAAAGGGGGTTAAACCCCAGGATCTGTTTCTTTGTACAATCAAGATTTCATTTCTGTTAAACAAACTGAATTTTGGGTTCAAATGATTCTACACAGTTCTGGAACCCAACGCGATTCTCACTATTAACTAAAGAGCATTTATGTAAGAGGAGCTGCAGTTTGTATCAGTTTCATAAGCAGAGTTGAACTACATATGGTCCGTTTGAGTAGGAAACACAGTTCTTTTTTTCAGGGCATGAATATTGTACTTACTGTCTGTATTGGAGATGTTGGAAAGAAGAGCTTGCTTCTTGCGTTAAAGCAGAGTGTGCTTCATGAATGAGAATACTGGACTAAATTTCCCTTCAGAAACAGAGTTAAACCCGAGGATCTGTGTCTTCTTACAAGCAAGGGTTCATTTCTGGTAAACCAATTGTATTTTGGGATCAAATATATTTACACATTTCAAGAACCCATTGCGATTCTCACTATTATCTAAAGAGCATTTATGTAATAGGAGCTGTGGTTTGTATCAGTTTCATAAGCAGAGTTGATCTACATATGGTCCGTATGAGTAGGAAACACAGTTCTTTTTAGAGGGCATGCTCATGGTTCTTGCTGTATTGGAGAAGCTGTAAAGAAGAGCTTGCTTCTTGCGGTAAAACAGAGTGTGTTTCATGGATGAGAACACTGGTCTGAATTTCCCTTCAGTAACGGATGTAAACCCCAGGATCTGTGTCTTTCTACAAGCAGGAATTCATTTCTGGTAAACCAAGTGAATTGTGGCTCAAATGATTTTACACAGTACACCAACAAAACATGATTCTCACTATTAACTAAAGAGCCTTTATGTAAGAGGAGCTGTGGTTTGTATCAGTTACATAAGCAGAGTTGAACTGCATATGGTCCGTATGAGTAGGAAACACAGTTCTTTTTCAGGGCATGAGTATGGTTCTTACAGTCTGAACTGGAGACTTTGGAAAGAAGAGCTTGCTTCTTGCGTTAAATTAGAGTGTGTGTCATGGATGAGAACACTGGCCTTAATTTCCCTTCAGAAACGGAGACAACCCCCAGAATCTGTATCTTCCTACAAGGAAGAGTTCATTTCTGGTAAACAGCATGAACTTTGGGATCAAATGATTTTACACAGTTCACACACCCGTAGCGATTCTCACTATTAACCTAAGAGCATTTATGTAAGAAGAGCTGTGGTTTGTATCAGTTTCATAAGCCGAGTTGAACTACAAATGCTCCTTATGAGTAGGAAACACAGTTCTTTTTTGAGGGCATGCTCATGGTTCTTGCTGTATTGGAGACAATGTAAAGAAGAGCTTGCTTCTTGCGATAAAACAGAGTGTGTTTCATGGATGAGAACACTGGTCTGAATTTCCCTTCAGAAACGGAATTAAACCCAATGATCTGTGTCTTTCTACAAGCAGGAGTTCATTTCTGGTAAACCAAGTGAATTTGGTATTCAAATGATTTTACACAGTACACCAACAAAACATGATTCTCACTATTAACTAAAGAGCCTTTATGTAATAGGAGCTGTGGTTTGTATCAGTTTCATAAGCAGAGATGAACTACATATGTTCCGTATGAGTAGGAAACACAGGTTTTTATTTCTGGGCATGCTCATGTTTCTTGCTGTATTGGAGATGTTGGAAAGAAGAGCTTGTTTCTTGCATGAAAACAGAGTGTGTTTCATGGATGAGAACACTGGTCTGAATTTCCCTTCAGAAACGGAGATAAAACCCAGGTTCTGTGTCTTCCTACAAGCCGAGATCATTTCTGGTAAACAACGTGAATTCTGGGATCAAATGATATTACACAGTTCACAAACCCATCGCCATTCTCACTATTAACTAAAGAGCATTCATGTAAGAGGAGGTGTGGTTTGTATCAGTCTCATAAGCAGATTTGAACTACATATGGTCCGTGTGAGTAGGAAACACAGTTCTTTTTTTCATGGCATGAATATGGTACTTACTGTCTGTATTGGAGATGTTGGAAAGAAGAGGTTGCTTCTTGTGTTAAAGCATAGTGTGATTCATGGATGAGAATACTGGACTAAATTTCCCTTCAGAAACAGAGTTAAAACCCAGGATATGTGCCTTCCTACAAGCAAGAGTTTATATCTGGTAAACCAAGTGAATTTTGGGCTCAAATGTTTTTACATAGTGCGAGAACCTAATGCGATTCTCACTATTAACTAAAGAGCATTTATGTAAGATGAGCTGTGGTTTGTATCAGGTTCATAAGGAGAGTTGAACTACATATGGTCCGTATAGGTAGGAAACACAGTCCTTTTTTTCAGGGCATGCTCATATTATTGCTATATTGCAGAAACTGGAAGGAAGTGCTTGCTTCTTGCGTGAAAACAGACTGTGTTTCATGGATGAGAGCAGTGGTCTGAATTTCCCTTCAGAAATGGAGTTAAAACCCAGGATCTGTGTCTTCCTAAAAACAAGAGGTCATTTCTGGTAAACCCAGTGAATTTTGGGGGTCAAATGATTTTATACTGTTCACAATCCCATCGCTATTCTCACTATTAACTAAAGAGCATTTATCTTAGAGGAGTTGTGGTTTATATCAGTTTCATAAGCAGAGTTGAACTACATATGCTCCGTATGAGTAGGAAACACAGTTCTTTTTTTCAGGGCATGAATATGGTTCTTACTGTCTGTATTGGAGCTGATGGAAAGAAGAGCTTGCTTCTTGCGTTAAAACAGAATATGTTTCATGGCTGAGAACACTGCTCTGAATTTCCCTTCAGAAATGGAGTTCAACCTCAGGATCTGTGTCCAACTACAAGCAAGACATCATGTCTGATAAACACAGTGAATTTTGGGCTCAAGTGATTTTACACAGTTCATCAACCCAATGCGTTTCTCACTATTAAGTAAAGAGCATTTATGTAAGAGGAGCTGTGGTTTGTATCAGTTTCATAAGCAGAGTTGAACTGCATATGGTCCCTATGAGTAGGAAACATAATTCTTCTTTTCTGGGCATGCTCATGGTTCTTGCTGTATGGAGACACTGGAAAGAAGTGCTCGCTTCTTGCGTGAAAACAGAATGTGTTTCATGGATGAGAACACTGGCCTTAATTTCCCTTCAGAAACGGAGTTAAACCTCAGGATATGTGTCCTCCTACAAGCAAGACATCATTTCTGGTAAACCCAGTGAATTTTGGCTCAAGTGATTTTACACAGTTCAAGAACCCAACGCCTTTCTCACTATTAACTAAAGAGCATTTATGTAAGAGGAGCTGTGGTTTGTATCAGTTTCATAAGGAGAGTTTAACTAAATATGGTCCGTATGAGTAAGAAATACAGTTCTTTTTTTCTGGGCATGCTCACGGTTCTTGCTGTATTGGAGAAGCTGGAAAGAAGAGCTTGCTTCCTGCGTTAAAACATAGTGTGTTTCATGGATAAGAACACTGGTCAGAATTTCCCTTCATAAACGGAGTTAAACCACATGATCTGTGTCTTCCTACAAGCAAGATTTCAATTCTGGTAAACAATGTGAATTTTGGGCTCAAATGATTTTACACAGTTCACGAACCCAACGTGATTCTCACTATTAACTGAGTAGCATTTATGTAAGTGGAGCTGTGGTTTGTATCAGTTTCATAAGCAGAGTTGAACTGCATATGGTCCCTATGAGTAGGAAACACAATTCTTCTTTTCTGGGCATGCTCATGGTTCTTGCTGTATGGAGACGCTGGAAAGAAGAGCTCGCTTCTTGCGTGAAAACAGAATGTGTTTCATGGATGAGAACACTGGTCTTAATTTCCCTTCAGAAACGGAGTTAAACCTCAGGATATGTGTCCTCCTACAAGCAAGACATCATTTCTGGTAAACCCAGTGAATTTTGGGCTCAAGTGATTCTACACAGTTCATGAACCCAAGGCCTTTCTCACTATTAACTAAAGAGCATTTATGTAAGAGGAGCTGTGGTTTGTATTTGTTTCATAAGCAGAGATGAACTGAATATGGTCCTTATGAGTAGGAAACACAGTTCTTCTGTTCTGGGCATGCTCATGTTTCTTGCTGTATTGTAAACTCTGGAAAGAAGAGCTTGCATCTCGCGTTAAAACAGAGTGTGTTTCATGGATGAAAACACTTGTCTGAATTTCCCCTCATACACGGAGTTAAACCCCAGGATATGTTTCTCCTACAAGCAAGAGTTCGTATCTGCTAAACCAAGTGAATTTTGGGCTCAAATGATTTTACACAGTGCGATAACCTAACGCGATTCTCACTATTAACTATAGAGCATTTATGATAGAGGAGCGGTTGTTTGTAACAGTTTGATAAACAGAGTTGAACTTCATATGGTCCGCATGAGTAGGATACACAGTTCTTTTTTGAGGGCATGCTCATTGTTCTTGCTGTATTGGAGACACTGGAAAGAAGAGGATGCTTCTTGCGTTAAAACATCCCGTGTTTCATGGAGGAGAACACTGGTCTGAATTTCCCATCAGAAACGGAGTTAAACCCCATGATCTGGGTCTTCCTACAAGCAAGATTTCATTTCTGGTAAACAACGTGAATTTTGGGATGAAATGATTTTACACAGTTCAAAAACCCATTGCGATTCTCACTATTAACTAAAGAGCATTTATATAAGAGGAGCTGTGGTTTGTATCAGTTTCATAAGCAGAGTTAACTACATATGGTCCGTATGGGTAGGAAACATAGTTCTTTTTTTCAGGGCATGAAGATGTTTCTTAATGTCTCTATTTGAGACGCTGGGAATAAGAGCTTGCTTCTTGTATTAAAACAGTGCGTTTCATGGATGATAACACTGGTCTGAATTTCCCTTCAGAAACTGAGTTAAACCCCAGGTTCTGTGTCTTCCTTCAAGCAAGAGTTCATTTCCGGGCAATCACCCGATTTTGGGGATCAAATGATTTTACACAGTTCACAAACTCATCGCGAATCTCACTATTAACTAAAGAGCATTTATGTAAGAGGAGTTGTTTTTTGTATCAGTTTCATAAGCATTGTTGAACGACATATGGTCTGTATGAGTAGGAAACACAGTTCTTTTTTTCTGGGCATGCTCATTGTTCTTGCTGTATTGGAGATGCTAGAAAGAAGAGGATGCTTCTTGCTTGAAAACAGAGTCTGTTTCATGGATGAGAACACTGGTCTTAATTTCCCTTCAGAAACGGAGTAAAACCGCAGGATCTTTATCTTCCTATAAGCAATAGTTCATTTCTGGTAATCCCAGTGAATTTTGAGTTCAAATGATTTTAAACAGTTCAAGAACCCAAAGCGTTTCTCGTTATTACCTAAAGAGCATTTATGTAAGAGGAGCTGTGGTTTGTATCAGTTTCATAAGCAGAGTTGAACTACATATGGTCCTTATGAGTAGGAAACACAGCACTAATTTTCTGGGCATGCTCATGGATCCTGCTGTATTGGAGACACTTGAAAGAAGATCTTGCTTCTTGTGTTAAAACAGAGTGTGTTTCATGGTTGAGAACACTGGTCTGAATTTCCCATCAGAAACAGAGTTAAACCCCAGGATCTGTGTTTTCCTACAAGCAGGAGTTCATTTCCGGTAAACCAAGTGAATTTTGGGCTCAAATGATTTTACAAAGTACACCAACAAAACACGATTCTCACTATGAACTAAAGAGCCTTTATGTAAGAGGAGCGGTGGTTTGTATCACTTTCATAAGCAGTGTTGAACAACATATGATCCGTATGAATAGGAAACACAGTTCTATTTTTCTGGGCGTGCTCATGGTACTTGCTGTATTGGAGACGCTGGAAAGAAGTGCTTGCTTCTTGCGTTAAAACAAATGTGTTTCATCGATGAGAACAGTGGTCAGAATTTCCCTTTAGAAACGTAGTTAAACCCCAGGATCAGCTTTTTCCTGCAAACAAGAGTTCATTTCTGGTAAACCAAGTGAATATTGGGCTCAAATGATTTTAAACACTTCAACAACCAAACGCCATTCTCACTATTAACTAAAGAGCATTTATTTAAGAGGAGCTGTGGTTTGTGTCAGTTTCATAAGCAGAGTTGAACTACATATGGACCGTATGAGTAGGACACACATTTCTTTTTTTATGGACATTCTCATGGTTGTTGCTGTATTGTAGAATCTCGAAAGAGGAGGATGCTTCTTGCATTAAAACAGGATGAGTTTCATGGATGAGAACACTGGTCTGAATTTCCCTTCAGAAACGGTGTTAAACCCCAGGATAAGTGTCTTACTACAAGCAGGAGTTGATTTCTGGTGAAGCAAGTGAATTTTGGGGTGCAATGATTTTACCCAGTACACCAACAAAACACGATTCTTACTATTAACTAAAGAGATTTTATGTAGCTGGAGCTGTGGTTCATATCAGTTTCATAAGCAGAGTTAAACTACATATGGTCTGTATGGGTAGGAAACACAGTTCTTTTTTTCTGGGCATGCTCATGTTTCTTGCTCTATTGGAGATGCTGGAAAGAAGAGCTTGTTTCTTTCATTAAAACAGCGTGTGTTTCATGGATGAGAACACTTGTCTGAATTTCCCTTCAGAAACGGAGTGAAACCCCAGGATCTGTGTCTTCCTACAAGTAGGAGTTCATTTCTGGTAAACCAAGTGAATTTTGTGCTCAAATGATGTTACACAGTACACCAAAAAAACACGATTCTCACTATTAACTAAAGATCCTTTATGTAAGAGGAGCTGTGGTTTGTATCAGTTTCATAAGCAGAGTTGATCTACATATGGTGTGTATGAGTAGCAAACACAGTTCTTTTTTTCTGGGCATGCTCATGGATCCTGCTGTATTGGAGACGCTGGAAAGAAGAGCTTGCTTCTTGCGTTAAAACAGAGTGTGTTTCATGGATGAGAACACTGGTCTGAATTTCCCTTCAGAAACAGAGTTAAACCCCAGGATCTGAGTCTTCTTACAAGCAAGAGTTCATTTCTGGTAAACAAAGTGAATTTTGGGCTCAAATGTTTTTACACATTTCACGAACCCAACGTTATTCTCCCTATTAACTTAAGAGCATTTATGTAAGAGGAGCTGTGGTTTGTATCAGTTACATAAACAGAGTAGAACTACATATGGTGTGTATGAGTAGCAAACACAGTTCTTTTTTTCTGGGCATGCTCATGGATCCTGCTGTATTGGAGACGCTTGAAAGAAGAGCTTGCTTCATGTGTTAAAACAGAGTGTGTTTCATGGTTGAGAACACTGGTCTGAATTTCCCATCAGAAACGGAGTTAAACACCAGGAACTGTGTATTCCTACAAGCAGGAGTTCATTTCTGGTAAACCAAGTGAATTTTGGGCTCAAATGATTTTAAACACTTCAACAACCAAACGCCATTCTCACTATTAACTAAAGAGCATTTATTTATAGGAGCTGTGGTTTGTATCAGTTTCATAAGCAGAGTTGAACTACATATGGACGGTATGAGTAGGACACACATTTCTTTTTTTATGGACATTCTCATGGTTGTTGCTGTATTGTAGAATCTCTAAAGAGGAGGATGCTTCTTGCATTAAAACAGGATGAGTTTCATGGATGAGAACATTGGTCAGAATTTCCCTTCAGAAATGGAGTTAAACACCATGATCTGTGTCTTCCTACAAGCAAGAGTTCATTTCTGGTAAACCAAGTGAATTTTGGCCTCAAATGATTTCCACAGTTCTCGAACCCAAAGCGATTCTCACTATTACCTAAATCGCATTTATTTAACAAGAGGTTTGGTTTGTATCACTTTCATAAGCAGTGTTGAACAACATATGGTCCATATGAATAGGAAACACAGTTCTTTTTTTCTGGGCGTGCTCATGGTACTTGCTGTATTGGAGACGCTGGAAAGAAGAGCTTGCTTCTTGCGTTAAAACAAATGTGTTTCATCGATGAGAACAGTGGTCAAAATTTCCCTTTAGAAACGTAGTTAAACCCCAGGATCAGCTTTTTCCTGCAAACAAGAGTTCATTTCTGGTAAACCAAGTGAATTTTGGGCTCAAATGATTTTAAACACTTCAACAACCAAACGCCATTCTCACTTTTAACTAAAGAGCATTTATTTAAGAGGAGCTGTGGTTTGTATCAGTTTCATAAGCAGAGTTGAACTACATATGGACCGTATGAGTAGGACACACATTTCTTTTTTTATGGACATTCTCATGGTTGTTGCTGTATTGGAGAATCTCGAAAGGGGAGGATGCTTCTTGCGTTAAAACAGGATGAGTTTCATGGATGAGAACATTGGTCAGAATTTCCCTTCAGAAATGGAGTTAAACACCATGATCTGTGTCTTCCTAAGAGCAAGAGTTCATTTCTGGTAAACCAAGTGAATTTTGGCCTCAAATGATTTCCACAGTTCTCGAACCCAAAGCGATTCTCACTATTACCTAAAGAGCATTTATTTAACAAGAGCTTTGGTTTGTATCAGTTAAATAATCAGAGTTAAACTACATATGGTGCGTATGAGTAGCAAACACAATTCTTTTTGGGGGGGGGCGTGCTCATGGTTCTTGCTGTATGGGAGACGCTGGAAAGAAGAGCTTGCTTCTTGTGAGAGAACAGACTGTGTTTCATGGATGAGAACACTGGTCTGAATTTCCCTTCAGAAACTCAGTTAATCCCCAGGGTCTCTGTCTTCCTACAATCAAGTATTGATTTCTGGTAAACCCAGTGAATTTTGGTCTCAAATGATTTTTAGCAGTTCACGAACCCAACGCGATTCTCATTATTAACTAAAGACCATTTATGTAAGACTAGCTGTGGTTTGTATCAGTTAAATAGCATAGTTGAACTACATATGGTGCGTATCAGTAGGAAACCCAGTTCTTTTTCTTCTGGCCTGCTCATGGTTTTGCTGTATTGGAGGTGCTGGAAAGAATAGCTTGCTTCATGCGTTAAAACCGAGTGTCTTTCATGGATGAGAACACTGGTCTGAATTTCCCTTCAGAAACGGAGTTAAACCTCAAGATCTGTGTCTTCCTACAAGCAAGAGTTCATTTCTGATAATCACAGTGAATTTTGGCCTCAAATGATTTCCACAGTTCTCGAAGCCAACCCGATTCTCACTATTAACTAAAGAGCATTTATGTAAGAGGAGCTGTGGTTTGTATCAGTTTCATATGCAGAGTTGAACCACATATGGTCCGTATGATTAGGAAACACAGTTAATTATTTCTGGGCATGCTCATGGTTCTTGCTGTATTGGAAACTTTGGAAAGAAGTGCTTACTTCTTGCGTTAAAACAGAGTGTGTTTCATGGAAGAGAACACTGGTCTGAATATCCCTTCAGAAACCGAGTTAAACCATAGGATCTGTGTCTTCCTATAAGCAAGATTTCATTTCTGGTAAACAAAGTGAATTTTGGGCTCAAATGATTTTACATAGTTCACGAACCCAACGCGATTCTGACTATTAACTAAAGAGCATTTATGTAAGAGGAGCTGTAGTTTGTATCAGTTTCATAAGCAGAGTTGAACTACATATGGTCTGTATAAGTAGGAAACACAGTACTTTTTTTTCAGGCCATGCTCATGGTTCTTGATGCATTGAAGATGCTGGAAAGAAGACCTTGAGCCTTTCATGAAAACAGAGTGTTTTTCAGGGATGAGAACACTGGTCTGAATTTCCCTTCAGAAATGGAGTTAAACACCATGATCTGTGTCTTCCTACAATCAAGAGTTCATTTCTGGTAAACCAAGTGAATTTTGGCCTCAAATGATTTCCACTGTTTTCGAAACCAAAGCGATTCTCACTATTACCTAAAGAGCATTTATTTAACAAGAGCTTTGGTTTGTATCACTTTCATAAGCAGTGTTGAACAACATATGGTCTGTATGAATAGGAAACACAGTTCTTTTTTCTGGGCGTGCTCATGGTATTGCTGTATTGGAGACGCTGGAAAGAAGAGCTTGTTTCTTGCGTTAAAACAAATGTGTTTCATCGATGAGAACAGTGGTCAGAATTTCCCTTTAGAAACGTGGTTAAACCCCAGGATCAGCTTTTTCCTGCAAACAAGAGTTCATTTCTGGTAAACCAAGTGAATTTTGGGCTCAAATGATTTTAAACACTTCAACAACCAAACGCCATTCTCACTATTAACTAAAGAGCATTTATTTATAGGAGCTGTGGTTTGTATCAGTTTCATAAGCAGAGTTGAACTGCATATGGACCTTATGAGTAGGAAACACAATTCCTCTTTTCTGGGCATGCTCATGGTTCTTGCTGTATGGAGACGCTGGAAAGAAGAGCTCGCTTCTTTTGTGAAAACAGATTGTCTTTCATGGATGAGAACACTGGCCTTAATTTCCCTTCAGAAACGGAGTTAAACCTCAGGATATGTGTCCTCCTACAAACAAGACATCATTTCTGGTAAACCCAGTGAATTTTGGGCTCAAGTGATTTTACCCAGTTCAAGAACCCAACGCCTTTCTCACTATTAACTAAAGAGCATTTATGTAAGAGGAGCTGTGGTTTGTATCAGTTTAATAAGGAGAGTTTAACTAAATATGGTCCATATGAGTAAGAAATACACATCTTTTTTTCTGGACATGCTCACGGTTCTTGCTGTATTGGAGAAGCTGGAAAGAAGAGCTTGCTTCCTGCGTTAAAACAGAGTGTGTTTCATGGATAAGAACACTGGTCAGAATTTCCCTTCATAAACGGAGTTAAACCAAAGGATCTGTGTCTTCCTACAAGCAAGATTTTAATTCTGGTAAACAATGTGAATTTTGGGCTCAAATGATTTTACACAGTTCACGAACCCAACGTGATTCTCACTATTAACTGAGTAGCATTTATGTAAGTGGAGCTGTGGTTTGTATCAGTTTCATAAGCAGAGTTGAACTGCATATGGTCCCTATGAGTAGGAAAAACAATTCTTCTTTTCTGGGCATGCTCATGGTTCTTGCTGTATGGAGACGCTGGAAAGAAGAGCTCGCTTCTTGCGTGAAAACAGAATGTGTTTCATGGATGAGAACACTGGTCTGAATTTCCCATCAGAAACGGAGTTAAACCCCAGGAACTGTGTATTCCTACAAGCAGGAGTTCATTTCTGGTAAACCAAGTGAATTTTGGGCTCAAATGATTTTACACAGTACACCAACAAACAAGATTCTCACTATGAACTAAAGAGCATTTATTTAACAAGAGCTTTGGTTTGTATCAGTTAAATAATCAGAGTTAAACTGCATATGGGGCGTATGAGTAGGAAACACAATTCTTTTTTTTTTGGGGAGTGCTCATGGTTCTTGCTGTATTGGAGACGCTGGAAAGAAGAGCTTGCTTCTTGTGAGAGAACAGAGTGTGTTTCATGGATGAGAACACTGGTCTGAATTTCCCTTCAGAAACAGAGTTAAACCCCAGGATCTGAGTCTTCTTACAATCAAGTATTCATTTCTGGTAAACCCAGTGAATTTTGGTCTCAAATGATTTTTAGCAGTTCACGAACCCAACGCGATTCTCATTATTAACTAAAGACCATTTATGTAAGACTAGCTGTGGTTTGTATCAGTTAAATAGCATAGTTGAACTACATATGGTGCGTATCAGTAGGAAACCCAGTTCTTTTTCTTCTGGGCCTGCTCATGGTTATGCTGTATTGGAGGTGCTGGAAAGAATAGCTTGCTTCATGCGTTAAAACCGAGTGTCTTTCATGGATGAGAACACTGGTCTGAATTTCCCTTCAGAAACGGAGTTAAACCTCAAGATCTGTGTCTTCCTACAAGCAAGAGTTCATTTCTGATAATCACAGTGAATTTTGGCCTCAAATGATTTCCACAGTTCTCGAAGCCAACCCGATTCTCACTATTAACTAAAGAGCATTTATGTAAGAGGAGCTGTGGTTTGTATCAGTTTCATATGCAGAGTTGAACCACATATGGTCCGTATGAGTAGGAAACACAGTTAATTATTTCTGGGCATGCTCATGGTTCTTGCTGTATTGGAGACTTTGGAAAGAAGTGCTTACTTTTTGCGTTAAAACAGAGTGTGTTTCATGGAAGAGAACACTGGTCTGAATATCCCTTCAGAAACCGAGTTAAACCATAGGATCTGTGTCTTCCTATAAGCAAGATTTCATTTCTGGTAAACAAAGTGAATTTTGGGCTCAAATGATTTTACATAGTTCACGAACCCAACGCGATTCTGACTATTAATTAAAGAGCATTTATGTAAGAGGAGCTGTAGTTTGTATCAGTTTCATACGCAGAGTTGAACTACATATGGTCTGTATAAGTAGGAAACACAGTACTTTTTTTTCAGGCCATGCTCATGGTTCTTGATGCATTGAAGATGCTGGAAAGAAGAGCTTGAGCCTTTCATGAAAACAGAGTGTTTTTCAGGGATGAGAACACTGGTCTGAATTTCCCTTCAGAAATGGAGTTAAACCCCAGGATCTGTGTCTTATTACAAGCAGGAGTTCATTTCTGGTGAACCAAGTGAATTTTAGGGTGCAATGATTTTACCCAGTACACCAACAAAACATGATTCTTACTATTAACTAAAGAGACTTTATGTAGCGGGAGCTGTGGTTTGTATCAGTTTCATAAGCAGAGTTAAACTACATATGGTCTGTATGGGTAGGAAACACAGTTATTTTTTTCTGGGCCTGCTCATGTTTCTTGCTTTATTTGAGATGCTGGAAAGAAGAGCTTGTTTCTTGCGTTAAAACAGAGTGTGTTTCATGGATGAGAACACTTGTCTGAATTTCCCTTCAGAAACGGAGTTAAACCCCAGGATCTGTGTCTTCCTACAAGCAGGAGTTCATTTCTGGTAATCCAAGTGAATTTTGTGCTCAAATGATGTTACACAGTACACCAACAAAACATGATTCGCACTATTAACTAAAGAGCCTTTACATAAGAGGAGCTGTGGTTTGTGTCAGTTTCATAAGCAGAGTTGATCTACATAAGGTGCATATGAGTAGGAAACACAGTTCTTTTTTTCTGGGCATGCTCATGGATCCTGCTGTATTGGAGACGCTTGAAAGAAGAGCTTGCTTCTTGGGTGATCACACAGTGTGTTTCATGGATGAGAACACTGGTCTGAATTTCAGTTCAGAAACGGAGTTAAACCCCAGGATCTGTCTCTTCCTACAAGCAGGAGTTCATTTCAGGTAAACCAAGAGAATTTTGGGCTCAAAAGATTTTACACCTTTCTCAAACCCAACGCGATTCTAACTAATAACTAAAGAGCATTTATGTAAGAGGAGCTGTAGTTTGTATCAGTGAAATAAGCAGAGTTGAACTACATATCTTCCGTATGAGTAGGAAACACAGTTCTTTTTTTCTGGGCGTGCTCATGGTACTTGCTGTATTGGAGACGCTGGAAAGAAGTGCTTGCTTCTTGTGTTAAAACAGTGTGTGTTTCATCGATGAGAACAGTGGTCAGAATTTCCCTTGAGAAACGTAGTTAAAGCCCAGGATCAGCGTTTTCCTGCAAGCAAGAGTTCATTTCTGGTACACCAAGTGAATTTTGTGCTCAAATGTTTTTACAAATTTCACGAACCCAACGTTATTCTCACTATTAACTTAAGAGCATTTATGTAAGAGGAGCTGTGGTTTGTATCAGTTACATAAACAGAGTAGAACTACATATGGTGCGTATGAGTAGCAAACACAGTTCTTTTTTTCTGGCATGCTCATGGATCCTGCTGTATTGGAGACTCTTGAAAGAAGAGCTTGCTTCATGTGTTAAAACAGAGTGTGTTTCATGGTTGAGAACACTGGTCTGAATTTCCCATCAGAAACGGAGTTAAACCCCAGGAACCGTGTATTCCTACAAGCAGGAGTTCATTTCTGGTAAACCAAGTGAATTTTGGGCTCAAATGATTTTAAACACTTCAACAACCAAACGCCATTCTCACTATTAACTAAAGAGCATTTATTTAAGAGGAGCTGTGGTTTGTATCAGTTTCATAAGCAGAGTTGAACTACATATGGACGGTATGAGTAGGACACACATTTCTTTTTTTATGGACATTCTCATGGTTGTTGCTGTATTGGAGAATCTTGAAAGGGGAGGATGCTACTTGCGTTAATACAGGATGAGTTTCATGGATGAGAACATTGGTCAGAATTTCCCTTCAGAAATGGAGTTAAACACCATGATCTGTGTCTTCCTACAAGCAAGAGTTCATTTCTGGTAAACCAAGTGAATTTTGGCCTCAAATGATTTCCACAGTTCTCGAACCCAAAGCGATTCTCACTATTACCTAAAGAGCATTTATTTAACAAGAGGTTTGGTTTGTATCACTTTCATAAGCAGTGTTGAACAACATATGGTCCATATGAATAGGAAACACAGTTCTTTTTTTCTGGGCATGCTCATGGTACTTGCTGTATTGGAGACGCTGGAAAGAAGAGCTTGCTTCTTGCGTTAAAACAAATGTGTTTCATCGATGAGAACAGTGGTCAAAATTTCCCTTTAGAAACGTAGTTAAACCCCAGGATCAGCTTTTTCCTGCAAACAAGAGTTCATTTCTGGTAAACCAAGTGAATTTTGGGCTCAAATGATTTTAAACACTTCAACAACCAAACGCCATTCTCACTATTAACTAAAGAGCATTTATTTAAGAGGAGCTGTGGTTTGTATCAGTTTCATAAGCAGAGTTGAACTATATATGGACCGTATGAGTAGGACACACATTTCTTTTTTTATGGACATTCTCATGGTTGTTGCTGTATTGGAGAATCTCGAAAGGGGAGGATGCTTCTTGCGTTAATACAGGATGAGTTTCATGGATGAGAACATTGGTCAGAATTTCCCTTCAGAAATGGAGTTAAACACCATGATCTGTGTCTTCCTACAAGCAAGAGTTCATTTCTGGTAAACCAAGTGAATTTTGGCCTCAAATGATTTCCACAGTTCTCGAACCCAAAGCGATTCTCACTATTACCTAAAGAGCATTTATTTAACAAGAGCTTTGGTTTGTATCAGTTAAATAATCAGAGTTAAACTACATATGGTGCGTATGAGTAGGAAACACAATTCTTTTTTTTGGGGGGGCGTGCTCATGGTTCTTGCTGTAATGGAGATGCTGGAAAGAAGAGCTTGCTTCTTGTGAGAGAACAGAGTGTATTTCATGGATGAGAACACTGGTCTGAATTTCCCTTCAGAAACGGTGTTAAACTCCAGGATCAGTGTCTTACTACAAGCAGGAGTTGATTTCTGGTGAAGCAAGTGAATTTTGGGGTGCAATGATTTTACCCAGTACACCAACAAAACACGATTCTTACTATTAACTAAAGAGATTTTATGTAGCTGGAGCTGTGGTTAGTATCAGTTTCATAAGCAGAGTTAAACTACATATGGTCTGTATGGGTAGGAAACACAGTTATTTTTTTCTGGGCCTGCTCATGTTTCTTGCTTTATTTGAGATGCTGGAAAGAAGAGCTTGCTTCTTGCGATAAAACAGAGTGTATTTCATGGATGAGAACACTTGTCTGAATTTCCCTTCAGAAACGGAGTTAAACCCCAGGATCTGTGTCTTCCTACAAGCAGGAGTTCATTTCTGGTAAACCCAGTGAATTTTTTGCTCAAATGATGTTACACATTACACCAACAAACACGATTCTCACTATTAACTAAAGAGCCTTTATGTAAGAGGAGCTGTGGTTTGTTTCAGTTTCATAAGCAGAGTTGAACTACATATGGTCCGTATAAGTAAGAAACACAGTTCTTTTTTCCTGGGCATGCTCATTGCTATTGCTGTATTGGAGACGCTGGAAAGAAGAGCTTGCTTCCTGCATAAACACAGTGTGTCTTTCATGGATGAGAACACTGGTCTGAATTTCCCATCAGAATCTGAGCTAATCCCCAAGATCTGTGTCTTGCTACAAGCAACAATTCATTTCTGGTAAACCAAGAGAATTTTCGGCTGAAATGATTTTACACAGTTCTAGAACTCAACGCGATTATCACTATTAACTAAAGAGCATTTATATAAGAGGAGCTCTGGTTTCTATCAGTTTCATTAGCAGAGTTGAACTACATATGGTCCCTATGAGTAGGAAACACAGTTCTTTTTTTCAGGGCATGCACAAAGTTCTTGCTCTATTGGAGTCTCAGCAAAGAAGAGCTTGCTCCTTCAGTTAAAACAGAGTGTGTTTCAGGGATGAGAACTCTGGTCTGAATATCCCTTCAGAAACGGATTTAAACCCCAGGATTTGTGTCTTCCTTCAGGGAAGAGTTCATTTCTGGTAAACACAGTGAATTCTGGGCTCTAAAGTTTTTACAAGTTCAAAAACCCAATTAGATTCTCACTATTAACTAAAGACCTTTTATGTAAGAGGAGCTGTGGTTTGTTTCAGTTTCATAAGCAGAGTTGAACTACATATGGTCCGTATAAGTAAGAAACACAGTTCTTTTTTTCTAGGAATGCTCATTTTTTAGCTGTAATGGAGACGCTTGAAAAAACAGCTTGCTTCTTGTTGGAAAACAGAGCGTGTTTCATGGATGGGAACTGGGTCTGAATTTCCCTTCAGAAAAGGAGTTAAACCCCAGGATCTGTGTCTTCCTTCATGGAAGAGTTCATTTCTGGTAAACCTAGTGTATTTTGGGCTCAAAAGTTTTTACACAGTTCAAAAACCCAATGCGAATCTCACTATTAAGTAAAGATGACTTATTTAAGAGGTGCTGTGGTTTGTATTAGTTTCATAAGCAGAGTTGTTCTACATATGGTCCATATGAGTATGAAACACAGTTTTTTTTCAGGGCATGCTCATTGTTCTTACTGTATTGGAGACACTGGAAAGAAGAGCTTGCTTCTTGCATTTAAACAGAGTTTGTTTCATGGATGAGAACTCTGGTCTGATTTTCCCTTCAGACACTGAGTTAAACCCCAGGATCTGTGTCTTCCTAAAAGCCAGAGTTCATTTCAGGTAAACCAAGAGAATTTTCGGCTCAAATGATTTAACACAGTTCTAGGTCCCAAAGCGGTTATCACTATTAACTAAAGAGCATTTATGTAAGAGGAGCTGTGGTCTGTATCAGTTTCATAAGCAGAGTTGAACTACATATGATCCGTAGGCGTAGGAAACACAGTTCTTTTTTTCTAGGCATGCTCATGGTTCTTGCTGTATAGAAGACGCTGGAAAGAAGAGCTTGCTTCTTACGGTAAAATAGAGTGTGTTTCAGGAATGAGAACTCTGTTCTGAATTTCCCTTCAGAAACAGAGTTAAACCACAGGATCCTTGTCTTCCTACAAGCAAGAGTTCATTTCTGGTAAACCCAGTGAATTTTGAACTCAAATGATTTTTTGCAGTTCACCACCCAACGAGATTCTCACTATTAACTAAAAAGGATTTATGTAAGAGTTGCTGTGGTTTGTATCAGTTTCATAAGCAGAATTGAACTACATATAATACGTATAAGTAGGAAACACAGTTCTTTTTCCTGGGCTTGCTCATTGTCCTTGCTGTATTGGAGACACTGGAAAGAAGAGCTTGCTTCTTGTGTTAAAACAGAGGGCCTTTCATGGATGAGAACTCTGGTCTGAATTTGCCTTCAGAAACGGAGTTAAACCCCAGGATCTGTGTCTTCCTACAAGCAAGAGATAATTTCTGGAAAACTTAGTGAATTTTGGGCTCAAATGATTTTTCGGTGTTCATGAACCCAAGGCGATTCTCACTATTAACTAAAGAGCATTTATGTAAGAGGATCTGTGGTCTGTATCAGTTTCATAAGCAGAATTGAACTACATATGATCCGTATAAGTAGGAAACACAGTTCTTTTTTGCAGGGCTTGTTCATTGTTCTTACTGTATAGGAGACGCTGGAAAGAAGAGGATGATTCTTACCTAAAAACAGAGTGTTTTTCAGGGTTGAGAACTCTGGTCTGAATTTCCCTTCAGACACTGAGTTAAACCCCAGGATCTGTGTCTTCCTACAAGCAAGAGTTCATTTCTGGTAAACACAGTGAATTTTGGGCTCAAATGATTTTTCGCAGTTCACAACCCAACGCGATTCACACTATTAACTAAAGAGGATTTATGTAACAGGAGATGTGGTTTGTATCAGTTTCATAAGCAGAGTTCAACTTCATATGGTCCCTATAAGTAGGAAACACAGTTCTTTTTTTCAGGAGATGCTCATGTTTCTTGCTGTATTGGAGACTCTGGAAAAAAGTGCTTGCTCCTTGCTTTAAAACAGAGTGTTTTTCAGGAATGAGAACTCTGGTTCGAATTTCCCTTCAGAAACTGAATTAAACCCCAGGATCTGTGTCTACCTAAAAGCAAGAGTTCATTTCTGGTAAACCAAGTTAATTTTCGGCTCAAAATGCTTTTACACAGTTCTAGAACCCAACGCGATTATCACTATTAACTAAGGAGCATTTATATAAGAGGTGCTGTGGTTTGTACCAGTTTCATAAGCAGAATTAATCTACATATGGTCTGTATGAGTAGTAAACACAGTTCTTTTTTTAGGGCATGCTCATTGTTCTTGCTGTATTTGAGACACTGGATAGAAGAGCTGGCTTCTTGCATTTAAACAGAGTTTGTTTCATGGATGAGACCTCTGGTCTGAATTCCCTTTCTGAAGGGGAGTGAAACACTAGGATCTGTGTCTTCCTACAAGGAAGAGTTCATTTCTGGTAAACCCAGTGAATTTTGGGCTCAAATGATATTTCGCAGTTCAAGAACCCAAAGCGATTCTCACTATTGTCTAAAGAGCATTTATGTAGAGGAGCTCGGGTTTCCATCAGTTTCATAAGCAGAGTTGAACTACATATGGTCAGTACAAGTTGGAAACACAGTTCTTTTTTTCAGGGCATGCTCATTGTTCTTTCTGTATTTGAGAGTCTGGAAAGAAGAGCTTGCTTTCTGCTTTAAAACAGAGTGTGTTTCAGGGATGAGAACTCTGGTCTGATTTTCCCTTCAGACACTGAGTTAAACCCCTGGATTTGTGTCTTCCTACAAGCAAGAGTTCATTTCTGGTAAACCAAGAGAATTTTTGGCTCAAATGATTTAACACAGTTCTAGATCCCAAAGCGATTATCACTATTAACTAAAGAGCATTTATGTAAGAGGAGCTGTGGTGTGTAGCAGTTTCATAAGCCGAGTTGAACTACATATGCTCCGTATGAGTAGGAAACACAGTTCTTTTTTTCTGGGCATTCGCATTGTTCTTGCTGTATTGGAGACGCTGGAAAGAAGAGCTTGCTTCTTGCGTTAAAATAGAGTGTGTTTCATGGATGAGAACAGTGGTCTGAATTTCCCTTCAGAAAGGCGTTAAAGCCCAGGATCTGTGTCTTCCTTCAAGCAAGAGTTCATTTTTGGTAAACTGATTGAATTTTGGGCTCAAATGATTTTACGCAGCTCAAAAACCCAATGCGATTCTCACTATTAACTAAAGGTGATTTGTTTAAGAGGTGCTGTGGTTTGTATCAGTTTCATAAGCAGAGTTGTACTACATATTGTCCATATGAGTAGGAAACACAGTTCTTTTTTGAGGACATGCTCATGGTTCTTACTGTATTGGAGACACTGGAAAGAAGAGGTTGCTTCTTGTATTTAAACAGAGTTTGTTTCATGGATGAGAACTCTGGTCTGAATTTCCCTTCTGAAACGGAGTTAAACCCCAGGATCTGTGTCTCCTACAAGCAAGAGTCCATTTCTTGTAAACCCAGCAAATTTTGGGCTCAAATGATTTTTCGCAGTTCACGAACCCAACGCGCTTTTCACTATTATCTAAAGAGCATTTATGTAAGAGGAGCTCTGGTTTGCATCAGTTTCTTAAGCAGAGTTGAACTACATACGGTCAGTACAAGTTGGAAACACAGTTCTTTTTTTCAGGGCATGCTCATTGTTCTTTCTGTATTTGAGAGTCTGGAAAGAAGAGCTTGCTATCTGCTTTAAAACAGAGTGTGTTTCAGGAATGAGAACTCTGGTCTGAATATTCCTTCAGAAACGGAGTTAAACACCAGGATCTGTGTCTTCCTACAATGAAGAGTTCCTTTCTGGCAAACCCAGTGTATTTTGTGTTCAAATGATTTCTCCCTTTCACGAGCCCAACGCGATTCTCACTATTAACTAAAGAGGATTTATTTAAGAGGAGCAGTGGTCTGTATCAGTTTCATAAGCAGAGTTGAACTACATATGGTCCTTATAAGTAGGAAACACAGTTCTTTTTTTCTGAGCATGCGCATTTTTCTTGCTGTATTGTAGACGCTGGAAAGAAGAGCTTGCTTCTTGCGTTAAAATAGAGTGTGTTTCATGGATGAGAACACTGTTCTGAATTTCCCTTCAGAAACGGAGTTAAACCCCAGGATCTGTTTCTTCCTTCAAGCAAGAGTTCATTTCTAGTAAACCGAGTGAATTTTGGGCTCAAATGATTTTACACAGTTCAAAAACCCAATGCGATTCTCACTATTAACTAAAGAGGATTTATTTAAGAGGAGCAGTGGTCTGTATCAGTTTCATAAGCAGAGTTGTTGTACGTACGGTCCATATGAGTAGGAAACACAGTTCTTTTTTGAGGACATGCTCATTGTTCTTACTGTATTGGAGACACTGGAAAGAAGAGCTTGCTTCTTGCATTTAAATCGAGTTTGTTTCATGGATGAGACTCTTGTCTGAATTTCCCTTCTGAAACGGAGTTAAACACCAGGATCTGTGTCTTCCTACAAGCAAGAGTTCATTTCTGGTAATCCCAGTGAATTTTTGGCTCAAATGATTTATCGCAGTTCACGAAGGCAACGCGATTCTCACTATTATCTAAAGAGCACTTATGTAAGAGGAACTCTGGTTTGCATCAGTTCCATAAGCAGAGTTGAACCACATATGATCCGTACAAGTAGGAAACACAGTTCTTTCTTTCAGGGCATGCTCATGGTTCTTGCTGTATTGGAGAATCAGGAAAGAAGAGCTTGCTTTTTGCTTTAAAACAGAGTGTGTTTCAGGGATGAGAACTCTGGTCTGAATTTCCCTTCAGAAACAGAGTTAAACCACAGGATCTGTGCCTTCTTACAAGCAAGAGTTCATTTCTGGTAAACCCAGTGAATTTTGGGCTCATATGAAATTTCGCAGTTCACGACCCAACACGATTCTCACTATTAACTAAAGAGGATTTATGGAAGAGGTGCTGTGGTTTGTATCAGTTTAATAAGCAGAGTTGAACTACATATGATCCGTATGAATAGGAAACACAGTTCTTTTTTGAGGGCATGCTCATAGTTCTTACTGTATAGGAGACGCTGGTGAGAAGAGGATGATTCTTGCCTTAAAACAGAGTGTTTTTCAGGGATGAGATCTTTGGTCTGAATTTCCCTTCAGAAACAGAGTTAAACCACAGGATATGTGTCTTCCTACAAGCAAGAGTTCATTTCTGGTAAACCAAGTGAATTTTCGGCTAAAATGATTTTACACAGTTCTAGAACCCAATGCGATTATCACTATTAACTAAAGAGCATTTATGTAAGAGGAGCAGTGGTCTATATCAGTTACATAAGCAGAGTTGAACTACATATGGTCCGTATGAGTAGGAAACACAGTTCTTTTTATCTGGGCATGCGCATTTTTCTTGCTGTATTGGAGAGGCTGGAAAGAAGAGCTTGTTTCTTGCGTTTAAATAGAGTCTGTTTCATGCATGAGAACACTGGTCTGAATTTCCCTTCAGAAACGGAGTTAAACCCCAGGATCTGTGTCTTCCTTCAATCAAGAGTTCATTTCTGGTAAACCAAGTGAATTTTCACTCAAATGAGTTTAAACAGTTCTAGAACCCAACACGATTATCACTATTCACTAAAGAGAATTTATGTAAGAGGAGCTGTGGTCTGTATCAGTTTCATAAGCAGAGTTGGACTACATATGGTCCATTTGAGTAGGAATCACAGTTCTTTTTTTCAGGGCATGCTCATGGATCTTGCTGTATTTTAGTCGCTGGGAAGAAGAACTTGCTTCTTGCGTTAAATCAGAGTGTGTTTCAGGGATGAGACCTCTGGTCTGAATTTTCCTTCAGAAAAGGAGATACACCCCATGATCTGTGTCTTCTTACAAGCAAGAGTTCATTTCTTGTAAACCAAGTGAATTTTTGCTCAAATGATTTTACACAGTTCTAGAACCCAACAAGATTATCACTATTCACTAAAGAGCAGTTATGTAACAGGAGCTGTGGTCTGTATTAGTTTCATAAGCAGAGTTGAACTACATATGGTCTGTATGAGTAGGAAACACAGTTCTTTTTTTCTGGGCATGCACATGGTTCTTGCTGTATTGGAGATGCTAGAAAGAAGAGCTTGCTTCTTGAGTGAAAACAGAGTGTGTTTCATTGATGAGAACACTGGTCTGCATTTCCCTTCCGAAACGGAGTTAAACCGCGGGATCAGTGTCTTCCTACAAGCAAGAGTTCATTTCTGGTAAACCCATTGAATTTTTGTCTCAAATGGTTTTTTGCAGTTCACAAACCCAACGTGATTCTCACTATTAACTAAAGAGGATATATGTAAGAGGAACTGTGGTTTGAATCAGTTTCATAAGCAGAGTTGAACTACATATGGTCTGTATGATTAGGAAACACAGTTTTTTTTTTTTTCAGGGAATGCTCATGGTTCTTATTGTATGGCAGACTCTGGATAGAAGAGTATGATTCTTGCCTTAAAACAGAGTTTTTTTCAGGGATGAGAACTCTGGTCTGAATTTGCCTTCAGAAACAGAGTTAAACTCCAGGATCTACATCATCCTACAATAAAGAGTTCATTTCTGGTAAACCCAGTGACTTTTGGGCAGAAATGATTTTTTTGCAGTTCACGAACCCAACGCGATTCACACTATTAATTAAAGCGCATTTATGTAAGAGGAGCTGTGGTTTGTGTCAGTTTCATAAGCAGAGTTGAACTACATATTGACCATAGGATTAGGAAATACAGTTATTTTTTCTCGACATTCGCATGGTTCTTGCTGTATTGGAGACGCTGGAAAGAAGAGCTTGCTTCTTGCATGAAAACACATTGTGTTTCATGGATGAGAACACTGGTCTGAATTTACCTTCAAAATCGGAGTTAAAATCCAGGATCTGTGTCTTCCTACATGGAAGAGTTTATTTCTGGTATACCAAGTGAATTTTGGGGTCAAATGAGTTTACACAGTTCAAAAACCCAATGTATTCTAACTATGAAGTAAACAGCATTTATTTAAGAGGTGCTGTGGTTTATATCAGTTTCATAACCGGAGTTGATCTACGTATGGTCTGTATGAGTAGGAAACACAGTTCTTTTTTCTGGGCATGCTCATGGTTCTTACTGTTTTGGAGAAGCTGGAAAGAAGTGGATGATTCTTTCCTTAAAACAGAGTGTTTTTCAGGGATGAGAACTCTTGTCTGAATTTCCCTTCAGAAATGGAGTTAAACCCCAGGATCTGTGTCTTCCTACAAGCAAGAGTTCATTTCTGGTTAACCCAG
Source organism: Onychomys arenicola (assembly GCA_949786405.1). Lineage (NCBI taxonomy): Eukaryota > Metazoa > Chordata > Mammalia > Rodentia > Cricetidae > Onychomys > Onychomys arenicola. Next base: position 459,088 of record CATKUM010000003.1, read on the forward strand.
TTAATTTGGGCCTGAAATGATTTTTCGCAGTTCACGAACCCAACGCGATTCTCACTATTAACTAAAGCGCATTTATGTAAGAGGAGATCTGGTTTGTATCAGTTTCATAAGCAGAGTTGAACTACATATTGTCCATATGAGTAGTAAACACAGTTCTTTTCTTCTGGGCATTCTCATGGTTCTTGCTGTATTGGAGACCCTGGAAAGAAGGGCTTGGTTCTTGCATGAAAACAGAGTGTGTTTCATGGATGAGAACACTGGTCTAAATTTCCCTTCAGAAACGGAGTTAAACCCCAGGATCTGTGTCTTCCTACAAGCAAAGTTCATTTCTGGTTAACCCAGTGAATTTTGGGCTCAAATGATTTTTCGCAGTTCACAAACCCAACGCTATTCTCACTATTAACTAAGGAGCATTTATGTAAGGGGAGCTGTTGTTTGTATCAGTTTCATATGCAGAGTTGAACTACATATGGTCCGTATGAGTAGGAAACACAGTGCATTTTTTGGGGGGCTTGATCATGTTTCTTGATGTATTGTAGCCGCTGGAAAGAAGAGCTTGCTTCTTGCATGAAAACAGAGTGTGTTTCATGGATGAGAACACTCGTCTGAATTTACCTTCAGAATCGGAGTTAAAATCCTGGATCTGTGTCTTCCTACATCGAAGAGTTTATTTCTGTTAAACCAAGTGAATTTTGGGCTCAAATGATTTTACACAGTTCAAAAACCCAATGCGATTCTCACTATTAACTAAACAGCATTTATTTAAGAGATTCTGTGGTTTGTATCAGTTTCATAACCAGAGTTGATGTACATATGGTTTGTATGAGTAGCACACACAGTTCTTTTTTTCAGGGCATGCTCATGGTTATTGCTGTATTGGAGACACTGGAAAGAAGAGTTTGTTTCTTGCTTTAAAACAGAGTGTGTTTCATGGATGAGAATTCTGGTCTAAATTTGCCTTCAGATATGGAGTTAAACCCGAGGATCTGCGTCTTCCTACAAGCAGGAGTACATTTCAGGTAAACCCAGTGAATTTTGGGCTCAAATGATTTTTCGCAGTTCACGAACCAAACGCGATTCTCACTATTAACTAAAGAGCATTTATGTAAGAGGAGCTGTGGTTTGAATTAGTTTCATAAGCAGAGTTGAACTACATATGGTCCGTATGAGTAGGAAACACAGTTCTTTTTTTCTGAAATGCTCATGGTTCTTACTGTATTGGAGACACTAGAAAGAAGAGGATGATTCTTGCCTTAAATCAGAGTTTTTTCAGGGATGAGAACTCTGGTCTGATTTTCCCTTCAGAAACGGAGTTACACACCAGGATCTGTGTCTTCCTACATGGAAGTGTTCATTTCTTTTAAACCAAGTGAATTTTGGGCTCAAATGATTTTACACAGTTCAAAATCCCAATGCGATTCTCACTATTAACTAAACAGTATTTATATAAGCGGTGCTGTGGTTTGTATCAGTTTCATAAGCAGAGTTGATCTAATTATGGTCTGTATGAGTAGGAAACACAGTTCTTTTTTTCAGGGCATGCTCATGGTTCTTGCTGTATTGGAGACGGTGGAAAGGAGAGCTTGCTTCTTGCATTAAAACAGAGTGTGTTTCAAGGATGAGAATTCTGTTCTGAATTTGCCCTTGGAAATGGAGTTAAACCCCATGATCTGTGTCTTCCTACAAGCAAGAGTTCATTTCTGGTAAACCCAGTGAATTTTGGGCTCAAATGATTTTTCGCAATTCACGAACCCAATGCTATTCTCACTATTAACTAAAGCACATTTATGTAAGAGGAGCTGTGGTTTTATCAGTTTCATAAGCAGAGTTGAACTACATATGGTCCGTTTGAGTAGGAAACACAGTTCTTTTTTTCTGGGCATGCTCATGGTTCTTGCTGTATTGGAGACGCTGGAAAGAAGAGATTGCTTCTTGCATTAAAAAAGAGTGTGTTTCATGGATGAGAATTCTGGTCTAAATTTGCCTTCAGATATGGAGTTAAACCCCAGGATCTGCGTCTTCCTACAAGTAGGAGTTCATTTCAGGTAAACCCAGTGAATTTTGGGCTCAAATGATTTTTCGCAGTTCACGAACCCAACGCGATTCTCACTATTAACTAAAGAGCATTTATGTAAGAGGAGCTGTGGTTTGAATTAGTTTCATAAGCAGAGTTGAACTACATATGGTCCATATGAGTAGGAAACACAGTTCTTTTTTTCTGGGCATGCTCTTGTTTCTTACTGTCTTGGAGAAGCTGGAAAGAAGAGTATGATTCTTGCCTTAAAACAGAGTGTTTTTCAGGGATGAGAACTCTGGGCTGAATTTGCCTTCAGAAATTGAGTTAAACCCCAGGATTTGTGTCTTAATACAAGCAAGAGTTCATTTCTGGTAAACCCAGTGAATTTTGGCCTGAAATGATATTTCACAGTTCAGGAACCCAACATGATTCTCACTATTAACTAAAGAGTATTTATGAAAGAGGAGCTGTTGTCTGTATCAGTTTCATAAGCAGAGTTGAAGTACATATGGTCTGTATTAGTAGAAAACACAGTTCTTTTTTTTGGGCATGCTCATGCTTCTTGATGTATTGGAGACGCTGGAAAGAAGAGCTTGCTTCTTGCATGAAAACAGAGTGTGTTTCATGGATGAGAACACTGGTCTGAATTTACCTTCAGAATCGTAGTTAAAATCCAGGATCTGTGTCTTCCTACATGGAAGAGTTAATTTCTGTTAACCAATTGAATTTTGGGCTCAAATGATTTTACACAGTTCAAAAACCCAATGCGATTCTCACTATTAACTAAACAGCATTTATTTAAGAGGTGCTGTGGTTTGTTTCAGTTTCATAACCAGAGTTGATCTACATATGGTCTGTATGAGTAGCACACACAGTACTTTTTTTCAGGGCATGCTCATGGTTCTTGCTGTATTGGAGACAGTTGAAAGAAGAGCTTGCTTCTTGCAGTAAAACAGAGTGTGTTTCATGGATGAGAATTCTGTTCTGAATTTGCCTTCGGAAACTGAGTTAAACCCCATGATCTTTGTCTTCCTACAAGCAGGAGTTCATTTAATGTAAACCCAGTGAATTTGGGTTTCAAATGATTTTTCGCAGTTCACGAACCAAACGAGATTCTCACTATTCACTAAAGAGCTTTTTTGTAAGAGAAGCTGTGGTTTGAATTAGTTTCATAAGCAGAGTTGAACTACATATGGTCCGTATGAGTAGGAAACACAGTTCATTTTTTCTGGGAATGCTCATGGTTCTTACTATATTGGAGACGCTAGATAGAAGAGGATGATTCTTGCCTTAAAACAGAGTTTTTTCAAGGATGAGAACTCTGGTCTGAATTTGTCTTCAGAACCAGAGTTAAACCCCAGGATCTGTGTCTTCCTACAAGCAAGAGTTCATTTCAGGTAAACCCAGTGAATTTTGGGCTGAAATGATTTTTAGCCATTCACGAACATAACATGATTCTCACTATTAACAAAAGAGCATTTATGAAAGAGAAGCTGTTGTTTGTATCAGTTTTATAAGCAAAGTTGAACTACATATGGTCTGTATGAGTAGAAAACACAGTTCTTTCCTCTCGGCATTCTCATGGTTCTTGCTGTATTGGAGACGGTGGAAAGAAGAGCTTGCTTCTTGCATTAAAACAGAGTGTGTTTCAAGGATGAGAATTCGGTTCTGAATTTGCATTTGGAAATGGACTTAAACCCCATGATCTGTGTCTTCCTACAAGCAAGAGTTCATTTCTGGTAAACCCAGTGATTTTTGGGTTCAAATGATTTTTCGCAATTCACGAACCCAACATGATTCTCACTATTAACTAAAGCACAATTATGTAAGAGGAGCTGTGGTTTGTATCAGTTTCATAAGCAGAGTTGAACTACATATGGTCCATATGAGTAGGAAACACAGTTCTTTTTTTCTGGGCATGCTTATGGTTCTTGCTGTATTTGAGACGCTGCAAAGAAGAGCTTGCTTCTTGCATTAAAATAGACTGTGTTTCATGGATGAGAACTCTGGTCTGTATTTCCCTTCAGAAATGGAGGAAAACCCATGATAGTTGTCTTCCTACAGGCACGAGATCATTTCTGTTAAACCAAGTGAATTTTCAGCTCAAATGATTTTACACAGTTCTAGAACCCAACGCGATTATCACTATTACCTAAAGAGCATTTATGTAACAGGAGCTGTGGTCTGTATCATTTCAGAAGCAGAGTTGAACTACATATGGACTGTATGAGTAGGGAACACAGTTCTTTTTTTCTGGGAATGCTCATGTTTCTTACTGTATTGGAGACGCTAGATAGAAGAGGATGATTCTTGCCTTAAAACAGATTTTTTGGGATGAGAACTCTGGTCTGAATTTGCCTTCAGAAACAGAGTTAAACTCCAGGATCTACATCATCCTACAATAAAGAGTTCATTTCTGGTAAACCCAGTGACTTTTGGGCAGAAATGATTTTTTTGCAGTTCACGAACCCAACGCGATTCACACTATTAATTAAAGCGCATTTATGTAAGAGGAGCTGTGGTTTGTGTCAGTTTCATAAGCAGAGTTGAACTACATATTGACCATAGGATTAGGAAATACAGTTATTTTTTCTCGACATTCGCATGGTTCTTGCTGTATTGGAGACGCTGGAAAGAAGAGCTTGCTTCTTGCATGAAAACACATTGTGTTTCATGGATGAGAACACTGGTCTGAATTTACCTTCAAAATCGGAGTTAAAATCCAGGATCTGTGTCTTCCTACATGGAAGAGTTTATTTCTGTTAAACCAAGTGAATTTTGGGCTCAAATGATTTTACACATTTCAAAAATCCAATGCGATTCTCACTATTAACTAAACAGCATTTATTTACGCAGTGCTGTGGTTTTTATCAGTTTCATAACCAGAGTTGATCTACATATGGTCTGTATGAGTAGGAAACACAGTTCTTTTTTTCAGAGCATGCTCATGGTTCTTGCTGTATTGGAGACGCTGGAAAGAATAGCTTGCTTCTTGCATGAAAACAGAGTGTGTTTCATGGATGAGAACACTGGTCTGAATTTACCTTCAGAATCGGAGTTAAACCCCAGGATCTGTGTCTTCCTACAAGCAGGAGTTCATTTCATGTAAACCCAGTGAATTTGGGTCTCAAATGATTTTTCGCAGTTCACGAACCAAACGCGATTCTCACTATTCACTAAAGGGCATTTATGTAAGAGAAGCTGTGGTTTGAATTTGTTTCATAAGCAGAGTTGAACTACATATGTTCCGTATGAGTAGGAAACACAGTTCATTTTTTCTGGGAATGCTCATGGTTCTTACTATATTGGAGACTCTAGATAGAAGAGGATGATTCTTGCCTTAAAACAGAGTTTTTTCAAGGATGAGAACTCTGTTCTGAATTTGTCTTCAGAACCAGAGTTAAATCCCAGGATATGTGTCTTCCTACAAGCAAGAGTTAATTTCAGGTAAACCCAGTGAATTTTGGGCAGAAATGATTTTTTTGCAGTTCACGAACCCAACGCGATTCTCATTATTAACAAAAGCGCATTTATGTAAGAGGAGCTGTGGTTTGTATCAGTTTCATAAGCAGAGTTGAACTACATATTGAACATATGAGTAGGAAATACAGTTATTTTTTTCTCAACATTTGCATGGTTCTTGCTGTATTGGAGACACTGGAAATAAGGGCTTGTTTCTTGCATGAAAACACAGTGTGTTTCATGGATGAGAACACTGGTCTGAATTTACCTTCAGAATCGGAGTTAAAATCCAGGATCTGTGTCTTCCTAAATGGAAGAGTTTATTTCTGTTAAACCAAGTGAATTTTGGGCTCAATTGATTTTACACAGTTCAAAAACCCAATGCTGTATTGGAGAAGCTAGATAGAAGAGGATGATTCTTGCCTTAAAACAGATTTGTCAGGGATGAGAATTCTCGTCTGAATTTGCCTTCAGAAACAGAGTTAAACCCCAGGATCTGTGTCTTCCTACAAGAAAGAGTTTATTTCTGGTAAACCCAGTGAATTTGGGCTGAAATTATTTTTTTGCAGTTCACGAACCCAACGCGATTCTCACTATTAACTAAAGGGCATTTATGTAAGAGGAGCTGTGGTTTGTATCAGTTTCATAAGCAGAGTTGAACTACAAATGGTCTGTATGAGTAGAAAACACAGTACTTTTTTTCAGGGCATGCTCATGGTTCTTGCTGAATTGGAGACAGTGGAAAGAAGAGCTTGCTTCTTGCATTAAAACACAGTGTGTTTCATGGAAGAGAATTCTGTTCTGAATTTGCCTTCGGAAATGGAGTTAAACCCCAGGATCTGTGTCTTCCTACAAGCAGGAGTTCATTTCATGTAAACTCAGTGAATTTGGGGCTCAAATGATTTTTTGCAGTTCACGAAACAAATGCGATTCCCACTATTAACTAAAGAGCATTTATGTAAGAGGAGCTGTGGTTTGTATCAGTTTCATAAGCAGAGTTGAACTACGTATGGTCTTTATGAGTAGAAACCACAGTTCTTTTTTCAGGGCATGCTCATTGTTCTTGAGTATTTTATATTCTGGAAAGTATGCTTGCTTCTCGCGTTAAAGCAGAGTGTGTTTTTGGGATGAGAACTCTGGTCTTAATTTCCCTTCAGAAACGGAGTTACACCCCAGGATCTGTGTCTTCCTACATGGAAGAGTTCATTTCTTTTAAACCAAGTAAATTTTGGGCTCAAATGATTTTACACAGTTCAAAATCCCAATGTGATTCTCACTATTAACTAAACAGTATTTATATAAGCGGTGCTGTGGTTTGTATCAGTTTCATAAGCAGAGTTGATCTGCATATGGTGCGTATGAGTAGGAAACACAGTTCTTTTTTTCAGGGCCTGCTCATGGTTCTTGCTGTATTGGAGACTGTGGAAGGAAGAGCTTGCTTCTTGCATTAAAAAGAGTGTGTTTCAACGATGAGAATTCGGTTGTGAATTTGACTTTGGAAATGGAGGTAAACCCCATGATCTGTGTCTTCCTACAAGCAAGAGTTCATTTCTGGTATACCCATTGAATTTTGTGCTGAAATGATTTTTCAGCATTCATGAACATAACGTGATTCTCACTATTAACTAAAGAACATTTATGTAAGAGGAGCTGTGGTTTGTATCAGTTTCATAAGCAGAGTTGAACTACATATGGTCTTTATGAGTAGAAAACACAGTTCTTTTTTCAGGGCATGCTCATTGTTCTTGAGTATTTTATATTCTGGAAAGAATGCTTGCTTCTTGCGTTAAAGCAGAGTGTGTTTTAGGGATGAGAACTCTGGTCTTAATTTCCCTTCAGAAACGGAGTTACACCCCAGGATCTGTGTCTTCCTACAAGGAAGAGTTCATTTCTTTTAAACCAAGTGAATTTTGGGCTGAAATGAGTTTACACAGTTCAAAAACCCAATGCGATTCTCACTATTAACTAAACAGTATTTATTTAAGCAGTGCTGTGGTTTGTATCAGTTTCATAAGCAGATTTGATCTACATATGGTGCGTATGAGTAGGAAACACAGTTATTTTTTCTCGACATTTGCATGGTACTTGCTGTATTGGAGACGCTGGAAAGAAGAGCTTGCTTATTGCATAAAAACACAGTGTGTTTCATGGATGAGAACACTGGTCTCAATTTACCTTCAGAATCAGAGTTAAAATCCAGGATCTGTGTCTTCCTACATGGAAGAGTTTATTTCTGTTAAACCAAATGAATTTTGGGCTCAGATGATTTTACACAGTTCAAAAACACAATGCGATTCTCACTATTAACTAAACAGCATTTATTTAAGCGGTGCTGTTGTTTGTATCAGTGAGAATAGCGTTGGCTTCATGAACTGCGAAAAATCATTTCAGCCCAAAATTCACTGGGTTTACCAGAAATGAACTCTTGCTTTTAGGAAGACACTGATCCTGGGGTTTAACTCCGTTTCTGAAGGCAAATTCAGAGCAGAGTTCTCATCACTGAAAAAAACTCAGTTTTAAGGCAAGAATCATCCTCTTCTATGCAGCGTCTCTAATACAGTAAGATATGTGAGCATTCCCAGAAAAAAAGAACTGTGTTTCCCACTCATACAAACCATAAGTAGTTAAACTCTGATTATGAAACTGATACAAACCACTCCTCCTCTTACATAAATGCTCTTTAGTTAATAGTGAGAATCACGTTGGGTTCGTGAACTGCGAAAAATCATTTCAGCCCAAAATTCACTGGGTTTACCAGAAATGAACTCTTGCTTTTAGGAAGAAACAGATCCTGGGGTTTAACTCCGTTTCTGAAGGCAAATTCTGACCAGAATTCTCAACCCTGAAAAACACTCTGTTTTAAGGCAAGAATCATTATCTTCTTTCCAGCGTCTCCTATATAGTAAGAACTATGAGCATACCCAGAAAAAAATACTGGGTTTGCTACTCATAAGGACCATATGTAGATCAACTCTGCATATGGAATGATTCAGACCCAAGCTCCTCTTACATAATTGCTCTTTAATTAATAGAGATAATCGCGATGGGTTATAGAACTGAGTAAAGTCATTTGAGCCGAAAATTCACTTTGTTTACCACAAATGAACTCTTGCTGGTAGGAAGACAGAGATCATGGGGTTTAACTCCGTTTGTGAAGGAAAATTCAGACCAAGTTCTCATCCATGAAACACACCCTGTTTTAATGCAAGAAGGAAGCTCTTCTTTCCAATGTCTCCAATACAGCAAGAACCATGAGCATGGCCTGAAAAAAAGAACTGTATTTCCTATTTATACGGACCATATGTAGTTAACTCTGCTTATGAAACTGATACAGACCACACCTCCACTTACATAAATGCTCTTTAGTTAATAGTGAGAATGGTGTTGGGTTAGTGAACTGAGAAAAATCATTTGAGCCCAAAAATCACTGGGTTTACCAGAAATAAACTCATGCTTGTAGGAAGACACAGATCCTGTGGTTTAACTCTGTTTCTGAAGGCAAATTCAGAGCAGAGTTCTCATCACTGAAAAAAACTCAGTTTTAAGACAAGAATCTTCCTCTTCTATGCAGCGTCTCCAATACAGTAAGATATATGAGCATTCCCAGAAAAAAAGAACTGTGTTTCCTACTCATACAAACCATATGTAGTTAAACTCTGATTATGAAACTGATACAAACCACTGCTCCTCTTACATAAATGCTCTTTAGTTAATAGTGAGAATCACATTGGTTTCGTGAACTGCGAAAAATCATTTAAGCCCAAAATTTACTGGGTTTACCAGAACTGAACTCTTGCTTGTTAGGAAGACACGTATCCCCGGGTTTAACTTCGTTTCTGAAGGGAAATACAGACCAGAGCTCTCATCCCTGAAACACACTCTGTTTTAACGAAGAAGCAAGCACTTCTTTCCAGAGTCTAAAATACAGCAAGGACCATGAGTATGGCCTTAAAAAAAAGAACTGTGTTTCCTATTCATACTGACCTTATGTAGTTCAACTCTGCTTATGAAACTGATACAGACTACACCTCCTCTTACATAAATGCTCTTTAGTTAATAGTGAGAATAGCGTTGGGTTCGTGATCTCATAAAATAATTTCAGCCCAAAATTCACTGGGTTTACCATAAATGAACTCTTGCTTGTAGGAAGACACAGATCCTGCGGTTTAACGCCGTTTCTGAAGGGAAATTCAGACCAGAATTCTCATCCCTGAATAACACTCTGTTTTAAGGCATGAATCATCCTCTTCTTTCCAGGGTCTCCAATACAGTAAGAACCATGAGCATGCCAATAAAAAAAGAACTGTGTTTCCTACTCATACGGACCATATGTGTCAACCTCTGCTTATGAAACTGATACAGACCACAGCTCCTCTTACATAAATGCTGTTTAGTTAATAGTGATAATCGAGTTGTGTTCTAGAACTGTGTAAAGTCATTTGAGCAGAAAATTCACTTTGTTTACCAGAAATGAACTCTTGCTGGTAGGAAGACACAGATCATGGGGTTTAACTCCGTTTGTGAAGGGAAATTCAGACCAGAGTTCTCATCCATGAAACACACCCTGTTTTAATGCAAGAAGCAAGCTCCTCTTTGCAGTGTCTCCAATACAGCAAAAACCATGAGAATGCCGTGAAAAAAAGAACTGTGTTACGTACTCATATGGACCATATGTAGTTCAACTCTGCTTATGAAACTGATACAAACCACAGCTCCTCTTACATAATTGCTCTTTAGATAATAGTGAGAATCTGTTTGGGTTGGTTAACTGTGAAAAATTATATGAGCCCAAAATTCACTTGCTTTACCAGAAATGAACTCTTGCTTGTAGGAAGACACAGATCCTTGGGTTTAACTCCGTTTCTGATGGGAAATTCAGAACAGAATTCTCAAACCTGAAACACACTCTGCTTTAACGCAAGAAGCAAGCTCTACTTTCCAGAGTCTAAAATACAGCAAGAACCATGAGAATGCCCTGAAAAAAAGAAATGTGTTTCCTACTCATAGGGACCATACATAGTTAAACTCTGCTTATGAAACTGATACAAACAACAGCTCCACTTACATAAATGCTCTTTAGTTAATAGTGAGAATCGCGTTGGCTTCATGAACTGCGAAAAATCATTACAGCCCACAATTCACTAGGTTTACCAGAAATGAACTCTTGATTTTAGGAAGACACCGATCATGGGGTTTAACTCCGTTTCTGAAGGCAAATTCAGTGCAGAGTTCTCATCACTGAAAAAAACTCAGTTTTATGGCAAGAATCATCCTCTTCTATCCAGCATCTCCAATACAGTAAGATGTATGAGCATTGCCAGAAAAAATGAACTGTGTTTCCTACTCATACAAACTATAAGTACTTAAACTCTGATTATGAAACTGATTCAAACCACAGCTCCTCTTACATAAATCCTCTTTAGTTATAGTGAGAATTGGTTTGGGTTGGTGAACTCTGAAAAATCATTTGAGCCCAAAAATCACTTGCTTTACCAGAAATGAACTCTTGCTTATAGGAAGACACAGATCCTGGGGTTTAACTCCGTTTGTGAAGGAAAATTCAGACCAGAATTCTCATCCCTGAAAAAGGCTCTGTTTTAAGGCATGTATCATCCTCTTCTTTCCAGGGTCTCCAATACAGTAAGAACCATGAGCATGCCAAGGAAAAAGGAACTGTGTTTCCTATTCATACGGACCATATGTAGTCCACCTCTGCTTATGAAACTGATAAAGACCACAGCTCTTCTTACATAAATGTTCTTTAGTTAATAATGATAATCGTGTTGGGTTCTAGAACTGTGTAAAATCATTTGAGTAGAAAATTTACTTGGTTTACCAGAAATGAAAACTTGCTTGTAGGAAAACACAGAACATGGAGTTTAACTCCGTTTCTGCAGGGAAATTCAGACCAAAGTTCTCATCCATGAAAAACACTATGTTTTAAGGCAAGAATCATCCTCTTCTTTCCAGGCTCTTCAATATAGTAAGAAACATGAGAATGCCTAGAAAAAAAAGAACTGTGTTTCCTACAAATACGGACCATATGTAGTTCAACTCTGCTTATGAAACTGATACAAACCACAGCGCCACTAACAAAAATGCTCTTTAGTTAATAGTGAGAATCTCGTTGGGTTCGTGAACTGCGAAAAATCATTTGATCCCAAAATTTACTGGGTTAACCAGAAATGAACTCTTGCTTGTAGGAAGACACAGATCCTAGGGTTTAACTATGTTTCTGAAGGGAAATTCAGACCAGAGTTCTCATCCCTGAAACACACTCTGTTTTAACGCAAGAAGCAAGCTCTTCTTTCCAGAGTCTAAAATACAGCAAGAACCATGAGCATGCCGAGAAAAAAAGAACTGTGTTTCCTACTCATACAGACCATATGTAGTTCAACTCTGCTTATGAAACTGATACAAACCACAGCTCCTGTTAAATAAATCCTCTTTAGTTAATAGTGAGAAGAGTGTAGGGTTCGTGAACTGCGAAAAATCATTGGAGCCCAAAATTCACTGGGTTTACCAGAAATGAACTCTTGCTTGTAGGAAAACACAGATCCTGGGGTTTAACTCCGTTTCTGCAGGGAAATTAAGACCAGAGTTCTCATCCCTGAAACACAATCTGTTTTAACGAAGAAGCAAGATCTTCTTTCCAGAGACTAAAATCCTGCAAGAATGATGAGCATTGCCTAAAAAAAAGAACTGTGTTTCCTATTCATACGGACCATATGTAGTTCAACTCTGCTTATGAAACTGATAAAGACCATGCCTCCTCTTTATAATTACTCTTTATTTAATAGTGAGAATAGCGTTGGGTTTTTGAACTGCGAAAAATCATTTGAGCTCAAATTTCACTGGGTTTACCAGAACTGAAACACAATCTGTTTTAACGAAGAAGCAAGATCTTCTTTCCAGAGACTAAAATTGTTCAAGAACCATGAGCATTGCCTAAAAAAAAAAAAAAACTCTTTCCTATTCATACGGATCATATGTAGTTCAACTCTGCTTATGAAACTGGTAAAGACCATGCCTACTCTTACATAAATGCTCTTTAGTTAATAGTGAGAATCATGTTGGGTTCGTGAACTGCGAAAAATCATTAGATCCCAAAATTCACTGCTTTTACCAAACATGTACTCTTGCTTGTAGGAAGACACTGATCCTTGGGTTTAACTCCGTTTCTGAAGGCAAATTCAGACCAGAGTTCTCATCCCTGAAAAACACTCTGTTTTAAGGCAAGAATCATCCTCTTCTTTCCAGTGTCTCCAATATAGTAAGAAACATGAGCATGCCCAGAAAAAAAGAACTGTGTTTCCGACTAATACAGACCATATGTATTTCAACTCTGCTTATGAAACTGATACAAACCACAGCGCCTCTTACATAATTCCTCTTTAGTCAATAGTGATAATAGAGTAGGGTTCGTGAACTGCGAAAAATCATTTGAGACCTAAATTCACCTGGTTTACCAGAAATGAACTCTTGCTTGTAGGAAGACAGAGATCCTGGGTTTAAATCCGTTTCTGAAGGGAAATTCAGACCACTGTTCTCATCCCTGAAAAACACTCTGTTATAAGGCAAGAATCATCCTCTTCTTTCCAGCGTCTCCAATATAGTAAGATACATGAGCATTCCCTAAAAAAAAGAACTGTGTTTCATACTCATACGCACCATATGTAGTTCAACTCTGCTTATGAAACTGATACAAACCACAGCTCCTCTAACAAAAATGCTCTTTAATTAATAGTGAGAATCTCGTTGAGTTCGTGAACTGCGAAAAATCATTTGAGCCCAAAATTCACTGGGTTAACCAGAAAAGAACTCCTTCTTGTAGGAAGACACAGATCCTGGGGTTTAACTCTGTTTCTGAAGGGAAATTCAGACCAGAGTTCTCATCCCTGAAACTCACTCTGTTTTAACGCAAGAAGCAAGCTCTTCTTTCCAGAGTCTAAAATACAGCAAGAACCATGAGCATGCCCTGAAAAAAAGAACTGTGTTTCCTACACATACGGACAATATGTAGTTCAACTCTGCTAATGAAACTGATACAGACCACACCTCCTCTTACATAATTACTCTTTATTTAATAGTGAGAATAGCGTTGAGTTTCTGAACTGCGAAAAATCATTTGAGACCAAAATTCACTGGGTTTACCAGAACTGAACTCTTGCTTGTAGGAAAACAGAGATCCTGGGGTTTAAATCCATTTCTGAAGGGAAATTCAGACCACTGTTCTCATCCCTGAAAAAAAATCTCTTTTAAGGCAAGAATCATCCTCTTCTTTCCAGCGTCTCCAATATAGTAAGAAACTTGAGCATTCCCTGAGAAAAAGAACTGTGTTTCCTACTCATAGGCACCATATGTAGTTCAACTCTGCTTATGAAACTGATACAGACCATGCCTCCTCTTACATAAATGCTCTTTAGTTAATACTGAGAATCATGTTGGGTTCGTGAACTGCGAAAAATCATTAGAGCCCAAAATTCACTGGGTTTACCAAACATAAACTCTTGCTTGTAGTAAGACACGGATCCTGGTGTTTAACTCCGATTCAAAGGCAAATTCAGACCAGAGTTCTCATCCCTGATAAACTCTCTGTTTTAAGGCAAGAATCATCCTCCTCTTTCCAGCGTCTCCAATATATTAAGAAACATGAGCATGCCCAGAAAAAAAGAACTGTGTTTCCGACTAATACAGACCATATGTATTTCAACTCTGCTTATGAAACTGATACAAACCACAGCGCCTCTTACATAATTCCTCTTTAGTCAATAGTGAGAATAGCGTAGGGTTCGTGAACTGCGAAAAACCATTTGAGACCTAATTTCACCTGGTTTACCAGAAATGATCTCTTGCTTGTAGGAAGACACAGATCCTGGGGTTTAACTTTGTTTCTGAAGGGAAATTCAGACCAGAGTTATCATCCATGAAACACACCTATTTTAATGCAAGAAGCAAGCTCTTCTTTCCAGCTTCACCAATACAGCAAGAACCATGAGCATGCCCTGAAAAAAAGAACTGGGTTTCCTACTCATACGGACCATATGTAGTTCAACTCTGCTGATGAAACTGATACAAACCACGGCCCCTCTTACATAAATGCTCTTTAGTTAATAGTGAGAATCGTGTTGGGTTCGTGAACTACAAAAAATCATTTGAGCTCAAAATTCACTCGGTTATCCAGAAATGAACTCTTGCTTGTAGGAAGACACAGATCCTGTGGTTTAACTCCATTTCTGATGGGAAATTCAGACCAGAGTTCTCATCCCTGAAACACACTCTGTTTTATCACAAGAAGCAAGCTCTTCTTTCCAGAGTCTAAAATATAGCAAGAAACATGAGCATGCCCTTAAAAAAATAACTGTATTTCCTACTCATAAGAAACATATGTAGTTCCACTCTGCTTATGAAACTGATACAAACCACGGCTCCTCTTTCATAAATACTATTTAGTTAATAGTGAGAATCATGTTTGGTTCGTGAACTGCGAAAAAATCATTTGAGCCCAAAATTCCCTGGGTTTACCAGAAATGAACTCTTGTTTGTAGCAAGACACAGATCCTGGGGTTTAACTCCGTTCTGAAGGCAAATTCAGACCAGAGTTCTCATCCCTGAAAAACACTCAGTTTTAAGGCAATTATCATCCTCTTCTTTCCAGCGTCTCCAATATATTAAGAAACATGAGCATGCCCAGAAAAAAAGAACGGTGTTTCAGACTAATACAGACCATATCTATTTCAACTCTGCTTATGAAACTGATACAAACCACAGCGCCTCTTACATAATTCCTCTTTAGTCCATAGTGAGAATAGCGTAGGGTTCCTGAACTGCGAAAAATCATTTGAGACCTAAATTCACCTGGTTTACCAGAAATGAACTCTTGCTTGTAGGAAGACACAGATCCTGGGGTTTAACTTTGTTTCTGAAGGGAAATTCAGACCAGAGTTCTCATCCCTGAAACTCACTCTGTTTTAACGCAAGAAGCAAGCTCTTCTTTCCAGAGTCTAAAATACAGCAAGGACAATGAGCATGCCCTGAAAAAAAGAACTGTGTTTCCTACACATACGGACCATATGTAGTTCAACTCTACTTATGAAATGATACAGACCAGAGCTCCTCTTACATAAATGCTCTTTATTTAATAGTGATAATCGCGTTGGCTTCTAGTACTGTGTAAAGTCATTTGAGCCGAAAATTCACTTGGTTTACCAGAAATGAACTCTTGCTGGTAGTAAGATACATGGTGTTTAACTCCGTTTGTGAAGGGAAATTCAGACCAGAGTTCTCATCCATGAAACACACCTATTTTAATGCGAGAAGCAAGCTCTTCTTTCCAGCTTCACCAATACAGCAAGAACCATGAGCATGACCTGAAAAAAAGAACTGTGTTTCCTACTCATATGGACCATTTGTACTTCAACTCTGCTTATGAAACTGATACAAACCAGAGCCCCTCTTAGATAAATGCTCTTTAGTTAATAGTGAGAATCGTGTTGGGTTCGTAAACTGCAAAAAATCATTTGAGCCCAAAATTCACTGGGTTAACCAGAAATGAACTCTTGCTTGTAGGAAGTCACAGATCCTGTGGTTTAATTCCATTTCTGAAGGGAAATTCAGACCAGTGTTCTCATCCCAGAAACACACTCTGTTTTATCGCAAGAAGCAAGCTCTTCTTTCCAGAGTCTAAAATACAGCAAGAAACATGAGCATGCCCTTAAAAAAATAACTGTATTTCCTACTCATAAGAAACATATGTAGTTCAACTCTGCTTATGAAACTGATACAAACCACAGCTCCTCTTACATAAATGCTATTTAGTTAATAATGAGAATCATCTTTGGTTCGTGAACTGCGAAAAAATCATGTGAGCCCAAAATTCCCTGGGTTCACCAGAAAGGAACTCTTGCTTGTAGGAAGACACAGATCCTGAGGTTTAACTGTGTTTCTGAAGGGACATTCAGACCAGAGTTCTCATCCCTGAAACTCACTCTGTTTTATCACAAGAAGCAAGCTCTTCTTTCCAGAGTCTAAAATATAGCAAGAAACATGAGCATGCCCTTAAAAAAATAACTGTATTTCCTACCCATAAGAAACATATGTAGTTCAACTCTACTTATGAAACTGATACAGACCACACCTCCTCTTTATAATTACTCTTTATTTAATAGTGAGAATAGCGTTGGGTTTTTGAACTGCGAAAAATCATTTGAGCCCAAATTTCACTGGGTTTACCAGAACTGAAACACAATCTGTTTTAACGAAGAAGCAAGATCTTCTTTCCAGAGACTAAAATTGTTCAAGAACCATGAGCATTGCCTAAAAAAAAAAAAAAAACTCTTTCCTATTCATACGGATCATATGTAGTTCAACTCTGCTTATGAAACTGGTAAAGACCATGCCTACTCTTACATAAATGCTCTTTAGTTAATAGTGAGAATCATGTTGGGTTCGTGAACTGCGAAAAATCATTAGATCCCAAAATTCACTGCTTTTACCAAACATGTACTCTTGCTTGTAGGAAGACACTGATCCTTGGATTTAACTCCATTTCTGAAGGCAAATTCAGACCAGAGTTCTCATCCCTGAAAAACACTCTGTTTTAAGGCAAGAATCATCCTCTTCTTTCCAGTGTCTCCAATATAGGAAGAAACATGAGCATGCCCAGAAAAAAAGAACTGTGTTTCCCACTAATACAGACAATATGTATTTCAACACTGCTTATGAAACTGATACAAACCACAGCTCCTCTTACATAAATCCTCTTTAGTCAATAGTGAGAATAGCGTAGGGTTCGTGAACAGCGAAAAATCATTTGAGACCTAAATTCACCTTGTTTACCAGAAATGAACTCTTGCTTGTAGGAAGACAGAGATCCTGGGGTTTAAATCCGTTTCTAAAGGGAAATTCAGACCACTGTTCTCATCCCTGAAAAACACTCTGTTATAAGGCAAGAATCATCCTCTTCTTTCCAGCGTCTCCAATATAGTAAGAAACATGAGCATTCCCTAAAAAAAAGAACTGTGTTTCATACTCATACGCACCATATGTAGTTCAACTCTGCTTATGAAACTGATACAAACCACAGCTCCTCTAACAAAAATGCTCTTTAATTAATAGTGAGAATCTCGTTGAGTTCGTGAACTGCGAAAAATCATTTGAGCCCAAAATTCACTGGGTTAACCAGAAAAGAACTCCTTCTTGTAGGAAGACACAGATCCTGGGGTTTAACTCCGTTTCTGAAGGGAAATTCAGACCAGAGTTCTCATCCCTGAAACACACTCTGTTTTAACGCAAGAAGCAAGCTCTTCTTTCCAGAGTTTAAATACAGCAAGAACCATGAGCATGCCCTGAAAAAAAGAACTGTGTTTCCTACACATACGGACCATATGTAGTTCAACTCTGCTTATGAAATGATACAGACTACAGCTTCTCTTACATAAATGCGCTTTATTTAATAGTGATAATCGCATTGGGTTCTAGTACTGTGTAAAGTCATTTGAGCCGAAAATTCACTTGGTTTACCAGAAATGAACTCTTGCTGGTAGGAAGACACAGATCCTGTGGTTTAACTCCATTTATGAAGGGAAATTCAGACCAGAGTTCTCATCCCTGAAACAGACTCTGTTTTATCGCAAGAAGCAAGCTCTTCTTTCCAGAGTCTAAAATACAGCAAGAAACATGAGCATGCCCTTAAAAAAATAACTGTATTTCCTACTCATAAGAACCATAAGTAGTTCACCTCTGCTTATGAAACTGATACAAACCACCGCTCCTCTTACATAAATGCTATTTAGTTAATAGTGAGAATCATGTTGGGTTCGTGAACTGTGACAAAATCATTTGAGCCCAAAATTCCCTGGCTTTACCAGATATGAACTCTTGCTTGTAGGAAGACACAGATCCTGGGGTTTAACTCCGTTTCCGAAGGCAAATTCAGACCAGAGATCTCATCCATGAAAAACACTATGTTTTAAGGCAAGAATCATCCTCTTCTTTCCAGTGTCTTCAATATAGAAAGAAACATTAGAATGCCTAGAAAAAAAAGAACTGTGTTTCCTACAAATATGGACCATATGTAGTTCAACGCTGTTTATGAAACTGACACAAACCACAGCTCCTCTTACATAAATCCTCTTAAGTTAATAGTGAGAATAGCTCAGGGTTCGTGAACTGCGAAAAATCATTGGAGCCCAAAATTCACTGTGTTTACCAGAAATGAACTCTTGCTTGTAGGAAGACACAGATCCTGGGGTTTAACTTTGTTTCTGAAGGGAAATTCAGACCAGAGTTATCATCCATGAAACACACCTATTTTAATGCAAGAAGCAAGCTCTTCTTTCCAGCTTCACCAATACAGCAAGAACCATGAGCATGCCCTGAAAAAAAGAACTGTGTTTCCTACTCATACGGACCATATGTAGTTCAACTCTGCTGATGAAACTCATACAAACCACGGCCCCTCTTACATAAATGCTCTTTAGTTAATAGTGAGAATCGTGTTGGGTTCGTGAACTACAAAAAATCATTTGAGCCCAAAATTCACTCGGTTAACCAGAAATGAACTCTTGCTTGTAGGAAGACACAGATCCTGTGGTTTAACTCCATTTCTGATGGGAAATTCAGACCAGAGTTCTCATCCCTGAAACACACTCTGTTTTATCACAAGAAGCAAGCTCTTCTTTCCAGAGTCTAAAATATAGCAAGAAACATGAGCATGCCCTTAAAAAAATAACTGTATTTCCTACCCATAAGAAACATATGTAGTTCAACTCTACTTATGAAACTGATACAGACCACACCTCCTCTTTATAATTACTCTTTATTTAATAGTGAGAATAGCGTTGGGTTTTTGAAATGCGAAAAATCATTTGAGCCCAAATTTCACTGGGTTTACCAGAACTGAAACACAATCTGTTTTAACGAAGAAGCAAGATCTTCTTTCCAGAGACTAAAATTGTTCAAGAACCATGAGCATTGCCTAAAAAAAAAAAAAAAAAAAAAACTCTTTCCTATTCATACGGATCATATGTAGTTCAACTCTGCTTATGAAACTGGTAAAGACCATGCCTACTCTTATATAAATGCTCTTTAGTTAATAGTGAGAATCATGTTGGGTTCGTGAACTGCGAAAAATCATTAGATCCCAAAATTCACTGCTTTTACCAAACATGTACTCTTGCTTGTAGGAAGACACTGATCCTTGGGTTTAACTCCGTTTCTGAAGGCAAATTCAGACCAGAGTTCTCATCCCTGAAAAACACTCTGTTTTAAGGCAAGAATCATCCTCTTCTTTCCAGTGTCTCCAATATAGTAAGAAACATGAGCATGCCCAGAAAAAAAGAACTGTGTTTCCCACTAATACAGACAATATGTATTTCAACACTGCTTATGAAACTGATACAAACCACAGCTCCTCTTACATAAATCCTCTTTAGTCAATAGTGAGAATAGCGTAGGGTTCGTGAACAGCGAAAAATCATTTGAGGCCTAAATTCACCTTGTTTACCAGAAATGAACTCTTGCTTGTAGGAAGACAGAGATCCTGGGGTTTAAATCCGTTTCTAAAGGGAAATTCAGACCACTGTTCTCATCCCTGAAAAACACTCTGTTATAAGGCAAGAATCATCCTCTTCTTTCCAGCGTCTCCAATATAGTAAGAAACATGAGCATTCCCTAAAAAAAAGAACTGTGTTTCATACTCATACGCACCATATGTAGTTCAACTCTGCTTATGAAACTGATACAAACCACAGCTCCTCTAACAAAAATGCTCTTTAGTTAATAGTGAGAATCGCGTTGAGTTCGTGAACTGCGAGAAAATCATTTGAGCCCAAAATTCACTGGGTTAACCAAAAATGAACTCTTGCTGGTAGGAAGACACAGAAATAGGTGTTTAACTCCGTTTGTGAAGGGAAATTCAGACCAGAGTTCTCATCCATGAAACACACCTATTTTAATGTAAGAAGCAAGCTCTTCTTTCTAGCTTCTCCAATATAGCAAGAACCATGAGCATGCCCTGAAAAAAAGAACTGTGTTTCCTACTCGTACGGACCATATGTAGTTCAACTCTGCTTATGTAACTGATACAAACCAGAGCTCCTCTTACATAAATCCTCTTTAGTTAATAGTGAGAATAGTGTAGGGATCGTGATCTGCGAAAAATTATTGGAGCCCAAAATTCACTGGGTTTACCAGAAATGAACTCTTGCTTGTAGGAAGACACAGATCCTGGGGTTTAACTCCGTTTCTGCAGGGAAATTCAGACCAGAGTTCTCATCCCTGAAACACAATCTGTTTTAACAAAGAAGCAAGCTCTTCTTTCCAGAGACTAAAATACTGAAAGAACAATGAGCATTGCCTGAAAAAAAGAACTGTGTTTCCTATTCATACGCACCATATGTAGTTCAACTCTGCTTATGAAATTGATACAGACCATGCCTCCTCTTACATAAGTGCTCTTCAGTTAATAGTGAAAATCATGTTGGGTTCGTGAACTGCGAAAAATCATTTGAGCCAAAAAATCACTGGGTTTACCAGAAATGAACTCTTGGTTGTAGGAAGACACTGATCATGGGGTTTAACTCCGATTCTGAAGGCAAATTCAGACCAGAGTTCTCATCCCTGAAAAACACTCTGTTTTAAGGCAAGAATCATCCTCTTCTTTCCAGCGTCTCCAATATATTAAGAAACATGAGCATGCCCAGAAAAAAAGAACTGTCTTTCTGACTAATACAGACCATATGTATTTCAACTCTGCTTATGAAACTGATACAAACCACAGCGCCTCTTACATAATTCCTCTTTAGTCCATAGTGAAAATAGCATAGGGTTCGTGAACAGCGAAAGATCATTTGAGACCTAAATTCACCTGATTTACCAGAAATGAACTCTTGCTTGTAGGAAGACACAGATCCTGGGGTTTAACTTTGTTTCTGAAGGGAAATTCAGACCAGAGTTCTCATCCCTGAAACTCACTCTGTTTTAACGCAAGAAGCAAGCTCTTCTTTCCAGAGTCTAAAATACAGCAAGAACCATGAGCATGCCCTGAAAAAAAGAACTGTGTTTCCTACACATACGGACCATATGTAGTACAACTCTGCTTATGAAACTGATACAGACCACACCACCTCTTACATAATTACTCTTTATTTAATAGTGAGAATAGCGTTGAGTTTCTGAACTGCGAAAAATCATTTGAGACCAAAATTCACTGGGTTTACCAGAATTGAACTCTTGCTTGTAGGAAGACAGAGATCCTGGGGTTTAAATCCATTTCTGAAGGGAAATTCAGACCACTGTTCTCATCCCTGAAAAACACTCTCTTTTAAGGCAAGAATCATCCTCTTCTTTCCAGCATCTCCAATATAGTAAGAAACTTGAGCATTCCCTGAAAAAAGAACTGTGTTTCCTACTCATACGCAACATATGTAGTTCAACTCTTCTTATGAAACTGGTAGAGACCATGCTTCCTCTTACATAAATGCTCTTTAGTTAATAGTGAGAATCATGTTGGGTTCGTGAACTGTGAAAAATCATTAGAGCCCAAAATTCACTGGGTTTACCAAACATGAACTCTTGCTTCTAGGAAGACACTGATCCTGGGGTTTAACTCTGAATCAAAGGCAAATTCAGACCAGAGTTCTCATCCCTGAAAAACACTGTGTTTTAAGGCAAGAATCATCCTCTTCTTTCCAGCGTCGCCAATATATTAAGAAACATGAGCATGCCCAGAAAAAAAGAACTGTGTTTCCGACTAATACAGACCATATGTATTTCAACTCTGCTTATGAAACTGATACAAACCACAGCGCCTCTTACATAATTTCTCTTTAGTCAATAGTGAGAATAGCGTAGGGTTCATGAACTGCGAAAAATCATTTGAGACCTAATTTCACCTGGTTTACCAGAAATGAACTCTTGCTTGTAGGAAGACACAGATCCTGGGGTTTAACTTTGTTTCTGAAGGGAAATTCAGACCGGAGTTATCATTCATGAAACACACCTATTTTAATGCAAGAAGCAAGCTCTTCTTTCCAGCTTCACCAATACAGCAAGAACCATGAGCATGCCCTGAAAAAATCAACTGTGTTGCCTACACATACGGACCATATGTAGTTCAACTTTGCTTATGTAACTGATACAGACCACACATCCTCTTACATAATTACTCTTTATTTAATAGTGAGAATAGCGTTGAGTTTCTGAACTGCGAAAAATCATTTGAGACCAAAATTCACTGGGTTTACCAGAACTGAACTCTTGCTTGTTGGAAGACACAGATCCTGGGGTTTAAATCCATTTCTGAAGGGAAATTCAAACCACTGTTCTCATCCCTGAAAAACACTCTATTTTAATGCAAGAATCATCCTCTTCTTTCCAGCGTCTCAAATATAGTAAGAAACTTAGCATTCCCTGAAAAAAAGAACTGTGTTTCCTACTCATACGCACCATATGTAGTTCAACTCTTCTTATGAAACTGATACAGACCATGCCTCCTCTTACATAAATGCTCGTTAGTTAATAGTGAGAATCATGTTGGGTTCGTGAACTGTGAAAAATCATTAGATCCCAAAATTCACAGGGTTTACCAAACATGAACTCTTGCTTGTAGGAAGACACTGATCCTGGGGTTTAACTCCGATTCAAAGGCAAATTCAGACCAGAGTTCTCATCCCTGAAAAACACTATGTTTTAAGGCAAGAATCATCCTCTTCTTTCCAGCGTTGCCAATATATTAAGAAACATGAGCAAGCCCAGAAAAAAAGAACTGTGTTTGCAACTAATACAGACCATATGTATTTCAACTCTGCTTATGAAACTGATACAAACCACAGCGCCTCTTACATAATTCCTCTTTAGTCAATAGTGAGAATAGCATAGGGTTCGTGAACTGGGAAAAATCATTTGAGACCTAATTTCACCTGGTTTACCAGAAATGAACTCTTGCTTGTAGGAAGACACAGATCCTGGGGTTTAACTTTGTTTCTGAAGGGAAATTCAGACCAGAGTTTTCATCCATGAAACACACCTATTATAATGTAAGAACCAAGCTCTTCTTTCCAGCTTCACCAATACAGCAAGAACCATGAGCATGCCCTGAAAAAAAGAACTGTGTTTCCTACTCATACGGACCATATGTAGTTCAACTCTGCTGATGAAACTGATACAAACCACGGCAACTCTTACATAAATGCTCTTTAGTTAATAGTGAGAATCGTGTTGGGTTCGTGAACTGCAAAAAATCATTAGAGCCCAAAAATTCACTGGGTTTACCAAACATGAACTCTTGCTTGTAGGAAGACACTGATCCTGGGATTTAACTCTGATTCTGAAGGCAAATTCAGACCAGAGTTCTCATCCCTGAAAAACACTCTGTTTTAAGGCAAGAATAATCCTCTTCTTTCCAGCGTCGCCAATATATTAAGAAACATGAGCATGCCCAGAAAAAAAGAACTGTTTCCGACTAATACAGACCATATGTATTTCAACTCTGCTTATGAAACTGATACAAACCACAGCGCCTCTTACATAATTCCTCTTTAGTCAATAGTGATAATAGAGTAGGGTTCGTGAACTGCAAAAAATCATTTGAGACCTAAATTCATCTGGTTTAACAGAAATGAACTCTTGCTTGTAGGAAGACACAGATCCTGGGGTTTAACTGTGTTTCTGAAGAGAAATTCATACCAGAGTTCTCATTCCTGAAACTCACTCTGTTTTATCGCAAGAAGCAAGCTCTTCTTTCCAGAGTCTAAAATACAGCAAGAACCATGAGCATGCCCTGAAAAAAAGAACTGTGTTTCCTACACATACGGACCATATGTAGTTCAACTCTGCTTATGAAACTGATACAGACCACACCTCCTCTTACATAATTACTCTTTATTTAATAGTGAGAATAGCGTTGAGTTTCTGAACTGCGAAAAATCATTTGAGCCCAAAATTCACTGGGTTAACCAGAAATGAACTCTTGCTTGTAGGAAGACATAGATCCTGTGGTTTAACTCCATTTCTGATCTGAAATTCAGACCAGAGTTCTCATCCCTGAAACACACTCTGTTTTATCGCAAGAAGCAAGCTCTTCTTTCCAGACTCTATAATACAGCAAGAAACATGAGCATGCCCTTAAAAAAATAACTGTATTTCCTACTCATAAGAAACATATGTAGTTCAACTCTGCTTATGAAACTGATACAAAGCACGGCTCCTCTTACTTAAATGCAATTTAGTTAAGAGTGAAAATCATGTTTGGTTCATGAACTGCGAAAAAATCATTTGAGCCCAAAATTCCCTAGGTTTACCAGAAATGAAGTCTTGCTTGTAGGAAGACACAGATCCTGGGGTTTAAATCCATTTTTGAAGGGAAATTCAGACCACTGTTCTCATCCCTGAAAATCACTCTGTTTTAAGGCAAGAATCATCCTCTTCTTTCCAGCGTCTCCAATATAGTAAGAAACATGAGCATTCCCTGAAAAAAAAAAAACTGTGTTTCCTACTCATACGCACCATATGTAGTTCAACTCTAATTATGAAATGATACAGACCCCAGCTCCTCTTACATAAACTCTCATTAGTTAATAGTAAGAATATCGTTGGGTTCCTGAACTGCGAAAAATCATTTGAGCCCAAAATTCAATGGTTTTACCAGAACTGAACTATTGCTTATAGGAAGACAAAGATCCTCGGGTTTAACTCCGTTACTGACCGCAAATTAGGACCAGAATTCTCAACCTTGAGAAACACTCTGTTTTAAGGCAAGAATCATCCTCTTCTTTCCAGCGTCTCCAATATAGTAAGAAACATGAGCATGTCCAGAAAAAAAGAACTGTGTTTTCTACTCATACGGACCATATTTAGTTCAACTCTTCTTATGAAACTAATACAAACCACAGCTCCTCTTACATTAATGCTCTTTAGTTAATAGTGAGAATCAGTTTGGCTTTCTGAACTGCGAAAAATCATTTGAGCCCAAAATTCACTTTGTTTACCAGAACTGAACTCTTGCTTGTAGAAAGAACAGATCCTGGGGTTTAACTCCGTTTCTGAAAGGAAATTCGGACCAGAGTTCTCATCCCTGAAAAACACTCTGTTTTAAGGCAAGAATCATCCTCTTCTTTCCAGCGTCCCCAATATAGTAAGAAACATGAGCATTCCAAGAACAAAAGAACTATGTTTTCTACTCATAAGTTCCATACGTAGTTCAACTCTGCTTACGAAACTGATACAAAACCAAAGCTCCTCTTACATTAATGCTCTTTAGTTAATAGTGAGAATCGGTTTGGGTTGCTGACCTGTGAAAAATAATTTGAGCCCAAAAATCGTTTTGTTTACCAGAAATGAACACTTGCTTGTAGGACGACACAGATCCTGGGGTTTAACTCCATTTCTGCAGGGAAATTCAGACCAGAGTTCTCATCCCTAAAACACACTATGTTATAACGCAAGAAGCAAGCTCTTCTTTCCAGAGTCTAAAATAGAGCAAGAAGCATGATAATGCCCTGAAAAAAAAGAACTGTGTTTCCTACACATAAGGACCATATGAAGTTCCACTCTGCTTATGAAACTGATACAAACCACTGCTCCTCTTACATAAATCCTCTTTAGTTAATAGTGAGAATCATGTTCTGTTCGTGAACTATGAAAAATCATTTGAGCCCCAAAATCACTGGGTTTACCAGAAATGAACTCTTGCTTGTAGTAAGACACAGATTCTGGGGTTTAACTCCGTTTATGAAGGCAAATTCAGACCAGAATTCTCAACCCTGAAAAACACTCTGTTTTAAGGCAAGAATCATCCTCTTCTTTCCAGCGTCTCCTATACAGTAAGAACCATGAGGATGCCAGAAAAAAAGAACTGTGTTTCCTACTCATACGGACCATATGTAGTTCAACTCTGCTTATGAAATGATACAGACCGCAGCTCCTCTTACATAAATGTTCTTTAATTAAAGGTGATAATCCTGTTGGGTTCTAGAACTGTCTAAAGTCATTTGAGTGGAAAATTCTCTTGGTTTACCGGAACTGAACTATTGCTTGTAGAAAGAAACAGATCATGGGGTTTAACTCCGTTTATGAAGGCAAATTCAGACCAGATTTCTAAACCCTGAAAAACACTATGTTTTAAGGCAAGAATCATCCTCTTCTTTCCAATACAGTAAGAAATGTGAGCATGCCCAGAAAAAAAGAATTGTGTTTCCTACTCAAACGGACCATATGTAGTTCAACTCTTTTTATGAAACTGAACAAACCACGGCTCCTCTTACATAAATGCTCTTTAGTTAATAGTGAGAATCATGTTGGGTTCGTGAACTGCGAAAAATCATTTGAGCCAAAAAATCACTGGGTTTACCAGAAATGAACTCTTGGTTGTAGGAAGACACTGATCATGGGGTTTAACTCCGTTTCTGAAGGCAAATTCAGACCAGAGTTCTCATCCCTGAAAAACACTCTGTTTTAAGACAAGAATCATCCTCTTCTTTCCAGCATCTCAAATATAGTAAGAAACATGAGCATGCCAAAAAAAAAGAACTGTGTTTCCAACTCATACAGAAAATATGTAGTTCAACTCTGCTTATGAAACTGATACAAACCACAGCTCCTCTTAAATAAATCCTCTTTAGATAATAGTGAGAATCAGTTTGGGTTGCTGAACTCCGAAAAAACATTTGAGCCCAAAATTCACTTTGTTTACCAGAAATGAACACTTGCATGTAGGAAGACACAGATCCTGGGATTTAACTCCGTTTCTGAAGGGAAATTCAGACCAGAGTTCTCTTCCCTGAAACACACTCTGTTTTAATGCAAGAAGCAAGCTCTTCTTTCTAGAGTCTAAAATACAGCAAGAAACATGAGCATGCCCAGAAAAAAAGAACTGTGTTTCCGATTCATACAGAAAATATGAAGTCCAACTCTTCTTATGAAACTGATACAAACCACAGCTCCTCTTAAATAAATGCTCTTTAACTAATAGTGAGAATCATGTTGGGTTCGTGAACTGCGAAAAATCATTCCGGCAAAAAGTCACTGGGTTTACCACAAATGAACTCTTGGTTGTAGGAAGACACTGATCCTGGGGTTTAACTCCGTTTCTGAAGGCAAATTCAGACCAGAGTTCTCATCCCTTAAACACACTCTGTTTTAACGCAGGAAGCAAGCTCTTCTTTCAAGAGCCTAAAATACAGCAAGAACCATGAGCATGCCCTGAAAAAAAGAACTGTGTTTCCTATTCATACGTACCATATGTTGTTCAACTCTGCTTATGAAACTGATACAGACCACACCTCCACTTAAATAAATGCTCTTTAGTTAATTGTGAGAATAGAGTTTGGTTCCTGAACAGAGAAAAATCATTTGAGCCCAAAATTCACTGGGTTTACCAGAACTGAACTCTTGATTGTAGGAAGACACTGAACTTGGGGTTTAACTCGGTTTCTGAATGTAAATTCAGACCAGAGTTCTCATCCCTGAAAAACACTCTGTTATAACGCAAGAAGCAAACTCTTCTTTCCTGAGTCTCCAATATAGTAAGAAACATGAGCATGCCCAGAAAAAAAGAATTGTGTTTCCTACTCATACAGACCATATGTAGTTCAACTCTGCTTATGAAATTGATACAAACCACAGCTCCTCTTACATAAATCCTCTTTAGTTAATAGTGAGAATCATGTTGGGTTCGTGAACTGCGAAAAATCATTTGAGACCTAAATTCACCTGATTTACCAGAAATGAACTCTTGCTTGTAGGAAGACACAGATCCTGGGGTTTAACTTTGTTTCTGAAGGGAAATTCAGACCAGAGTTCTCATCCCTGAAACACAATCTGTTTTAACGAAGAAGCAAGCTCTTCTTTCCAGAGACTAAAATACTGAAAGAACAATGAGCATTGCCTGAAAAAAAGAACTGTGTTTCCTATTCATACGCACCATATGTAGTTCAACTCTGCTTATGAAATTGATACAGACCATGCCTCCTCTTACATAAGTGCTCTTCAGTTAATAGTGAAAATCATGTTGGGTTCGTGAACTGCGAAAAATCATTTGAGACCTAAATTCACCTGATTTACCAGAAATGAACTCTTGCTTGTAGGAAGACACAGATCCTGGGGTTTAACTTTGTTTCTGAAGGGAAATTCAGACCAGAGTTCTCATCCCTGAAACACAATCTGTTTTAAGGCAAGAATCATCCTCTTCTTTCCAGCGTCTCCAATATATTAAGAAACATGAGCATGCCCAGAAAAAAAGAACTCTCTTTCTGACTAATACAGACCATATGTATTTCAACTCTGCTTATGAAACTGATACAAACCACAGCGCCTCTTACATAATTCCTCTTTGGTCCATAGTGAGAATAGCATAGGGTTCGTGAACAGCGAAAAATCATTTGAGACCTAAATTCACCTGATTTACCAGAAATGAACTCTTGCTTGTAGGAAGACACAGATCCTGGGGTTTAACTTTGTTTCTGAAGGGAAATTCAGACCAGAGTTCTCATCCCTGAAACTCACTCTGTTTTAACGCAAGAAGCAAGCTCTTCTTTCCAGAGTCTAAAATACAGCAAGAACCATGAGCATGCCCTGAAAAAAAGAACTGTGTTTCCTACACATACGGACCATATGTAGTACAACTCTGCTTATGAAACTGATACAGACCACACCACCTCTTACATAATTACTCTTTATTTAATAGTGAGAATAGCGTTGAGTTTCTGAACTGCGAAAAATCATTTGAGACCAAAATTCACTGGGTTTACCAGAATTGAACTCTTGCTTGTAGGAAGACAGAGATCCTGGGGTTTAAATCCATTTCTGAAGGGAAATTCAGACCACTGTTCTCATCCCTGAAAAACACTCTCTTTTAAGGCAAGAATCATCCTCTTCTTTCCAGCATCTCCAATATAGTAAGAAACTTGAGCATTCCCTGAAAAAAGAACTGTGTTTCCTACTCATACGCAACATATGTAGTTCAACTCTTCTTATGAAACTGGTAGAGACCATGCTTCCTCTTACATAAATGCTCTTTAGTTAATAGTGAGAATCATGTTGGGTTCGTGAACTGTGAAAAATCATTAGAGCCCAAAATTCACTGGGTTTACCAAACATGAACTCTTGCTTCTAGGAAGACACTGATCCTGGGGTTTAACTCTGAATCAAAGGCAAATTCAGACCAGAGTTCTCATCCCTGAAAAACACTGTGTTTTAAGGCAAGAATCATCCTCTTCTTTCCAGCGTCGCCAATATATTAAGAAACATGAGCATGCCCAGAAAAAAAGAACTGTGTTTCCGACTAATACAGACCATATGTATTTCAACTCTGCTTATGAAACTGATACAAACCACAGCGCCTCTTACATAATTTCTCTTTAGTCAATAGTGAGAATAGCGTAGGGTTCATGAACTGCGAAAAATCATTTGAGACCTAATTTCACCTGGTTTACCAGAAATGAACTCTTGCTTGTAGGAAGACACAGATCCTGGGGTTTAACTTTGTTTCTGAAGGGAAATTCAGACCAGAGTTATCATTCATGAAACACACCTATTTTAATGCAAGAAGCAAGCTCTTCTTTCCAGCTTCACCAATACAGCAAGAACCATGAGCATGCCCTGAAAAAAACAACTGTGTTGCCTACACATACGGACCATATGTAGTTCAACTTTGCTTATGTAACTGATACAGACCACACATCCTCTTACATAATTACTCTTTATTTAATAGTGAGAATAGCGTTGAGTTTCTGAACTGCGAAAAATCATTTGAGACCAAAATTCACTGGGTTTACCAGAACTGAACTCTTGCTTGTTGGAAGACACAGATCCTGGGGTTTAAATCCATTTCTGAAGGGAAATTCAGACCACTGTTCTCATCCCTGAAAAACACTCTATTTTAATGCAAGAATCATCCTCTTCTTTCCAGCGTCTCAAATATAGTAAGAAACTTAGCATTCCCTGAAAAAAAGAACTGTGTTTCCTACTCATACGCACCATATGTAGTTCAACTCTTCTTATGAAACTGATACAGACCATGCCTCCTCTTACATAAATGCTCTTTAGTTAATAGTGAGAATCATGTTGGGTTCGTGAACTGTGAAAAATCATTAGATCCCAAAATTCACTGGGTTTACCAAACATGAACTCTTGCTTGTAGGAAGACACTGATCCTGGGGTTTAACTCCGATTCAAAGGCAAATTCAGACCAGAGTTCTCATCCCTGAAAAACACTATGTTTTAAGGCAAGAATCATCCTCTTCTTTCCAGCGTCGCCAATATATTAAGAAACATGAGCAAGCCCAGAAAAAAAGAACTGTGTTTGCAACTAATACAGACCATATGTATTTCAACTCTGCTTATGAAACTGATACAAACCACAGCGCCTCTTACATAATTCCTCTTTAGTCAATAGTGAGAATAGCATAGGGTTCGTGAACTGGGAAAAATCATTTGAGACCTAATTTCACCTGGTTTACCAGAAATGAACTCTTGCTTGTAGGAAGACACAGATCCTGGGGTTTAACTTTGTTTCTGAAGGGAAATTCAGACCAGAGTTTTCATCCATGAAACACACCTATTTTAATGTAAGAACCAAGCTCTTCTTTCCAGCTTCACCAATACAGCAAGAACCATGAGCATGCCCTGAAAAAAAGAACTGTGTTTCCTACTCATACGCACCATATGTAGTTCAACTCTGCTGATGAAACTGATACAAACCACGGCAACTCTTACATAAATGCTCTTTAGTTAATAGTGAGAATCGTGTTGGGTTCGTGAACTGCAAAAAATCATTAGAGCCCAAAAATTCACTGGGTTTACCAAACATGAACTCTTGCTTGTAGGAAGACACTGATCCTGGGATTTAACTCTGATTCTGAAGGCAAATTCAGACCAGAGTTCTCATCCCTGAAAAACACTCTGTTTTAAGGCAAGAATAATCCTCTTCTTTCCAGCGTCACCAATATATTAAGAAACATGAGCATGCCCAGAAAAAAAGAACTGTGTTTCCGACTAATACAGACCATATGTATTTCAACTCTGCTTATGAAACTGATACAAACCACAGCGCCTCTTACATAATTCCTCTTTAGTAAATAGTGATAATAGAGTAGGGTTCGTGAACTGCAAAAAATCATTTGAGACCTAAATTCATCTGGTTTAACAGAAATGAACTCTTGCTTGTAGGAAGACACAGATCCTGGGGTTTAACTGTGTTTCTGAAGAGAAATTCATACCAGAGTTCTCATTCCTGAAACTCACTCTGTTTTATCGCAAGAAGCAAGCTCTTCTTTCCAGAGTCTAAAATACAGCAAGAACCATGAGCATGCCCTGAAAAAAAGAACTGTGTTTCCTACACATACGGACCATATGTAGTTCAACTCTGCTTATGAAACTGATACAGACCACACCTCCTCTTACATAATTACTCTTTATTTAATAGTGAGAATAGCGTTGAGTTTCTGAACTGCGAAAAGTCATTTGAGCCCAAAATTCACTGGGTTAACCAGAAATGAACTCTTGCTTGTAGGAAGACATAGATCCTGTGGTTTAACTCCATTTCTGATCTGAAATTCAGACCAGAGTTCTCATCCCTGAAACACACTCTGTTTTATCGCAAGAAGCAAGCTCTTCTTTCCAGACTCTATAATACAGCAAGAAACATGAGCATGCCCTTAAAAAAATAACTGTATTTCCTACTCATAAGAAACATATGTAGTTCAACTCTGCTTATGAAACTGATACAAAGCACGGCTCCTCTTACTTAAATGCAATTTAGTTAAGAGTGAAAATCATGTTTGGTTCATGAACTGCGAAAAAATCATTTGAGCCCAAAATTCCCTAGGTTTACCAGAAATGAAGTCTTGCTTGTAGGAAGACACAGATCCTGGGGTTTAAATCCATTTTTGAAGGGAAATTCAGACCACTGTTCTCATCCCTGAAAATCACTCTGTTTTAAGGCAAGAATCATCCTCTTCTTTCCAGCGTCTCCAATATAGTAAGAAACATGAGCATTCCCTGAAAAAAAAAAAAACTGTGTTTCCTACTCATACGCACCATATGTAGTTCAACTCTAATTATGAAATGATACAGACCGCAGCTCCTCTTACATAAACTCTCATTAGTTAATAGTAAGAATATCGTTGGGTTCCTGAACTGCGAAAAATCATTTGAGCCCAAAATTCAATGGTTTTACCAGAACTGAACTATTGCTTATAGGAAGACAAAGATCCTCGGGTTTAACTCCGTTACTGACCGCAAATTAGGACCAGAATTCTCAACCTTGAGAAACACTCTGTTTTAAGGCAAGAATCATCCTCTTCTTTCCAGCGTCTCCAATATAGTAAGAAACATGAGCATGTCCAGAAAAAAAGAACTGTGTTTTCTACTCATACGGACCATATTTAGTTCAACTCTTCTTATGAAACTAATACAAACCACAGCTCCTCTTACATTAATGCTCTTTAGTTAATAGTGAGAATCAGTTTGGCTTTCTGAACTGCGAAAAATCATTTGAGCCCAAAATTCACTTTGTTTACCAGAACTGAACTCTTGCTTGTAGAAAGAACAGATCCTGGGGTTTAACTCCGTTTCTGAAAGGAAATTCGGACCAGAGTTCTCATCCCTGAAAAACACTCTGTTTTAAGGCAAGAATCATCCTCTTCTTTCCAGCGTCCCCAATATAGTAAGAAACATGAGCATTCCAAGAACAAAAGAACTATGTTTTCTACTCATAAGTTCCATACGTAGTTCAACTCTGCTTACGAAACTGATACAAAACCAAAGCTCCTCTTACATTAATGCTCTTTAGTTAATAGTGAGAATCGGTTTGGGTTGCTGACCTGTGAAAAATAATTTGAGCCCAAAAATCGTTTTGTTTACCAGAAATGAACACTTGCTTGTAGGACGACACAGATCCTGGGGTTTAACTCCATTTCTGCAGGAAAATTCAGACCAGAGTTCTCATCCCTAAAACACACTATGTTATAACGCAAGAAGCAAGCTCTTCTTTCCAGAGTCTAAAATAGAGCAAGAAGCATGATAATGCCCTGAAAAAAAAGAACTGTGTTTCCTACACATAAGGACCATATGAAGTTCCACTCTGCTTATGAAACTGATACAAACCACTGCTCCTCTTACATAAATCCTCTTTAGTTAATAGTGAGAATCATGTTCTGTTCGTGAACTATGAAAAATCATTTGAGCCCCAAAATCACTGGGTTTACCAGAAATGAACTCTTGCTTGTAGTAAGACACAGATTCTGGGGTTTAACTCCGTTTATGAAGGCAAATTCAGACCAGAATTCTCAACCCTGAAAAACACTCTGTTTTAAGGCAAGAATCATCCTCTTCTTTCCAGCGTCTCCTATACAGTAAGAACCATGAGGATGCCAGAAAAAAAGAACTGTGTTTCCTACTCATACGGACCATATGTAGTTCAACTCTGCTTATGAAATGATACAGACCGCAGCTCCTCTTACATAAATGTTCTTTAATTAAAGGTGATAATCCTGTTGGGTTCTAGAACTGTCTAAAGTCATTTGAGTGGAAAATTCTCTTGGTTTACCGGAACTGAACTATTGCTTGTAGAAAGAAACAGATCATGGGGTTTAACTCCGTTTATGAAGGCAAATTCAGACCAGATTTCTAAACCCTGAAAAACACTATGTTTTAAGGCAAGAATCATCCTCTTCTTTCCAATACAGTAAGAAATGTGAGCATGCCCAGAAAAAAAGAATTGTGTTTCCTACTCAAACGGACCATATGTAGTTCAACTCTTTTTATGAAACTGAACAAACCACGGCTCCTCTTACATAAATGCTCTTTAGTTAATAGTGAGAATCATGTTGGGTTCGTGAACTGCGAAAAATCATTTGAGCCAAAAAATCACTGGGTTTACCAGAAATGAACTCTTGGTTGTAGGAAGACACTGATCATGGGGTTTAACTCCGTTTCTGAAGGCAAATTCAGACCAGAGTTCTCATCCCTGAAAAACACTCTGTTTTAAGACAAGAATCATCCTCTTCTTTCCAGCATCTCAAATATAGTAAGAAACATGAGCATGCCAAAAAAAAAGAACTGTGTTTCCAACTCATACAGAAAATATGTAGTTCAACTCTGCTTATGAAACTGATACAAACCACAGCTCCTCTTAAATAAATCCTCTTTAGATAATAGTGAGAATCAGTTTGGGTTGCTGAACTCCGAAAAAACATTTGAGCCCAAAATTCACTTTGTTTACCAGAAATGAACACTTGCATGTAGGAAGACACAGATCCTGGGATATAACTCCGTTTCTGAAGGGAAATTCAGACCAGAGTTCTCTTCCCTGAAACACACTCTGTTTTAATGCAAGAAGCAAGCTCTTCTTTCTAGAGTCTAAAATACAGCAAGAAACATGAGCATGCCCAGAAAAAAAGAACTGTGTTTCCGATTCATACAGAAAATATGAAGTCCAACTCTTCTTATGAAACTGATACAAACCACAGCTCCTCTTAAATAAATGCTCTTTAACTAATAGTGAGAATCATGTTGGGTTCGTGAACTGCGAAAAATCATTCCGGCCAAAAAGTCACTGGGTTTACCACAAATGAACTCTTGGTTGTAGGAAGACACTGATCCTGGGGTTTAACTCCGTTTCTGAAGGCAAATTCAGACCAGAGTTCTCATCCCTTAAACACACTCTGTTTTAACGCAGGAAGCAAGCTCTTCTTTCAAGAGCCTAAAATACAGCAAGAACCATGAGCATGCCCTGAAAAAAAGAACTGTGTTTCCTATTCATACGTACCATATGTTGTTCAACTCTGCTTATGAAACTGATACAGACCACACCTCCACTTAAATAAATGCTCTTTAGTTAATTGTGAGAATAGAGTTTGGTTCCTGAACAGAGAAAAATCATTTGAGCCCAAAATTCACTGGGTTTACCAGAACTGAACTCTTGATTGTAGGAAGACACTGATCCTGGTGTTCAACTCAGTTTCTGAAGACAAATTCAGACCCAAGTTCTCAACCCTGAAAAACACTCTGTTTTAAGGCAAGAATCATCCTCTTCTTTCCAGTGTCTCCATATGATAAGAAACATGAACATGCCCCGAAAAAAAGAACTGTGTTTCCTACTCATACGGACCATATGTAGTTCAACTCTGCTCATGAAATTGATACAAACCACAGTTCCTCTTACATAAATGCTCTTTAGTTAATAGTGAGAATCATGTTGGGTTCTTGAAGTGCGAAAAATCATATGAACCCAAAATTCACTGTGTTTACCAGAAATGTACTTGCTTGTAGGAAGACACAGATCCTGGGGTTTAACTCCCTTTCTGCAGGGAAATTCAGACCACTGTTCTCATCCATGAAACACTCTGTTTTACCACAAGAAGCATGCTCTTCTTTCCAGGTTCTAAAATACAGCAATAACCATGAGCATGCCCTTAAAAAAAGAACTGTGTTTCTGACTCATACAGACCATATGTAGTTCAACTCTGCTTATGAAACTGATACAAACCACAGCTCCCCTTTCATAAATCCTCTTTAGTTAATAGTGAGAATCATGTAGGGTTCGTGAACTGCAAAAAATCATTTGAGCCCAAAAATTACTGGGTTTACCAGAAATGAACTCTAGCTTGTAGGAAGACACAGATCCTGGGGTTTAACTCCGTTTCTGTAGGGAAATTCAGACCAGAGTTATCATCTAAGAAACACACTCTGTTTAAACGAAGAAGCAAGCTCTTCTTTCCAGAGTCTAATATACAGCAAGAACCATGAACATGGCCTGAAAAAAAGAACTGTGTTTCCTATTCATACGCACCATATGTAGTTCAACTCTGCTTATGAAACTGATACAAACCACAGCTCCTCTTACATAAATGCTCTTTAGTTAATAGTGAGAATCGCGTTGGGTTCGTGAACTGCGAAAAATCATTTGAGCCCAAAAATCACTGGGTTTACCAGAAATGAACTCTTGCTTATAGGAAGACACTGATCCTGGTGTTTAACTCCATTTCTGAAGACAAATTCAGACCCGAGTTCTCAACCCTGAAAAACACTCTGTTTTAAGGCAAGAATCATCCCCTTCTTTCCAGCGTCTCCAATATAGTAAGAAAAATGAGCATGCCCAGAATAAAAGAACTGTTTTTAAATCATACAGACCATATGTAGTTCAACTCTGCTTATGAAACTGATACAAACCACAGCTCCTTTACAAAAATCCTCTTTAGTTAATAGTGAGAATAGCGTAGGGTTCGTGGACTGCAAAAAATCATTTGAACCCAAAATTCACTGGGTTTACCAGAAATGAACTCTAGCTTGTTGTAAGACACAGGTCCTGGGGTTTAACTCCGTTTCTGAAGGGAAATTCAGACCAGAGTTCTCATCCCTGAAACACACTCTGTTTAAACGAAGAAGCAAGCTCTTCTTTCCAGAGTCTAAAATACAGCAAGAACCATGAGCATGGCCTGAAAACAAGAACTGTGTTTCCTATTCAAACGGACGATATGTAGTTCAACTCTGCTTATGAAAGTGATACAGACCACACCTCCTCTTACATGAATGCTCTTTAGTTAATAGTGAGCATAGCGTTGTGTTCCTGAACTGGGAAAAATAATTTGAGCCCAAAATTTACTGGGTTTACCAGAACTGAACTCTTGCTTGTCAGAAGACACAGATCCTGGGGTTTAACTCCGTCAATGAAGGGAAATTCAGACCAGAGTTCTCATCCAGGAAACACATTCTGTTATAACGCAAGAAGCAATATCTTCTTTCCAGAGTCTAAAATACAGCAAGAACCATGTGCATGCCCTGAAAAAAAGAACTATGTTTTTTACACATACGGACCATATGTAGTTCAACTCTGCTCATGAAACTGATACAGACCACACCTCCACTTAAATAAATGCTCTTTAGTTAATTGTGAGAATAGCGTTGGGTTCCTGAACTGTGAAAAATCATTTGAGCCCAAAATTCACTGGGTTTACCAGAAATGAACTCTTGCTTGTAGGAAGACACTGATCTTGGGGTTTAACTAGGTTTCTGAATGTAAATTCAGACCAGAGTTCTCATTCCTGAAAAACACTCTGTTATAACGCAAGAAGCAAGCTCTTCTTTCATGAGTCTCCAATATAGTAAGAAACATGAGCATGCCCTGAAAAAAAGAACTGTATTTCCGACTCATACAGACCATATGTAGTTCAACTCTGCTTATGAAATTGATACAAACCACAGCTCCTCTTACATAAATCCTCTTTAGTTAATAGTGAGAATCATGTTGGGTTCGTGAACTGCGAAAAATCATTTGAGCCCCAATATCACTGGGTTTACCAGAAATTAACTCTTGCTTGTAGGAAGACACTGATCCTGGTGTTTAACTCAGTTTCTGAAGACAAATTCAGACCCAAGTCTCAACCCTGAAAAACACTCTGTTTTAAGGCAAGAATCATCCTCTTCTTTCCAGTGTCTCCATATGATAAGAAATATGAACATGCCCAGAAAAAAAGAACTGTGTTTCCTACTCATACGGACCATATGTAGTTCAACTCTGCTCATGAAATTGATACAAACCACAGTTCCTCTTACATAAATGCTCTTTAGTTAATAGTGAGAATCATGTTGGGTTCTTGAAGTGTGAAAAATCATATGAACCCAAAATTCACTGTGTTTACCAGAAATGTACTTGCTTGTAGGAAGAAACAGATCCTGGGGTTTAACTCCCTTTCTGCAGGGAAATTCAGACCACTGTTCTCATCCATGAAACACTCTGTTTTACCACAAGAAGCATGCTCTTCTTTCCAGGTTCTAAAATACAGCAATAACCATGAGCATGCCCTTAAAAAAAGAACTGTGTTTCTGACTCATACAGACCATATGTAGTTCAACTCTGCTTATGAAACTGATACAAACCACAGCTCCCCTTTCATAAATCCTCTTTAGTTAATAGTGAGAATCATGTAGGGTTCGTGAACTGCGAAAAATCATTTCAGCCCAAAAATTACTGGGTTTACCAGAAATGAACTCTAGCTTGTAGGAAGACACAGATCCTGGGGTTTAACTCCGTTTCTGTAGGGAAATTCAGACCAGAGTTATCATCTAAGAAACACACTCTGTTTAAACGAAGAAGCAAGCTCTTCTTTCCAGAGTCTAATATACAGCAAGAACCATGAACATGGCCTGAAAAAAAGAACTGTGTTTCCTATTCATACGGACCATATGTAGTTCAACTCTGCTTATGAAACTGATACAAACCACAGCTCCTCTTACATAAATGCTCTTTAGTTAATAGTGAGAATCGCGTTGGGTTCGTGAACTGCGAAAAATCATTTGAGCCCAAAATTCACTGGGTTAACCAGAAATGAACTCTTGCCTGTAGGAAGACACAGATCCTGGGGCTTAAGTCCGTTTCTGAAGGGAAATTCAGACCAGAGTTCTCATCCCTGAAACACACTCTGTTATAACGCAAGAAGCAAGCTCTTCTTTCCAGATTCTAAAATACAGCAAGAACCATGAGCATGCTCTGAAAAAAAGAACTGGGTTTCCTAGTCATATGTACCATATGTTGTTCAACTCTGCTTATGAAACTGATACAGACCACACCTGCAATTAAATAAATGCTCTTTAGTTAATTGTGAGAGTAGCGTTTGGTTCCTGAACTGCGAAAAATCATTTGAGCCCATAAATCACTGGGTTTACAAGAACTGAACTCTTGCTTGTAGGAAGACACTGATTTTGTGGCTTAACTCGGTTTCTCAATGTAAATTCAGACCAGAGTTCAAATCCCTGAAAAACACTCTGTTATAACGCAAGAAGCAAGCTCTTCTTTCCTGCATCTCCAATATAGTAAGAACAATGAGCATGCCTAGAAAAAAAGAACTGTGTTTCCGACTCATACAGACCATATGTAGTTCAACTCTGCTTATGAAATTGATACAAACCACAGCTCCTCTTACATAAATCCTCTTTAGTTAATAGTGAGAATCATGTTGGGTTCGTGAACTGCGAAAAATCATTTGAGCCCAAAAATCACTGGGTTTACCAGAAATGAACTCTTGCTTATAGGAAGACACTGATCCTGGTGTTTAACTCCATTTCTGAAGACAAATTCAGACCCGAGTTCTCAACCCTGAAAAACACTCTGTTTTAAGGCAAGAATCATCCCCTTCTTTCCAGCGTCTCCAATATAGTAAGAAAAATGAGCATGCCCAGAGTAAAAGAACTGTTTTTAAATCATACAGACCATATGTAGTTCAACTCTGCTTATGAAACTGATACAAACCACAGCTCCTTTACAAAAATCCTCTTTAGTTAATAGTGAGAATAGCGTAGGGTTCGTGGACTGCAAAAAATCATTTGAACCCAAAATTCACTGGGTTTACCAGAAATGAACTCTTGCTTGTTGTAAGACACAGGTCCTGGGGTTTAACTCCGTTTCTGAAGGGAAATTCAGACCAGAATTCTCATCCCTGAAACACACTCTGTTTAAACGAAGAAGCAAGCTCTTCTTTCCAGAGTCTAAAATACAGCAAGAACCATGAGCATGGCCTGAAAACAAGAACTGTGTTTCCTATTCAAACGGACGATATGTAGTTCAACTCTGCTTATGAAAGTGATACAGACCACACCTCCTCTTACATGAATGCTCTTTAGTTAATAGTGAGCATAGCGTTGTGTTCCTGAACTGGGAAAAATAATTTGAGCCCAAAATTTACTGGGTTTACCAGAACTGAACTCTTGCTTGTCAGAAGACACAGATCCTGGGGTTTAACTCCGTCAATGAAGGGAAATTCAGACCAGAGTTCTCATCCGGGAAACACATTCTGTTATAACGCAAGAAGCAATATCTTCTTTCCAGAGTCTAAAATACAGCAAGAACCATGTGCATGCCCTGAAAAAAAGAACTATGTTTTTTACACATACGGACCATATGTAGTTCAACTCTGCTCATGAAACTGATACAGACCACACCTCCACTTAAATAAATGCTCTTTAGTTAATTGTGAGAATAGCGTTGGGTTCCTGAACTGTGAAAAATCATTTGAGCCCAAAATTCACTGGGTTTACCAGAAATGAACTCTTGCTTGTAGGAAGACACTGATCTTGGGGTTTAACTAGGTTTCTGAATGTAAATTCAGACCAGAGTTCTCATTCCTGAAAAACACTCTGTTATAACGCAAGAAGCAAGCTCTTCTTTCATGAGTCTCCAATATAGTAAGAAACATGAGCATGCCCAGAAAAAAAGAACTGTGTTTCCTATTCATACGCACCATATGTTGTTCAACTCTGCTTATGAAACTGATACAGACCACACCTCCACTTAAATAAATGCTCTTTAGTTAATTGTGAGAATAGAGTTTGGTTCCTGAACAGAGAAAAATCATTTGAGCCCAAAATTCACTGGGTTTACCAGAACTGAACTCTTGATTGTAGGAAGACACTGATCTTGGGGTTTAACTCGGTTTCTGAATGTAAATTCAGACCAGAGTTCTCATCCCTGAAAAACACTCTGTTATAACGCAAGAAGCAAACTCTTCTTTCCTGAGTCTCCAATA
Source organism: Onychomys arenicola (assembly GCA_949786405.1). Taxonomy (NCBI): domain Eukaryota; kingdom Metazoa; phylum Chordata; class Mammalia; order Rodentia; family Cricetidae; genus Onychomys; species Onychomys arenicola. The sequence continues at coordinate 500,086 of CATKUM010000003.1, forward strand.
TAGTAAGAAACATGAGCATGCCCAGAAAAAAAGAATTGTGTTTCCTACTCATACAGACTATATGTAGTTCAACTCTGCTTATGAAATTGATACAAACCACAGCTCCTGTTACATAAATCCTCTTTAGTTAATAGTGAGAATCATGTTGGGTTCGTGAACTGCGAAAAATCATTTGAGCCCCAAAATCTCTGGGTTTACCAGAAATGAACTCTTGCTTGTAGGAAGACACTGATCCTGGCGTTTAACTCCGTTTCTGAAGACAAATTCAGACCCGTGTTCTCAACCCTGAAAAACACTGTGTTTTAAGGCAAGAATCATATTCTTCTTTCCAGCGTCTCCATATACTAAGAAACATGAGCATGCCCAGAAAAACAGAACTGTGTTTCCTACTCATACGGACCATATGTAGTTCAACTCTGCTTATGAAACTGATACAAACCACAGCTCCTCTTACATAAATGCTCTTTAGTTAATAGTGAGAATCGCGATGGGTTCATGAACTTCGAAAAATCATTTGAGCCCAAAATTCACTGGGTTTACCAGAAATGAACTCTTGCTTGTAGGAAGACACAGATCCTGGGGTAAACCTCCGTTATTGAAGGGAAATTCAGAGCAGAGTTCAAATCCCTGAAACACACTCTGTTATAACGCAAGAAGCAAGCTCTTCTTTCCAGAGTATAAAATACAGCAAGAACCATGAACATGCCCTGAAAAAAAGAACTGTGTTTCCTACTCATACGGACCATATGTAGTACAACTCTGCTTATGAAACTGATACAAACCTCAGCTCTTCTTACATTAATGCTCTTTAGTTAATAGTGAGAATCGGTTTGGGTTGCCGAACTTTGAAAAATCATTTGGGCCAATAAATCACTGGGTTTACCAGAAATGAACTCTTGGTTGTACGAAGACACTGATCCAGGGGTTTAACTCCGTTTCTGAAGGCAAATTCAGACCAGAGTTCCCTCACTGAAAAACACTCTGTTTTAAGACAAGAATCATCCTCTTGTTTCCAGCGTCTCCAATATAGTAAGAAACATGAGCATGCCCAGAAAAATAGAACTGTGATTCTGACTCAAAAGGAAAATATGTAGTAAAACTCTGCTTATGACATGATACAGACCACAGCTCCTCTTACATAAATGCTGTTTAGTTAATAGTGATAATCGCGTTGGTTTCTAGAACTGTGTAAAGTCATTTGAGCCTAAAATTCACTTGGTTTACCAGAATTGAACTCTTGCTGGTAGGAAGACACAGATCATGGTGTTTATCTCCGTTTGTGAAGGGAAATTCAGACCAGAGTTCTCATCCATGAAACACACCTTGTTTTAATGCAAGAAGCAAGCTCTTCTTTCCAGCGTCACCAATACAGCAAGAACCATTAGCATGCCCTTAAAAAAAGAACTGTGTTTTCTACACATAGGGACCATATGTAGTTCTACTCTGCTCATGAAACTGAGACAAACCACAGCTCCTCTTACATAAATGCTCTTTAGTTAATTGTGAGAATCGCGTTGGGTTTGTGAACTGCGAAAAATCCTTGAGCCAAAATTCACTGGGTTAACCAGAAAAGAACTCTTGCTTTTAGGAAGACACAGATCCTGGGGTTTAACTCCGTTTCTGAAGGCAAATTCAGACCAGAGTTCTCATCCCTGAAACGCACTCTGTATAAACACAAGAAGCAAGCTCTTCTTTCCAGAGTCTAAAATAAAGTAAGAATCATGATCATGCCCTGAAAAAAAGAACTGTGTTTCCGACTCATACGGACCATATGTAGTTCAACTCTGCTTATGAAATTGATACAAACCACAGCTCCTCTTACATAAATCCTCTTTAGTTAATAGTGAGAATCTTGTTGTGTTCGTGAACTGCGAAAAATCATTAGAGCCCCAAAATCACTGGGATTACCAGAAATGAACACTTGCTTGTAGGAGGACACTGATCCTGGTGTTTAACTCCGTTTCTGAAGACAAATTCAGACCCTAGTTCTCAACCCTGAAAAACACTCAGTTTTAAGGCAAGAATCATCCTCTTCTTTCCAGCGTCTCCTTATAGTAAGAAAAATGAGCATGCCCAGAAAAAAAGAACTGTGTTTCCTACTCATATGGACAATATGTAGTTCAACTCTGCTTATGAAACTGATACAAACCACAGCTCCTCTAAAATAAATGCTCTTTAGTTAGTACTGAGAATCGCGTTGGGTTGGTGAACTGCGAAAAATTATTTGTGCCAAAAATTCACTGGGTTAACCAGAAATGAACTCTTGCTTGTAGGAAGACACAGATCCTGGGATTTAACTCCGTTTCTCAAGGGAAATTCACACCAGAGTTCTCATCCCTAAAACACACTCTGTTATAACGCAAGCAGCAAGCTCTTCTTTCCAGAGTCTAAAATAGAGCAAGAACCATGAGCATGCCCTGAAAAAAAGAACTGTGTTTCCTACTCATAAGGACCATATGTAGTTCAACTCTCCTTATGAAAGTGATACAAACCACAGATCCTCTTACATAAATGCTCTTTAGTTAATAGTGAGAATCGCGTTGGGTTCATGAACTGTGAAAAATCATTTGAGCCAAATTTCACTGGGTTAACCAGAAATGAACTCTTGCTTTTAGGAAGACACAGATCCTTGGTTTTAACTCCGTTTCTGAAGGGAAATTCAGACCAGAATTCTCATCCCTCAAACGCACTCTGTATAAACGCAAGAAGCAAGCTCTTCTTTCCAGAGTCTAAAATAAAGCAAGAACCATGAGCATGCCCTGAAAAAAAGAACTGTGTTTTTTACACATACGGATCATATGACGTTCAAGTCTGCTCATGAAACTGATACAGACCACACCTCCACTTAAATAAATGCTCTTTAGTTAATTGTGAGAATAGCGTTGGGTTCCTGAACTGTGAAAAATCATTTGAGCCCAAAATTCACTGGGTTTACCAGAACTGAACTCTTGCTTGTAGGAAGACACTGATCTTGGGGTTTAACTCGGTTTCTGAATGTAAATTCAGACCAGGGTTCTCATTCCTGAAAAACACTCTGTTATAACGCAAGAAGCAAGCTCTTCTTTCATGAGTCTCCAATATAGTAAGGAACATGAGCATGCCCTGAAAAAAAGAACTGTATTTCTGACTCATACAGACCATATGTAGTTCAACTCTGCTTATGAAATTGATACAAACCACAGCTCCTCTTACATAAATCCTCTTTAGTTAATAGTGAGAATCATGTTGGGTTCGTGAACTGCGAAAAATCATTTGAGCCCCAATATAACTGGGTTTACCAGAAATTAACTCTTGCTTGTAGGAAGACACTGATCCTGGTGTTCAACTCAGTTTCTGAAGACAAATTCAGACCCAAGTTCTCAACCCTGAAAAACACTCTGTTTTAAGGCAAGAATCATCCTCTTCTTTCCAGTGTCTCCATATGATAAGAAACATGAACATGCCCAGAAAAAAAGAACTGTGTTTCCTACTCATACGGACCATATGTAGTTCAACTCTGCTCATGAAATTGATACAAACCACAGTTCCTCTTACATAAATGCTCTTTAGTTAATAGTGAGAATCATGTTGGGTTCTTGAAGTGAGAAAAATCATATGAACCCAAAATTCACTGTGTTTACCAGAAATGTACTTGCTTGTAGGAAGACACAGATCCTGGGGTGTAACTCCCTTTCTGCAGGGAAATTCAGACCACTGTTCTCATCCATGAAACACTCTGTTTTACCACAAGAAGCATGCTCTTCTTTCCAGGTTCTAAAATACAGCAATAACCATGAGCATGCCCTTAAAAAAAGAACTGTGTTTCTGACTCATACAGACCATATGTAGTTCAACTCTGCTTATGAAACTGATACAAACCACAGCTCCCCTTTCATAAATCCTCTTTAGTTAATAGTGAGAATCATGTAGGGTTCGTGAACTGCAAAAAATCATTTGAGCCCAAAAATTACTGGGTTTACCAGAAATGAACTCTAGCTTGTAGGAAGACACAGATCCTGGGGTTTAACTCCGTTTCTGTAGGGAAATTCAGACCAGAGTTCTCATCTAAGAAAAACACTCTGTTTAAACGAAGAAGCAAGCTCTTCTTTCCAGAGTCTAATATACAGCAAGAACCATGAACATGGCCTGAAAAAAAGAACTGTGTTTCCTATTCATACGCACCATATGTAGTTCAACTCTGCTTATGAAACTGATACAAACCACAGCTCCTCTTACATAAATGCTCTTTAGTTAGTACTGAGAATCGCGTTGGGTTGGTGAACTGCGAAAAATTATTTGTGCCAAAAATTCACTGGGTTAACCAGAAATGAACTCTTGCTTGTAGGAAGACACAGATCCTGGGATTTAACTCCGTTTCTCAAGGGAAATTCACACCAGAGTTCTCATCCCTAAAACACACTCTGTTATAACGCAAGCAGCAAGCTCTTCTTTCCAGAGTCTAAAATAGAGCAAGAACCATGAGCATGCCCTGAAAAAAAGAACTGTGTTTCCTACTCATAAGGACCATATGTAGTTCAACTCTCCTTATGAAAGTGATACAAACCACAGATCCTCTTACATAAATGCTCTTTAGTTAATAGTGAGAATCGCGTTGGGTTCATGAACTGTGAAAAATCATTTGAGCCAAATTTCACTGGGTTAACCAGAAATGAACTCTTGCTTTTAGGAAGACACAGATCCTTGGTTTTAACTCCGTTTCTGAAGGGAAATTCAGAGCAGAATTCTCATCCCTCAAACGCACTCTGTATAAACGCAAGAAGCAAGCTCTTCTTTCCAGAGTCTAAAATAAAGCAAGAACCATGAGCATGCCCTGAAAAAAAGAACTGTGTTTTTTACACATACGGATCATATGACGTTCAAGTCTGCTCATGAAACTGATACAGACCACACCTCCACTTAAATAAATGCTCTTTAGTTAATTGTGAGAATAGCGTTGGGTTCCTGAACTGTGAAAAATCATTTGAGCCCAAAATTCACTGGGTTTACCAGAACTGAACTCTTGCTTGTAGGAAGACACTGATCTTGGGGTTTAACTCGGTTTCTGAATGTAAATTCAGACCAGGGTTCTCATTCCTGAAAAACACTCTGTTATAACGCAAGAAGCAAGCTCTTCTTTCATGAGTCTCCAATATAGTAAGGAACATGAGCATGCCCTGAAAAAAAGAACTGTATTTCTGACTCATACAGACCATATGTAGTTCAACTCTGCTTATGAAATTGATACAAACCACAGCTCCTCTTACATAAATCCTCTTTAGTTAATAGTGAGAATCATGTTGGGTTCGTGAACTGCGAAAAATCATTTGAGCCCCAATATAACTGGGTTTACCAGAAATTAACTCTTGCTTGTAGGAAGACACTGATCCTGGTGTTCAACTCAGTTTCTGAAGACAAATTCAGACCCAAGTTCTCAACCCTGAAAAACACTCTGTTTTAAGGCAAGAATCATCCTCTTCTTTCCAGTGTCTCCATATGATAAGAAACATGAACATGCCCAGAAAAAAAGAACTGTGTTTCCTACTCATACGGACCATATGTAGTTCAACTCTGCTCATGAAATTGATACAAACCACAGTTCCTCTTACATAAATGCTCTTTAGTTAATAGTGAGAATCATGTTGGGTTCTTGAAGTGAGAAAAATCATATGAACCCAAAATTCACTGTGTTTACCAGAAATGTACTTGCTTGTAGGAAGACACAGATCCTGGGGTGTAACTCCCTTTCTGCAGGGAAATTCAGACCACTGTTCTCATCCATGAAACACTCTGTTTTACCACAAGAAGCATGCTCTTCTTTCCAGGTTCTAAAATACAGCAATAACCATGAGCATGCCCTTAAAAAAAGAACTGTGTTTCTGAATCATACAGACCATATGTAGTTCAACTCTGCTTATGAAACTGATACAAACCACAGCTCCCCTTTCATAAATCCTCTTTAGTTAATAGTGAGAATCATGTAGGGTTCGTGAACTGCAAAAAATCATTTGAGCCCAAAAATTACTGGGTTTACCAGAAATGAACTCTAGCTTGTAGGAAGACACAGATCCTGGGGTTTAACTCCGTTTCTGTAGGGAAATTCAGACCAGAGTTCTCATCTAAGAAACACACTCTGTTTAAACGAAGAAGCAAGCTCTTCTTTCCAGAGTCTAATATACAGCAAGAACCATGAACATGGCCTGAAAAAAAGAACTGTGTTTCCTATTCATACGCACCATATGTAGTTCAACTCTGCTTATGAAACTGATACAAACCACAGCTCCTCTTACATAAATGCTCTTTAGTTAATAGTGAGAATCGCGTTGGGTTCGTGAACTGCGAAAAATCATTTGAGCCCAAAATTCACTGGGTTAACCAGAAATGAACTCTTGCCTGTAGGAAGACACAGATCCTGGGGCTTAAGTCCGTTTCTGAAGGGAAATTCAGACCAGAGTTCTCATCCCTGAAACACACTCTGTTATAACGCAAGAAGCAAGCTCTTCTTTCCAGATTCTAAAATACAGCAAGAACCATGAGCATGCTCTGAAAAAAAGAACTGGGTTTCCTAGTCATATGTACCATATGTTGTTCAACTCTGCTTATGAAACTGATACAGACCACACCTGCAATTAAATAAATGCTCTTTAGTTAATTGTGAGAGTAGCGTTTGGTTCCTGAACTGCGAAAAATCATTTGAGCCCATAAATCACTGGGTTTACAAGAACTGAACTCTTGCTTGTAGGAAGACACTGATTTTGTGGCTTAACTCGGTTTCTCAATGTAAATTCAGACCAGAGTTCAAATCCCTGAAAAACACTCTGTTATAACGCAAGAAGCAAGCTCTTCTTTCCTGCATCTCCAATATAGTAAGAACAATGAGCATGCCTAGAAAAAAAGAACTGTGTTTCCGACTCATACAGACCATATGTAGTTCAACTCTGCTTATGAAATTGATACAAACCACAGCTCCTCTTACATAAATCCTCTTTAGTTAATAGTGAGAATCATGTTGGGTTCGTGAACTGCGAAAAATCATTTGAGCCCAAAAATCACTGGGTTTACCAGAAATGAACTCTTGCTTATAGGAAGACACTGATCCTGGTGTTTAACTCCATTTCTGAAGACAAATTCAGACCCGAGTTCTCAACCCTGAAAAACACTCTGTTTTAAGGCAAGAATCATCCCCTTCTTTCCAGCGTCTCCAATATAGTAAGAAAAATGAGCATGCCCAGAGTAAAAGAACTGTTTTTAAATCATACAGACCATATGTAGTTCAACTCTGCTTATGAAACTGATACAAACCACAGCTCCTTTACAAAAATCCTCTTTAGTTAATAGTGAGAATAGCATAGAGTTCGTGGACTGCAAAAAATCATTTGAACCCAAAATTCACTGGGTTTATCAGAAATGAACTCTTGCTTGTTGTAAGACACAGGTCCTGGGGTTTAACTCCGTTTCTGAAGGGAAATTCAGACCAGAGTTCTCATCCCTGAAACACACTCTGTTTAAACGAAGAAGCAAGCTCTTCTTTCCAGAGTCTAAAATACAGCAAGAACCATGAGCATGGCCTGAAAACAAGAACTGTGTTTCCTATTCAAACGGACGATATGTAGTTCAACTCTGCTTATGAAAGTGATACAGACCACACCTCCTCTTACATGAATGCTCTTTAGTTAATAGTGAGCATAGCGTTGTGTTCCTGAACTGGGAAAAATAATTTGAGCCCAAAATTTACTGGGTTTACCAGAACTGAACTCTTGCTTGTCAGAAGACACAGATCCTGGGGTTTAACTCCGTCAATGAAGGGAAATTCAGACCAGAGTTCTCTTCCCTGAAACACACTATGCTTAAACGAAGAAGCAAGCTCTTCTTTCCAGATTCTAATATACAGCAAGAACCATGAACATGGCCTGAAAAAAAGAGCTGTGTTTCCTATTCATACGGACCATATGTAGTTCAACTCTGCTTATGAAACTGATACAGACCACACCGCCTCTTACATAAATGCTCTTTAGTTGATAGTGAGAATAGCGTTGGGTTCTTGAACTGCAAAAAAATCATTTAAGCCCATAATTCACTGGGTTTACCAGAACTGAACTCTTGCTTGTAGGAAGACACTGATCCTGGGTTTTAACTCGGTTTCTGAACGAAAATTCAGACCAGAGTTCTCATCCCTGAAAAACACTCTGTTATAACGCAAGCAGCAAGCTCTTCTTTCCTGTGTCTCCAATATAGTAAGAAACATGACCATGCCCAGAAAAAAAAAACTGTGTTTCCGATTCATACAGATCATATGTAGTTCAAATCTGCTTATGAAATTGATACAAACCACAGCTCCTCTTACATAAGTCCTCTTCAGTTAATAGTGAGAATCATGTTGAGTTCGTGAACTGTGAAAAATCATTTGAGCCCAAAAATCACTGGGTTTACCAAAAATGAACTCTTGCTTGTAGGAAGACGCTGATCCTGGTTTTTAACTCAATTTTTGAGGACAAATTCAGACCCGAGTTCTCAAACCTGAAAAACACTCTCTTTTAAGGCAAGAATCATCCTCTTCTTTCCAGTGTCTCCAATATATTAAGAAACATTAGCATGCCCAGAAAAAAAGAACTGTGATAACGGCTCATACAGACCATATGTAGTTCAACTCTGCTTATGAGAATGATACAAACCATAGCTCCTCTTTCATAAATCCTCTTTAGTTAATAGTGAGAATCATGTAAGGTTCGTGAACTGCGAAAAATCATTTTAGCCCAAAAATTACTGGGTTTACCAGAAATGAACTCTAGCATGTAGGAAGACACAGATCCTAGGGTTTAACTCCGTTTCTGCAGGGAAATTTATACCAGTGTTCTCATCCATGAAACACACTCTGTTTAAACAAAAGAAGCAAGCTCTTCTTTCCAGACTATAAAATACAGCAAGAACCATGAGCATGCCCTGAAAAAAGGAACTGTGTTTCCTAGTGATATGTGCCATATGTTGTTAAACTCTGCTTATGAAACTGATACAGACCACGCCTCCAATTAAATAAATGCTCTTTACTTAATTGTGAGAGTAGCGTTGTGTTCCTGAACTGCGAAAAATCATTTGAGCCCATAATTCACTGGGTCTACCAGAACTGTACTCTTGCATGTCGGAAGACACAGATCCTGGGGTTTAACTCCGTTAATGAAGGGAAATTCAGACCAGAGTTCTCATCCCTGAAACACATTCTGTTATAACGCAAGAAGCAATAACTTTTTTCCAGAGTCTAAAATACAGCAAGAACCATGAGCATGCCCTGAAAAAAAGAACAGTGTTTCCTACTCATAAGGACCATATGTAGTTCAACTCTGCTTATGAAACTGATACAAACCACAGCTCCTCTTACATAAATGCTCTTTAGTTAATAGTGAGAATCCCGTTGGGTTCGTGAACTGCAAAAAATCATTTGAGCCCAAAATTCACTGGGTTAACCAGAAATGAACTCTTGCCTGTAGGAAGACACAGATCCTGGGGCTTAAGTCCGTTTCTGAAGGGAAATTCAGACCAGAGTTCTCATCCCTGAAACACACTCTGTTATAACGCAAGAAGCAAGCTCTTCTTTCCAGATTCTAAAATACAGCAAGAACCATGAGCATGCTCTGAAAAAAAGAACTGGGTTTCCTAGTCATATGTACCATATGTTGTTCAACTCTGCTTATGAAACTGATACAGACCACACCTGCAATTAAATAAATGCTCTTTAGTTAATTGTGAGAGTAGCGTTTGATTCCTGAACTGCGAAAAATCATTTGAGCCCATAAATCACTGGGTTTACAAGAACTGAACTCTTGCTTGTAGGAAGACACTGATTTTGTGGCTTAACTCGGTTTCTCAATGTAAATTCAGACCAGAGTTCAAATCCCTGAAAAACACTCTGTTATAACACAAGAAGCAAGCTCTTCTTTCCTACATCTCCAATATAGTAAGAACAATGAGCATGCCTAGAAAAAAAGAACTGTGTTTCCGACTCATACAGACCATATGTAGTTCAATCTGCTTATGAAATTGATACAAACCACAGCTCCTCTTACATAAATCCTCTTTAGTTAATAGTGAGAATCATGTTGGGTTCGTGAACTGCGAAAAATCATTTGAGCCCAAAAATCACTGGGTTTACCAGAAATGAACTCTTGCTTGTAGGAAGACACTGATCCTGGTGTTTAACTCCATTTCTGAAGACAAATTCAGACCCGAGTTCTCAACCCTGAAAAACACTCTGTTTTAAGGCAAGAATCATCCCCTTCTTTCCAGCGTCTCCAATATAGTAAGAAAAATGAGCATGCCCAGAATAAAAGAACTGTTTTGAAATCATACAGACCATATATAGTTCAACTCTGCTTATGAAACTGATACAAACCACAGATCCTTTACAAAAATCCTCTTTAGTTAATAGTGAGAATCATGTTGGGTTCGTGAACTGCGAAAAATCATTTGAGCCCAAAAATCACTGGGTTTACCAGAAATGAACTCTTGCTTGTAGGAAGACGCTGATCCTGGTGTTTAACTCAATTTTTGAGGACAAATTCAGACCCGAGTTCTCAACCCTGAAAAACACTCTGTTTTAAGGCAAGAATCATCCTCTTCTTTCCAGCGTCTCCAATATAGTAAGAAACATTAGCATGCCCAGAAAAAAAGAACTGTGTTTCCGACTCATACAGACCATATGTAGTTCAACTCTGCTTATGAGACTGATACAAACCACGGCTCCTCTTACATAAATGCTCTTTAGTTAATAGTGAGAATAGTGTAGGGTTCGTGAACTGCGAAAAATCATTTGAGCCCAAATTTACTGGGTTTACCAGAAATGAACTCTTGCTTGTAGGAAGACACAGATCCTGGGGTTTAACTCTGTTTCTGAAGGCAAATTGAGAACAGAGTTCTCATGCCTGAAAAACACTCTGTTTTAAGGCTAGAATCATCCTCTACTTTCCAGCGACTCCAATATAGTAAGAAACATGAGCATGCCCAGAAAAAAAGAACTGTGTTAACGGCTCATACAGACCATATGTAGTTCAACTCTGCTTATGAGCCTGATACAAACCATAGCTCCTCTTTCATAAATCCTCTTTAGTTAATAGTGAGAATCATGTAAGGTTCGTGAACTGCAAAAAATCATTTGAGCCCAAAAATTACTGGGTTTACCAGAAATGAACTCTAGCATGTAGGAAGACACAGATCCTAGGGTTTAACTCCGTTTCTGCAGGGAAATTTAGACCAGTGTTCTAATCCATGAAACACACTCTGTTTAAACACAAGAAGCAAGCTCTTCTTTCCAGGCTCTAAAATACAGCAAGAACCATGAGCATGCCCTGAAAAAAGGAACTGTGTTTCCTAGTGATATGTGCCATATGTTGTTAAACTCTGCTTATGAAACTGATACAGACCACACCTCCAATTAAATAAATGCTCTTTAGTTAATTGTGAGAGTAGCGTTGTGTTCCTGAACTGCGAAAAATCATTTGAGCCCATAATTCACTGGGTTTACCAGAACTGTACTCTTGCTTGTCGGAAGACACAGATCCTGGGGTTTAACTCCGTTAATGAAGGGAAATTCAGACCAGAGTTCTCATCCCTGAAACACATTCTGTTATAACGCAAGAAGCAATAACTTTTTTCCAGAGTCTAAAATACAGCAAGAACCATGAGCATGCCCTGAAACAAAGAACAGTGTTTCCTACTCTTAAAGACCATATGTAGTTCAACTCTGGTAATGAAACTGATACAAACCTCGGCTCCTCTTACATAAATGCTCTTTAGTTAATAGTGAGAATAGTGTAGGGTTCGTGAACTGCGAAAAATCATTTGAGCCCATATTTACTGGGTTTACCAGAAATGAACTCTTGCTTTAGGAAGACACAGATCCTGGGGTTTAACTCCGTTTCTGAAGGCAAATTGAGAACAGAGTTCTCATGCCTGAAAAACACTCTGTTGTAAGGCTAGAATCATCCTCTACTTTCCAGCGACTCCAATATAGTAAGAAACATGAGCATGCCCAGAAAAAAAGAACTGTGTTTCCGACTCATACAGACCATATGTAGTTCAACTCTGCTTATGAAACTGATACAAACCACAGCTCCACTTTCATAAATCCTCTTTAGTTAATAGTGAGAATCATGTTGGGTTCTTGAACCTCGAAAAATCATTTGAGCCCAAAAATCATTTGAGCCAAAAATCACTGGGTTTACCAGAAATGAACTCTTGCTTGTAGGAAGACACAGATCCTGGGATTTAACCCCGTTTCTCCACGAAAATTCAGACCCGAGTTCTCATAACTGAAACACACTCTGTTTAAACGAAGAAGCAAGCTCTTCTTTCCAGACTCTAAAATACAGCAAGAACCATGAGCATGCCCTGAAAAAGAACTGTGTTTCCTAGTGATATGTGCCATATGTTGTTAAACTCTGCTTATGAAACTGAAACAGACCACACCTCCAATTAAATAAATGCTCTTTAGTTAATTGTGAGAGTAGCGTTGTGTTCCTGAACTGCGAAAAATCATTTGAGCCCAAAAATCACTGGGTTTACCAAAAATGAACTCTTGCTTGTAGGAAGACGCTGATCCTGGTGTTTAACTCAATTTTTGAGGACAAATTCATACCCGAGTTCTCAACCCTGAAAAACACTCTGTTTTAAGGCAAGAATCATCCTCTTCTTTCCAGCGTCTCCAATATAGTAAGAAACATTAGCATGCCCAGAAAAAAAGAACTGTGTTAACGGCTCATACAGACCATATGTAGTTCAACTCTGCTTATGAGACTGATACAAACCATAGCTCCTGTTTCATAAATCCTCTTTAGTTAATAGTGAGAATCATGTAAGGTTAGTGAACTGCAAAAAATCATTTGAGCCCAAAAATTACTGGGTTTACCAGAAATGAACTCTAGCATGTAGGAAGACACAGATCCTAGGGTTTAACTCCGTTTCTGCAGGGAAATTTAGACCAGTGTTCTAATCCATGAAACACACTCTGTTTAAACACAAGAAGCAAGCTCTTCTTTCCAGACTCTAAAATACAGCAAGAACCATGAGCATGCCCTGAAAAAGGGAACTGTGTTTCCTAGTGATATGTGCCATATGTTGTTAAACTCTGCTTATGAAACTGATACAGACCACACCTCCAATTAAATAAATGCTCTTTAGTTAATTGTGAGAATAGCGTTGTGTTCCTGAACTGCGAAAAATCATTTGAGCCCATAATTCACTGGGTTTACCAGAACTGTACTCTTGCTTGTCGGAAGACACAGATCCTGGGGTTTAACTCCGTTAATGAAGGGAAATTCAGACCAGAGTTCTCATCCCTGAAACACATTCTGTTATAACGCAAGAAGCAATAACTTTTTTCCAGAGTCTAAAATACAGCAAGAACAATGAGCATGCCCTGAAACAAAGAACAGTGTTTCCTACTCTTAAAGACCATATGTAGTTCAACTCTGCTTATGAAACTGATACAAACCACGGCTCCTCTTACATAAATGCTCTTTAGTTAATAGTGAGAATAGTGTAGGGTTCATGAACTGCGAAAAATCATTTGAGCCCAAATTTACTGGGTTTACCAGAAATGAACTCTTGCTTGTAGGAAGACACAGATCCTGGGGTTTAACTCCGTTTCTGAAGGCAAATTGAGAACAGAGTTCTCATGCCTGAAAAACATTCTGTTTTAAGGCTAGAATCATCCTCTACTTTCCAGCGACTCCAATATAGTAAGAAATATGAGCATGCCCAGAAAAAAAGAACTGTGTTAACGGCTCATACAGACCATATGTAGTTCAACTCTGCTTATGAGACTGATACAAACCATAGCTCCTCTTTCATAAATCCTCTTTAGTTAATAGTGAGAATCATGTAATGTTCGTGAACTGCGAAAAATCATTTGAGCCCAAAAATCACTGGGTTTACCAGAAATGAACTCTAGCATGTAGGAAGACACAGATCCTAGGGTTTAACTCCGTTTCTGCAGGGAAATTTAGACCAGTGTTCTAATCCATGAAACACACTCTGTTTAAACACAAGAAGCAAGCTCTTCTTTCCAGGCTCTAAAATACAGCAAGAACCATGAGCATGCCCTGAAAAAAGGAACTGTGTTTCCTAGTGATATGTGCCATATGTTGTTAAACTCTGCTTATGAAACTGATACAGACCACACCTCCAATTAAATAAATGCTCTTTAGTTAATTGTGAGAGTAGCGTTGTGTTCCTGAACTTCGAAAAATCATTTGAGCCCATAATTCACTGGGTTTACCAGAACTGTACTCTTGCTTGTCGGAAGACACAGATCCTGGGGTTTAACTCCGTTAATGAAGGGAAATTCAGACCAGAGTTCTCATCCCTGAAACACATTCTGTTATAACGCAAGAAGCAATAACTTTTTTCCAGAGTCTAAAATACAGCAAGAACAATGAGCATGCCCTGAAACAAAGAACAGTGTTTCCTACTCTTAAAGACCATATGTAGTTCAACTCTGGTAATGAAACTGATACAAACCACGGCTCCTCTTACATAAATGCTCTTTAGTTAATAGTGAGAATAGTGTAGGGTTCATGAACTGCGAAAAATCATTTGAGCCCAAATTTACTGGGTTTACCAGAAATGAACTCTTGCTTGTAGGAAGACACAGATCCTGGGGTTTAACTCCGTTTCTGAAGGCAAATTGAGAACAGAGTTCTCATGCCTGAAAAACACTCTGTTTTAAGGCTAGAATCATCCTCTACTTTCCAGCGACTCCAATATAGTAAGAAACATGAGCATGCCCAGAATAAAAGAACTGTGTTTCCGACTCATACAGACCATATGTAGTTCAACTCTGCTTATGAAACTGATACAAACCACAGCTCCTCTTTCATAAATCCTCTTTAGTTAATAGTGAGAATCATGTTGGGTTCATGAACCTCGAAAAATCATTTGAGCCCAAAAATCATTTGAGCCCAAAAATCACTGGGTTTACCAGAAATGAACTCTAGCTTGTAGGAAGACACAGATCCTGGGATTTAACTCCATTTCTCCACGAAAATTCAGACCCGAGTTCTCATAACTGAAACACACTCTGTTTAAACGAAGAAGCAAGCTCTTCTTTCCAGACTCTAAAATACAGCAAGGACCATGAGCATGCCCTGAAAAAGAACTGTGTTTCCTAGTGATATGTGCCATATGTTGTTAAACTCTGCTTATGAAACTGATACAGACCACACCTCCAATTAAATAAATGCTCTTTAGTTAATTGTGAGAGTAGCGTTGTGTTCCTGAACTGCGAAAAATCATTTGAGCCCATAATTCACTGGGTTTACCAGAACTGTACTCTTGCTTGTCTGAAGACACAGATCCTGGGGTTTAACTCCGTTAATGAAGGGAAATTCAGACCAGAGTTCTCATCCCTGAAACACATTCTGTTATAACGCAAGAAGCAATAACTTTTTTCCAGAGTCTAAAATACAGCAAGAACAATGAGCATGCCCTGAAACAAAGAACAGTGTTTCCTACTCTTAAAGACCATATGTAGTTCAACTCTGCTTATGAAACTGATACAAACCACGGCTCCTCTTACATAAATGCTCTTTAGTTAATAGTGAGAATAGTGTAGGGTTCGTGAACGGTGAAAAATCATTTGAGCCCAAATTTACTGGGTTTACCAGAAATGAACTCTTGCTTTAGGAAGACACAGATCCTGGGGTTTAACTCCGTTTCTGAAGGCAAATTGAGAACAGAGTTCTCATGCCTGAAAAACATTCTGTTTTAAGGCTAGAATCATCCTCTACTTTCAAGCGACTCCAATATAGTAAGAAACATGAGCATGCCCAGAAAAAAAGAACTGTGTTAACGGCTCATACAGACCATATGTAGTTCAACTCTGCTTATGAGACTGATACAAACCATAGCTCCTCTTTCATAAATCCTCTTTAGTTAATAGTGAGAATCATGTAAGGTTCATGAACTGCGAAAAATCATTTGAGCCCAAAAATTACTGGGTTTACCAGAAATGAACTCTAGCATGTAGGAAGACACAGATCCTAGGGTTTAACTCCGTGTCTGCAGGGAAATTTAGACCAGTGTTCTAATCCATGAAACACACTCTGTTTAAACACAAGAAGCAAGCTCTTCTTTCCAGGCTCTAAAATACAGCAAGAACCATGAGCATGCCCTGAAAAAAGGAACTGTGTTTCCTAGTGATATGTGCCATATGTTGTTAAACTCTGCTTATGAAACTGATACAGACCACACCTCCAATTAAATAAATGCTCTTTAGTTAATTGTGAGAGTAGCGTTGTGTTCCTGAACTGCGAAAAATCATTTGAGCCCATAATTCACTGGGTTTACCAGAACTGTACTCTTGCTTGTTGGAAGACACAGATCCTGGGGTTTAACTCCGTTAATGAAGGGAAATTCAGACCAGAGTTCTCATCCCTGAAACACATTCTGTTATAACGCAAGAAGCAATAACTTTTTTCCAGAGTCTAAAATACAGCAAGAACCATGAGCATGCCCTGAAACAAAGAACAGTGTTTCCTACTCTTAAAGACCATATGTAGTTCAACTCTGGTAATGAAACTGATACAAACCACGGCTCCTCTTACATAAATGCTCTTTAGTTAATAGTGAGAATAGTGTAGGGTTCGTGAACTGCGAAAAATCATTTGAGCCCAAATTTACTGGGTTTACCAGAAATGAACTCTTGCTTTAGGAAGACACAGATCCTGGGGTTTAACTCCGTTTCTGAAGGCAAATTGAGAACAGAGTTCTCATGCCTGAAAAACACTCTGTTTTAAGGCTAGAATCATCCTCTACTTTCCAGCGACTCCAATATAGTAAGAAACATGAGCATGCCCAGAAAAAAAGAACTGTGTTTCCGACTCATACAGACCATATGTAGTTCAACTCTGCTTATGAAACTGATACAAACCACAGCTCCACTTTCATAAATCCTCTTTAGTTAATATTGAGAATCATGTTGGGTTCGTGAACCTCGAAAAATCATTTGAGCCCAAAAATCATTTGAGCCCAAAAATCACTGGGTTTACCAGAAATGAACTCTTGCTTGTAGGAAGACACAGATCCTGGGATTTAACTCCGTTTCTCCACGAAAATTCAGACCCGAGTTCTCATAACTGAAACACACTCTGTTTAAACGAAGAAGCAAGCTCTTCTTTCCAGACTCTAAAATACAGCAAGAACCATGAGCATGCCCTGAAAAAGAACTGTGTTTCCTAGTGATATGTGCCATATGTTGTTAAACACTGCTTATGAAACTGAAACAGACCACACCTCCAATTAAATAAATGCTCTTTAGTTAATTGTGAGAGTAGCGTTGTGTTCCTGAACTGCGAAAAATCATTTGAGCCCAAAAATCACTGGGTTTACCAAAAATGAACTCTTGCTTGTAGGAAGACGCTGATCCTGGTGTTTAACTCAATTTTTGAGGACAAATTCATACCCGAGTTCTCAACCCTGAAAAACACTCTGTTTTAAGGCAAGAATCATCCTCTTCTTTCCAGCGTCTCCAATATAGTAAGAAACATTAGCATGCCCAGAAAAAAAGAACTGTGTTAACGGCTCATACAGACCATATGTAGTTCAACTCTGCTTATGAAATTGATACAAACCACAGCTCCTCTTACATAAATCCTCTTTAGTTAATAGTGAGAATCATGTTGGGTTCGTGAACCTCGAAAAATCATTTGAGCCCAAAAATCATTTGAGCCCAAAAATCACTGGGTTTACCAGAAATGAACTCTTGCTTGTAGGAAGACACTGATCCTGGTGTTTAACTCCATTTCTGAAGACAAATTCAGACCCGAGTTCTCAACCCTGAAAAACACTCTGTTTTAAGGCAAGAATCATCCCCTTCTTTCCAGCGTCTCCAATATAGTAAGAAAAATGAGCATGCCCAGAATAAAAGAACTGTTTTGAAATCATACAGACCATATATAGTTCAACTCTGCTTATGAAACTGATACAAACCACAGATCCTTTACAAAAATCCTCTTTAGTTAATAGTGAGAATCATGTTGGGTTCGTGAACTGCGAAAAATCATTTGAGCCCAAAAATCACTGGGTTTACCAGAAATGAACTCTTGCTTGTAGGAAGACGCTGATCCTGGTGTTTAACTCAATTTTTGAGGACAAATTCAGACCCGAGTTCTCAACCCTGAAAAACACTCTGTTTTAAGGCAAGAATCATCCTCTTCTTTCCAGCGTCTCCAATATAGTAAGAAACATTAGCATGCCCAGAAAAAAAGAACTGTGTTAACGGCTCATACAGACCATATGTAGTTCAACTCTGCTTATGAGACTGATACAAACCATAGCTCCTGTTTCATAAATCCTCTTTAGTTAATAGTGAGAATCATGTAAGGTTAGTGAACTGCAAAAAATCATTTGAGCCCAAAAATTACTGGGTTTACCAGAAATGAACTCTAGCATGTAGGAAGACACAGATCCTAGGGTTTAACTCCGTTTCTGCAGGGAAATTTAGACCAGTGTTCTAATCCATGAAACACACTCTGTTTAAACACAAGAAGCAAGCTCTTCTTTCCAGACTCTAAAATACAGCAAGAACCATGAGCATGCCCTGAAAAAAGGAACTGTGTTTCCTAGTGATATGTGCCATATGTTGTTAAACTCTGCTTATGAAACTGATACAGACCACACCTCCAATTAAATAAATGCTCTTTAGTTAATTGTGAGAATAGCGTTGTGTTCCTGAACTGCGAAAAATCATTTGAGCCCATAATTCACTGGGTTTACCAGAACTGTACTCTTGCTTGTCTGAAGACACAGATCCTGGGGTTTAACTCCGTTAATGAAGGGAAATTCAGACCAGAGTTCTCATCCCTGAAACACATTCTGTTATAACGCAAGAAGCAATAACTTTTTTCCAGAGTCTAAAATACAGCAAGAACAATGAGCATGCCCTGAAACAAAGAACAGTGTTTCCTACTCTTAAAGACCATATGTAGTTCAACTCTGCTTATGAAACTGATACAAACCACGGCTCCTCTTACATAAATGCTCTTTAGTTAATAGTGAGAATAGTGTAGGGTTCGTGAACTGCGAAAAATCATTTGAGCCCAAATTTACTGGGTTTACCAGAAATGAACTCTTGCTTGTAGGAAGACACAGATCCTGGGGTTTAACTCTGTTTCTGAAGGCAAATTGAGAACAGAGTTCTCATGCCTGAAAAACACTCTGTTTTAAGGCTAGAATCATCCTCTACTTTCCAGCGACTCCAATATAGTAAGAAACATGAGCATGCCCAGAAAAAAAGAACTGTGTTAACGGCTCATACAGACCATATGTAGTTCAACTCTGCTTATGAGACTGATACAAACCATAGCTCCTCTTTCATAAATCCTCTTTAGTTAATAGTGAGAATCATGTAAGGTTCGTGAACTGCAAAAAATCATTTGAGCCCAAAAATTACTGGGTTTACCAGAAATGAACTCTAGCATGTAGGAAGACACAGATCCTAGGGTTTAACTCCGTTTCTGCAGGGAAATTTAGACCAGTGTTCTAATCCATGAAACACACTCTGTTTAAACACAAGAAGCAAGCTCTTCTTTCCAGGCTCTAAAATACAGCAAGAACCATGAGCATGCCCTGAAAAAAGGAACTGTGTTTCCTAGTGATATGTGCCATATGTTGTTAAACTCTGCTTATGAAACTGATACAGACCACACCTCCAATTAAATAAATGCTCTTTAGTTAATTGTGAGAGTAGCGTTGTGTTCCTGAACTGCGAAAAATCATTTGAGCCCATAATTCACTGGGTTTACCAGAACTGTACTCTTGCTTGTTGGAAGACACAGATCCTGGGGTTTAACTCCGTTAATGAAGGGAAATTCAGACCAGAGTTCTCATCCCTGAAACACATTCTGTTATAACGCAAGAAGCAATAACTTTTTTCCAGAGTCTAAAATACAGCAAGAACCATGAGCATGCCCTGAAACAAAGAACAGTGTTTCCTACTCTTAAAGACCATATGTAGTTCAACTCTGGTAATGAAACTGATACAAACCACGGCTCCTCTTACATAAATGCTCTTTAGTTAATAGTGAGAATAGTGTAGGGTTCGTGAACTGCGAAAAATCATTTGAGCCCAAATTTACTGGGTTTACCAGAAATGAACTCTTGCTTTAGGAAGACACAGATCCTGGGGTTTAACTCCGTTTCTGAAGGCAAATTGAGAACAGAGTTCTCATGCCTGAAAAACACTCTGTTTTAAGGCTAGAATCATCCTCTACTTTCCAGCGACTCCAATATAGTAAGAAACATGAGCATGCCCAGAAAAAAAGAACTGTGTTTCCGACTCATACAGACCATATGTAGTTCAACTCTGCTTATGAAACTGATACAAACCACAGCTCCACTTTCATAAATCCTCTTTAGTTAATAGTGAGAATCATGTTGGGTTCGTGAACCTCGAAAAATCATTTGAGCCCAAAAATCATTTGAGCCCAAAAATCACTGGGTTTACCAGAAATGAACTCTTGCTTGTAGGAAGACACAGATCCTGCGATTTAACTCCGTTTCTCCACGAAAATTCAGACCCGAGTTCTCATAACTGAAACACACTCTGTTTAAACGAAGAAGCAAGCTCTTCTTTCCAGACTCTAAAATACAGCAAGAACCATGAGCATGCCCTGAAAAAGAACTGTGTTTCCTAGTGATATGTGCCATATGTTGTTAAACTCTGCTTATGAAACTGAAACAGACCACACCTCCAATTAAATAAATGCTCTTTAGTTAATTGTGAGAGTAGCGTTGTGTTCCTGAACTGCGAAAAATCATTTGAGCCCAAAAATCACTGGGTTTACCAAAAATGAACTCTTGCTTGTAGGAAGACGCTGATCCTGGTGTTTAACTCAATTTTTGAGGACAAATTCAGACCCGAGTTCTCAACCCTGAAAAACACTCTGTTTTAAGGCAAGAATCATCCTCTTCTTTCCAGCGTCTCCAATATAGTAAGAAACATTAGCATGCCCAGAAAAAAAGAACTGTGTTAACGGCTCATACAGACCATATGTAGTTCAACTCTGCTTATGAGACTGATACAAACCATAGCTCCTGTTTCATAAATCCTCTTTAGTTAATAGTGAGAATCATGTAAGGTTAGTGAACTGCAAAAAATCATTTGAGCCCAAAAATTACTGGGTTTACCAGAAATGAACTCTAGCATGTAGGAAGACACAGATCCTAGGGTTTAACTCCGTTTCTGCAGGGAAATTTAGACCAGTGTTCTAATCCATGAAACACACTCTGTTTAAACACAAGAAGCAAGCTCTTCTTTCCAGACTCTAAAATACAGCAAGAACCATGAGCATGCCCTGAAAAAGGGAACTGTGTTTCCTAGTGATATGTGCCATATGTTGTTAAACTCTGCTTATGAAACTGATACAGACCACACCTCCAATTAAATAAATGCTCTTTAGTTAATTGTGAGAATAGCGTTGTGTTCCTGAACTGCGAAAAATCATTTGAGCCCATAATTCACTGGGTTTACCAGAACTGTACTCTTGCTTGTCTGAAGACACAGATCCTGGGGTTTAACTCCGTTAATGAAGGGAAATTCAGACCAGAGTTCTCATCCCTGAAACACATTCTGTTATAACGCAAGAAGCAATAACTTTTTTCCAGAGTCTAAAATACAGCAAGAACAATGAGCATGCCCTGAAACAAAGAACAGTGTTTCCTACTCTTAAAGACCATATGTAGTTCAACTCTGCTTATGAAACTGATACAAACCACGGCTCCTCTTACATAAATGCTCTTTAGTTAATAGTGAGAATAGTGTAGGGTTCATGAACTGCGAAAAATCATTTGAGCCCAAATTTACTGGGTTTACCAGAAATGAACTCTTGCTTGTAGGAAGACACAGATCCTGGGGTTTAACTCCGTTTCTGAAGGCAAATTGAGAACAGAGTTCTCATGCCTGAAAAACATTCTGTTTTAAGGCTAGAATCATCCTCTACTTTCCAGCGACTCCAATATAGTAAGAAATATGAGCATGCCCAGAAAAAAAGAACTGTGTTAACGGCTCATACAGACCATATGTAGTTCAACTCTGCTTATGAGACTGATACAAACCATAGCTCCTCTTTCATAAATCCTCTTTAGTTAATAGTGAGAATCATGTAATGTTCGTGAACTGCGAAAAATCATTTGAGCCCAAAAATCACTGGGTTTACCAGAAATGAACTCTAGCATGTAGGAAGACACAGATCCTAGGGTTTAACTCCGTTTCTGCAGGGAAATTTAGACCAGTGTTCTAATCCATGAAACACACTCTGTTTAAACACAAGAAGCAAGCTCTTCTTTCCAGGCTCTAAAATACAGCAAGAACCATGAGCATGCCCTGAAAAAAGGAACTGTGTTTCCTAGTGATATGTGCCATATGTTGTTAAACTCTGCTTATGAAACTGATACAGACCACACCTCCAATTAAATAAATGCTCTTTAGTTAATTGTGAGAGTAGCGTTGTGTTCCTGAACTTCGAAAAATCATTTGAGCCCATAATTCACTGGGTTTACCAGAACTGTACTCTTGCTTGTCGGAAGACACAGATCCTGGGGTTTAACTCCGTTAATGAAGGGAAATTCAGACCAGAGTTCTCATCCCTGAAACACATTCTGTTATAACGCAAGAAGCAATAACTTTTTTCCAGAGTCTAAAATACAGCAAGAACAATGAGCATGCCCTGAAACAAAGAACAGTGTTTCCTACTCTTAAAGACCATATGTAGTTCAACTCTGGTAATGAAACTGATACAAACCACGGCTCCTCTTACATAAATGCTCTTTAGTTAATAGTGAGAATAGTGTAGGGTTCATGAACTGCGAAAAATCATTTGAGCCCAAATTTACTGGGTTTACCAGAAATGAACTCTTGCTTGTAGGAAGACACAGATCCTGGGGTTTAACTCCGTTTCTGAAGGCAAATTGAGAACAGAGTTCTCATGCCTAAAAAACACTCTGTTTTAAGGCTAGAATCATCCTCTACTTTCCAGCGACTCCAATATAGTAAGAAACATTAGCATGCCCAGAATAAAAGAACTGTGTTTCCGACTCATACAGACCATATGTAGTTCAACTCTGCTTATGAAACTGATACAAACCACAGCTCCTCTTTCATAAATCCTCTTTAGTTAATAGTGAGAATCATGTTGGGTTCGTGAACCTCGAAAAATCATTTGAGACCAAAAATCATTTGAGCCCAAAAATCACTGGGTTTACCAGAAATGAACTCTAGCTTGTAGGAAGACACAGATCCTGGGATTTAACTCCGTTTCTCCACGAAAATTCAGACCCGAGTTCTCATAACTGAAACACACTCTTTTTAAACGAAGAAGCAAGCTCTTCTTTCCAGACTCTAAAATACAGCAAGGACCATGAGCATGCCCTGAAAAAGAACTGTGTTTCCTAGTGATATGTGCCATATGTTGTTAAACTCTGCTTATGAAACTGATACAGACCACACCTCCAATTAAATAAATGCTCTTTAGTTAATTGTGAGAGTAGCGTTGTGTTCCTGAACTGCGAAAAATCATTTGAGCCCATAATTCACTGGGTTTACCAGAACTGTACTCTTGCTTGTCGGAAGACACAGATCCTGGGGTTTAACTCCGTTAATGAAGGGAAATTCAGACCAGAGTTCTCATCCCTGAAACACATTCTGTTATAACGCAAGAAGCAATAACTTTTTTCCAGAGTCTAAAATACAGCAAGAACAATGAGCATGCCCTGAAACAAAGAACAGTGTTTCCTACTCTTAAAGACCATATGTAGTTCAACTCTGCTTATGAAACTGATACAAACCACGGCTCCTCTTACATAAATGCTCTTTAGTTAATAGTGAGAATAGTGTAGGGTTCGTGAACTGTGAAAAATCATTTGAGCCCAAATTTACTGGGTTTACCAGAAATGAACTCTTGCTTTAGGAAGACACAGATCCTGGGGTTTAACTCCGTTTCTGAAGGCAAATTGAGAACAGAGTTCTCATGCCTGAAAAACATTCTGTTTTAAGGCTAGAATCATCCTCTACTTTCCAGCGACTCCAATATAGTAAGAAACATGAGCATGCCCAGAAAAAAAGAACTGTGTTAACGGCTCATACAGACCATATGTAGTTCAACTCTGCTTATGAGACTGATACAAACAATAGCTCCTCTTTCATAAATCCTCTTTAGTTAATAGTGAGAATCATGTAAGGTTCATGAACTGCGAAAAATCATTTGAGCCCAAAAATTACTGGGTTTACCAGAAATGAACTCTAGCATGTAGGAAGACACAGATCCTAGGGTTTAACTCCGTGTCTGCAGGGAAATTTAGACCAGTGTTCTAATCCATGAAACACACTCTGTTTAAACACAAGAAGCAAGCTCTTCTTTCCAGGCTCTAAAATACAGCAAGAACCATGAGCATGCCCTGAAAAAAGGAACTGTGTTTCCTAGTGATATGTGCCATATGTTGTTAAACTCTGCTTATGAAACTGATACAGACCACACCTCCAATTAAATAAATGCTCTTTAGTTAATTGTGAGAGTAGCGTTGTGTTCCTGAACTGCGAAAAATCATTTGAGCCCATAATTCACTGGGTTTACCAGAACTGTACTCTTGCTTGTCGGAAGACACAGATCCTGGGGTTTAACTCCGTTAATGAAGGGAAATTCAGACCAGAGTTCTCATCCCTGAAACACATTCTGTTATAACGCAAGAAGCAATAACTTTTTTCCAGAGTCTAAAATACAGCAAGAACCATGAGCATGCCCTGAAACAAAGAACAGTGTTTCCTACTCTTAAAGACCATATGTAGTTCAACTCTGGTAATGAAACTGATACAAACCACGGCTCCTCTTACATAAATGCTCTTTAGTTAATAGTGAGAATAGTGTAGGGTTCGTGAACTGCGAAAAATCATTTGAGCCCAAATTTACTGGGTTTACCAGAAATGAACTCTTGCTTTAGGAAGACACAGATCCTGGGGTTTAACTCCGTTTCTGAAGGCAAATTGAGAACAGAGTTCTCATGCCTGAAAAACATTCTGTTTTAAGGCTAGAATCATCCTCTACTTTCAAGCGACTCCAATATAGTAAGAAACATGAGCATGCCCAGAAAAAAAGAACTGTGTTAACGGCTCATACAGACCATATGTAGTTCAACTCTGCTTATGAAACTGATACAAACCACAGCTCCACTTTCATAAATCCTCTTTAGTTAATATTGAGAATCATGTTGGGTTCGTGAACCTCGAAAAATCATTTGAGCCCAAAAATCATTTGAGCCCAAAAATCACTGGGTTTACCAGAAATGAACTCTTGCTTGTAGGAAGACACAGATCCTGGGATTTAACTCCGTTTCTCCACGAAAATTCAGACCCGAGTTCTCATAACTGAAACACACTCTGTTTAAACGAAGAAGCAAGCTCTTCTTTCCAGACTCTAAAATACAGCAAGAACCATGAGCATGCCCTGAAAAAGAACTGTGTTTCCTAGTGATATGTGCCATATGTTGTTAAACTCTGCTTATGAAACTGAAACAGACCACACCTCCAATTAAATAAATGCTCTTTAGTTAATTGTGAGAGTAGCGTTGTGTTCCTGAACTGCGAAAAATCATTTGAGCCCAAAAATCACTGGGTTTACCAAAAATGAACTCTTGCTTGTAGGAAGACGCTGATCCTGGTGTTTAACTCAATTTTTGAGGACAAATTCATACCCGAGTTCTCAACCCTGAAAAACACTCTGTTTTAAGGCAAGAATCATCCTCTTCTTTCCAGCGTCTCCAATATAGTAAGAAACATTAGCATGCCCAGAAAAAAAGAACTGTGTTAACGGCTCATACAGACCATATGTAGTTCAACTCTGCTTATGAAATTGATACAAACCACAGCTCCTCTTACATAAATCCTCTTTAGTTAATAGTGAGAATCATGTTGGGTTCGTGAACTGCGAAAAATCATTTGAGCCCAAAAATCACTGGGTTTACCAGAAATGAACTCTTGCTTGTAGGAAGACACTGATCCTGGTGTTTAACTCCATTTCTGAAGACAAATTCAGACCCGAGTTCTCAACCCTGAAAAACACTCTGTTTTAAGGCAAGAATCATCCCCTTCTTTCCAGCGTCTCCAATATAGTAAGAAAAATGAGCATGCCCAGAATAAAAGAACTGTTTTGAAATCATACAGACCATATATAGTTCAACTCTGCTTATGAAACTGATACAAACCACAGATCTTTTACAAAAATCCTCTTTAGTTAATAGTGAGAATCATGTTGGGTTCGTGAACTGCGAAAAATCATTTGAGCCCAAAAATCACTGGGTTTACCAGAAATGAACTCTTGCTTGTAGGAAGACGCTGATCCTGGTGTTTAACTCAATTTTTGAGGACAAATTCAGACCCGAGTTCTCAACCCTGAAAAACACTCTGTTTTAAGGCAAGAATCATCCTCTTCTTTCCAGCGTCTCCAATATAGTAAGAAACATTAGCATGCCCAGAAAAAAAGAACTGTGTTAACGGCTCATACAGACCATATGTAGTTCAACTCTGCTTATGAGACTGATACAAACCATAGCTCCTGTTTCATAAATCCTCTTTAGTTAATAGTGAGAATCATGTAAGGTTAGTGAACTGCAAAAAATCATTTGAGCCCAAAAATTACTGGGTTTACCAGAAATGAACTCTAGCATGTAGGAAGACACAGATCCTAGGGTTTAACTCCGTTTCTGCAGGGAAATTTAGACCAGTGTTCTAATCCATGAAACACACTCTGTTTAAACACAAGAAGCAAGCTCTTCTTTCCAGACTCTAAAATACAGCAAGAACCATGAGCATGCCCTGAAAAAAGGAACTGTGTTTCCTAGTGATATGTGCCATATGTTGTTAAACTCTGCTTATGAAACTGATACAGACCACACCTCCAATTAAATAAATGCTCTTTAGTTAATTGTGAGAATAGCGTTGTGTTCCTGAACTGCGAAAAATCATTTGAGCCCATAATTCACTGGGTTTACCAGAACTGTACTCTTGCTTGTCGGAAGACACAGATCCTGGGGTTTAACTCCGTTAATGAAGGGAAATTCAGACCAGAGTTCTCATCCCGGAAACACATTCTGTTATAACGCAAGAAGCAATAACTTTTTTCCAGAGTCTAAAATACAGCAAGAACAATGAGCATGCCCTGAAACAAAGAACAGTGTTTCCTACTCTTAAAGACCATATGTAGTTCAACTCTGCTTATGAAACTGATACAAACCACGGCTCCTCTTACATAAATGCTCTTTAGTTAATAGTGAGAATAGTGTAGGGTTCGTGAACTGCGAAAAATCATTTGAGCCCAAATTTACTGGGTTTACCAGAAATGAACTCTTGCTTTAGGAAGACACAGATCCTGGGGTTTAACTCCGTTTCTGAAGGCAAATTGAGAACAGAGTTCTCATGCCTGAAAAACATTCTGTTTTAAGGCTAGAATCATCCTCTACTTTCAAGCGACTCCAATATAGTAAGAAACATGAGCATGCCCAGAAAAAAAGAACTGTGTTAACGGCTCATACAGACCATATGTAGTTCAACTCTGCTTATGAGACTGATACAAACCATAGCTCCTCTTTCATAAATCCTCTTTAGTTAATAGTGAGAATCATGTAAGGTTCATGAACTGCGAAAAATCATTTGAGCCCAAAAATTACTGGGTTTACCAGAAATGAACTCAAGCATGTAGGAAGACACAGATCCTAGGGTTTAACTCCGTGTCTGCAGGGAAATTTAGACCAGTGTTCTAATCCATGAAACACACTCTGTTTAAACACAAGAAGCAAGCTCTTCTTTCCAGGCTCTAAAATACAGCAAGAACCATGAGCATGCCCTGAAAAAAGGAACTGTGTTTCCTAGTGATATGTGCCATATGTTGTTAAACTCTGCTTATGAAACTGATACAGACCACACCTCCAATTAAATAAATGCTCTTTAGTTAATTGTGAGAGTAGCGTTGTGTTCCTGAACTTCGAAAAATCATTTGAGCCCATAATTCACTGGGTTTACCAGAACTGTACTCTTGCTTGTCGGAAGACACAGATCCTGGGGTTTAACTCCGTTAATGAAGGGAAATTCAGACCAGAGTTCTCATCCCTGAAACACATTCTGTTATAACGCAAGAAGCAATAACTTTTTTCCAGAGTCTAAAATACAGCAAGAACCATGAGCATGCCCTGAAACAAAGAACAGTGTTTCCTACTCTTAAAGACCATATGTAGTTCAACTCTGGTAATGAAACTGATACAAACCACGGCTCCTCTTACATAAATGCTCTTTAGTTAATAGTGAGAATAGTGTAGGGTTCGTGAACTGCGAAAAATCATTTGAGCCCAAATTTACTGGGTTTACCAGAAATGAACTCTTGCTTTAGGAAGACACAGATCCTGGGGTTTAACTCCGTTTCTGAAGGCAAATTGAGAACAGAGTTCTCATGCCTGAAAAACACTCTGTTTTAAGGCTAGAATCATCCTCTACTTTCCAGCGACTCCAATATAGTAAGAAACATGAGCATGCCCAGAAAAAAAGAACTGTGTTTCCGACTCATACAGACCATATGTAGTTCAACTCTGCTTATGAAACTGATACAAACCACAGCTCCACTTTCATAAATCCTCTTTAGTTAATAGTGAGAATCATGTTGGGTTCGTGAACCTCGAAAAATCATTTGAGCCCAAAAATCATTTGAGCCCAAAAATCACTGGGTTTACCAGAAATGAACTCTTGCTTGTAGGAAGACACAGATCCTGGGATTTAACTCCGTTTCTCCACGAAAATTCAGACCCGAGTTCTCATAACTGAAACACACTCTGTTTAAACGAAGAAGCAAGCTCTTCTTTCCAGACTCTAAAATACAGCAAGAACCATGAGCATGCCCTGAAAAAGAACTGTGTTTCCTAGTGATATGTGCCATATGTTGTTAAACTCTGCTTATGAAACTGAAACAGACCACACCTCCAATTAAATAAATGCTCTTTAGTTAATTGTGAGAGTAGCGTTGTGTTCCTGAACTGCGAAAAATCATTTGAGCCCAAAAATCACTGGGTTTACCAAAAATGAACTCTTGCTTGTAGGAAGACGCTGATCCTGGTGTTTAACTCAATTTTTGAGGACAAATTCATACCCGAGTTCTCAACCCTGAAAAACACTCTGTTTTAAGGCAAGAATCATCCTCTTCTTTCCAGCGTCTCCAATATAGTAAGAAACATTAGCATGCCCAGAAAAAAAGAACTGTGTTAACGGCTCATACAGACCATATGTAGTTCAACTCTGCTTATGAAATTGATACAAACCACAGCTCCTCTTACATAAATCCTCTTTAGTTAATAGTGAGAATCATGTTGGGTTCGTGAACTGCGAAAAATCATTTGAGCCCAAAAATCACTGGGTTTACCAGAAATGAACTCTTGCTTGTAGGAAGACACTGATCCTGGTGTTTAACTCCATTTCTGAAGACAAATTCAGACCCGAGTTCTCAACCCTGAAAAACACTCTGTTTTAAGGCAAGAATCATCCCCTTCTTTCCAGCGTCTCCAATATAGTAAGAAAAATGAGCATGCCCAGAATAAAAGAACTGTTTTGAAATCATACAGACCATATATAGTTCAACTCTGCTTATGAAACTGATACAAACCACAGCTCCTTTACAAAAATCCTCTTTAGTTAATAGTGAGAATCATGTTGGGTTCGTGAACTGCGAAAAATCATTTGAGCCCAAAAATCACTGGGTTTACCAGAAATGAACTCTTGCTTGTAGGAAGACGCTGATCCTGGTGTTTAACTCAATTTTTGAGGACAAATTCAGACCCGAGTTCTCAACCCTGAAAAACACTCTGTTTTAAGGCAAGAATCATCCTCTTCTTTCCAGCGTCTCCAATATAGTAAGAAACATTAGCATGCCCAGAAAAAAAGAACTGTGTTAACGGCTCATACAGACCATATGTAGTTCAACTCTGCTTATGAGACTGATACAAACCATAGCTCCTGTTTCATAAATCCTCTTTAGTTAATAGTGAGAATCATGTAAGGTTAGTGAACTGCAAAAAATCATTTGAGCCCAAAAATTACTGGGTTTACCAGAAATGAACTCTAGCATGTAGGAAGACACAGATCCTAGGGTTTAACTCCGTTTCTGCAGGGAAATTTAGACCAGTGTTCTAATCCATGAAACACACTCTGTTTAAACACAAGAAGCAAGCTCTTCTTTCCAGACTCTAAAATACAGCAAGAACCATGAGCATGCCCTGAAAAAAGGAACTGTGTTTCCTAGTGATATGTGCCATATGTTGTTAAACTCTGCTTATGAAACTGATACAGACCACACCTCCAATTAAATAAATGCTCTTTAGTTAATTGTGAGAATAGCGTTGTGTTCCTGAACTGCGAAAAATCATTTGAGCCCATAATTCACTGGGTTTACCAGAACTGTACTCTTGCTTGTCGGAAGACACAGATCCTGGGGTTTAACTCCGTTAATGAAGGGAAATTCAGACCAGAGTTCTCATCCCTGAAACACATTCTGTTATAACGCAAGAAGCAATAACTTTTTTCCAGAGTCTAAAATACAGCAAGAACAATGAGCATGCCCTGAAACAAAGAACAGTGTTTCCTACTCTTAAAGACCATATGTAGTTCAACTCTGCTTATGAAACTGATACAAACCACGGCTCCTCTTACATAAATGCTCTTTAGTTAATAGTGAGAATAGTGTAGGGTTCGTGAACTGCGAAAAATCATTTGAGCCCAAATTTACTGGGTTTACCAGAAATGAACTCTTGCTTTAGGAAGACACAGATCCTGGGGTTTAACTCCGTTTCTGAAGGCAAATTGAGAACAGAGTTCTCATGCCTGAAAAACATTCTGTTTTAAGGCTAGAATCATCCTCTACTTTCAAGCGACTCCAATATAGTAAGAAACATGAGCATGCCCAGAAAAAAAGAACTGTGTTAACGGCTCATACAGACCATATGTAGTTCAACTCTGCTTATGAGACTGATACAAACCATAGCTCCTCTTTCATAAATCCTCTTTAGTTAATAGTGAGAATCATGTAAGGTTCATGAACTGCGAAAAATCATTTGAGCCCAAAAATTACTGGGTTTACCAGAAATGAACTCAAGCATGTAGGAAGACACAGATCCTAGGGTTTAACTCCGTGTCTGCAGGGAAATTTAGACCAGTGTTCTAATCCATGAAACACACTCTGTTTAAACACAAGAAGCAAGCTCTTCTTTCCAGGCTCTAAAATACAGCAAGAACCATGAGCATGCCCTGAAAAAAGGAACTGTGTTTCCTAGTGATATGTGCCATATGTTGTTAAACTCTGCTTATGAAACTGATACAGACCACACCTCCAATTAAATAAATGCTCTTTAGTTAATTGTGAGAGTAGCGTTGTGTTCCTGAACTGCGAAAAATCATTTGAGCCCATAATTCACTGGGTTTACCAGAACTGTACTCTTGCTTGTCGGAAGACACAGATCCTGGGGTTTAACTCCGTTAATGAAGGGAAATTCAGACCAGAGTTCACATCCCTGAAACACATTCTGTTATAACGCAAGAAGCAATAACTTTTTTCCAGAGTCTAAAATACAGCAAGAACCATGAGCATGCCCTGAAACAAAGAACAGTGTTTCCTACTCTTAAAGACCATATGTAGTTCAACTCTGGTAATGAAACTGATACAAACCACGGCTCCTCTTACATAAATGCTCTTTAGTTAATAGTGAGAATAGTGTAGGGTTCGTGAACTGCGAAAAATCATTTGAGCCCAAATTTACTGGGTTTACCAGAAATGAACTCTTGCTTTAGGAAGACACAGATCCTGGGGTTTAACTCCGTTTCTGAAGGCAAATTGAGAACAGAGTTCTCATGCCTGAAAAACACTCTGTTTTAAGGCTAGAATCATCCTCTACTTTCCAGCGACTCCAATATAGTAAGAAACATGAGCATGCCCAGAAAAAAAGAACTGTGTTTCCGACTCATACAGACCATATGTAGTTCAACTCTGCTTATGAAACTGATACAAACCCCAGCTCCACTTTCATAAATCCTCTTTAGTTAATAGTGAGAATCATGTTGGGTTCGTGAACCTCGAAAAATCATTTGAGCCCAAAAATCATTTGAGCCCAAAAATCACTGGGTTTACCAGAAATGAACTCTTGCTTGTAGGAAGACACAGATCCTGGGATTTAACTCCGTTTCTCCACGAAAATTCAGACCCGAGTTCTCATAACTGAAACACACTCTGTTTAAACGAAGAAGCAAGCTCTTCTTTCCAGACTCTAAAATACAGCAAGAACCATGAGCATGCCCTGAAAAAGAACTGTGTTTCCTAGTGATATGTGCCATATGTTGTTAAACTCTGCTTATGAAACTGAAACAGACCACACCTCCAATTAAATAAATGCTCTTTAGTTAATTGTGAGAGTAGCGTTGTGTTCCTGAACTGCGAAAAATCATTTGAGCCCAAAAATCACTGGGTTTACCAAAAATGAACTCTTGCTTGTTGGAAGACGCTGATCCTGGTGTTTAACTCAATTTTTGAGGACAAATTCAT
Source organism: Onychomys arenicola (assembly GCA_949786405.1). Taxonomy (NCBI): domain Eukaryota; kingdom Metazoa; phylum Chordata; class Mammalia; order Rodentia; family Cricetidae; genus Onychomys; species Onychomys arenicola. The sequence continues at coordinate 532,662 of CATKUM010000003.1, forward strand.
ACCCGAGTTCTCAACCCTGAAAAACACTCTGTTTTAAGGCAAGAATCATCCTCTTCTTTCCAGCGTCTCCAATATAGTAAGAAACATTAGCATGCCCAGAAAAAAAGAACTGTGTTAACGGCTCATACAGACCATATGTAGTTCAACTCTGCTTATGAAATTGATACAAACCACAGCTCCTCTTACATAAATCCTCTTTAGTTAATAGTGAGAATCATGTTGGGTTCGTGAACTGCGAAAAATCATTTGAGCCCAAAAATCACTGGGTTTACCAGAAATGAACTCTTGCTTGTAGGAAGACACTGATCCTGGTGTTTAACTCCATTTCTGAAGACAAATTCAGACCCGAGTTCTCAACCCTGAAAAACACTCTGTTTTAAGGCAAGAATCATCCCCTTCTTTCCAGCGTCTCCAATATAGTAAGAAAAATGAGCATGCCCAGAATAAAAGAACTGTTTTGAAATCATACAGACCATATATAGTTCAACTCTGCTTATGAAACTGATACAAACCACAGATCCTTTACAAAAATCCTCTTTAGTTAATAGTGAGAATCATGTTGGGTTCGTGAACTGCGAAAAATCATTTGAGCCCAAAAATCACTGGGTTTACCAGAAATGAACTCTTGCTTGTAGGAAGACGCTGATCCTGGTGTTTAACTCAATTTTTGAGGACAAATTCAGACCCGAGTTCTCAACCCTGAAAAACACTCTGTTTTAAGGCAAGAATCATCCTCTTCTTTCCAGCGTCTCCAATATAGTAAGAAACATTAGCATGCCCAGAAAAAAAGAACTGTGTTAACGGCTCATACAGACCATATGTAGTTCAACTCTGCTTATGAGACTGATACAAACCATAGCTCCTGTTTCATAAATCCTCTTTAGTTAATAGTGAGAATCATGTAAGGTTAGTGAACTGCAAAAAATCATTTGAGCCCAAAAATTACTGGGTTTACCAGAAATGAACTCTAGCATGTAGGAAGACACAGATCCTAGGGTTTAACTCCGTTTCTGCAGGGAAATTTAGACCAGTGTTCTAATCCATGAAACACACTCTGTTTAAACACAAGAAGCAAGCTCTTCTTTCCAGACTCTAAAATACAGCAAGAACCATGAGCATGCCCTGAAAAAAGGAACTGTGTTTCCTAGTGATATGTGCCATATGTTGTTAAACTCTGCTTATGAAACTGATACAGACCACACCTCCAATTAAATAAATGCTCTTTAGTTAATTGTGAGAATAGCGTTGTGTTCCTGAACTGCGAAAAATCATTTGAGCCCATAATTCACTGGGTTTACCAGAACTGTACTCTTGCTTGTCGGAAGACACAGATCCTGGGGTTTAACTCCGTTAATGAAGGGAAATTCAGACCAGAGTTCTCATCCCTGAAACACATTCTGTTATAACGCAAGAAGCAATAACTTTTTTCCAGAGTCTAAAATACAGCAAGAACAATGAGCATGCCCTGAAACAAAGAACAGTGTTTCCTACTCTTAAAGACCATATGTAGTTCAACTCTGCTTATGAAACTGATACAAACCACGGCTCCTCTTACATAAATGCTCTTTAGTTAATAGTGAGAATAGTGTAGGGTTCGTGAACTGCGAAAAATCATTTGAGCCCAAATTTACTGGGTTTACCAGAAATGAACTCTTGCTTGTAGGAAGACACAGATCCTGGGGTTTAACTCTGTTTCTGAAGGCAAATTGAGAACAGAGTTCTCATGCCTGAAAAACACTCTGTTTTAAGGCTAGAATCATCCTCTACTTTCCAGCGACTCCAATATAGTAAGAAACATGAGCATGCCCAGAAAAAAAGAACTGTGTTAACGGCTCATACAGACCATATGTAGTTCAACTCTGCTTATGAGACTGATACAAACCATAGCTCCTCTTTCATAAATCCTCTTTAGTTAATAGTGAGAATCATGTAAGGTTCGTGAACTGCGAAAAATCATTTGAGCCCAAAAATTACTGGGTTTACCAGAAATGAACTCTAGCATGTAGGAAGACACAGATCCTAGGGTTTAACTCCGTGTCTGCAGGGAAATTTAGACCAGTGTTCTAATCCATGAAACACACTCTGTTTAAACACAAGAAGCAAGCTCTTCTTTCCAGGCTCTAAAATACAGCAAGAACCATGAGCATGCCCTGAAAAAAGGAACTGTGTTTCCTAGTGATATGTGCCATATGTTGTTAAACTCTGCTTATGAAACTGATACAGACCACACCTCCAATTAAATAAATGCTCTTTAGTTAATTGTGAGAGTAGCGTTGTGTTCCTGAACTGCGAAAAATCATTTGAGCCCATAATTCACTGGGTTTACCAGAACTGTACTCTTGCTTGTCGGAAGACACAGATCCTGGGGTTTAACTCCGTTAATGAAGGGAAATTCAGACCAGAGTTCTCATCCCTGAAACACATTCTGTTATAACGCAAGAAGCAATAACTTTTTTCCAGAGTCTAAAATACAGCAAGAACAATGAGCATGCCCTGAAACAAAGAACAGTGTTTCCTACTCTTAAAGACCATATGTAGTTCAACTCTGGTAATGAAACTGATACAAACCACGGCTCCTCTTACATAAATGCTCTTTAGTTAATAGTGAGAATAGTGTAGGGTTCATGAACTGCGAAAAATCATTTGAGCCCAAATTTACTGGGTTTACCAGAAATGAACTCTTGCTTGTAGGAAGACACAGATCCTGGGGTTTAACTCCGTTTCTGAAGGCAAATTGAGAACAGAGTTCTCATGCCTGAAAAACACTCTGTTTTAAGGCTAGAATCATCCTCTACTTTCCAGCGACTCCAATATAGTAAGAAACATGAGCATGCCCAGAATAAAAGAACTGTGTTTCCGACTCATACAGACCATATGTAGTTCAACTCTGCTTATGAAACTGATACAAACCACAGCTCCTCTTTCATAAATCCTCTTTAGTTAATAGTGAGAATCATGTTGGGTTCGTGAACCTCGAAAAATCATTTGAGCCCAAAAATCATTTGAGCCCAAAAATCACTGGGTTTACCAGAAATGAACTCTAGCTTGTAGGAAGACACAGATCCTGGGATTTAACTCCGTTTCTCCACGAAAATTCAGACCCGAGTTCTCATAACTGAAACACACTCTGTTTAAACGAAGAAGCAAGCTCTTCTTTCCAGACTCTAAAATACAGCAAGAACCATGAGCATGCCCTGAAAAAGAACTGTGTTTCCTAGTGATATGTGCCATATGTTGTTAAACTCTGCTTATGAAACTGAAACAGACCACACCTCCAATTAAATAAATGCTCTTTAGTTAATTGTGAGAGTAGCGTTGTGTTCCTGAACTGCGAAAAATCATTTGAGCCCAAAAATCACTGGGTTTACCAAAAATGAACTCTTGCTTGTAGGAAGACGCTGATCCTGGTGTTTAACTCAATTTTTGAGGACAAATTCATACCCGAGTTCTCAACCCTGAAAAACACTCTGTTTTAAGGCAAGAATCATCCTCTTCTTTCCAGCGTCTCCAATATAGTAAGAAACATTAGCATGCCCAGAAAAAAAGAACTGTGTTAACGGCTCATACAGACCATATGTAGTTCAACTCTGCTTATGAGACTGATACAAACCATAGCTCCTGTTTCATAAATCCTCTTTAGTTAATAGTGAGAATCATGTAAGGTTAGTGAACTGCAAAAAATCATTTGAGCCCAAAAATTACTGGGTTTACCAGAAATGAACTCTAGCATGTAGGAAGACACAGATCCTAGGGTTTAACTCCGTTTCTGCAGGGAAATTTAGACCAGTGTTCTAATCCATGAAACACACTCTGTTTAAACACAAGAAGCAAGCTCTTCTTTCCAGACTCTAAAATACAGCAAGAACCATGAGCATGCCCTGAAAAAGGGAACTGTGTTTCCTAGTGATATGTGCCATATGTTGTTAAACTCTGCTTATGAAACTGATACAGACCACACCTCCAATTAAATAAATGCTCTTTAGTTAATTGTGAGAATAGCGTTGTGTTCCTGAACTGCGAAAAATCATTTGAGCCCATAATTCACTGGGTTTACCAGAACTGTACTCTTGCTTGTCGGAAGACACAGATCCTGGGGTTTAACTCCGTTAATGAAGGGAAATTCAGACCAGAGTTCTCATCCCTGAAACACATTCTGTTATAACGCAAGAAGCAATAACTTATTTCCAGAGTCTAAAATACAGCAAGAACCATGAGCATGCCCTGAAAAAGAACTGTGTTTCCTAGTGATATGTGCCATATGTTGTTAAACTCTGCTTATGAAACTGAAACAGACCACACCTCCAATTAAATAAATGCTCTTTAGTTAATTGTGAGAGTAGCGTTGTGTTCCTGAACTGCGAAAAATCATTTGAGCCCAAAAATCACTGGGTTTACCAAAAATGAACTCTTGCTTGTAGGAAGACGCTGATCCTGGTGTTTAACTCAATTTTTGAGGACAAATTCATACCCGAGTTCTCAACCCTGAAAAACACTCTGTTTTAAGGCAAGAATCATCCTCTTCTTTCCAGCGTCTCCAATATAGTAAGAAACATTAGCATGCCCAGAAAAAAAGAACTGTGTTAACGGCTCATACAGACCATATGTAGTTCAACTCTGCTTATGAGACTGATACAAACCATAGCTCCTGTTTCATAAATCCTCTTTAGTTAATAGTGAGAATCATGTAAGGTTAGTGAACTGCAAAAAATCATTTGGGCCCAAAAATTACTGGGTTTACCAGAAATGAACTCTAGCATGTAGGAAGACACAGATCCTAGGGTTTAACTCCGTTTCTGCAGGGAAATTTAGACCAGTGTTCTAATCCATGAAACACACTCTGTTTAAACACAAGAAGCAAGCTCTTCTTTCCAGACTCTAAAATACAGCAAGAACCATGAGCATGCCCTGAAAAAGGGAACTGTGTTTCCTAGTGATATGTGCCATATGTTGTTAAACTCTGCTTATGAAACTGATACAGACCACACCTCCAATTAAATAAATGCTCTTTAGTTAATTGTGAGAATAGCGTTGTGTTCCTGAACTGCGAAAAATCATTTGAGCCCATAATTCACTGGGTTTACCAGAACTGTACTCTTGCTTGTCGGAAGACACAGATCCTGGGGTTTAACTCCGTTAATGAAGGGAAATTCAGACCAGAGTTCTCATCCCTGAAACACATTCTGTTATAACGCAAGAAGCAATAACTTATTTCCAGAGTCTAAAATACAGCAAGAACCATGAGCATGCCCTGAAACAAAGAACAGTGTTTCCTACTCTTAAAGACCATATGTAGTTCAACTCTGGTAATGAAACTGATACAAACCACGGCTCCTCTTACATAAATGCTCTTTAGTTAATAGTGAGAATAGTGTAGGGTTCGTGAACTGCGAAAAATCATTTGAGCCCAAATTTACTGGGTTTACCAGAAATGAACTCTTGCTTTAGGAAGACACAGATCCTGGGGTTTAACTCCGTTTCTGAAGGCAAATTGAGAACAGAGTTCTCATGCCTGAAAAACACTCTGTTTTAAGGCTAGAATCATCCTCTACTTTCCAGCGACTCCAATATAGTAAGAAACATGAGCATGCCCAGAAAAAAAGAACTGTGTTTCCGACTCATACAGACCATATGTAGTTCAACTCTGCTTATGAAACTGATACAAACCACAGCTCCACTTTCATAAATCCTCTTTAGTTAATAGTGAGAATCATGTTGGGTTCGTGAACCTCGAAAAATCATTTGAGCCCAAAAATCATTTGAGCCCAAAAATCACTGGGTTTACCAGAAATGAACTCTTGCTTGTAGGAAGACACAGATCCTGGGATTTAACTCCGTTTCTCCACGAAAATTCAGACCCGAGTTCTCATAACTGAAACACACTCTGTTTAAACGAAGAAGCAAGCTCTTCTTTCCAGACTCTAAAATACAGCAAGAACCATGAGCATGCCCTGAAAAAGAACTGTGTTTCCTAGTGATATGTGCCATATGTTGTTAAACTCTGCTTATGAAACTGAAACAGACCACACCTCCAATTAAATAAATGCTCTTTAGTTAATTGTGAGAGTAGCGTTGTGTTCCTGAACTGCGAAAAATCATTTGAGCCCAAAAATCACTGGGTTTACCAAAAATGAACTCTTGCTTGTAGGAAGACGCTGATCCTGGTGTTTAACTCAATTTTTGAGGACAAATTCATACCCGAGTTCTCAACCCTGAAAAACACTCTGTTTTAAGGCAAGAATCATCCTCTTCTTTCCAGCGTCTCCAATATAGTAAGAAACATTAGCATGCCCAGAAAAAAAGAACTGTGTTAACGGCTCATACAGACCATATGTAGTTCAACTCTGCTTATGAGACTGATACAAACCATAGCTCCTGTTTCATAAATCCTCTTTAGTTAATAGTGAGAATCATGTAAGGTTAGTGAACTGCAAAAAATCATTTGGGCCCAAAAATTACTGGGTTTACCAGAAATGAACTCTAGCATGTAGGAAGACACAGATCCTAGGGTTTAACTCCGTTTCTGCAGGGAAATTTAGACCAGTGTTCTAATCCATGAAACACACTCTGTTTAAACACAAGAAGCAAGCTCTTCTTTCCAGACTCTAAAATACAGCAAGAACCATGAGCATGCCCTGAAAAAGGGAACTGTGTTTCCTAGTGATATGTGCCATATGTTGTTAAACTCTGCTTATGAAACTGATACAGACCACACCTCCAATTAAATAAATGCTCTTTAGTTAATTGTGAGAATAGCGTTGTGTTCCTGAACTGCGAAAAATCATTTGAGCCCATAATTCACTGGGTTTACCAGAACTGTACTCTTGCTTGTCGGAAGACACAGATCCTGGGGTTTAACTCCGTTAATGAAGGGAAATTCAGACCAGAGTTCTCATCCCTGAAACACATTCTGTTATAACGCAAGAAGCAATAACTTATTTCCAGAGTCTAAAATACAGCAAGAACCATGAGCATGCCCTGAAACAAAGAACAGTGTTTCCTACTCTTAAAGACCATATGTAGTTCAACTCTGGTAATGAAACTGATACAAACCACGGCTCCTCTTACATAAATGCTCTTTAGTTAATAGTGAGAATAGTGTAGGGTTCGTGAACTGCGAAAAATCATTTGAGCCCAAATTTACTGGGTTTACCAGAAATGAACTCTTGCTTTAGGAAGACACAGATCCTGGGGTTTAACTCCGTTTCTGAAGGCAAATTGAGAACAGAGTTCTCATGCCTGAAAAACACTCTGTTTTAAGGCTAGAATCATCCTCTACTTTCCAGCGACTCCAATATAGTAAGAAACATGAGCATGCCCAGAAAAAAAGAACTGTGTTTCCGACTCATACAGACCATATGTAGTTCAACTCTGCTTATGAAACTGATACAAACCACAGCTCCACTTTCATAAATCCTCTTTAGTTAATAGTGAGAATCATGTTGGGTTCGTGAACCTCGAAAAATCATTTGAGCCCAAAAATCATTTGAGCCCAAAAATCACTGGGTTTACCAGAAATGAACTCTTGCTTGTAGGAAGACACAGATCCTGGGATTTAACTCCGTTTCTCCACGAAAATTCAGACCCGAGTTCTCATAACTGAAACACACTCTGTTTAAACGAAGAAGCAAGCTCTTCTTTCCAGACTCTAAAATACAGCAAGAACCATGAGCATGCCCTGAAAAAGAACTGTGTTTCCTAGTGATATGTGCCATATGTTGTTAAACTCTGCTTATGAAACTGAAACAGACCACACCTCCAATTAAATAAATGCTCTTTAGTTAATTGTGAGAGTAGCGTTGTGTTCCTGATCTGCGAAAAATCATTTGAGCCCAAAAATCACTGGGTTTACCAAAAATGAACTCTTGCTTGTAGGAAGACGCTGATCCTGGTGTTTAACTCAATTTTTGAGGACAAATTCATACCCGAGTTCTCAACCCTGAAAAACACTCTGTTTTAAGGCAAGAATCATCCTCTTCTTTCCAGCGTCTCCAATATAGTAAGAAACATTAGCATGCCCAGAAAAAAAGAACTGTGTTAAGGGCTCATACAGACCATATGTAGTTCAACTCTGCTTATGAAATTGATACAAACCACAGCTCCTCTTACATAAATCCTCTTTAGTTAATAGTGAGAATCATGTTGGGTTCGTGAACTGCGAAAAATCATTTGAGCCCAAAAATCACTGGGTTTACCAGAAATGAACTCTTGCTTGTAGGAAGACACTGATCCTGGTGTTTAACTCCATTTCTGAAGACAAATTCAGACCCGAGTTCTCAACCCTGAAAAACACTCTGTTTTAAGGCAAGAATCATCCCCTTCTTTCCAGCGTCTCCAATATAGTAAGAAAAATGAGCATGCCCAGAATAAAAGAACTGTTTTGAAATCATACAGACCATATATAGTTCAACTCTGCTTATGAAACTGATACAAACCACAGATCCTTTACAAAAATCCTCTTTAGTTAATAGTGAGAATCATGTTGGGTTCGTGAACTGCGAAAAATCATTTGAGCCCAAAAATCACTGGGTTTACCAGAAATGAACTCTTGCTTGTCGGAAGACACAGATCCTGGGGTTTAACTCCGTTAATGAAGGGAAATTCAGACCAGAGTTCTCATCCCTGAAACACATTCTGTTATAACGCAAGAAGCAATAACTTTTTTCCAGAGTCTAAAATACAGCAAGAACAATGAGCATGCCCTGAAACAAAGAACAGTGTTTCCTACTCTTAAAGACCATATGTAGTTCAACTCTGGTAATGAAACTGATACAAACCACGGCTCCTCTTACATAAATGCTCTTTAGTTAATAGTGAGAATAGTGTAGGGTTCATGAACTGCGAAAAATCATTTGAGCCCAAATTTACTGGGTTTACCAGAAATGAACTCTTGCTTGTAGGAAGACACAGATCCTGGGGTTTAACTCCGTTTCTGAAGGCAAATTGAGAACAGAGTTCTCATGCCTGAAAAACACTCTGTTTTAAGGCTAGAATCATCCTCTACTTTCCAGCGACTCCAATATAGTAAGAAACATGAGCATGCCCAGAATAAAAGAACTGTGTTTCCGACTCATACAGACCATATGTAGTTCAACTCTGCTTATGAAACTGATACAAACCACAGCTCCTCTTTCATAAATCCTCTTTAGTTAATAGTGAGAATCATGTTGGGTTCGTGAACCTCGAAAAATCATTTGAGCCCAAAAATCATTTGAGCCCAAAAATCACTGGGTTTACCAGAAATGAACTCTAGCTTGTAGGAAGACACAGATCCTGGGATTTAACTCCGTTTCTCCACGAAAATTCAGACCCGAGTTCTCATAACTGAAACACACTCTGTTTAAACGAAGAAGCAAGCTCTTCTTTCCAGACTCTAAAATACAGCAAGAACCATGAGCATGCCCTGAAAAAGAACTGTGTTTCCTAGTGATATGTGCCATATGTTGTTAAACTCTGCTTATGAAACTGAAACAGACCACACCTCCAATTAAATAAATGCTCTTTAGTTAATTGTGAGAGTAGCGTTGTGTTCCTGAACTGCGAAAAATCATTTGAGCCCAAAAATCACTGGGTTTACCAAAAATGAACTCTTGCTTGTAGGAAGACGCTGATCCTGGTGTTTAACTCAATTTTTGAGGACAAATTCAGACCCGAGTTCTCAACCCTGAAAAACACTCTGTTTTAAGGCAAGAATCATCCTCTTCTTTCCAGCGTCTCCAATATAGTAAGAAACATTAGCATGCCCAGAAAAAAAGAACTGTGTTAACGGCTCATACAGACCATATGTAGTTCAACTCTGCTTATGAGACTGATACAAACCATAGCTCCTGTTTCATAAATCCTCTTTAGTTAATAGTGAGAATCATGTAAGGTTAGTGAACTGCAAAAAATCATTTGAGCCCAAAAATTACTGGGTTTACCAGAAATGAACTCTAGCATGTAGGAAGACACAGATCCTAGGGTTTAACTCCGTTTCTGCAGGGAAATTTAGACCAGTGTTCTAATCCATGAAACACACTCTGTTTAAACACAAGAAGCAAGCTCTTCTTTCCAGACTCTAAAATACAGCAAGAACCATGAGCATGCCCTGAAAAAGGGAACTGTGTTTCCTAGTGATATGTGCCATATGTTGTTAAACTCTGCTTATGAAACTGATACAGACCACACCTCCAATTAAATAAATGCTCTTTAGTTAATTGTGAGAATAGCGTTGTGTTCCTGAACTGCGAAAAATCATTTGAGCCCATAATTCACTGGGTTTACCAGAACTGTACTCTTGCTTGTCGGAAGACACAGATCCTGGGGTTTAACTCCGTTAATGAAGGGAAATTCAGACCAGAGTTCTCATCCCTGAAACACATTCTGTTATAACGCAAGAAGCAATAACTTTTTTCCAGAGTCTAAAATACAGCAAGAACAATGAGCATGCCCTGAAACAAAGAACAGTGTTTCCTACTCTTAAAGACCATATGTAGTTCAACTCTGCTTATGAAACTGATACAAACCACGGCTCCTCTTACATAAATGCTCTTTAGTTAATAGTGAGAATCATGTTGGGTTCGTGAACCTCGAAAAATCATTTGAGCCCAAAAATCATTTGAGCCCAAAAATCACTGGGTTTACCAGAAATGAACTCTTGCTTGTAGGAAGACACAGATCCTGGGATTTAACTCCGTTTCTCCACGAAAATTCAGACCCGAGTTCTCATAACTGAAACACACTCTGTTTAAACGAAGAAGCAAGCTCTTCTTTCCAGACTCTAAAATACAGCAAGAACCATGAGCATGCCCTGAAAAAGAACTGTGTTTCCTAGTGATATGTGCCATATGTTGTTAAACTCTGCTTATGAAACTGAAACAGACCACACCTCCAATTAAATAAATGCTCTTTAGTTAATTGTGAGAGTAGCGTTGTGTTCCTGAACTGCGAAAAATCATTTGAGCCCAAAAATCACTGGGTTTACCAAAAATGAACTCTTGCTTGTAGGAAGACGCTGATCCTGGTGTTTAACTCAATTTTTGAGGACAAATTCATACCCGAGTTCTCAACCCTGAAAAACACTCTGTTTTAAGGCAAGAATCATCCTCTTCTTTCCAGCGTCTCCAATATAGTAAGAAACATTAGCATGCCCAGAAAAAAAGAACTGTGTTAACGGCTCATACAGACCATATGTAGTTCAACTCTGCTTATGAGACTGATACAAACCATAGCTCCTGTTTCATAAATCCTCTTTAGTTAATAGTGAGAATCATGTAAGGTTAGTGAACTGCAAAAAATCATTTGGGCCCAAAAATTACTGGGTTTACCAGAAATGAACTCTAGCATGTAGGAAGACACAGATCCTAGGGTTTAACTCCGTTTCTGCAGGGAAATTTAGACCAGTGTTCTAATCCATGAAACACACTCTGTTTAAACACAAGAAGCAAGCTCTTCTTTCCAGACTCTAAAATACAGCAAGAACCATGAGCATGCCCTGAAAAAGGGAACTGTGTTTCCTAGTGATATGTGCCATATGTTGTTAAACTCTGCTTATGAAACTGATACAGACCACACCTCCAATTAAATAAATGCTCTTTAGTTAATTGTGAGAATAGCGTTGTGTTCCTGAACTGCGAAAAATCATTTGAGCCCATAATTCACTGGGTTTACCAGAACTGTACTCTTGCTTGTCGGAAGACACAGATCCTGGGGTTTAACTCCGTTAATGAAGGGAAATTCAGACCAGAGTTCTCATCCCTGAAACACATTCTGTTATAACGCAAGAAGCAATAACTTATTTCCAGAGTCTAAAATACAGCAAGAACCATGAGCATGCCCTGAAACAAAGAACAGTGTTTCCTACTCTTAAAGACCATATGTAGTTCAACTCTGGTAATGAAACTGATACAAACCACGGCTCCTCTTACATAAATGCTCTTTAGTTAATAGTGAGAATAGTGTAGGGTTCGTGAACTGCGAAAAATCATTTGAGCCCAAATTTACTGGGTTTACCAGAAATGAACTCTTGCTTTAGGAAGACACAGATCCTGGGGTTTAACTCCGTTTCTGAAGGCAAATTGAGAACAGAGTTCTCATGCCTGAAAAACACTCTGTTTTAAGGCTAGAATCATCCTCTACTTTCCAGCGACTCCAATATAGTAAGAAACATGAGCATGCCCAGAAAAAAAGAACTGTGTTTCCGACTCATACAGACCATATGTAGTTCAACTCTGCTTATGAAACTGATACAAACCACAGCTCCACTTTCATAAATCCTCTTTAGTTAATAGTGAGAATCATGTTGGGTTCGTGAACCTCGAAAAATCATTTGAGCCCAAAAATCATTTGAGCCCAAAAATCACTGGGTTTACCAGAAATGAACTCTTGCTTGTAGGAAGACACAGATCCTGGGATTTAACTCCGTTTCTCCACGAAAATTCAGACCCGAGTTCTCATAACTGAAACACACTCTGTTTAAACGAAGAAGCAAGCTCTTCTTTCCAGACTCTAAAATACAGCAAGAACCATGAGCATGCCCTGAAAAAGAACTGTGTTTCCTAGTGATATGTGCCATATGTTGTTAAACTCTGCTTATGAAACTGAAACAGACCACACCTCCAATTAAATAAATGCTCTTTAGTTAATTGTGAGAGTAGCGTTGTGTTCCTGATCTGCGAAAAATCATTTGAGCCCAAAAATCACTGGGTTTACCAAAAATGAACTCTTGCTTGTAGGAAGACGCTGATCCTGGTGTTTAACTCAATTTTTGAGGACAAATTCATACCCGAGTTCTCAACCCTGAAAAACACTCTGTTTTAAGGCAAGAATCATCCTCTTCTTTCCAGCGTCTCCAATATAGTAAGAAACATTAGCATGCCCAGAAAAAAAGAACTGTGTTAAGGGCTCATACAGACCATATGTAGTTCAACTCTGCTTATGAAATTGATACAAACCACAGCTCCTCTTACATAAATCCTCTTTAGTTAATAGTGAGAATCATGTTGGGTTCGTGAACTGCGAAAAATCATTTGAGCCCAAAAATCACTGGGTTTACCAGAAATGAACTCTTGCTTGTAGGAAGACACTGATCCTGGTGTTTAACTCCATTTCTGAAGACAAATTCAGACCCGAGTTCTCAACCCTGAAAAACACTCTGTTTTAAGGCAAGAATCATCCCCTTCTTTCCAGCGTCTCCAATATAGTAAGAAAAATGAGCATGCCCAGAATAAAAGAACTGTTTTGAAATCATACAGACCATATATAGTTCAACTCTGCTTATGAAACTGATACAAACCACAGATCCTTTACAAAAATCCTCTTTAGTTAATAGTGAGAATCATGTTGGGTTCGTGAACTGCGAAAAATCATTTGAGCCCAAAAATCACTGGGTTTACCAGAAATGAACTCTTGCTTGTAGGAAGACGCTGATCCTGGTGTTTAACTCAATTTTTGAGGACAAATTCAGACCCGAGTTCTCAACCCTGAAAAACACTCTGTTTTAAGGCAAGAATCATCCTCTTCTTTCCAGCGTCTCCAATATAGTAAGAAACATTAGCATGCCCAGAAAAAAAGAACTGTGTTAACGGCTCATACAGACCATATGTAGTTCAACTCTGCTTATGAGACTGATACAAACCATAGCTCCTGTTTCATAAATCCTCTTTAGTTAATAGTGAGAATCATGTAAGGTTAGTGAACTGCAAAAAATCATTTGAGCCCAAAAATTACTGGGTTTACCAGAAATGAACTCTAGCATGTAGGAAGACACAGATCCTAGGGTTTAACTCCGTTTCTGCAGGGAAATTTAGACCAGTGTTCTAATCCATGAAACACACTCTGTTTAAACACAAGAAGCAAGCTCTTCTTTCCAGACTCTAAAATACAGCAAGAACCATGAGCATGCCCTGAAAAAAGGAACTGTGTTTCCTAGTGATATGTGCCATATGTTGTTAAACTCTGCTTATGAAACTGATACAGACCACACCTCCAATTAAATAAATGCTCTTTAGTTAATTGTGAGAATAGCGTTGTGTTCCTGAACTGCGAAAAATCATTTGAGCCCATAATTCACTGGGTTTACCAGAACTGTACTCTTGCTTGTCGGAAGACACAGATCCTGGGGTTTAACTCCGTTAATGAAGGGAAATTCAGACCAGAGTTCTCATCCCTGAAACACATTCTGTTATAACGCAAGAAGCAATAACTTTTTTCCAGAGTCTAAAATACAGCAAGAACAATGAGCATGCCCTGAAACAAAGAACAGTGTTTCCTACTCTTAAAGACCATATGTAGTTCAACTCTGCTTATGAAACTGATACAAACCACGGCTCCTCTTACATAAATGCTCTTTAGTTAATAGTGAGAATAGTGTAGGGTTCGTGAACTGCGAAAAATCATTTGAGCCCAAATTTACTGGGTTTACCAGAAATGAACTCTTGCTTGTAGGAAGACACAGATCCTGGGGTTTAACTCTGTTTCTGAAGGCAAATTGAGAACAGAGTTCTCATGCCTGAAAAACACTCTGTTTTAAGGCTAGAATCATCCTCTACTTTCCAGCGACTCCAATATAGTAAGAAACATGAGCATGCCCAGAAAAAAAGAACTGTGTTAACGGCTCATACAGACCATATGTAGTTCAACTCTGCTTATGAGACTGATACAAACCATAGCTCCTCTTTCATAAATCCTCTTTAGTTAATAGTGAGAATCATGTAAGGTTCGTGAACTGCGAAAAATCATTTGAGCCCAAAAATTACTGGGTTTACCAGAAATGAACTCTAGCATGTAGGAAGACACAGATCCTAGGGTTTAACTCCGTGTCTGCAGGGAAATTTAGACCAGTGTTCTAATCCATGAAACACACTCTGTTTAAACACAAGAAGCAAGCTCTTCTTTCCAGGCTCTAAAATACAGCAAGAACCATGAGCATGCCCTGAAAAAAGGAACTGTGTTTCCTAGTGATATGTGCCATATGTTGTTAAACTCTGCTTATGAAACTGATACAGACCACACCTCCAATTAAATAAATGCTCTTTAGTTAATTGTGAGAGTAGCGTTGTGTTCCTGAACTGCGAAAAATCATTTGAGCCCATAATTCACTGGGTTTACCAGAACTGTACTCTTGCTTGTCGGAAGACACAGATCCTGGGGTTTAACTCCGTTAATGAAGGGAAATTCAGACCAGAGTTCACATCCCTGAAACACATTCTGTTATAACGCAAGAAGCAATAACTTTTTTCCAGAGTCTAAAATACAGCAAGAACCATGAGCATGCCCTGAAACAAAGAACAGTGTTTCCTACTCTTAAAGACCATATGTAGTTCAACTCTGGTAATGAAACTGATACAAACCACGGCTCCTCTTACATAAATGCTCTTTAGTTAATAGTGAGAATAGTGTAGGGTTCGTGAACTGCGAAAAATCATTTGAGCCCAAATTTACTGGGTTTACCAGAAATGAACTCTTGCTTTAGGAAGACACAGATCCTGGGGTTTAACTCCGTTTCTGAAGGCAAATTGAGAACAGATTTCTCATGCCTGAAAAACACTCTGTTTTAAGGCTAGAATCATCCTCTACTTTCCAGCGACTCCAATATAGTAAGAAACATGAGCATGCCCAGAAAAAAAGAACTGTGTTTCCGACTCATACAGACCATATGTAGTTCAACTCTGCTTATGAAACTGATACAAACCACAGCTCCACTTTCATAAATCCTCTTTAGTTAATAGTGAGAATCATGTTGGGTTCGTGAACCTCGAAAAATCATTTGAGCCCAAAAATCATTTGAGCCCAAAAATCACTGGGTTTACCAGAAATGAACTCTTGCTTGTAGGAAGACACAGATCCTGGGATTTAACTCCGTTTCTCCACGAAAATTCAGACCCGAGTTCTCATAACTGAAACACACTCTGTTTAAACGAAGAAGCAAGCTCTTCTTTCCAGACTCTAAAATACAGCAAGAACCATGAGCATGCCCTGAAAAAGAACTGTGTTTCCTAGTGATATGTGCCATATGTTGTTAAACTCTGCTTATGAAACTGAAACAGACCACACCTCCAATTAAATAAATGCTCTTTAGTTAATTGTGAGAGTAGCGTTGTGTTCCTGAACTGCGAAAAATCATTTGAGCCCAAAAATCACTGGGTTTACCAAAAATGAACTCTTGCTTGTAGGAAGACGCTGATCCTGGTGTTTAACTCAATTTTTGAGGACAAATTCATACCCGAGTTCTCAACCCTGAAAAACACTCTGTTTTAAGGCAAGAATCATCCTCTTCTTTCCAGCGTCTCCAATATAGTAAGAAACATTAGCATGCCCAGAAAAAAAGAACTGTGTTAACGGCTCATACAGACCATATGTAGTTCAACTCTGCTTATGAGACTGATACAAACCATAGCTCCTGTTTCATAAATCCTCTTTAGTTAATAGTGAGAATCATGTAAGGTTAGTGAACTGCAAAAAATCATTTGGGCCCAAAAATTACTGGGTTTACCAGAAATGAACTCTAGCATGTAGGAAGACACAGATCCTAGGGTTTAACTCCGTTTCTGCAGGGAAATTTAGACCAGTGTTCTAATCCATGAAACACACTCTGTTTAAACACAAGAAGCAAGCTCTTCTTTCCAGACTCTAAAATACAGCAAGAACCATGAGCATGCCCTGAAAAAGGGAACTGTGTTTCCTAGTGATATGTGCCATATGTTGTTAAACTCTGCTTATGAAACTGATACAGACCACACCTCCAATTAAATAAATGCTCTTTAGTTAATTGTGAGAATAGCGTTGTGTTCCTGAACTGCGAAAAATCATTTGAGCCCATAATTCACTGGGTTTACCAGAACTGTACTCTTGCTTGTCGGAAGACACAGATCCTGGGGTTTAACTCCGTTAATGAAGGGAAATTCAGACCAGAGTTCTCATCCCTGAAACACATTCTGTTATAACGCAAGAAGCAATAACTTTTTTCCAGAGTCTAAAATACAGCAAGAACAATGAGCATGCCCTGAAACAAAGAACAGTGTTTCCTACTCTTAAAGACCATATGTAGTTCAACTCTGCTTATGAAACTGATACAAACCACGGCTCCTCTTACATAAATGCTCTTTAGTTAATAGTGAGAATAGTGTAGGGTTCATGAACTGCGAAAAATCATTTGAGCCCAAATTTACTGGGTTTACCAGAAATGAACTCTTGCTTGTAGGAAGACACAGATCCTGGGGTTTAACTCCGTTTCTGAAGGCAAATTGAGAACAGAGTTCTCATGCCTGAAAAACATTCTGTTTTAAGGCTAGAATCATCCTCTACTTTCCAGCGACTCCAATATAGTAAGAAATATGAGCATGCCCAGAAAAAAAGAACTGTGTTAACGGCTCATACAGACCATATGTAGTTCAACTCTGCTTATGAGACTGATACAAACCATAGCTCCTCTTTCATAAATCCTCTTTAGTTAATAGTGAGAATCATGTAATGTTCGTGAACTGCGAAAAATCATTTGAGCCCAAAAATTACTGGGTTTACCAGAAATGAACTCTAGCATGTAGGAAGACACAGATCCTAGGGTTTAACTCCGTTTCTGCAGGGAAATTTAGACCAGTGTTCTAATCCATGAAACACACTCTGTTTAAACACAAGAAGCAAGCTCTTCTTTCCAGGCTCTAAAATACAGCAAGAACCATGAGCATGCCCTGAAAAAAGGAACTGTGTTTCCTAGTGATATGTGCCATATGTTGTTAAACTCTGCTTATGAAACTGATACAGACCACACCTCCAATTAAATAAATGCTCTTTAGTTAATTGTGAGAGTAGCGTTGTGTTCCTGAACTTCGAAAAATCATTTGAGCCCATAATTCACTGGGTTTACCAGAACTGTACTCTTGCTTGTCGGAAGACACAGATCCTGGGGTTTAACTCCGTTAATGAAGGGAAATTCAGACCAGAGTTCTCATCCCTGAAACACATTCTGTTATAACGCAAGAAGCAATAACTTTTTTCCAGAGTCTAAAATACAGCAAGAACAATGAGCATGCCCTGAAACAAAGAACAGTGTTTCCTACTCTTAAAGACCATATGTAGTTCAACTCTGGTAATGAAACTGATACAAACCACGGCTCCTCTTACATAAATGCTCTTTAGTTAATAGTGAGAATAGTGTAGGGTTCATGAACTGCGAAAAATCATTTGAGCCCAAATTTACTGGGTTTACCAGAAATGAACTCTTGCTTGTAGGAAGACACAGATCCTGGGGTTTAACTCCGTTTCTGAAGGCAAATTGAGAACAGAGTTCTCATGCCTGAAAAACACTCTGTTTTAAGGCTAGAATCATCCTCTACTTTCCAGCGACTCCAATATAGTAAGAAACATGAGCATGCCCAGAATAAAAGAACTGTGTTTCCGACTCATACAGACCATATGTAGTTCAACTCTGCTTATGAAACTGATACAAACCACAGCTCCTCTTTCATAAATCCTCTTTAGTTAATAGTGAGAATCATGTTGGGTTCGTGAACCTCGAAAAATCATTTGAGCCCAAAAATCATTTGAGCCCAAAAATCACTGGGTTTACCAGAAATGAACTCTAGCTTGTAGGAAGACACAGATCCTGGGATTTAACTCCGTTTCTCCACGAAAATTCAGACCCGAGTTCTCATAACTGAAACACACTCTGTTTAAACGAAGAAGCAAGCTCTTCTTTCCAGACTCTAAAATACAGCAAGAACCATGAGCATGCCCTGAAAAAGAACTGTGTTTCCTAGTGATATGTGCCATATGTTGTTAAACTCTGCTTATGAAACTGAAACAGACCACACCTCCAATTAAATAAATGCTCTTTAGTTAATTGTGAGAGTAGCGTTGTGTTCCTGAACTGCGAAAAATCATTTGAGCCCAAAAATCACTGGGTTTACCAAAAATGAACTCTTGCTTGTAGGAAGACGCTGATCCTGGTGTTTAACTCAATTTTTGAGGACAAATTCATACCCGAGTTCTCAACCCTGAAAAACACTCTGTTTTAAGGCAAGAATCATCCTCTTCTTTCCAGCGTCTCCAATATAGTAAGAAACATTAGCATGCCCAGAAAAAAAGAACTGTGTTAACGGCTCATACAGACCATATGTAGTTCAACTCTGCTTATGAGACTGATACAAACCATAGCTCCTGTTTCATAAATCCTCTTTAGTTAATAGTGAGAATCATGTAAGGTTAGTGAACTGCAAAAAATCATTTGAGCCCAAAAATTACTGGGTTTACCAGAAATGAACTCTAGCATGTAGGAAGACACAGATCCTAGGGTTTAACTCCGTTTCTGCAGGGAAATTTAGACCAGTGTTCTAATCCATGAAACACACTCTGTTTAAACACAAGAAGCAAGCTCTTCTTTCCAGACTCTAAAATACAGCAAGAACCATGAGCATGCCCTGAAAAAGGGAACTGTGTTTCCTAGTGATATGTGCCATATGTTGTTAAACTCTGCTTATGAAACTGATACAGACCACACCTCCAATTAAATAAATGCTCTTTAGTTAATTGTGAGAATAGCGTTGTGTTCCTGAACTGCGAAAAATCATTTGAGCCCATAATTCACTGGGTTTACCAGAACTGTACTCTTGCTTGTCGGAAGACACAGATCCTGGGGTTTAACTCCGTTAATGAAGGGAAATTCAGACCAGAGTTCTCATCCCTGAAACAAATTCTGTTATAACGCAAGAAGCAATAACTTTTTTCCAGAGTCTAAAATACAGCAAGAACAATGAGCATGCCCTGAAACAAAGAACAGTGTTTCCTACTCTTAAAGACCATATGTAGTTCAACTCTGCTTATGAAACTGATACAAACCACGGCTCCTCTTACATAAATGCTCTTTAGTTAATAGTGAGAATCATGTTGGGTTCGTGAACCTCGAAAAATCATTTGAGCCCAAAAATCATTTGAGCCCAAAAATCACTGGGTTTACCAGAAATGAACTCTTGCTTGTAGGAAGACACAGATCCT
Organism: Onychomys arenicola; assembly: GCA_949786405.1. Classification (NCBI taxonomy): domain Eukaryota; kingdom Metazoa; phylum Chordata; class Mammalia; order Rodentia; family Cricetidae; genus Onychomys; species Onychomys arenicola. Next base: position 552,627 of record CATKUM010000003.1, read on the forward strand.
GGGATTTAACTCCGTTTCTCCACGAAAATTCAGACCCGAGTTCTCATAACTGAAACACACTCTGTTTAAACGAAGAAGCAAGCTCTTCTTTCCAGACTCTAAAATACAGCAAGAACCATGAGCATGCCCTGAAAAAGAACTGTGTTTCCTAGTGATATGTGCCATATGTTGTTAAACTCTGCTTATGAAACTGAAACAGACCACACCTCCAATTAAATAAATGCTCTTTAGTTAATTGTGAGAGTAGCGTTGTGTTCCTGAACTGCGAAAAATCATTTGAGCCCAAAAATCACTGGGTTTACCAAAAATGAACTCTTGCTTGTAGGAAGACGCTGATCCTGGTGTTTAACTCAATTTTTGAGGACAAATTCATACCCGAGTTCTCAACCCTGAAAAACACTCTGTTTTAAGGCAAGAATCATCCTCTTCTTTCCAGCGTCTCCAATATAGTAAGAAACATTAGCATGCCCAGAAAAAAAGAACTGTGTTAACGGCTCATACAGACCATATGTAGTTCAACTCTGCTTATGAGACTGATACAAACCATAGCTCCTGTTTCATAAATCCTCTTTAGTTAATAGTGAGAATCATGTAAGGTTAGTGAACTGCAAAAAATCATTTGGGCCCAAAAATTACTGGGTTTACCAGAAATGAACTCTAGCATGTAGGAAGACACAGATCCTAGGGTTTAACTCCGTTTCTGCAGGGAAATTTAGACCAGTGTTCTAATCCATGAAACACACTCTGTTTAAACACAAGAAGCAAGCTCTTCTTTCCAGACTCTAAAATACAGCAAGAACCATGAGCATGCCCTGAAAAAGGGAACTGTGTTTCCTAGTGATATGTGCCATATGTTGTTAAACTCTGCTTATGAAACTGATACAGACCACACCTCCAATTAAATAAATGCTCTTTAGTTAATTGTGAGAATAGCGTTGTGTTCCTGAACTGCGAAAAATCATTTGAGCCCATAATTCACTGGGTTTACCAGAACTGTACTCTTGCTTGTCGGAAGACACAGATCCTGGGGTTTAACTCCGTTAATGAAGGGAAATTCAGACCAGAGTTCTCATCCCTGAAACACATTCTGTTATAACGCAAGAAGCAATAACTTTTTTCCAGAGTCTAAAATACAGCAAGAACAATGAGCATGCCCTGAAACAAAGAACAGTGTTTCCTACTCTTAAAGACCATATGTAGTTCAACTCTGCTTATGAAACTGATACAAACCACGGCTCCTCTTACATAAATGCTCTTTAGTTAATAGTGAGAATAGTGTAGGGTTCATGAACTGCGAAAAATCATTTGAGCCCAAATTTACTGGGTTTACCAGAAATGAACTCTTGCTTGTAGGAAGACACAGATCCTGGGGTTTAACTCCGTTTCTGAAGGCAAATTGAGAACAGAGTTCTCATGCCTGAAAAACATTCTGTTTTAAGGCTAGAATCATCCTCTACTTTCCAGCGACTCCAATATAGTAAGAAATATGAGCATGCCCAGAAAAAAAGAACTGTGTTAACGGCTCATACAGACCATATGTAGTTCAACTCTGCTTATGAGACTGATACAAACCATAGCTCCTCTTTCATAAATCCTCTTTAGTTAATAGTGAGAATCATGTAATGTTCGTGAACTGCGAAAAATCATTTGAGCCCAAAAATTACTGGGTTTACCAGAAATGAACTCTAGCATGTAGGAAGACACAGATCCTAGGGTTTAACTCCGTTTCTGCAGGGAAATTTAGACCAGTGTTCTAATCCATGAAACACACTCTGTTTAAACACAAGAAGCAAGCTCTTCTTTCCAGGCTCTAAAATACAGCAAGAACCATGAGCATGCCCTGAAAAAAGGAACTGTGTTTCCTAGTGATATGTGCCATATGTTGTTAAACTCTGCTTATGAAACTGATACAGACCACACCTCCAATTAAATAAATGCTCTTTAGTTAATTGTGAGAGTAGCGTTGTGTTCCTGAACTTCGAAAAATCATTTGAGCCCATAATTCACTGGGTTTACCAGAACTGTACTCTTGCTTGTCGGAAGACACAGATCCTGGGGTTTAACTCCGTTAATGAAGGGAAATTCAGACCAGAGTTCTCATCCCTGAAACACATTCTGTTATAACGCAAGAAGCAATAACTTTTTTCCAGAGTCTAAAATACAGCAAGAACAATGAGCATGCCCTGAAACAAAGAACAGTGTTTCCTACTCTTAAAGACCATATGTAGTTCAACTCTGGTAATGAAACTGATACAAACCACGGCTCCTCTTACATAAATGCTCTTTAGTTAATAGTGAGAATAGTGTAGGGTTCATGAACTGCGAAAAATCATTTGAGCCCAAATTTACTGGGTTTACCAGAAATGAACTCTTGCTTGTAGGAAGACACAGATCCTGGGGTTTAACTCCGTTTCTGAAGGCAAATTGAGAACAGAGTTCTCATGCCTGAAAAACACTCTGTTTTAAGGCTAGAATCATCCTCTACTTTCCAGCGACTCCAATATAGTAAGAAACATGAGCATGCCCAGAATAAAAGAACTGTGTTTCCGACTCATACAGACCATATGTAGTTCAACTCTGCTTATGAAACTGATACAAACCACAGCTCCTCTTTCATAAATCCTCTTTAGTTAATAGTGAGAATCATGTTGGGTTCGTGAACCTCGAAAAATCATTTGAGCCCAAAAATCATTTGAGCCCAAAAATCACTGGGTTTACCAGAAATGAACTCTAGCTTGTAGGAAGACACAGATCCTGGGATTTAACTCCGTTTCTCCACGAAAATTCAGACCCGAGTTCTCATAACTGAAACACACTCTGTTTAAACGAAGAAGCAAGCTCTTCTTTCCAGACTCTAAAATACAGCAAGAACCATGAGCATGCCCTGAAAAAGAACTGTGTTTCCTAGTGATATGTGCCATATGTTGTTAAACTCTGCTTATGAAACTGATACAGACCACACCTCCAATTAAATAAATGCTCTTTAGTTAATTGTGAGAATAGCGTTGTGTTCCTGAACTGTGAAAAATCATTTGAGCCCATAATTCACTGGGTTTACCAGAACTGTACTCTTGCTTGTCGGAAGACACAGATCCTGGGGTTTAACTCCGTTAATGAAGGGAAATTCAGACCAGAGTTCTCATCCCTGAAACACATTCTGTTATAACGCAAGAAGTAATAACTTTTTTCCAGAGTCTAAAATACAGCAAGAAAAATGAGCATGCCCTGAAACAAAGAACAGTGTTTCCTACTCTTAAAGACCGTATGTAGTTCAACTCTGCTTATGAAACTGATACAAACCACGGCTCCTCTTACATAAATGCTCTTTAGTTAATAGTGAGAATAGTGTAGGGTTCGTGAACTGTGAAAAATCATTTGAGCCCAAATTTACTGGGTTTACCAGAAATGAACTCTTGCTTTAGGAAGACACAGATCCTGGGGTTTAACTCCGTTTCTGAAGGCAAATTGAGAACACAGTTCTCATGCCTGAAAAACATTCTGTTTTAAGGCTAGAATCATCCTCTACTTTCCAGCGACTCCAATATAGTAAGAAACATGAGCATGCCCAGAAAAAAAGAACTGTGTTAACGGCTCATACAGACCATATGTAGTTCAACTCTGCTTATGAGACTGATACAAACCATAGCTCCTCTTTCATAAATCCTCTTTAGTTAATAGTGAGAATCATGTAAGGTTCATGAACTGCGAAAAATCATTTGAGCCCAAAAATTACTGGGTTTACCAGAAATGAACTCTAGCATGTAGGAAGACACAGATCCTAGGGTTTAACTCCGTGTCTGCAGGGAAATTTAGACCCGAGTTCTCATAACTGAAACACACTCTGATTAAACGAAGAAGCAAGCTCTTCTTTCCAGACTCTAAAATACAGCAAGAACCATGAGCATGCCCTGAAAAAGAACTGTGTTTCCTAGTGATATGTGCCATATGTTGTTAAACTCTGCTTATGAAACTGAAACAGACCACACCTCCAATTAAATAAATGCTCTTTAGTTAATTGTGAGAGTAGCGTTGTGTTCCTGAACTGCGAAAAATCATTTGAGCCCAAAAATCACTGGGTTTACCAAAAATGAACTCTTGCTTGTAGGAAGACGCTGATCCTGGTGTTTAACTCAATTTTTGAGGACAAATTCATACCCGAGTTCTCAACCCTGAAAAACACTCTGTTTTAAGGCAAGAATCATCCTCTTCTTTCCAGCGTCTCCAATATAGTAAGAAACATTAGCATGCCCAGAAAAAAAGAACTGTGTTAACGGCTCATACAGACCATATGTAGTTCAACTCTGCTTATGAGACTGATACAAACCATAGCTCCTGTTTCATAAATCCTCTTTAGTTAATAGTGAGAATCATGTAAGGTTAGTGAACTGCAAAAAATCATTTGGGCCCAAAAATTACTGGGTTTACCAGAAATGAACTCTAGCATGTAGGAAGACACAGATCCTAGGGTTTAACTCCGTTTCTGCAGGGAAATTTAGACCAGTGTTCTAATCCATGAAACACACTCTGTTTAAACACAAGAAGCAAGCTCTTCTTTCCAGGCTCTAAAATACAGCAAGAACCATGAGCATGCCCTGAAAAAGGGAACTGTGTTTCCTAGTGATATGTGCCATATGTTGTTAAACTCTGCTTATGAAACTGATACAGACCACACCTCCAATTAAATAAATGCTCTTTAGTTAATTGTGAGAGTAGCGTTGTGTTCCTGAACTTCGAAAAATCATTTGAGCCCATAATTCACTGGGTTTACCAGAACTGTACTCTTGCTTGTCGGAAGACACAGATCCTGGGGTTTAACTCCGTTAATGAAGGGAAATTCAGACCAGAGTTCTCATCCCTGAAACACATTCTGTTATAACGCAAGAAGCAATAACTTTTTTCCAGAGTCTAAAATACAGCAAGAACAATGAGCATGCCCTGAAACAAAGAACAGTGTTTCCTACTCTTAAAGACCATATGTAGTTCAACTCTGGTAATGAAACTGATACAAACCACGGCTCCTCTTACATAAATGCTCTTTAGTTAATAGTGAGAATAGTGTAGGGTTCATGAACTGCGAAAAATCATTTGAGCCCAAATTTACTGGGTTTACCAGAAATGAACTCTTGCTTGTAGGAAGACACAGATCCTGGGGTTTAACTCCGTTTCTGAAGGCAAATTGAGAACAGAGTTCTCATGCCTGAAAAACACTCTGTTTTAAGGCTAGAATCATCCTCTACTTTCCAGCGACTCCAATATAGTAAGAAACATGAGCATGCCCAGAATAAAAGAACTGTGTTTCCGACTCATACAGACCATATGTAGTTCAACTCTGCTTATGAAACTGATACAAACCACAGCTCCTCTTTCATAAATCCTCTTTAGTTAATAGTGAGAATCATGTTGGGTTCGTGAACCTCGAAAAATCATTTGAGCCCAAAAATCATTTGAGCCCAAAAATCACTGGGTTTACCAGAAATGAACTCTAGCTTGTAGGAAGACACAGATCCTGGGATTTAACTCCGTTTCTCCACGAAAATTCAGACCCGAGTTCTCATAACTGAAACACACTCTGTTTAAACGAAGAAGCAAGCTCTTCTTTCCAGACTCTAAAATACAGCAAGAACCATGAGCATGCCCTGAAAAAGAACTGTGTTTCCTAGTGATATGTGCCATATGTTGTTAAACTCTGCTTATGAAACTGATACAGACCACACCTCCAATTAAATAAATGCTCTTTAGTTAATTGTGAGAATAGCGTTGTGTTCCTGAACTGTGAAAAATCATTTGAGCCCATAATTCACTGGGTTTACCAGAACTGTACTCTTGCTTGTCGGAAGACACAGATCCTGGGGTTTAACTCCGTTAATGAAGGGAAATTCAGACCAGAGTTCTCATCCCTGAAACACATTCTGTTATAACGCAAGAAGTAATAACTTTTTTCCAGAGTCTAAAATACAGCAAGAAAAATGAGCATGCCCTGAAACAAAGAACAGTGTTTCCTACTCTTAAAGACCGTATGTAGTTCAACTCTGCTTATGAAACTGATACAAACCACGGCTCCTCTTACATAAATGCTCTTTAGTTAATAGTGAGAATAGTGTAGGGTTCGTGAACTGTGAAAAATCATTTGAGCCCAAATTTACTGGGTTTACCAGAAATGAACTCTTGCTTTAGGAAGACACAGATCCTGGGGTTTAACTCCGTTTCTGAAGGCAAATTGAGAACACAGTTCTCATGCCTGAAAAACATTCTGTTTTAAGGCTAGAATCATCCTCTACTTTCCAGCGACTCCAATATAGTAAGAAACATGAGCATGCCCAGAAAAAAAGAACTGTGTTAACGGCTCATACAGACCATATGTAGTTCAACTCTGCTTATGAGACTGATACAAACCATAGCTCCTCTTTCATAAATCCTCTTTAGTTAATAGTGAGAATCATGTAAGGTTCATGAACTGCGAAAAATCATTTGAGCCCAAAAATTACTGGGTTTACCAGAAATGAACTCTAGCATGTAGGAAGACACAGATCCTAGGGTTTAACTCCGTGTCTGCAGGGAAATTTAGACCCGAGTTCTCATAACTGAAACACACTCTGATTAAACGAAGAAGCAAGCTCTTCTTTCCAGACTCTAAAATACAGCAAGAACCATGAGCATGCCCTGAAAAAGAACTGTGTTTCCTAGTGATATGTGCCATATGTTGTTAAACTCTGCTTATGAAACTGAAACAGACCACACCTCCAATTAAATAAATGCTCTTTAGTTAATTGTGAGAGTAGCGTTGTGTTCCTGAACTGCGAAAAATCATTTGAGCCCAAAAATCACTGGGTTTACCAAAAATGAACTCTTGCTTGTAGGAAGACGCTGATCCTGGTGTTTAACTCAATTTTTGAGGACAAATTCATACCCGAGTTCTCAACCCTGAAAAACACTCTGTTTTAAGGCAAGAATCATCCTCTTCTTTCCAGCGTCTCCAATATAGTAAGAAACATTAGCATGCCCAGAAAAAAAGAACTGTGTTAACGGCTCATACAGACCATATGTAGTTCAACTCTGCTTATGAGACTGATACAAACCATAGCTCCTGTTTCATAAATCCTCTTTAGTTAATAGTGAGAATCATGTAAGGTTAGTGAACTGCAAAAAATCATTTGGGCCCAAAAATTACTGGGTTTACCAGAAATGAACTCTAGCATGTAGGAAGACACAGATCCTAGGGTTTAACTCCGTTTCTGCAGGGAAATTTAGACCAGTGTTCTAATCCATGAAACACACTCTGTTTAAACACAAGAAGCAAGCTCTTCTTTCCAGACTCTAAAATACAGCAAGAACCATGAGCATGCCCTGAAAAAGGGAACTGTGTTTCCTAGTGATATGTGCCATACGTTGTTAAACTCTGCTTATGAAACTGATACAGACCACACCTCCAATTAAATAAATGCTCTTTAGTTAATTGTGAGAATAGCGTTGTGTTCCTGAACTTCGAAAAATCATTTGAGCCCATAATTCACTGGGTTTACCAGAACTGTACTCTTGCTTGTCGGAAGACACAGATCCTGGGGTTTAACTCCGTTAATGAAGGGAAATTCAGACCAGAGTTCTCATCCCTGAAACACATTCTGTTATAACGCAAGAAGCAATAACTTTTTTCCAGAGTCTAAAATACAGCAAGAACAATGAGCATGCCCTGAAACAAAGAACAGTGTTTCCTACTCTTAAAGACCATATGTAGTTCAACTCTGCTTATGAAACTGATACAAACCACGGCTCCTCTTACATAAATGCTCTTTAGTTAATAGTGAGAATAGTGTAGGGTTCATGAACTGCGAAAAATCATTTGAGCCCAAATTTACTGGGTTTACCAGAAATGAACTCTTGCTTGTAGGAAGACACAGATCCTGGGGTTTAACTCCGTTTCTGAAGGCAAATTGAGAACAGAGTTCTCATGCCTGAAAAACATTCTGTTTTAAGGCTAGAATCATCCTCTACTTTCCAGCGACTCCAATATAGTAAGAAATATGAGCATGCCCAGAAAAAAAGAACTGTGTTAACGGCTCATACAGACCATATGTAGTTCAACTCTGCTTATGAGACTGATACAAACCATAGCTCCTCTTTCATAAATCCTCTTTAGTTAATAGTGAGAATCATGTAATGTTCGTGAACTGCGAAAAATCATTTGAGCCCAAAAATTACTGGGTTTACCAGAAATGAACTCTAGCATGTAGGAAGACACAGATCCTAGGGTTTAACTCCGTTTCTGCAGGGAAATTTAGACCAGTGTTCTAATCCATGAAACACACTCTGTTTAAACACAAGAAGCAAGCTCTTCTTTCCAGGCTCTAAAATACAGCAAGAACCATGAGCATGCCCTGAAAAAAGGAACTGTGTTTCCTAGTGATATGTGCCATATGTTGTTAAACTCTGCTTATGAAACTGATACAGACCACACCTCCAATTAAATAAATGCTCTTTAGTTAATTGTGAGAGTAGCGTTGTGTTCCTGAACTTCGAAAAATCATTTGAGCCCATAATTCACTGGGTTTACCAGAACTGTACTCTTGCTTGTCGGAAGACACAGATCCTGGGGTTTAACTCCGTTAATGAAGGGAAATTCAGACCAGAGTTCTCATCCCTGAAACACATTCTGTTATAACGCAAGAAGCAATAACTTTTTTCCAGAGTCTAAAATACAGCAAGAACCATGAGCATGCCCTGAAACAAAGAACAGTGTTTCCTACTCTTAAAGACCATATGTAGTTCAACTCTGGTAATGAAACTGATACAAACCACGGCTCCTCTTACATAAATGCTCTTTAGTTAATAGTGAGAATAGTGTAGGGTTCGTGAACTGCGAAAAATCATTTGAGCCCAAATTTACTGGGTTTACCAGAAATGAACTCTTGCTTGTAGGAAGACACAGATCCTGGGGTTTAACTCCGTTTCTGAAGGCAAATTGAGAACAGAGTTCTCATGCCTGAAAAACACTCTGTTTTAAGGCTAGAATCATCCTCTACTTTCCAGCGACTCCAATATAGTAAGAAACATGAGCATGCCCAGAAAAAAAGAACTGTGTTTCCGACTCATACAGACCATATGTAGTTCAACTCTGCTTATGAAACTGATACAAACCACAGCTCCTCTTTCATAAATCCTCTTTAGTTAATAGTGAGAATCATGTTGGGTTCGTGAACCTCGAAAAATCATTTGAGCCCAAAAATCATTTGAGCCCAAAAATCACTGGGTTTACCAGAAATGAACTCTAACTTGTAGGAAGACACAGATCCTGGGATTTAACTCCGTTTCTCCACGAAAATTCAGACCCGAGTTCTCATAACTGAAACACACTCTGTTTAAACGAAGAAGCAAGCTCTTCTTTCCAGACTCTAAAATACAGCAAGAACCATGAGCATGCCCTGAAAAAGAACTGTGTTTCCTAGTGATATGTGCCATATGTTGTTAAACTCTGCTTATGAAACTGATACAGACCACACCTCCAATTAAATAAATGCTCTTTAGTTAATTGTGAGAGTAGCGTTGTGTTCCTGAACTGCGAAAAATCATTTGAGCCCATAATTCACTGGGTTTACCAGAACTGTACTCTTGCTTGTCGGAAGACACAGATCCTGGGGTTTAACTCCGTTAATGAAGGGAAATTCAGACCAGAGTTCTCATCCCTGAAACACATTCTGTTATAACGCAAGAAGCAATAACTTTTTTCCAGAGTCTAAAATACAGCAAGAACCATGAGCATGCCCTGAAACAAAGAACAGTGTTTCCTACTCTTAAAGACCATATGTAGTTCAACTCTGCTTATGAAACTGATACAAACCACGGCTCCTCTTACATAAATGCTCTTTAGTTAATAGTGAGAATAGTGTAGGGTTCGTGAACTGTGAAAAATCATTTGAGCCCAAATTTACTGGGTTTACCAGAAATGAACTCTTGCTTTAGGAAGACACAGATCCTGGGGTTTAACTCCGTTTCTGAAGGCAAATTGAGAACAGAGTTCTCATGCCTGAAAAACATTCTGTTTTAAGGCTAGAATCATCCTCTACTTTCCAGCGACTCCAATATAGTAAGAAACATGAGCATGCCCAGAAAAAAAGAACTGTGTTAACGGCTCATACAGACCATATGTAGTTCAACTCTGGTAATGAAACTGATACAAACCACGGCTCCTCTTACATAAATGCTCTTTAGTTAATAGTGAGAATAGTGTAGGGTTCGTGAACTGCGAAAAATCATTTGAGCCCAAATTTACTGGGTTTACCAGAAATGAACTCTTGCTTGTAGGAAGACACAGATCCTGGGGTTTAACTCCGTTTCTGAAGGCAAATTGAGAACAGAGTTCTCATGCCTGAAAAACACTCTGTTTTAAGGCTAGAATCATCCTCTACTTTCCAGCGACTCCAATATAGTAAGAAACATGAGCATGCCCAGAAAAAAAGAACTGTGTTTCCGACTCATACAGACCATATGTAGTTCAACTCTGCTTATGAAACTGATACAAACCACAGCTCCTCTTTCATAAATCCTCTTTAGTTAATAGTGAGAATCATGTTGGGTTCGTGAACCTCGAAAAATCATTTGAGCCCAAAAATCATTTGAGCCCAAAAATCACTGGGTTTACCAGAAATGAACTCTAACTTGTAGGAAGACACAGATCCTGGGATTTAACTCCGTTTCTCCACGAAAATTCAGACCCGAGTTCTCATAACTGAAACACACTCTGTTTAAACGAAGAAGCAAGCTCTTCTTTCCAGACTCTAAAATACAGCAAGAACCATGAGCATGCCCTGAAAAAGAACTGTGTTTCCTAGTGATATGTGCCATATGTTGTTAAACTCTGCTTATGAAACTGATACAGACCACACCTCCAATTAAATAAATGCTCTTTAGTTAATTGTGAGAGTAGCGTTGTGTTCCTGAACTGCGAAAAATCATTTGAGCCCATAATTCACTGGGTTTACCAGAACTGTACTCTTGCTTGTCGGAAGACACAGATCCTGGGGTTTAACTCCGTTAATGAAGGGAAATTCAGACCAGAGTTCTCATCCCTGAAACACATTCTGTTATAACGCAAGAAGCAATAACTTTTTTCCAGAGTCTAAAATACAGCAAGAACAATGAGCATGCCCTGAAACAAAGAACAGTGTTTCCTACTCTTAAAGACCATATGTAGTTCAACTCTGCTTATGAAACTGATACAAACCACGGCTCCTCTTACATAAATGCTCTTTAGTTAATAGTGAGAATAGTGTAGGGTTCGTGAACTGTGAAAAATAATTTGAGCCCAAATTTACTGGGTTTACCAGAAATGAACTCTTGCTTTAGGAAGACACAGATCCTGGGGTTTAACTCCGTTTCTGAAGGCAAATTGAGAACAGAGTTCTCATGCCTGAAAAACATTCTGTTTTAAGGCTAGAATCATCCTCTACTTTCCAGCGACTCCAATATAGTAAGAAACATGAGCATGCCCAGAAAAAAAGAACTGTGTTAACGGCTCATACAGACCATATGTAGTTCAACTCTGCTTATGAGACTGATACAAACCATAGCTCCTCTTTCATAAATCCTCTTTAGTTAATAGTGAGAATCATGTAAGGTTCATGAACTGCGAAAAATCATTTGAGCCCAAAAATTACTGGGTTTACCAGAAATGAACTCTAGCATGTAGGAAGACACAGATCCTAGGGTTTAACTCCGTGTCTGCAGGGAAATTTAGACCAGTGTTCTAATCCATGAAACACACTCTGTTTAAACACAAGAAGCAAGCTCTTCTTTCCAGGCTCTAAAATACAGCAAGAACCATGAGCATGCCCTGAAAAAAGGAACTGTGTTTCCTAGTGATATGTGCCATATGTTGTTAACTCTGCTTATGAAACTGATACAGACCACACCTCCAATTAAATAAATGCTCTTTAGTTAATTGTGAGAGTAGCGTTGTGTTCCTGAACTTCGAAAAATCATTTGAGCCCATAATTCACTGGGTTTACCAGAACTGTACTCTTGCTTTTCGGAAGACACAGATCCTGGGGTTTAACTCCGTTAATGAAGGGAAATTCAGACCAGAGTTCTCATCCCTGAAACACATTCTGTTATAACGCAAGAAGCAATAACTTTTTTCCAGAGTCTAAAATACAGCAAGAACCATGAGCATGCCCTGAAACAATGAACAGTGTTTCCTACTCTTAAAGACCATATGTAGTTCAACTCTGGTAATGAAACTGATACAAACCACGGCTCCTCTTACATAAATGCTCTTTAGTTAATAGTGAGAATAGTGTAGGGTTCGTGAACTGCGAAAAATCATTTGAGCCCAAATTTACTGGGTTTACCAGAAATGAATTCTTGCTTGTAGGAAGACACAGATCCTGGGGTTTAACTCCGTTTCTGAAGGCAAATTGAGAACAGAGTTCTCATGCCTGAAAAACACTCTGTTTTAAGGCTAGAATCATCCTCCACTTTCCAGCGACTCCAATATAGTAAGAAACATGAGCATGCCCAGAAAAAAAGAACTGTGTTTCCGACTCATACCGACCATATGTAGTTCAACTCTGCTTATGAAACTGATACAAACCACAGCTCCTCTTTCATAAATCCTCTTTAGTTAATAGTGAGAATCATGTTGGGTTGGTGAACCTCGAAAAATCTTTTGAGCCCAAAAATCATTTGAGCCCAAAAATCACTGGGTTTACCAGAAATGAACTCTTGCTTGTAGGAAGACACAGATCCTGGGATTTAACTCCGTTTCTCCACGAAAATTCAGACCCGAGTTCTCATAACTGAAACACACTCTGTTTAAACGAAGAAGCAAGCTCTTCTTTCCAGACTCTAAAATACAGCAAGAACCATGAGCATGGCCTGAAAAAATAACTGTGTTTCCTATTCAAACGGACCATATGTATTTTAACTCTGCTTATGAAAGTGATACAGACCACACCCCCTCTTACATGAATGCTCTTTAGTTAATATTGAGAATAGCGTTGGGTTCCTGAACTTCGAAAAATCATTTGAGCCCAAAATTCACTGGGTTTACCAGAACTGAACTCTTGCTTGTTAGAAGACACAGATCCTGGGGTTTAACTCCGTTAATGAAGGGAAATTCAAACAAGAGTTCTCATCCCTGAAACACATTCTGTTTTAATGCAAGAAGCAAGATCTTCTTTCCTGAGTCTAAAATACAGCAAGAACCATGAGCTTGCCCTGAAAAAAAGAACAGTGTTTCCTACTCATAAGGACCATATGTAGTTCAACTCTGCTTATGAAACTGATACAAACCACAGCGCCTCTTACATAAATGCTCTTTAGTTAATAGTGAGAATAGCGTAGGGTTTGTGAACTGCGAAAAATCATTTGAGCCCAAATTTACTGGGTTTACCAGAAATGAACTCTTGCTTGTAGGAAGACACAGATCCTGGGGTTTAACTCCGTTTCTGAAGGCAAATTGAGACGAGAGTTCTCATGCCTGAAAAACACTCTGTTTTAAGGCAAGAATCATCCTCTTCTTTCCAGCGTCTCCAATATAGTAAGAAACATGAGCATGCCCAGAAAAAAAGAACTGTGTTTCCGAATCATACAGACCATATATAGTTCAACTCTGATTATGAAACTGATACAAACCACAGCTCCTCTTACATAAATCCTCTTTAGTTAATAGTGAAAATCATGTTGAGTTCATAAACTGCGAAAAATCATTTGAGCCCAGAAAACATTGGGTTTACCAGAAATGAACTCTTGCTTGTAGAAAGACACAGATCCTGGGGTTTAACTCCGTTTCTGCAGGGAAATTCAGACCAGAGTTCTCATCCCTTAAACACACCTGTTTAAACGAAGAAGCAAGCTGTTCTTTCCAGAGTCTAATATACAGCAAGAACCATGAACATTGCCTGAAAAAAAGAACTGTGTTTCCTATTCATATTTACCATATGTAGTTCAACTCCTCATATGAAACTGATACAGACCACAACGCCTCTTACAGAAATGCTCTTTAGTTAATAGTGAGAATAGCGTTGGGTTCCTGAACTGCGAAAAATCTTTGAGCCCAAAATGAACTGGGTTTACCAGAACTGAACTCTTGCTTGTAGAAGACACAGATCCTGGGGTTTAACTCCGTTAATGGAGGGAAATTCAGACCAGAGTTCTCATCCCTGAAACACACTCTATAAAACACAAGAAGCAAGCTCTTCTTTCCACTGTCTAAAATACAGCGAGAACCATGAGCATGCCCTGCAAAAATGAACTGTCTTTCCTACTCATAAGGACCGTATGTAGTTCAACTCTGCTCATGAAACTGATACAAACCACAGCTCCTCTTACAAAAATGGTCTTTTGTTAATAATGAGAATCATGTTGGGTTCGTGAACTGCGAATAATCATTTGAGCCCAAAATTCACTGGGTTAACCAGAAATGAACTCTTGCTTGTGGGAAGACACTGATCCTGGGGTTTAACTCCGTTTCTGAAGGCAAATTCAGTCCAGAGTTCTCATGCCTGAAAAACACTCTGTATTAAGGCAAGAATCATCCTCTTCTTTCCATCATCTCCAATATACTAAGAAACATGAGCATGCCCAGAAAAAAGGTCTGTGTTTCCTACTCATACAGACCATATGTATTTCAACTCTGCTTATGAAACTGATAGAAACCACAGCTCCTCTTACATAAATCCTCTTTAGTTAATAGTGAGAATAGCGTAGGGTTCGTGAACTGCGAAAAATCATTTGAGCCCAAAATTCACTGGGTTTACAAGAAATGAACTCTTGCTTGTAGGAAGACACAGATCCTGGGGTTTAACTCCATTTTTGCAGGGAAATTCAGACCAGAGTTCTCATCCCTGAAACACACTCTGTTTAAACAAAGAAGCAAGCTCTTCTTTCCAGAGTCTATAATACAGAAAGAACCATGAGCATGGCCTGAAAAAAAGAACTGTGTTTCCTATTCAAACGGACCATATGTATTTTAACTCTGCTTATGAAAGTGATACAGACCACACCTACTCTTACATGAATGCTCTTTAATTAATATTGAGAATAGCGTTGGGTTCCTGAACATTGAAAAATCATTTCAGCCCAAAATTCACTGGGTTTACCAGAACTGAACTCTTGCTTGTTAGAAGACACAGATCCTGGGGTTTAACTCCATTAATAAAGGGAAATTCAGACCAGAGTTCTCATCCCTGAAACACATTCAGTTTTAATGCAAGAAGCAAATCTTCTTTCCAGAGTCTAAAATACAGCAAGAACCATGAGCATGCCCTGAAAAAAAGAACAGTGTTTCCTACTAATAAGGACCATATGTAGTTCAACTCTGCTTATGAAACTGATACAAACCACACCGCCTCTTACATAAATGCTCTTTAGTTAATAGTGAGAATAGCGTAGGGTTCGTGAACTGCGAAAAATCATTTGAGCCCAAAAATTACTGGGTTTACCAGAAATGAACTCTTGCTTGTAGGAAGACACAGATCCTGGGGTTTAACTCCGTTTCTGAAGGCAAATTGAGACCAGAGTTCTCATGCCTGAAAAAAACTCTGTTTTAAGGCAAGAATCATCCTCTTCTTTAGCGTCTCCAATATAGTAAGAAACATGAACATGCCCAGAAAAAAAGAACTGTGTTACGAATCATACAGACCATGCATAGTTCAACTCTGCTTATGAAACTGATACAAACCACAGCTCCTCTTACATAAATCCTCTTTAGTTAATAGTGAGAATCATGTTGAGTTCGTGAACTGCGAAAAATCATTTGAGCCCTGAAATCACTGGATTTACCAGAAATGAACACTTGCTTGTAGAAAGACACAGATCCTGGGGTTTAACTCCATTTTTGCAGGGAAATTCAGACCAGAGTTCTCATCCCTGAAACACACTCTGTTTAAACGAAGAAGCAAGCTTTTCTTTCCAGAGTCTAATATACAGCAAGAACCATGAACATGGCCTGAAGAAAAGAACTGTGTTTCTTATTCATACGGACCATATGTAGTTCAACTCTTCTTATGAAACTGATACAGACCACAACGCCTCTTACATAAATGCTCTTTAGTTAATAGTGAGAATAGCGTTGGGTTCCTGAACTGCAAAAAAATCTTTGAGCCCAAAATTCACTGGCTTTACCAGAACTGAACTCTTGATTGTAGAAGACACAGATCCTGGTGTTTAACTCCGTTAATGGAGGGAAATTCAGACCAGAGTTCTCATCCCTGAAACACACTCTTTAAAACACAAGAAGCAAGCTCTTCTTTCTACTGTCTAAAATACAGCGAGAACCATGAGCATGCCCTGCAAAAATGAACTGTCTTTCCTACTCATAAGGACCTTATGTAGTTCAACTCTGCTCATGAAACTGATACAAACCACGGCTCCTCTTACATAAATGCTCTTTAGTTAATAGTGAGAATCGCGTTGGGTTGGTTAACTGCGAAAAATCATTTGAGAACAAAATTAACTGGGTTAACCAGAAATGAACTCTTGCTGTAGGAAGACACAGATCCTGTGGTATAACTCCGTTTGTGAAGGGAAATTCAGACCAGAGTTCTCATCCCTGAAACACTCTCTGCTATAACGCAAGAAGCAAGCTCTTCCTTCCAGAGTCTAAAATACAGCAAGAACCATGAGCATGCCCTGAAAAAAAGAACAGTGTTTCCTACTCATAAGGACCATATGTAGTTCAACTCTGCTTATGAAACTGATACAAACCACGGCGCCTCTTACATAAATGCTCTTAAGTTAATAGTGAGAATCGCGTTGGGTTGGTTAACTGCGAAAAATCATTTGAGAACAAAATTAACTGCGTTAACCAGAAATGAACTCTTGCTGTAGGAAGACACAGATCCTGTGGTATAACTCCGTTTGTGAAGGGAAATTCAGACCAGAGTTCTCATCCCTGAAACACTCTCTGCTATAACGCAAGAAGCAAGCTCTTCTTTCCAGAGTCTAAAATACAGCAAGAACCATGAGCATGCCCTGAAAAAAAGAACAGTGTTTCCTACTCATAAGGACCATATGTAGTTCAACTCTGCTTATGAAACTGATACAAACCACGGCGCCTCTTACATAAATGCTCGTTAGTTAATAGTGACAATAGCGTAGGGTTCGTGAACTGCCAAAAATCATTTGAGCCCAAAATTTACTGGGTTTACCAGAAATGAACTCTTGCTTGTAGGAAGACACAGATCCTGGGGTTTAACTCCGTTTCTGAAGGCAAATTGAGACCAGAGTTCTCATGCCTGAAAAACACTCTGTTTTAAGGCAAGAATCATCCTCTTCTTTCCAGCGTCTCCAATATAGTAAGAAACATGAGCATGCCCAGAAAAAAAGAACTGTGTTTACGAATCATACAGACCATATGTAGTCCAACTCTGCTTATGAAACTGATACAAACCACAGCTCCTCTTTCATAAATGCTCTTTAGTTAATAGTGAGAATCGCGTTGGGTTGGTGAACTGCGAAAAATCATTTGAGCCCAAAATTAACTGGGTTAACCAGAAATGAACTCTTGCTTGTAGGAAGACACAGATCCTGGGGTTTAACTCCGTTAAAGGGAAATTCAGACCAGAGTTCTCCTCCATGAAACACACCCTGTTTAATGCAAGAAGCAAGCTCTTCTTTCCAGAGTCTAATATACAGCAAGAACCATGCCATGCCCTGAAAAAAATTCTGTGTTTCGTACTCATACAGACCATATGTGGTTCAACTCTGCTTATGAAACTGATACAAACCACGGCTCCTCTTACATAAATGCTGTTTAGTTAATAGTGAGAATCATGTTGGGTTCGTGAACTGCGAAAAATCATTTGAGCCCCAAATTCACTGGGTTTACAGGTAATGAACTCTTGCTTGCAGGAAGACACATATGCTGGTGTTTAAATCCGATTCTGCAGGGAAATTCAGACCAGAGTTCTCATCCCTGAAACACAGTCTGTTTAAACGAAGAAGCAAGATCTTCTTTCCTGAGTCAAAATATAGCAAGAACCATGAGCATCGCCTGAAAAAAAGAACTTGTTTCCTACTCATACAGACCATATGTAGTTCAACTCTGCTCATGAAACTGATACAAACCACAGCTCCTCTTACATAAATCCTCTTTTGTTAATAGTGAGAATAGCATAGGGTTCGTGAACTGCGAAAAATCATTTGAGCCCAAAATTCATTGGGTTTACCAGAAATGAACTCTTGCTTGTAGGAAGACACAGATTCTGGGGTTTAACCCCGTTTCTGAAGGCTAATTCAGACCAGAGTTCTCATCCCTGAAACACACTGTTTTAACGAAGAAGCAAGCTCTTTTTTTTAGAGTCTAAAATACATTAAGAACCATGAGCATGGCCTGAAAAAAAGAACTGTGTTTCCTACTCATACAGACCATATGTAGTTCAACTCTGCTTATTAAATGATACAAACCACAGCTCCTCTTACATAAATCCACTTTAGTTAGTAGTGAGAATAGCGTAGGGTTCGCGAACTGCAAAAAATTATTTGAGGCCAAAATTCACTGGGTTTACCAGAAATGAACTCTTGCTTGTAGGAAGACACTGATCCTGGGGTTTAACTCCGTTTCTGAAGAAAAATTCAGACCAGAATTCTCAACCCTGAAAAACACTCTGTTTTAAGGCTAGAAGCAAGTTCTTCTTTCCAGCGTCTCCAATACAGCAAGAACCATGAGCATGCCCTGAAAAATAGAACTGTGTTTCCTACTCATACGGCCCATATGTAGTTCAACTCTGCTTATGAAACTGATACAAACCACAGCTCCTCTTACATAAATGCTCTTTAGTTAATAGTGAGAATCGCGTTGGGTTGGTGAACTGCGAAAAATCATTTGAGCCCAAAATTAACTGGGTTAACCAGAAATGAACTCTTGCTTGTAGGAAGACACAGATCCTGGGGTTTAACTCCGTTAAAGGGAAATTCAGACCAGAGTTCTCCTCCATGAAACACACCCTGTTTAATGCAAGAAGCAAGCTCTTCTTTCCAGAGTCTAATATACAGCAAGAACCATGAGCATGCCCTGAAAAAAATTCTGTGTTTCGTACTCATACAGACCATATGTGGTTCAACTCTGCTTATGAAACTGATACAAACCACGGCTCCTCTTACATAAATGCTGTTTAGTTAATAGTGAGAATCATGTTGGGTTCGTGAACTACGAAAAATCATTTGAGCCCAAAATTCACTGGGTTTACAGGTAATGAACTCTTGCTTGCAGGAAGACACATATGCTGGTGTTTAAATCCGATTCTGCAGGGAAATTCAGACCAGAGTTCTCATCCCTGAAACACAGTCTGTTTAAACGAAGAAGCAAGATCTTCTTTCCTGAGTCAAAATATAGCAAGAACCATGAGCATCGCCTGAAAAAAAAGAACTTGTTTCCTACTCATACAGACCATATGTAGTTCAACTCTGCTCATGAAACTGATACAAACCACAGCTCCTCTTACATAAATCCTCTTTTGTTAATAGTGAGAATAGCATAGGGTTCGTGAACTGCGAAAAATCATTTGAGCCCAAAATTCATTGGGTTTACCAGAAATGAACTCTTGCTTGTAGGAAGACACAGATTCTGGGGTTTAACCCCGTTTCTGAAGGCTAATTCAGACCAGAGTTCTCATCCCTGAAACACACTGTTTTAACGAAGAAGCAAGCTCTTTTTTTTAGAGTCTAAAATACATTAAGAACCATGAGCATTGCCTGAAAAAAAGAACTGTGTTTCCTACTCATACAGACCATATGTAGTTCAACTCTGCTTATTAAATGATACAAACCACAGCTCCTCTTACATAAATCCACTTTAGTTAGTAGTGAGAATAGCGTAGGGTTCGCGAACTGCAAAAAATCCTTTGAGGCCAAAATTCACTGGGTTTACCAGAAATGAACTCTTGCTTGTAGGAAGACACTGATCCTGGGGTTTAACTCCGTTTCTGAAGACAAATTCAGACCAGAATTCTCAACCCTGAAAAACACTCTGTTTTAAGGCTAGAAGCAAGTTCTTCTTTCCAGCGTCTCCAATACAGCAAGAACCATGAGCATGCCCTGAAAAATAGAACTGTGTTTCCTACTCATACGGCCCATATGTAGTTCAACTCTGCTTATGAAACTGATACAAACCACAGCTCCTCTTACATAAATGCTCTTTAGTTAATAGTGAGAATCCCATTGGGTTCGTGAACTGCGAAAAATCATTTGAGCCCAAAATTCACTGGGTTTACCAGAAATGAACTATTACTTGTATGAAGACGCAGATCGTGGGGTTTAACTCAGTGTCTGAAGGGAAAATCAGACCAGTGTTCTCATCCATGAAAGACATTCTGTTTTAACACAAGAAGCAAGCTCTTCTTTCCAGCGTCTCCAATACAGCAAGAACAATGAGCAAGCCTAGGAAAAAAGAACTGTGTTTCCTACTCATAAGGATCAAATGCAGGTCAACTCTGCTTATGAAACTGATACAAACCACACCTCCTCTTACATAAATGCTCTTTAGTTAATAGGGAGAATGGCGTTGGGTTCGTGAACTGCGAAAAATCATTTGAGCACAATATTCACTGCGTTTACAAGAAATGATATCTTGCTTGTAGGAAGACACAGATCCTGGGGTTTAACTCCGTTTCAGAAGGGAAATTCAGACCAGTGTTCTCAGCCATGAAACACACTCTATTTAACGCCAGGAGCAAGCTCTTCTTTCCAGCGTCTCCAATACAGTAACTACAATGCGCATGACCTCAAAAAAGAACTGTGTTTCCTACTCATACAGACCATATGTAGTTCAACTCTGCTTATGAAACTGATACAGAACACTGCTCCTCTTACATAAATGCTCTTTAGTTAATAGTGATAATCGCATTGGGTTCTAGAACTGGGTAAAATCATTTGAGCCCAAAATTCACTTGGTTTACCAGAAATGAACTCTTGCTTGAAGAAAGACACAGATCCTGTGGTTTAACTCCGTTTCTGATGGGAAATTCAGACCAGAGTTCTCATCCCTGAAAAACACTCTGTTTTAACACAAGATGCAAGCTCTTCTTTCCTGCGTCTCCAATACAACAAGGACAATGAGCAAGCCCAGGAAAAAGAACTTTGTTTCCTGCTCATACCAACCATATGTAGTTCAACTATGCTTATGAAACTGATACAAAGAACAGCAACACTTAAATAAATAATCTTTAGTTAAAAGTGAGAATCACATTGGTTTTTTGAACTGTGTAAAATCATTTGATCCCAAAATTCTGTTGGTTTACCAGAAATGAACTCTTGATTGTAGTAAGACACAGATACTGGGGTTTAGCTCAGTGTCTGAAGGGAAAATCAGACCAGAGTTCTGATCACTGAAACACACTCTGTTTTAAAGAAAAAGCAAGCTCTTCTTTCCAGACTCTCTAATACAGCATGAACCATGAGCATGCCCTCAAAAAATAACTGTGTTACCTACTCATACAGAGCATATGTAGAACAACTCTGCTTATGAAGCTGATACAACCAGAGCTCCCCTTACATAAATGCTCTTTAGGTAATAGTGAGAATCGCGTTGGGGTCATGAACTGTGTAAAATCATTTGAGGCCAAAATTCACTGTGTTTACCAGAAATGAACTCTTCCTTGTAGGA
The DNA here is from genome assembly GCA_949786405.1 of Onychomys arenicola. Lineage (NCBI taxonomy): Eukaryota > Metazoa > Chordata > Mammalia > Rodentia > Cricetidae > Onychomys > Onychomys arenicola. Next base: position 574,222 of record CATKUM010000003.1, read on the forward strand.
AGACACAGTTCATGGGGTTTAACTCCGTTTCAGAAGGGAAATTCAGACAAGAGTATTCATCCATGAAACAAACTCTGTTTAAATGCAAGAAACAAGCTCTTCTTTTCAGTGTCTCCCATACAGCATGAAACATGAGCATGCCCTCAAAAAAGAACTGTGTTTCCGACTAATACGGACCCTATGTAGAACAACTCTGCTTATGAAACTGATACAGACCACTGCTCCTCTTACATAAATGCTCTTTAGTTAATAGTTATAATCGCATTGGGTTCTAGAACTGGGTAAAATCATTTGAGCCGAAAATTCTCTTGGTTCACCAGAAATGAACTCTTGCTTGTAGGAAGACTCAGATCCTCAGGTTTAACTACGTTTCTGAAGGCAAATTCAGACCAGAGTTCTCATCCATGAAAGACACTCTGTTTTAACATAAGAAGCAAGCTTTTCTTTCCAGCGTCTCCACTACAGCAAGGACGATGAGCAAGCCCAGGAAAAAAGAACTGTGTTTCCTACTCATACGGATTATATGTAGTTCAACTCTGCTTATGAAACTGATACAGACCACTGCTCCTCTTACATAAATGCTCTTTAGTTAATAGTGGTAATCGTGTTGGGTTCTAGAACTGGGTAAAATCATTTGAGCCGAAAATTCACTTGGTTTACCAGAAATGAACTATGCTTGTAGGAAGACACAGATCCTGTGGTTTAACCCCGTTTCTGATGGGAAATTCAGACCAGAGTTCTCATCCCTGAAAAACTCTCTGTTTTAACACAAGATGCAAGCTCTTCTTTCCTGCGTCTCCAATACAACAAGGACAATGAGCAAGCCCAGGAAAAAGAACTTTGTTTCCTGCTCATACGGACCATATGTAGTTCAACTCTGCTCATGAAACTGATACAGACAATAGCTCCTCTTCCATAAATCCTCTTTAGTTAATAGTGATAATCGCGTTGGGTTCTAGAACTGTGTAAAATCATTTTGAGCAGAAAATTCACTTTGTTTACCAGAAATGAATTCATGCTTTTAGGTAGACACCGATCCTGGGGTATAACTCAGTCTCTGAAGGGAAATTCAGACCAGAGTACTCTTTCCTGAAATAAGCTCTGTTTTAAAGCAAGAACCAAGCTCTTTTTTCGAGGTTCTCCAATACAGCAAGAACCATGAGCATACCCTGAAAAAATGAACTGTGTTTCCTACTTATAGGGACCATATATAGTTCAACTCTGCTTATGAAATTGATAGAAACCACATCTCCTCTTACATAAATGCTCTTTAGGTAATAGTGAGAATCGCGTTGGGTTCGTGAACTGTGTAAAATCATTGGAGCCCAAAATTCACTGGGTTTACCAGAAATGAACTCTTGCTTGTAGGAAGACACAGATCCTGGGGTTTAACTCCATTTCAGAAGGGATATTCAGACAAGAGTTCTCATCCATGAAACAAACTCTTTTTAAATGCAAGAAGCAAGCTCTTCTTCTCAGTGTCTCCAATACAGTAAGAACCATGAGCATGCCCTCAAAAAAGAACTGTGTTTCCGACTCATATGGACCATATGTTGAACAACTCTGCTTATGAAACAGATACAGACCACTGCTCCTCTTACATAAATGCTCTTTTGTTAATAGTGATAATCGCATTGGTATCTAGAACTGTGTAAAATTATTTGAGCCGAAAATTCACTTGGTTTACCAGAAATGAACTCTTGCTTGTAGGAAGACACAGATCCTGGGGTTTAACTCTGTTTTTGAAGACAAATACAGACCAGAGTTCTCATCCCTGAAAAACACTCTGTTATGACACAAGAAGCAAGCTCTTCTTTCCAGCGTCTCCAATACATCAAGGACAATGAGAAAGCCCTGGAAAAAAAAAACTGTGTTTCCTACTCATACAGACCATATGTAGAACAACTCTGCTTATGAACCTCATACAAACCACAGCAACTCTTAAACAAATAATCTTTAGTTAATAGTGAGAATCACATTGGGTTTTTGAACTGTGTAAAATCATTTGAGCTCAAAATTCACTTGGTTTACCAGAAAAGAACTCTTGCTTGTAGGAAGACTCAGATCCAGTGGTTTTACTCTGTTTCTGAATGGAAATTCAGACCAGTGTTCCCATCCATGTAACACACTCTGTTTTCATGCAAGCAGCAAGCTCTTCTTTCCAGCATTTCCAATACAGCAAGAACCATGAGCATGCCCTCTAAAAAGAATTGTGTTTCCTACTCATACAGACCATATGTAGTTCAGCTCTGCTTATGAAACTGATACAGACCACTGCTCCTCTTACATAAATGCTCTTTAGTTAATAGTGATAATCGCATTGGGTTCTAGAACTGGGTAAAATCATTTGAGCCGAAAAATCACTTGATTTACCAGAAATGAACTCTTGCTTGTAGGAAGACACAGATCCTGTGGTTTAACTCCGTTTCTGATGGGAAATTCAGACCAGAGTTCTCATCCCTGAAAAACTCTCTGTATTAACACAAGATGCAAGCTCTTCTTTCCTGCGTCTCCAATACAACAAGGACAATGAGCAAGCCCAGGAAAAAGAACTTTGTTTCCTGCTCATACAGACCATATGTAGTTCAACTCTGCTTATGAAACTGATACAGAGCACAGCTCCTCTTCCATAAATCCTCTTTAGTTAATAGTGATAATCGCGTTGGGTTCTAGAACTGTGTAAAATCATTTTGAGCAGAAAATTCACTATTTTACAAGAAATGGACTCATGCTTTTAGGTAGACACAGATCCTGGGGTATAACTCAGTCTCTGAAGGGAAATTCAGACCCGAGTTCTCTTTCCTGAAACACGCTCTGTTTTAAAGCAAGAAGCAAGCTCTTTTTTCCTGGGTCTCCAATACAGCAAGAACCATGAGCATACCCTGAAAAAAAGAACTGTGTTTCCTACTTATAGGGACCATATGTAGTTCAACTCTGCTTATGAAACTGATACAAACCACACCACCTCTTACATAAATGTTCTTTAGTTAATAGGGAGAATCGCGTTGTGTTTTTGAACTGCGAAAAATCATTTGAGCACAATATTAACTGGGTTTTCCAGAAATGACCTCTTGCTTGTAGGAAGACACAGATCCTGGGGTTTAACTCCGTTTCTGAAGGGAAATTCAAACCAGAGTTCTCTTCCCTGAATCACACTCTGTTTTAACACAAGAAGCAAGCTCTTCTTTCCAGCGTCTCCAATACAGCAAGGACCATGAGCATGCCCAGAAAAAAAGAACTGTGTTTCCTACTCGTACGGACCGTATGGAGTAGAACTCTGCTTATGAAACTGATACAGACAACACCTCCTCTTACATAAATGCTCTTTAGATAAGAGTGAGAATCGCGTTGGGTTCGTGAACTCATAAAAATCATTTGAGCCCCAAATTCACTGGGTTTACCAGAAATGATCTCTTGCTTGTAGGAAGACACAGATCATGGGGTTTAACTCCGTTTCTGAAGGAAAATTCAGACCAGTGTTCTCATCCATGAAACACACTCTGTTTACTCGCAAGAAGCAAGCTCTTCTTTCCAGCGTCTCCAATACAGCAAGGACCATGAGCATGCCCAGAAAAAAAGAACTGTGTTTCCTACTCATATGGACCATATGAAGTTCAAAAGTGCTTATTAAACTGATGCAAACCACAGCTCCTCTTACATAAATGCTCTTTAGATAAGAGTGAGAATCGCGTTGGGTTCGTGAACTGCGAAAAATCATTTGAGCCCAAAATTCACTGGTTTTACCAGAAATGAACTCTTGCTGTGGGAAGACACAGATACTGTGGTTTAAATCCGTTTCTGACCGGAAATTCAAACCAGTGTTCTCATCCATGAAACACACTCTGTTTACTCGCAAGAAGCAAGCTCTTATTTCCAGCGTCTCCAATACAGTAAGATCCATGAGCATGCCCTCAAAAAAGAAGTGTGTTTCCTACTCATACAGACCATATGTAGAACAACTCTGCTTATGAAGCTGATACAAACCACAGCGACTCTTAAATAAATAATCTTTAGTTAATAGTGAGAATCACATTGTGTTTTTGAACTGTGTGAAATCATTTGAGCGCAAAATTCACTTGGTTTACCAGAAATGAAATCTTCCTTGTAGGAAGACACAGATCCGGAGGTTTAACTCTGTTTCTGAAGGGAAATTCAGACCAGTGTTCCCATATGAAACAAATTCTGTTTTCACGCAAGAAGCAAGCTCTTTTTTCCAGCATTTCCAATACAGCAAGAACCATAAGTTTGCCCTCAAAAAAGAACTGTGTTTCCTACTCATACAGACCATATGTAGAACAACTTTGCTTATGAAGCTGATACAAACCACAGCAACTCTTAAATAAATGCTCTTTAGTTAATACTGAGAATCGCATTGGTTTTTTGAACTGTGTAAAATCATTTGAGCCCAAAATTCTGTAGGTTTACCAGAAATGAACTCTTGATTGTAGTAAGACACAGATACTGGGGTATAGCTCAGTGTCTAAACGGAAAATCAGACCAGAGTTCTGATCCCTGAAACACACTGTGTTTTAAAGAAAAAGAAATCTCTTCTTTCCAGAGTCTCTAATACAGCATGAACCATGAGCATGCCCTCAAAAAAGAACTGTGTTTCCTACTCATACAGACCATATGTAGAACAACTCTGCTTATGAAGCTGATGCAACCAGAGCTCCCCTTACATAAATGCTCTTTAGGTAATAGTGAGAATCGCGTTGGGTTCATGAACTGTGTAAAATCATTTGAGCCCAAAATTGCCTGGGTTTACCAGAAATGAACTCTTGCTTGTAGGAGGACACAGATCATGGGGTTTAACTCCGTTTCTGAAGGAAAATTCAGACCAGAGTTCTCATCCATGAAAGACACTCTGTTTTAACACAAGAAGCAAGCTCTTCTTTCCAGCGTCTCCAATACAGCAAGGACAATGTGCAAGCCCAGGAAAAAATAACTGTGTTTCCTACTCATACAGATCATATGTAGTTCAACTCTGCTTATGAAACTGATACAAACCACAGCCCCTATTAAATAAATCCTCTATAGTTAATAGTGAGAATCGCGTTGGGTCGTGAACTGCGAAAAATCATTTGAGCACAATATTCACTGGGTTTACCAGAAATGAACTCTTGCTTGTAGGAAGACACAGATCCTGGGGATTAACTCTGTTTCTGAAGGGAAATTCTGACCAGAGTTCTCATCCCTGAAACACACTCTTTTTTTTTCACACAAGAAGCAAGCTCTTCTTTCCAGCGTCTCCAATACAGCAAGAACAATGCGCATGCCCAGAAAAAAGAAGTGTGTTTCCTACTCATACAGACCATATGTAGTTAAACTCTGCTTATGAAACTGATACAGACCACTGCTCCTCTTACATAAATGCTCTTTAGTTAATAGTGATGATGGCGTTGGGTTCTAGAACTGGGTAAAATCATTTGAGCCGAAAATTCACTTGGTTTACCAGAAATGAACTCTTGCTTGTAGGAAGACACAGATCATGGGGTTTAACTCCGTTTCTGATGGGAAATTCAGACCATAATTCTCATCCATGAAAAACTCTCCTTTTTAACACAAGATGCAAGCACTTCTTTCCTGCGTCTCCAATACAACAAGGACAATGAGTAAGCCCAGGAAAAAGAACTTTGTTTCCTGCTCATACGGACCATATGTAGTTCAAATCTGCTTATGAAACTGATACAGACCACAGCTCCTCTTCCATAAATCCTCTTTAGTTAATAGTGATAATCGCGTTGGGTTCTAGAACTGTGTAAAATCATTTTGAGCAGAAAATTCACTTTATTTACCAGAAATGAACTCATGCTTTTAGGTAGACACAGATGCTGGGGAATAACTCAGTCTCAGAAGGGAAATTCAGACCAGAGTTCTCTTTCCTGAAACACACTCTGTTTTAAAGCAAGAAGCAAGCTCTTTTTTCCAGGGTCTCCAATACAGCAAGAACCATGAGCATGCCCTGAAAAAAAGAACTGTGTTTCCTACTTATAGGGAACATATGTAGTTCAACACTGCTTATGAAACTGATACAAACCACATCTCCTCTTACATAAATGCTCTTTAGATAATAGTGAGATTCGCGTTGGGTTTGTGAAAGGTGTAAAATCATTGGAGCCCAAAATTCACTGGGTTTAACCGAAATGAACTCTTGCTTGTAGGAAGACACAGATCCTGGGGTTTAACTCCATTTCAGAAGGGATATTCAGACAAGAATTCTCATCCATGAAACAAACTCTTTTTAAATGCAAGAAGCAAGCTCTTCTTTTCAGTGTCTCCAATACAGTAAGAACCATGTGCATGCCCTCAAAAAAGAATTGTGTTTCCGACTCATATGGACCGTATGTTGAACAACTCTGCTTATGAAACAGATACAGACCACTGCTCCTCTTACATAAATGCTCTTTAGTTAATAGTGATAATCGCATTGGGTTCTAGAACTGGGTAAAATTATTTGAGCCAAAAATTCACTTGGTTTACCAGAAATGACCTCTTGCTTGTAGGAAGACACAGATCCTGTGGTTTAAATCCGTTTCTGAACGGAAATTCAAACCAGTGTTCTCATCCCTGAAACACACTCTGTTTTCTTGCAAGAAGCAAGCTCTTCTTTCCAGCGTCTCCAATACAGTAAGATCCATTAGCTTTCCCAGAAAAAAAGAACTGTGTTTCCTACTCATATGTATCATATGTAGTTCAGCCCTGCTTATGAAACTGATACACACCACAGCTCCTCTTACATAAATGCTCTTTAGTTAATAGTGATAATCGCTTTGGGTTCTGGAACTGTATTAGATCATTTGAGCCGAAAATTCTCTTGGTTAACCAGAAATGAACTCTTGCTTCTAGGAAAGCACAGATCCTGGGGTTTAACTCAGTGTCTGAAGGGAAAATCAGACCAGAGTTCTCATCCCTGAAACACACTCTGTTTTCACGCAAGAAGCAAGTTCTTCTTTCCACTGTCTCCAATACAGTAAGAACAATGAGCATGCCCTCAAAAAAGAACTGTGTTTCCTACTCATAAGGATCATATTTAGTTCAATTCTGCTTATGAAACTGATACAGACCACACCTCCTCTTACATAAATGCTCTTTAGTTAATAGTGAGAATCGCCTTGGGTTTGTGAACAGCGAAAAATAATTTGAGCCCAAAATTCACTGGGTTTACCAGAAATGATCTCTTGCTTGTAGAAAGACACAGATCCTGGGGTTTAACTCCGTTTCTGAAGGCAAATTCAGAACAGAGTTCTCATCTATGAAAGACACTCTGTTTTAACACAAGAAACAAGCTCTTCTTTCCAGTGTCTAAAATACAGCAAGGACAATGAGCAAGCCCAGGAAAAAAGAACTGTGTTTCCTACTCATACGTATTATATGTAGTTCAACTCTGCTTATGAAACTGATACAAACCACAGCACCTGTTACATAAATGCTTTTTAGTTAATAGTGAGAATTGCGTTGGGTTGTGACTGCGAAAAATCATTTGAGCCCAAAATTCACTGGGTTTACCAGAAATAAACTCTTGCTTGTAGGAAAACAAGGATCCTGTGGTTTAACTCTGTTTCTGAAGGGAAATTCAGACCAGAGTTCTCATCCCTGAAACACACTCTGTTTTAACGTAAGAAGCAAGTTCTTCTTTCCAGCGTCTTCTATACAGCAACAACCATGAGCATGCCTAGAAAAAAAGAACTATGTTTCCTACTCATACGGATCATATGTAGTTCAATTCTGCTTATGAAACTGATACAGACCACAGCTCCTCTTACATAAATGCTCTTTAGTTAATAGTGATAACCGCTTTGGGATCTAGAACTGTGTTAAATCATTTGAGCCGAAAATTCTCTTGGTTTACCTGAAATGAACTCTGGCTTGTAGGAAGACACAGATCCTGGGGTTTAACTCAGTGTCTGAAGGGAAAATCAGTCCAGAGTTCTTATCCATGAAACAAACTCTGTTTAAATGCAAGAAGCAAGCTCTTCTTTCCAGTGTCTCCAATACAGTAAGAACAATGAGCATGCCCTCAAAAATGAACTGTGTTTCCTACTCATATGGACCATTTGTAGAAAAACTCTGCTTATGAAACTGACACAAACCACAGCACCTCTTAAATAAGTCATCTTTAGTTAATAGTGAGAATCGCATTGGGTTTTTGAACTGTGTAAAAACTTTTGAGCCCAAAATTCACTCGGTTTACCAGAAATGAACTCATCCTTGAAGGAAGACACAGATCCTGGGGTTTAACTCCGTTTCTGAAGGGAAATTCAGACCTAGTTCCCATCCCTGAAACACGCTCTGTTTTCACAAAAGAAGCAAGCACTTCTTTCCAGCGTCTCCAATACAGCTAAAAAATGAAAATGCCTAGAAAAAAAGAACTGTGTTTCTTACTCATAAGACCATATGAATTCCACTCTGCTTATGAAACTGAAACAAACCAAAGCTCCTCTACATGAACGCTCTTTAGACAATAGTGAGAATCGCTTTGGGTTCTTGAACTGCGAAATATCATTTGAGCCCAAAATTCACTGGGTTTACCAGAAATGAACTCTTGCTTGTAGGAAGACACAGATCCTAGGGTTTCACTCCGTTTCAGAAGGGAAATTCAGACCAGAGTTCTCATCCTTGAAACAAACTCTGTTTAAATGCAAGAAGCAAATTCTTCTTTCCAGTGTCTCCAATACAGCAAGAAAAATGAGCATGCCCTCAAAAAAGAACTGTGTTTACTACTCATACAGACCATATGTAGATTAATTCTGCTTATGAAACTGGTACAAACCATAGCACCTCTTAAATAAATGCTCTTTAGTTAATATTGATAATCCCGTTGGGTTCTAGAACTGTGTAAAATCACTTTGAGCCGAAAAATCACTTGGTTTACCAGAAATGAACTCTTGCTTTTAGGTAGACACAGATCCTGGGGTTTAACTCAGACTCTGAAGGGAAATTCGGACCAGAGTTCTCATTCCTGAAACACACTCTGTTTTAAAGCAAGAAGCAAGCTCTTTTTTCCAGAGTCTCCAATACAGCAAGAACGATGAGCATGCCCTTAAAAAAATAACTGTATTTCCTACCCATAAGAAACATATGTAGTTCCACTCTGCTTATGAAACTGATACAAACCACGGCTCCTCTTTGATAAATGCTATTTAGTTAATAGTGAGAATCGCGTTGGGTCGTGAACTGCGAAAAATCATTTGAGCCCAAAATTCTCTGGGTTTACCAGAAATGAACTCTAGCTTGTAGGAAGACACAGATCCTATGGTTTAACTCTGTTTCTGAAGGGAAATTCAGACCAGAGTTCTCATCTCGGAAACACACTGTGTTTTAATGCAAGAAGCAAGCTCTTCTTTCTAGCGTCTCCAATACAGCAAGAACAATGAGCATGCCTAGAAAAAAAGAACTGTGTTTCCTACTCATACGGATCATATGTAGTTCAACTCTGCATATAAAACTGATACAAAACACACCTCCTCTTACATAAATGCTCTTTAGTTAGTAGGGAGAATCGACTTGGGTTCGTGAACTGTGAAAAATCATTTGAGCCGAATATTCACTGGGATTACCAGAAATGAATTCTTGCTTGTAGGAAGACGCAAATCCTGAGGTTTAACTCCACCATGAAATACACTCTGTTTTCAGGCAAGAAGCAAGGTCTTCTTTCCAGGGTCTCCAATACAGCAAGAAAAATGAGCATGCCTAGAAAAAAAGAACTGTGTTTCCTAATCATACGGATCATATGTAGTTCAACTGTGCTTATGAAACTGATACAGACCACAGCTCCTCTTACATAAATGCTCTTTAGTTAATAGTGATAATTGCTTTTGGATCTAGAACAGTGTTAAATCATTTGAGCCAAAAATTCTCTTGGTTTACCAGATATGAACTCTTGTTTGTAGGAAGACACAGATCCTGGGGTTTAACTCAGTGTTTGAAGGGAAATTCAGACCAGAGTTCTCAACCCTGAAAAACACTCTGTTTTTAGGTAAGAATCATCCTCTTCTTTCCAGCGTCTCCTATACAGTAAGAACAATGAGCATGCCCTCAAAAAAGAACTGTGTTTCCTACTCATACGGATCATATTTAGTTCAATTCTGCTTATGAAACTGATACAGACCACACCTCCTGCTACATAAATGCTCCTTAGTTAATAGTGAGAATCGCCTTGGGTTCGTGAACAGCGAAAAATAATTTCAGCCCAAAATTCACTGGGTTTACCAAAAAAGATCTCTTGCTTGTAGAAAGACACAGATCCTGGGCTTTAACTCCGTTTCTGAAGGCAAATTCAGAACAGAGTTCTCATCTATGAAAGACACTCTGTTTTAACACAAGAAGCAAGCTCTTCTTTCCAGTGTCTAAAATACAGCAAGGACAATGAGCAAGCCCAGGAAAAAAGAACTGTGTTTCCTACTCATACATATTATATGTATTCAACTCTGCTTATGAAACTGATACAAACCACAGCACCTGTTACATAAATGCTTTTTAGTTAATAGTGAGAATCGCGTTGGGTTGTGAACTGCGAAAAATCATTTGTGCCCAAAATTCTCTGGGTTTACCAGAAATGAACTCTTGCTTGGAGGAAGACAAGGATCCTGTGGTTTAACTCTGTTTCTGAAGGGAAATTCAGACCAGAGTTCTCATCCCTGAAACACACTCTGTTTTAAAGTAAGAAGCGAGTTCTTCTTTCCAGCGTCTTCTATACAGCAAGAACCATGAGCATGCCTAGAAAAAAAGAACTATGTTTCCTACTCATACGGATCATATGTAGTTCAACTCTGCTTATGAAACTGATACAGACCACAGCTCGTCTTTCATAAATGCTCTTTAGTTAATAGTGATAACCGCTTTGGGATCTAGAACTGTGTTAAATCATTTGAGCCTAAAATTCTCTTGGTTTACCTGAAATGAACTCTGGCTTGTAGGAAGACACAGATCCTGGGGTTTAACTCAGAGTCTGAAGGGAAAATCAGACCAGAGTTCTTATCCATGAAACAAACTCTGTTTAAATGCAAGAAGCAAGCTCTTCCTTCCAGTGTCTCCAATACAGTAAGAACAATGAGCATGCCCTCAAAAATGAACTGTGTTTCCTACTCATATGGACCATTTGTAGAAAAACTCTGCTTATGAAACTGATACAAACCACAGCACCTCTTAAATAAGTCATCTTTAGTTAATAGTGAGAATCGAATTGGGTTTTTGAACTGTGTAAAAACTTTTGAGCCCAAAATTCACTCGGTTTACCAGAAATGAACTCATCCTTGAAGGAAGACACAGATCCTGGGGTTTAACTCCGTTTCTGAAGGGAAATTCAGACCTAGTTCCCATCCCTGAAACACGCTCTGTTTTCACGCAAGAAGCAAGCTCTTCTTTCCAGCGTCTCCAATACAGCTAAAAAATGAAAATGCCTAGAAAAAAAGAACTGTGTTTCTTACTCATAAGACCATATGTAATTCAACTCTGGTTCGGAAACTGAAACAAACCAAAGCTCCTCTACAGGAATGCTCTTTAGACAATAGTGAGAATCGCTTTGGGTTCTTGAACTGCGAAATATCATTTGAGCCCAAAATTCACTGGGTTTACCAGAAATGAACTCTTGCTTGTAGGAAGACACAGATCCTAGGGTTTCACTCCGTTTCAGAAGGGAAATTCAGACCAGAGTTCTCATCCTTGAAAAAAACTCTGTTTAAATGCAAGAAGCAAACTCTTCTTTCCAGTGTCTCCAATACAGCAAGAACAATGAGCATGCCCTCAAAAAAGAACTGTGTTTACTACTGATAGAGAGCATATGTAGATTAATTCTGCTTATGAAACTGGTACAAACCACAGCACCTCTTAAATAAATGCTCTTTAGTTAATAGTGATAATCGCGATGGGTTCTAGAACTGTGTAAAATCATTTTGAGCCGAAAATTCACTTGGTTTACCAGAAATGAACTCTTGCTTTTAGGTAGACACAGATCCTGGGGTTTAACTCAGTCTCTGAAAGGAAATTCGGACCAGAGTTCTCATTCCTGAAACACACTCTGTTTTAAAGCAAGAAGCAAGCTCTTTTTTCCAGAGTCTCCAATACAGCAAGAACGATGAGCATGCCCTGAAAAAAAGAACTGTGTTTCCTACTTATAGGGACCATATGAAGTTGAACTCTGTTTATGAAACTGATACAAACCACATCTCCCTATTACATAAATGCTCTTTATTTAGTAGGGAGAATCGACTTGGGTTCATGAACTGTGAAAAATCATTTGAGCCGAATATTCACTGGGTTTACCAGAAGTGAATTCTTGCTTGTAGGAAGACGCAAATCCTGGGGTTTAACTCCGTTTCTGAAGGGAAATTCAGACCAGTGTTAACATCCATGAAATACACTCTGCTTTCAACCAAGAAGCAAGGAATTCTTTCCAGGGTCTCCAATACAGCAAGAAAAATGAGCATGCCTAGAAAAAAAGAACTGTGTTTCCTACTCATAAGGATCATATGTAGTTCAACTGTGCTTATGAAACTGATACAGACCTCAGCTCCTCTTACATAAATGCTCTTTAGTTAATAGTGATAATTGCTTTGGGATCTAGAACAGTGTTAAATCATTTGAGCCAAAAATTCTCTTGGTTTACCAGATATGAACTCTTGTTTGTAGGATTACACAGATCCTGGGGTTTAACTCCGTTTCTGAAGGCAAATTCAGAACAGAGTTCTCATCTATGAAAGACACTCTGTTTTAACACAAGAAACAAGCTCTTCTTTCAAGTGTCTAAAATACAGCAAGGACAATGAGCAAGCCCAGGAAAAAAGAACTGTGTTTCCTACTCATACGTATTATATGTAGTTCAACTCTGCTTATGAAACTGATACAAACCACAGCACCTGTTACATAAATGCTTTTTAGTTAATAGTGAGAATCGCGTTGGGTCCTGTACTGCGAAAAATCATTTGAGCCCAAAATTCACTGGGTTTACCAGAAATAAACTCTTGCTTGTAGGAAGACAAGGATCCTGTGGTTTAGCTCTGTTTCTGAAGGGAAATTCAGACCAGAGTTCTCATCCCTGAAACACACTCTGTTTTAACCTAAGAAGTAAGCTCTTCTTTCCAGCGTCTTCTATACAGCAAGAACCATGAGCATGCCTAGAAAAAAAGAACTGTGTGTCCTACTCATATGGATCATATGTAGTTCAACTCTGCTTATGAAACTGATACAGACCACAGCTCATCTTTCATAAATGCTCTTTAGTTAATAGTGATAACCGCTTTGGGATCTAGAACTGTGTTAAATCATTTGAGCCGAAAATTCTCTTGGTTTACCTGAAATGAACTCTGGCTTGTAGGAAGACACAGATCCTGGGCTTTAACTCAGTTTCTGAAGGGAAAATCAGACCAGAGTTCTCATCCATTAAACAAACTCTGTTTAAATGCAAGAAGCAAGCTCTTCTTTCCAGTGTCTCCAATACAGTAAGAACAATGAGCATGCCCTCAAAAAAGAACTGTGTTTCCTACTCATATGGACCATTTGTAGAACAACTCTGCTTATGAAACTGATACAAACCACAGCTCCTCTTAATAAGTCATCTTTAGTTAATAGAAAGAATCACATTGGGTTTTTGAACTGTGTAAAAACTTTTGAGCCCAAAATTCACTCGGTTTACCAGAAATGAACTCTTCCTTGAAGGAAGACACAGATCCTGGGGTTTAACTCCGTTTCTGAAGGGAAATTCAGACCAGAGTTCTCATCCTTGAAACAAACTCTGTTTAAATGCAAGAAGCAAGCTCTTCTTTCCAGTGTCTCCAATACAGCAAGAACAATGAGCATGCCCTCAAAAAAGAACTGTGTTTACTACTCATACAGACCATATGTAGATTAATTCTGCTTATGAAACTGGTACAAACCACAGCACCTCTTAAATAAATGCTCTTTAGTTAATATTGATAATCGCGTTGGGTTCTAGAACTGTGTAAAATCATTTTGAGCCGAAAAATCACTTGGTTTACCAGAAATGAACTCTTGCTTTTAGGTAGACACAGATCCTGGGGTTTAACTCAGTCTCTGAAGGGAAATTCGGACCAGAGTTCTCATTCCTGAAACACACTCTGTTTTAAAGCAGGAAGCAAGCTCTTTTTTCCAGAGTCTCCAATACAGCAAGAACGATGAGCATGCCCTGAAAAAAAGAACTGTGTTTCCTACTTATAGGGACCATATGAAGTTGAACTCTGCTTATGAAACTGATACAAACCACACCTCCTATTACATAAATCCTCAATAGTTAATAGTGAGAATCGTGTTGGGTCGTGAACTGCGAAAAATCATTTGAGCCCAAAATTCTCTGGGTTTACCAGAAATGAACTCTTGCTTGTAGGAAGACACAGATCCTATGGCTTAACTCTGTTTCTGAAGGGAAATTCAGACCAGAGTTCTCATCTCGGAAACACACTGTGTTTTAATGCAAGAAGCAAGCTCTTCTTTCTAGCGTCTCCAATACAGCAAGAACAATGAGCATGCCTAGAAAAAAAGAACTGTGTTTCCTACTCATACGGATCATATGTAGTTCAACTCTGCATATAAAACTGATACAAAACACACCTCCTCTTACATAAATGCTCTTTAGTTAGTAGGGAGAATCGACTTGGGTTCGTGAACTGTGAAAAATCATTTGAGCCGAATATTCACTGGGATTACCAGAAATGAATTCTTGCTTGTAGGAAGACGCAAATCCTGGGGTTTAACTCCGTTTCTGAAGGGAAATTCAGACCAGTGTTAACATCCATGAAATACACTCTGTTTTCATGCAAGAAGCAAGGTCTTCTTTCCAGGGTCTCCAATACAGCAAGAAAAATGAGCATGCCTAGAAAAAAAGAACAGTGTTTCCTACTCATACGGATCATATGTAGTTCAACTGTGCTTATGAAACTGATACAGACCACAGCTCCTCTTACATAAATGCTCTTTAGTTAATAGTGATAATTGCTTTTGGATCTAGAACAGTGTTAAATCATTTGAGCCAAAAATACTCTTGGTTTACCAGATATGAACTCTTGTTTGTAGGAAGACACAGATCCTGGGGTTTAACTCAGTGTTTGAAGGGAAATTCAGACCAGAGTTCTCAACCCTGAAAAACACTCTGTTTTTAGGTAAGAATCATCCTCTTCTTTCCAGCGTCTCCTATACAGTAAGAACAATGAGCATGCCCTCAAAAAAGAACTGTGTTTCCTACTCATAAGGATCATATTTAGTTCAATTCTGCTTATGAAACTGATACAGACCACACCTCCTGCTACATAAATGCTCCTTAGTTAATAGTGAGAATCGCCTTGGGTTTGTGAACAGCGAAAAATAATTTGAGCCCAAAATTCACTGGGTTTACCAAAAAAGATCTCTTGCTTGTAGAAAGACACAGATCCTGGGCTTTAACTCCGTTTCTGAAGGCAAATTCAGAACAGAGTTCTCATCTATGAAAGACGCTCTGTCTTAACACAAGAAGCAAGCTCTTCTTTCCAGTGTCTAAAATACAGCAAGGACAATGAGCAAGCCCAGGAAAAAAGAACTGTGTTTCCTACTCATACGTATTATATGTAGTTCAACTCTGCTTATGAAACTGATACAAACCACAGCACCTCTTATATAAATCCTTTTTAGTTAATAGTGAGAATCGCGTTGGGTCCTGTACTGCGAAAAATCATTTGAGCCCAAAATTCACTGGGTTTACCAGAAATAAATTCTTGCTTGTAGGAAGACAAGGATACTGTGGTTTAGCTCTGTTTCTGAAGGGAAATTTACACCAGAGTTCTCATCCCTGAAACACACTCTGTTTTAACCTAAGAAGTAAGCTCTTCTTTCCATAGTCTTCTATACAGCAAGAACCATGAGCATGCCTAGAAAAAAAAGAACTGTGTTTCCTACTCATACGGATCATATGTAGTTCAACTCTGCTTATGAAACTGATACAGACCACAGCTCGTCTTTCATAAATGCTCTTTAGTTAATAGTGATAACCGCTTTGGGATCTAGAACTGTGTTAAATCATTTGAGCCGAAAATTCTCTTGGTTTACCTGAAATGAACTCTGGCTTGTAGGAAGACACAGATCCTGGGCTTTAACTCAGTTTCTGAAGGGAAAATCAGACCAGAGTTCTCATCCATTAAACAAACTCTGTTTAAATGCAAGAAGCAAGCTCTTCTTTCCAGTGTCTCCAATACAGTAAGAACAATGAGCATGCCCTCAAAAAAGAACTGTGTTTCCTACTCATATGGACCATTTGTAGAACAACTCTGCTTATGAAACTGATACAAACCACAGCTCCTCTTAAATAAGTCATCTTTAGTTAATAGTGAGAATCGCATTGGGTTTTTGAACTGTGTAAAAACTTTTGAGCCCAAAATTCACTCGGTTTACCAGAAATGAACTCTTCCTTGAAGGAAGACACAGATCCTGGGGTTTAACTCCGTTTCTGAAGGGAAATTCAGACCAGAGTTCTCATCCTTGAAACAAACTCTGTTTAAATGCAAGAAGCAAGCTCTTCTTTCCAGTGTCTCCAATACAGCAAGAACAATGAGCATGCCCTCAAAAAAGAACTGTGTTTACTACTCATACAGACCATATGTAGATTAATTCTGCTTATGAAACTGGTACAAACCACAGCACCTCTTAAATAAATGCTCTTTAGTTAATATTGATAATCGCGTTGGGTTCTAGAACTGTGTAAAATCATTTTGAGCCGAAAAATCACTTGGTTTACCAGAAATGAACTCTTGCTTTTAGGTAGACACAGATCCTGGGGTTTAACTCAGTCTCTGAAGGGAAATTCGGACCAGAGTTCTCATTCCTGAAACACACTCTGTTTTAAAGCAGGAAGCAAGCTCTTTTTTCCAGAGTCTCCAATACAGCAAGAACGATGAGCATGCCCTGAAAAAAAGAACTGTGTTTCCTACTTATAGGGACCATATGAAGTTGAACTCTGCTTATGAAACTGATACAAACCACACCTCCTATTACATAAATCCTCAATAGCTAATAGTGAGAATCGTGTTGGGTCGTGAACTGCGAAAAATCATTTGAGCCCAAAATTCTCTGGGTTTACCAGAAATGAACTCTTGCTTGTAGGAAGACACAGATCCTATGGTTTAACTCTGTTTCTGAAGGGAAATTCAGACCAGAGTTCTCATCTCGGAAACACACTGTGTTTTAATGCAAGAAGCAAGCTCTTCTTTCTAGCGTCTCCAATACAGCAAGAACAATGAGCATGCCTAGAAAAAAAGAACTGTGTTTCCTACTCATACGGATCATATGTAGTTCAACTCTGCATATAAAACTGATACAAAACACACCTCCTCTTACATAAATGCTCTTTAGTTAGTAGGGAGAATCGACTTGGGTTCGTGAACTGTGAAAAATCATTTGAGCCGAATATTCACTGGGATTACCAGAAATGAATTCTTGCTTGTAGGAAGACGCAAATCCTGGGGTTTAACTCCATTTCTGAAGGGAAATTCAGACCAGTGTTAACATCCATGAAATACACTCTGTTTTCATGCAAGAAGCAAGGTCTTCTTTCCAGGGTCTCCAATACAGCAAGAAAAATGAGCATGCCTAGAAAAAAAGAACAGTGTTTCCTACTCATACGGATCATATGTAGTTCAACTGTGCTTATGAAACTGATACAGACCACAGCTTCTCTTACATAAATGCTCTTTAGTTAATAGTGATAATTGCTTTTGGATCTAGAACAGTGTTAAATCATTTGAGCCAAAAATACTCTTGGTTTACCAGATATGAACTCTTGTTTGTAGGAAGACACAGATCCTGGGGTTTAACTCAGTGTTTGAAGGGAAATTCAGACCAGAGTTCTCAACCCTGAAAAACACTCTGTTTTTAGGTAAGAATCATCCTCTTCTTTCCAGCGTCTCCTATACAGTAAGAACAATGAGCATGCCCTCAAAAAAGAACTGTGTTTCCTACTCATAAGGATCATATTTAGTTCAATTCTGCTTATGAAACTGATACAGACCACACCTCCTGCTACATAAATGCTCCTTAGTTAATAGTGAGAATCGCCTTGGGTTTGTGAACAGCGAAAAATAATTTGAGCCCAAAATTCACTGGGTTTACCAAAAAAGATCTCTTGCTTGTAGAAAGACACAGATCCTGGGCTTTAACTCCGTTTCTGAAGGCAAATTCAGAACAGAGTTCTCATCTATGAAAGACGCTCTGTCTTAACACAAGAAGCAAGCTCTTCTTTCCAGTGTCTAAAATACAGCAAGGACAATGAGCAAGCCCAGGAAAAAAGAACTGTGTTTCCTACTCATACGTATTATATGTAGTTCAACTCTGCTTATGAAACTGATACAAACCACAGCACCTCTTATATAAATCCTTTTTAGTTAATAGTGAGAATCGCGTTGGGTCCTGTACTGCGAAAAATCATTTGAGCCCAAAATTCACTGGGTTTACCAGAAATAAATTCTTGCTTGTAGGAAGACAAGGATACTGTGGTTTAGCTCTGTTTCTGAAGGGAAATTTACACCAGAGTTCTCATCCCTGAAACACACTCTGTTTTAACCTAAGAAGTAAGCTCTTCTTTCCATAGTCTTCTATACAGCAAGAACCATGAGCATGCCTAGAAAAAAAACAACTGTGTTTCCTACTCATACGGATCATATGTAGTTCAACTCTGCTTATGAAACTGATACAGACCACAGCTCGTCTTTCATAAATGCTCTTTAGTTAATAGTGATAACCGCTTTGGGATCTAGAACTGTGTTAAATCATTTGAGCCGAAAATTCTCTTGGTTTACCTGAAATGAACTCTGGCTTGTAGGAAGACACAGATCCTGGGCTTTAACTCAGTTTCTGAAGGGAAAATCAGACCAGAGTTCTCATCCATTAAACAAACTCTGTTTAAATGCAAGAAGCAAGCTCTTCTTTCCAGTGTCTCCAATACAGTAAGAACAATGAGCATGCCCTCAAAAAAGAACTGTGTTTCCTACTCATATGGACCATTTGTAGAACAACTCTGCTTATGAAACTGATACAAACCACAGCTCCTCTTAAATAAGTCATCTTTAGTTAATAGTGAGAATCGCATTGGGTTTTTGAACTGTGTAAAAACTTTTGAGCCCAAAATTCACTCGGTTTACCAGAAATGAACTCTTCCTTGAAGGAAGACACAGATCCTGGGGTTTAACTCAGTCTCTGAAGGGAAATTCGGACCAGAGTTCTCATTCCTGAAACACACTCTGTTTTAAAGCAAGAAGCAAGCTCTTTTTTCGAGAGTCTCCAATACAGCAAGGACAATGAGCAAGCCCAGGAAAAAAGAACTGTGTTTCCTACTCATACATATTATATGTAGTTCAACTCTGCTTATGAAACTGATACAAACCACAGCACCTGTTACATAAATGCTTTTTAGTTAATAGTGAGAATCGCGTTGGGTTGTGAACTGCGAAAAATCATTTGTGCCCAAAATTCTCTGGGTTTACCAGAAATGAACTCTTGCTTGGAGGAAGACAATGATCCTGTGGTTTAACTCTGTTTCTGAAGGGAAATTCAGACCAGAATTCTCATCCCTGAAACACACTCTGTTTTAACGTAAGAAGCAAACTCTTCTTTCCAGTGTCTCCAATACAGCAAGAAAAATGAGCATACCCTCAAAAAAGAACTGTGTTTACTACTGATACAGAGCATATGTAGTTTAATTCTGCTTATGAAACTGGTACAAACCACAGCACCTCTTAAATAAATGCTCTTTAGTTAATAGTGATAATCGCGTTGGGTTCTAGAACAGTGTAAAATCATTTTGAGCCGAAAATTCACTTGGATTACCAGAAATGAACTCTTGCTTTTAGGTAGACACAGATCCTGGGGTTTAACTCAGTCTCTGAAGGGAAATTCGGACCAGAGTTCTCATTCCTGAAACACACTCTGTTTTAAAGCAAGAAGCAAGCTCTTTTTTCCAGAGTCTCCAATACAGCAAGAACGATGAGCATGCCCTGAAAAAAAGAACTGTGTTTCCTACTTATAGGGACCATATGAAGTTGAACTCTGTTTATGAAACTGATACAAACCACATCTCCCTATTACATAAATGCTCTTTATTCAGTAGGGAGAATCGACTTGGGTTCGTGAACTGTGAAAAATCATTTCAGCTGAATATTCACTGGGTTTACCAGACATGAATTCTTGCTTGTAGGAAGACGCAAATCCTGGGGTTTAACTCCGTTTCTGAAGGGAAATTCAGACCAGTGTTAACATCCATGAAATACACTCTGCTTTCAACCAAGAAGCAAGGAATTCTTTCCAGGATCTCCAATACAGCAAGAAAAATGAGCATGCCTAGAAAAAAAGAACTGTGTTTCCTACTCATAAGGATCATATGTAGTTCAACTGTGCTTATGAAACTGATACAGACCACAGCTCCTCTTACATAAATGCTCTTTAGTTAATAGTGATAATTGCTTTGGGATCTAGAACAGTGTTAAATCATTTGAGCCAAAAATTCTCTTGGTTTACCAGATATGAACTCTTGTTTGTAGGAAGACACAGATCCTGGGGTTTAACTCCGTTTCTGAAGGCAAATTCAGAACAGAGTTCTCATCTATGAAAGACACTCTGTTTTAACACAAGAAACAAGCTCTTCTTTCCAGTGTCTAAAATACAGCAAGGACAATGAGCAAGCCCAGGAAAAAAGAACTGTGTTTCCTACTCATACGTATTATATGTAGTTCAACTCTGCTTATGAAACTGATACAGAACACACCTCCTCTTACATAAATGCTCTTTAGTTAATAGTGAGAATCGCCTTGGGTTCCTGAACAGCGAAAAATAATTTGAGCCCAAAATTCACTGGGTTTACCAGAAATGATCTCTTGCTTGTAGAAAGACACAGATCCTGGGGTTTAACTGCGTTTCTGAAGGCAAATTCAGAACCGAGTTCTCATCTACGAAAGACACTCTGTTTTAACACAAGAAGCAAGCTCTTCTTTCCAGTGTCTAAAATACAGCAAGGACAATGAACAAGCCCAGGAAAAAAGAACTGTGTTTCCTACTCATACGTATTATATGTAGTTCAACTCTGCTTATGAAACTGATACAAACCACAGCACCTGTTACATAAATGCTTTTTAGTTAATAGTGAGAATCGCGTTGGGTTGTGAACTGCGAAAAATCATTTGAGCCCAAAATTCACTGGGTTTACCAGAAACAAACTCTTGCTTGTAGGAAGACAAGGATCCTGTGGTTTAACTCTGTTTCTGAAGGGAAATTCAGACCAGAGTTCTCATCCCTGAAACACGCTCTGTTTTAACGTAAGAAGCAAGTTCTTCTTTCCAGCGTCTTCTATACAGCAAGAACCATGAGCATGCCTAGAAAAAAAGAACTATGTTTCCTACTCATACGGATCATATGTAGTTCAACTCTGCTTATGAAACTGATACAGACCACAGCTCCTCTTACATAAACGCTCTTTAGTTAATAGTGATAACCGCTTTGGGATCTAGAACTGTGTTAAATCATTTGAGCCGAAAATTCTCTTGGTTTACCTGAAATGAACTCTGGCTTGTAGGAAGACACCGATCCTGGGGTTTAACTCAGTGTCTGAAGGGAAAATCAGACCAGAGTTCTTATCCATGAAACAAACTCTGTTTAAATGCAAGAAGCAAGCTCTTCTTTCCAGTGTCTCCAATACAGTAAGAACAATGAGCATGCCCTCAAAAATGAACTGTGTTTCCTACTCATATGGACCCTTTGTAGAAAAACTCTGCTTATGAAACTGATACAAACCACAGCACCTCTTAAATAAGTCATCTTTAGTTAATAGTGAGAATCGCATTGGGTTTTTGAACTGTGTAAAAACTTTTGAGCCCAAAATTCACTCGGTTTACCAGAAATGAACTCATCCTTGAAGGAAGACACAGATCCTGGGGTTTAACTCCGTTTCTGAAGGGAAATTCAGACCTAGTTCCCATCCCTGAAACACGCTCTGTTTTCACACAAGAAGCAAGCTCTTCTTTCCAGCGTCTCCAATACAGCTAAAAAATGAAAATGCCTAGAAAAAAAGAACTGTGTTTCTTACTCATAAGACCATATGTAATTCATCTCTGCTTCTGAAACTGAAACAAACCAAAGCTCCTCTACATGACCGCTCTTTAGACAATAGTGAGAATCGCTTTGGGTTCTTGAACTGCGAAATATCATTTGAGCCCAAAATTCACTGGGTTTACCAGAAATGAACTCTTGCTTGTAGGAAGACACAGATCCTAGGGTTTCACTCCGTTTCAGAAGGGAAATTCAGACCAGAGTTCTCATCCTTGAAACAAACTCTGTTTAAATGCAAGAAGCAAACTCTTCTTTCCAGTGTCTCCAATACAGCAAGAACAATGAGCATGCCCTCAAAAAAGAACTGTGTTTACTACTGATACAGAGCATATGTAGTTTAATTCTGCTTATGAAACTGGTACAAACCACAGCACCTCTTAAATAAATGCTCTTTAGTTAATAGTGATAATCGCGTTGGGTTCTAGAACAGTGTAAAATCATTTTGAGCCGAAAATTCACTTGGTTTACCAGAAATGAACTCTTGCTTTTAGGTAGACACAGATCCTGGGGTTTAACTCAGTCTCTGAAGGGAAATTCGGACCAGAGTTCTCATTCCTGAAACACACTCTGTTTTAAAGCAAGAAGCAAGCTCTTTTTTCCAGAGTCTCCAATACAGCAAGAACGATGAGCATGCCCTGAAAAAAGAACTGTGTTTCCTACTTATAGGGACCATATGAAGTTGAACTCTGTTTATGAAACTGATACAAACCACATCTCCCTATTACATAAATGCTCTTTATTTAGTAGGGAGAATCGACTTGGGTTCGTGAACTGTGAAAAATCATTTGAGCCGAATATTCACTGGGTTTACCAGAAATGAATTCTTGCTTCTAGGAAGATGCAAATCCTGGGGTTTAACTCCGTTTCTGAAGTGAAATTCAGACCAGTGTTAACATCCATGAAATACACTCTGTTTTCAACCAAGAAGCAAGGAATTCTTTCCAGGGTCTCCAATACAGCAAGAAAAATGAGCATGCCTAGAGAAAAAGAACTGTGTTTCCTACTCATACGGATCATATGTAGTTCAACTGTGCTTATGAAACTGATACAGACCACAACTCCTCTTACATAAATGCTCTTTAGTTAATAGTGATAATTGCTTTTGGATCTAGAACAGTGTTAAATCATTTGAGCCAAAAATTCTCTTGGTTTACCAGATATGAACTCTTGTTTGTAGGAAGACTCAGATCCTGGGGTTTAACTCAGTGTTTGAAGGGAAATTCAGACCAGAGTTCTCAACCCTGAAAAACACTCTGTTTTTAGGTAAGAATCATCCTCTTCTTTCCAGTGTCTCCTATACAGTAAGAACAATGAGCATGCCCTCAAAAAAGAACTGTGTTTCCTACTCATAAGGATCATATTTAGTTCAATTCTGCTTATGAAACTGATACAGAACACACCTCCTCTTACATAAATGCTCTTTAGTTAATAGTGAGAATCGCCTTGGGTTCCTGAACAGCGAAAAATAATTTGAGCCCAAAATTCACTGGGTTTACCAGAAATGATCTCTTGCTTGTAGAAAGACACAGATCCTGGGCTTTAACTCCGTTTCTGAAGGCAAATTCAGAACAGAGTTCTCATCTATGAAAGACACTCTGTTTTAACACAAGAAACAAGCTCTTCTTTCCAGTGTCTAAAATACAGCAAGGACAATGAGCAAGCCCAGGAAAAAAGAACTGTGTTTCCTACTCATACGTATTATATGTAGTTCAACTCTGCTTATGAAACTGATACAAACCACAGCACCTGTTACATAAATGCTTTTTAGTTAATAGTGAGAATCGCGTTGGGTTGTGAATTGCGAAAAATCATTTGAGCCCAAAATTCACTGGGTTTACCAGAAACAAACTCTTGCTTGTACGACGACAAGGATCCTGTGGTTTAACTCTGTTTCTGAAGGGAAATTCAGACCAGAGTTCTCATCCCTGAAACACACTCTGTTTTAACGTAAGAAGCAAGTTCTTCTTTCCAGCGTCTTCTATACAGCAAGAACCATGAGCATGCCTAGAAAAAAAGAACTATGTTTCCTACTCATACGGATCATATGTAGTTCAACTCTGCTTATGAAACTGATACAGACCACAGCTCCTCTTACATAAATGCTCTTTAGTTAATAGTGATAACCGCTTTGGGATCTAGAACTGTGTTAAATCATTTGAGCCGAAAATTCTCTTGGTTTACCTGAAATGAACTCTGGCTTGTAGGAAGACACAGATCCTGGGGTTTAACTCAGTGTCTGAAGGGAAAATCAGTCCAGAGTTCTTATCCATGAAACAAACTCTGTTTAAATGCAAGAAGCAAGCTCTTCTTTCCAGTGTCTCCAATACAGTAAGAACAATGAGCATGCCCTCAAAAATGAACTGTGTTTCCTACTCATATGGACCATTTGTAGAAAAACTCTGCTTATGAAACTGATACAAACCACAGCACCTCTTAAATAAGTCATCTTTAGTTAATAGTGAGAATCGCATTGGGTTTTTGAACTGTGTAAAAACTTTTGAGCCCAAAATTCACTCGGTTTACCAGAAATGAACTCATCCTTGAAGGAAGACACAGATCCTGGGGTTTAACTCCATTTCTGAAGGGAAATTCAGACCTAGTTCCCATCCCTGAAACACGCTCTGTTTTCACACAAGAAGCAAGCTCTTCATTCCAGCGTCTCCAATACAGCTAAAAAATGAAAATGCCTAGAAAAAAAGAACTGTGTTTCTTACTCATAAGACCATATGTAATTCATCTCTGCTTCTGAAACTGAAACAAACCAAAGCTCCTCTACATGACCGCTCTTTAGACAATAGTGAGAATCGCTTTGGGTTCTTGAACTGCGAAATATCATTTGAGCCCAAAATTCACTGGGTTTACCAGAAATGAACTCTTGCTTGTAGGAAGACACAGATCCTAGGGTTTCACTCCGTTTCAGAAGGGAAATTCAGACCAGAGTTCTCATCCTTGAAACAAACTCTGTTTAAATGCAAGAAGCAAACTCTTCTTTCCAGTGTCTCCAATACAGCAAGAACAATGAGCATGCCCTCAAAAAAGAACTGTGTTTACTACTGATACAGAGCATATGTAGTTTAATTCTGCTTATGAAACTGGTACAAACCACAGCACCTCTTAAATAAATGCTCTTTAGTTAATAGTGATAATCGCGTTGGGTTCTAGAACAGTGTAAAATCATTTTGAGCCGAAAATTCACTTGGTTTACCAGAAATGAACTCTTGCTTTTAGGTAGACACAGATCCTGGGGTTTAACTCAGTCTCTGAAGGGAAATTCGGACCAGAGTTCTCATTCCTGAAACACACTCTGTTTTAAAGCAAGAAGCAAGCTCTTTTTTCCAGAGTCTCCAATACAGCAAGAACGATGAGCATGCCCTGAAAAAAGAACTGTGTTTCCTACTTATAGGGACCATATGAAGTTGAACTCTGTTTATGAAACTGATACAAACCACATCTCCCTATTACATAAATGCTCTTTATTTAGTAGGGAGAATCGACTTGGGTTCGTGAACTGTGAAAAATCATTTGAGCCGAATATTCACTGGGTTTACCAGAAATGAATTCTTGCTTCTAGGAAGATGCAAATCCTGGGGTTTAACTCCGTTTCTGAAGTGAAATTCAGACCAGTGTTAACATCCATGAAATACACTCTGTTTTCAACCAAGAAGCAAGGAATTCTTTCCAGGGTCTCCAATACAGCAAGAAAAATGAGCATGCCTAGAGAAAAAGAACTGTGTTTCCTACTCATACGGATCATATGTAGTTCAACTGTGCTTATGAAACTGATACAGACCACAACTCCTCTTACATAAATGCTCTTTAGTTAATAGTGATAATTGCTTTTGGATCTAGAACAGTGTTAAATCATTTGAGCCAAAAATTCTCTTGGTTTACCAGATATGAACTCTTGTTTGTAGGAAGACTCAGATCCTGGGGTTTAACTCAGTGTTTGAAGGGAAATTCAGACCAGAGTTCTCAACCCTGAAAAACACTCTGTTTTTAGGTAAGAATCATCCTCTTCTTTCCAGTGTCTCCTATACAGTAAGAACAATGAGCATGCCCTCAAAAAAGAACTGTGTTTCCTACTCATAAGGATCATATTTAGTTCAATTCTGCTTATGAAACTGATACAGAACACACCTCCTCTTACATAAATGCTCTTTAGTTAATAGTGAGAATCGCCTTGGGTTCCTGAACAGCGAAAAATAATTTGAGCCCAAAATTCACTGGGTTTACCAGAAATGATCTCTTGCTTGTAGAAAGACACAGATCCTGGGCTTTAACTCCGTTTCTGAAGGCAAATTCAGAACAGAGTTCTCATCTATGAAAGACACTCTGTTTTAACACAAGAAACAAGCTCTTCTTTCCAGTGTCTAAAATACAGCAAGGACAATGAGCAAGCCCAGGAAAAAAGAACTGTGTTTCCTACTCATACGTATTATATGTAGTTCAACTCTGCTTATGAAACTGATACAAACCACAGCACCTGTTACATAAATGCTTTTTAGTTAATAGTGAGAATCGCGTTGGGTTGTGAATTGCGAAAAATCATTTGAGCCCAAAATTCACTGGGTTTACCAGAAACAAACTCTTGCTTGTACGAAGACAAGGATCCTGTGGTTTAACTCTGTTTCTGAAGGGAAATTCAGACCAGAGTTCTCATCCCTGAAACACACTCTGTTTTAACGTAAGAAGCAAGTTCTTCTTTCCAGCGTCTTCTATACAGCAAGAACCATGAGCATGCCTAGAAAAAAAGAACTATGTTTCCTACTCATACGGATCATATGTAGTTCAACTCTGCTTATGAAACTGATACAGACCACAGCTCCTCTTACATAAATGCTCTTTAGTTAATAGTGATAACCGCTTTGGGATCTAGAACTGTGTTAAATCATTTGAGCCGAAAATTCTCTTGGTTTACCTGAAATGAACTCTGGCTTGTAGGAAGACACAGATCCTGGGGTTTAACTCAGTGTCTGAAGGGAAAATCAGTCCAGAGTTCTTATCCATGAAACAAACTCTGTTTAAATGCAAGAAGCAAGCTCTTCTTTCCAGTGTCTCCAATACAGTAAGAACAATGAGCATGCCCTCAAAAATGAACTGTGTTTCCTACTCATATGGACCATTTGTAGAAAAACTCTGCTTATGAAACTGATACAAACCACAGCACCTCTTAAATAAGTCATCTTTAGTTAATAGTGAGAATCGCATTGGGTTTTTGAACTGTGTAAAAACTTTTGAGCCCAAAATTCACTCGGTTTACCAGAAATGAACTCATCCTTGAAGGAAGACACAGATCCTGGGGTTTAACTCCGTTTCTGAAGGGAAATTCAGACCTAGTTCCCATCCCTGAAACACGCTCTGTTTTCACACAAGAAGCAAGCTCTTCATTCCAGCGTCTCCAATACAGCTAAAAAATGAAAATGCCTAGAAAAAAAGAACTGTGTTTCTTACTCATAAGACCATATGTAATTCATCTCTGCTTCTGAAACTGAAACAAACCAAAGCTCCTCTACATGACCGCTCTTTAGACAATAGTGAGAATCGCTTTGGGTTCTTGAACTGCGAAATATCATTTGAGCCCAAAATTCACTGGGTTTACCAGAAATGAACTCTTGCTTGTAGGAAGACACAGATCCTAGGGTTTCACTCCGTTTCAGAAGGGAAATTCAGACCAGAGTTCTCATCCTTGAAACAAACTCTGTTTAAATGCAAGAAGCAAACTCTTCTTTCCAGTGTCTCCAATACAGCAAGAACAATGAGCATGCCCTCAAAAAAGAACTGTGTTTACTACTGATACAGAGCATATGTAGTTTAATTCTGCTTATGAAACTGGTACAAACCACAGCACCTCTTAAATAAATGCTCTTTAGTTAATAGTGATAATCGCGTTGGGTTCTAGAACAGTGTAAAATCATTTTGAGCCGAAAATTCACTTGGTTTACCAGAAATGAACTCTTGCTTTTAGGTAGACACAGATCCTGGGGTTTAACTCAGTCTCTGAAGGGAAATTCGGACCAGAGTTCTCATTCCTGAAACACACTCTGTTTTAAAGCAAGAAGCAAGCTCTTTTTTCCAGAGTCTCCAATACAGCAAGAACGATGAGCATGCCCTGAAAAAAGAACTGTGTTTCCTACTTATAGGGACCATATGAAGTTGAACTCTGTTTATGAAACTGATACAAACCACATCTCCCTATTACATAAATGCTCTTTATTTAGTAGGGAGAATCGACTTGGGTTCGTGAACTGTGAAAAATCATTTGAGCCGAATATTCACTGGGTTTACCAGAAATGAATTCTTGCTTCTAGGAAGATGCAAATCCTGGGGTTTAACTCCGTTTCTGAAGTGAAATTCAGACCAGTGTTAACATCCATGAAATACACTCTGTTTTCAACCAAGAAGCAAGGAATTCTTTCCAGGGTCTCCAATACAGCAAGAAAAATGAGCATGCCTAGAGAAAAAGAACTGTGTTTCCTACTCATACGGATCATATGTAGTTCAACTGTGCTTATGAAACTGATACAGACCACAACTCCTCTTACATAAATGCTCTTTAGTTAATAGTGATAATTGCTTTTGGATCTAGAACAGTGTTAAATCATTTGAGCCAAAAATTCTCTTGGTTTACCAGATATGAACTCTTGTTTGTAGGAAGACTCAGATCCTGGGGTTTAACTCAGTGTTTGAAGGGAAATTCAGACCAGAGTTCTCAACCCTGAAAAACACTCTGTTTTTAGGTAAGAATCATCCTCTTCTTTCCAGTGTCTCCTATACAGTAAGAACAATGAGCATGCCCTCAAAAAAGAACTGTGTTTCCTACTCATAAGGATCATATTTAGTTCAATTCTGCTTATGAAACTGATACAGAACACACCTCCTCTTACATAAATGCTCTTTAGTTAATAGTGAGAATCGCCTTGGGTTCCTGAACAGCGAAAAATAATTTGAGCCCAAAATTCACTGGGTTTACCAGAAATGATCTCTTGCTTGTAGAAAGACACAGATCCTGGGCTTTAACTCCGTTTCTGAAGGCAAATTCAGAACAGAGTTCTCATCTATGAAAGACACTCTGTTTTAACACAAGAAGCAAGCTCTTCTTTCCAGTGTCTAAAATACAGCAAGGACAATGAGCAAGCCCAGGAAAAAAGAACTGTGTTTCCTACTCATACGTATTATATGTAGTTCAACTCTGCTTATGAAACTGATACAAACCACAGCACCTGTTACATAAATGCTTTTTAGTTAATAGTGAGAATCGCGTTGGGTCCTGTACTGCGAAAAATCATTTGAGCCCAAAATTCACTGGGTTTACCAGAAATAAACTCTTGCTTGTAGGAAGACAAGGATCCTGTGGTTTAGCTCTGTTTCTGAAGGGAAATTCAGACCAGAGTTCTCATCCCTGAAACACACTCTGTTTTAACCTAAGAAGTAAGCTCTTCTTTCCAGCGTCTTCTATACAGCAAGAACCATGAGCATGCCTAGAAAAAAAGAACTGTGTGTCCTACTCATATGGATCATATGTAGTTCAACTCTGCTTATGAAACTGATACAGACCACAGCTCATCTTTCATAAATGCTCTTTAGTTAATAGTGATAACCGCTTTGGGATCTAGAACTGTGTTAAATCATTTGAGCCGAAAATTCTCTTGGTTTACCTGAAATGAACTCTGGCTTGTAGGAAGACACAGATCCTGGGCTTTAACTCAGTTTCTGAAGGGAAAATCAGACCAGAGTTCTCATCCATTAAACAAACTCTGTTTAAATGCAAGAAGCAAGCTCTTCTTTCCAGTGTCTCCAATACAGTAAGAACAATGAGCATGCCCTCAAAAAAGAACTGTGTTTCCTACTCATATGGACCATTTGTAGAACAACTCTGCTTATGAAACTGATACAAACCACAGCTCCT
This sequence comes from Onychomys arenicola, assembly GCA_949786405.1. Lineage (NCBI taxonomy): Eukaryota > Metazoa > Chordata > Mammalia > Rodentia > Cricetidae > Onychomys > Onychomys arenicola. The sequence continues at coordinate 604,196 of CATKUM010000003.1, forward strand.
CTTAATAAGTCATCTTTAGTTAATAGAAAGAATCACATTGGGTTTTTGAACTGTGTAAAAACTTTTGAGCCCAAAATTCACTCGGTTTACCAGAAATGAACTCTTCCTTGAAGGAAGACACAGATCCTGGGGTTTAACTCCGTTTCTGAAGGGAAATTCAGACCAGAGTTCTCATCCTTGAAACAAACTCTGTTTAAATGCAAGAAGCAAGCTCTTCTTTCCAGTGTCTCCAATACAGCAAGAACAATGAGCATGCCCTCAAAAAAGAACTGTGTTTACTACTCATACAGACCATATGTAGATTAATTCTGCTTATGAAACTGGTACAAACCACAGCACCTCTTAAATAAATGCTCTTTAGTTAATATTGATAATCGCGTTGGGTTCTAGAACTGTGTAAAATCATTTTGAGCCGAAAAATCACTTGGTTTACCAGAAATGAACTCTTGCTTTTAGGTAGACACAGATCCTGGGGTTTAACTCAGTCTCTGAAGGGAAATTCGGACCAGAGTTCTCATTCCTGAAACACACTCTGTTTTAAAGCAGGAAGCAAGCTCTTTTTTCCAGAGTCTCCAATACAGCAAGAACGATGAGCATGCCCTGAAAAAAAGAACTGTGTTTCCTACTTATAGGGACCATATGAAGTTGAACTCTGCTTATGAAACTGATACAAACCACACCTCCTATTACATAAATCCTCAATAGTTAATAGTGAGAATCGTGTTGGGTCGTGAACTGCGAAAAATCATTTGAGCCCAAAATTCTCTGGGTTTACCAGAAATGAACTCTTGCTTGTAGGAAGACACAGATCCTATGGTTTAACTCTGTTTCTGAAGGGAAATTCAGACCAGAGTTCTCATCTCGGAAACACACTGTGTTTTAATGCAAGAAGCAAGCTCTTCTTTCTAGCGTCTCCAATACAGCAAGAACAATGAGCATGCCTAGAAAAAAAGAACTGTGTTTCCTACTCATACGCATCATATGTAGTTCAACTCTGCATATAAAACTGATACAAAACACACCTCCTCTTACATAAATGCTCTTTAGTTAGTAGGGAGAATCGACTTGGGTTCGTGAACTGTGAAAAATCATTTGAGCCGAATATTCACTGGGATTACCAGAAATGAATTCTTGCTTGTAGGAAGACGCAAATCCTGGGGTTTAACTCCATTTCTGAAGGGAAATTCAGACCAGTGTTAACATCCATGAAATACACTCTGTTTTCATGCAAGAAGCAAGGTCTTCTTTCCAGGGTCTCCAATACAGCAAGAAAAATGAGCATGCCTAGAAAAAAAGAACAGTGTTTCCTACTCATACGGATCATATGTAGTTCAACTGTGCTTATGAAACTGATACAGACCACAGCTCCTCTTACATAAATGCTCTTTAGTTAATAGTGATAATTGCTTTTGGATCTAGAACAGTGTTAAATCATTTGAGCCAAAAATACTCTTGGTTTACCAGATATGAACTCTTGTTTGTAGGAAGACACAGATCCTGGGGTTTAACTCAGTGTTTGAAGGGAAATTCAGACCAGAGTTCTCAACCCTGAAAAACACTCTGTTTTTAGGTAAGAATCATCCTCTTCTTTCCAGCGTCTCCTATACAGTAAGAACAATGAGCATGCCCTCAAAAAAGAACTGTGTTTCCTACTCATAAGGATCATATTTAGTTCAATTCTGCTTATGAAACTGATACAGACCACACCTCCTGCTACATAAATGCTCCTTAGTTAATAGTGAGAATCGCCTTGGGTTTGTGAACAGCGAAAAATAATTTGAGCCCAAAATTCACTGGGTTTACCAAAAAAGATCTCTTGCTTGTAGAAAGACACAGATCCTGGGCTTTAACTCCGTTTCTGAAGGCAAATTCAGAACAGAGTTCTCATCTATGAAAGACGCTCTGTCTTAACACAAGAAGCAAGCTCTTCTTTCCAGTGTCTAAAATACAGCAAGGACAATGAGCAAGCCCAGGAAAAAAGAACTGTGTTTCCTACTCATACGTATTATATGTAGTTCAACTCTGCTTATGAAACTGATACAAACCACAGCACCTCTTATATAAATCCTTTTTAGTTAATAGTGAGAATCGCGTTGGGTCCTGTACTGCGAAAAATCATTTGAGCCCAAAATTCACTGGGTTTACCAGAAATAAATTCTTGCTTGTAGGAAGACAAGGATACTGTGGTTTAGCTCTGTTTCTGAAGGGAAATTCAGACCAGAGTTCTCATCCCTGAAACACACTCTGTTTTAACCTAAGAAGTAAGCTCTTCTTTCCAGCGTCTTCTATACAGCAAGAACCATGAGCATGCCTAGAAAAAAAGAACTGTGTGTCCTACTCATATGGATCATATGTAGTTCAACTCTGCTTATGAAACTGATACAGACCACAGCTCATCTTTCATAAATGCTCTTTAGTTAATAGTGATAACCGCTTTGGGATCTAGAACTGTGTTAAATCATTTGAGCCGAAAATTCTCTTGGTTTACCTGAAATGAACTCTGGCTTGTAGGAAGACACAGATCCTGGGCTTTAACTCAGTTTCTGAAGGGAAAATCAGACCAGAGTTCTCATCCATTAAACAAACTCTGTTTAAATGCAAGAAGCAAGCTCTTCTTTCCAGTGTCTCCAATACAGTAAGAACAATGAGCATGCCCTCAAAAAAGAACTGTGTTTCCTACTCATATGGACCATTTGTAGAACAACTCTGCTTATGAAACTGATACAAACCACAGCTCCTCTTAATAAGTCATCTTTAGTTAATAGAAAGAATCACATTGGGTTTTTGAACTGTGTAAAAACTTTTGAGCCCAAAATTCACTCGGTTTACCAGAAATGAACTCTTCCTTGAAGGAAGACACAGATCCTGGGGTTTAACTCCGTTTCTGAAGGGAAATTCAGACCAGAGTTCTCATCCTTGAAACAAACTCTGTTTAAATGCAAGAAGCAAGCTCTTCTTTCCAGTGTCTCCAATACAGCAAGAACAATGAGCATGCCCTCAAAAAAGAACTGTGTTTACTACTCATACAGACCATATGTAGATTAATTCTGCTTATGAAACTGGTACAAACCACAGCACCTCTTAAATAAATGCTCTTTAGTTAATATTGATAATCGCGTTGGGTTCTAGAACTGTGTAAAATCATTTTGAGCCGAAAAATCACTTGGTTTACCAGAAATGAACTCTTGCTTTTAGGTAGACACAGATCCTGGGGTTTAACTCAGTCTCTGAAGGGAAATTCGGACCAGAGTTCTCATTCCTGAAACACACTCTGTTTTAAAGCAGGAAGCAAGCTCTTTTTTCCAGAGTCTCCAATACAGCAAGAACGATGAGCATGCCCTGAAAAAAAGAACTGTGTTTCCTACTTATAGGGACCATATGAAGTTGAACTCTGCTTATGAAACTGATACAAACCACACCTCCTATTACATAAATCCTCAATAGTTAATAGTGAGAATCGTGTTGGGTCGTGAACTGCGAAAAATCATTTGAGCCCAAAATTCTCTGGGTTTACCAGAAATGAACTCTTGCTTGTAGGAAGACACAGATCCTATGGTTTAACTCTGTTTCTGAAGGGAAATTCAGACCAGAGTTCTCATCTCGGAAACACACTGTGTTTTAATGCAAGAAGCAAGCTCTTCTTTCTAGCGTCTCCAATACAGCAAGAACAATGAGCATGCCTAGAAAAAAAGAACTGTGTTTCCTACTCATACGCATCATATGTAGTTCAACTCTGCATATAAAACTGATACAAAACACACCTCCTCTTACATAAATGCTCTTTAGTTAGTAGGGAGAATCGACTTGGGTTCGTGAACTGTGAAAAATCATTTGAGCCGAATATTCACTGGGATTACCAGAAATGAATTCTTGCTTGTAGGAAGACGCAAATCCTGGGGTTTAACTCCATTTCTGAAGGGAAATTCAGACCAGTGTTAACATCCATGAAATACACTCTGTTTTCATGCAAGAAGCAAGGTCTTCTTTCCAGGGTCTCCAATACAGCAAGAAAAATGAGCATGCCTAGAAAAAAAGAACAGTGTTTCCTACTCATACGGATCATATGTAGTTCAACTGTGCTTATGAAACTGATACAGACCACAGCTCCTCTTACATAAATGCTCTTTAGTTAATAGTGATAATTGCTTTTGGATCTAGAACAGTGTTAAATCATTTGAGCCAAAAATACTCTTGGTTTACCAGATATGAACTCTTGTTTGTAGGAAGACACAGATCCTGGGGTTTAACTCAGTGTTTGAAGGGAAATTCAGACCAGAGTTCTCAACCCTGAAAAACACTCTGTTTTTAGGTAAGAATCATCCTCTTCTTTCCAGCGTCTCCTATACAGTAAGAACAATGAGCATGCCCTCAAAAAAGAACTGTGTTTCCTACTCATAAGGATCATATTTAGTTCAATTCTGCTTATGAAACTGATACAGACCACACCTCCTGCTACATAAATGCTCCTTAGTTAATAGTGAGAATCGCCTTGGGTTTGTGAACAGCGAAAAATAATTTGAGCCCAAAATTCACTGGGTTTACCAAAAAAGATCTCTTGCTTGTAGAAAGACACAGATCCTGGGCTTTAACTCCGTTTCTGAAGGCAAATTCAGAACAGAGTTCTCATCTATGAAAGACGCTCTGTCTTAACACAAGAAGCAAGCTCTTCTTTCCAGTGTCTAAAATACAGCAAGGACAATGAGCAAGCCCAGGAAAAAAGAACTGTGTTTCCTACTCATACGTATTATATGTAGTTCAACTCTGCTTATGAAACTGATACAAACCACAGCACCTCTTATATAAATCCTTTTTAGTTAATAGTGAGAATCGCGTTGGGTCCTGTACTGCGAAAAATCATTTGAGCCCAAAATTCACTGGGTTTACCAGAAATAAATTCTTGCTTGTAGGAAGACAAGGATACTGTGGTTTAGCTCTGTTTCTGAAGGGAAATTTACACCAGAGTTCTCATCCCTGAAACACACTCTGTTTTAACCTAAGAAGTAAGCTCTTCTTTCCATAGTCTTCTATACAGCAAGAACCATGAGCATGCCTAGAAAAAAAAGAACTGTGTTTCCTACTCATACGGATCATATGTAGTTCAACTCTGCTTATGAAACTGATACAGACCACAGCTCGTCTTTCATAAATGCTCTTTAGTTAATAGTGATAACCGCTTTGGGATCTAGAACTGTGTTAAATCATTTGAGCCGAAAATTCTCTTGGTTTACCTGAAATGAACTCTGGCTTGTAGGAAGACACAGATCCTGGGCTTTAACTCAGTTTCTGAAGGGAAAATCAGACCAGAGTTCTCATCCATTAAACAAACTCTGTTTAAATGCAAGAAGCAAGCTCTTCTTTCCAGTGTCTCCAATACAGTAAGAACAATGAGCATGCCCTCAAAAAAGAACTGTGTTTCCTACTCATATGGACCATTTGTAGAACAACTCTGCTTATGAAACTGATACAAACCACAGCTCCTCTTAAATAAGTCATCTTTAGTTAATAGTGAGAATCGCATTGGGTTTTTGAACTGTGTAAAAACTTTTGAGCCCAAAATTCACTCGGTTTACCAGAAATGAACTCTTCCTTGAAGGAAGACACAGATCCTGGGGTTTAACTCCGTTTCTGAAGGGAAATTCAGACCAGAGTTCTCATCCTTGAAACAAACTCTGTTTAAATGCAAGAAGCAAGCTCTTCTTTCCAGTGTCTCCAATACAGCAAGAACAATGAGCATGCCCTCAAAAAAGAACTGTGTTTACTACTCATACAGACCATATGTAGATTAATTCTGCTTATGAAACTGGTACAAACCACAGCACCTCTTAAATAAATGCTCTTTAGTTAATATTGATAATCGCGTTGGGTTCTAGAACTGTGTAAAATCATTTTGAGCCGAAAAATCACTTGGTTTACCAGAAATGAACTCTTGCTTTTAGGTAGACACAGATCCTGGGGTTTAACTCAGTCTCTGAAGGGAAATTCGGACCAGAGTTCTCATTCCTGAAACACACTCTGTTTTAAAGCAGGAAGCAAGCTCTTTTTTCCAGAGTCTCCAATACAGCAAGAACGATGAGCATGCCCTGAAAAAAAGAACTGTGTTTCCTACTTATAGGGACCATATGAAGTTGAACTCTGCTTATGAAACTGATACAAACCACACCTCCTATTACATAAATCCTCAATAGTTAATAGTGAGAATCGTGTTGGGTCGTGAACTGCGAAAAATCATTTGAGCCCAAAATTCTCTGGGTTTACCAGAAATGAACTCTTGCTTGTAGGAAGACACAGATCCTATGGTTTAACTCTGTTTCTGAAGGGAAATTCAGACCAGAGTTCTCATCTCGGAAACACACTGTGTTTTAATGCAAGAAGCAAGCTCTTCTTTCTAGCGTCTCCAATACAGCAAGAACAATGAGCATGCCTAGAAAAAAAGAACTGTGTTTCCTACTCATACGCATCATATGTAGTTCAACTCTGCATATAAAACTGATACAAAACACACCTCCTCTTACATAAATGCTCTTTAGTTAGTAGGGAGAATCGACTTGGGTTCGTGAACTGTGAAAAATCATTTGAGCCGAATATTCACTGGGATTACCAGAAATGAATTCTTGCTTGTAGGAAGACGCAAATCCTGGGGTTTAACTCCGTTTCTGAAGGGAAATTCAGACCAGTGTTAACATCCATGAAATACACTCTGTTTTCATGCAAGAAGCAAGGTCTTCTTTCCAGGGTCTCCAATACAGCAAGAAAAATGAGCATGCCTAGAAAAAAAGAACAGTGTTTCCTACTCATACGGATCATATGTAGTTCAACTGTGCTTATGAAACTGATACAGACCACAGCTCCTCTTACATAAATGCTCTTTAGTTAATAGTGATAATTGCTTTTGGATCTAGAACAGTGTTAAATCATTTGAGCCAAAAATACTCTTGGTTTACCAGATATGAACTCTTGTTTGTAGGAAGACACAGATCCTGGGGTTTAACTCAGTGTTTGAAGGGAAATTCAGACCAGAGTTCTCAACCCTGAAAAACACTCTGTTTTTAGGTAAGAATCATCCTCTTCTTTCCAGCGTCTCCTATACAGTAAGAACAATGAGCATGCCCTCAAAAAAGAACTGTGTTTCCTACTCATAAGGATCATATTTAGTTCAATTCTGCTTATGAAACTGATACAGACCACACCTCCTGCTACATAAATGCTCCTTAGTTAATAGTGAGAATCGCCTTGGGTTTGTGAACAGCGAAAAATAATTTGAGCCCAAAATTCACTGGGTTTACCAAAAAAGATCTCTTGCTTGTAGAAAGACACAGATCCTGGGCTTTAACTCCGTTTCTGAAGGCAAATTCAGAACAGAGTTCTCATCTATGAAAGACGCTCTGTCTTAACACAAGAAGCAAGCTCTTCTTTCCAGTGTCTAAAATACAGCAAGGACAATGAGCAAGCCCAGGAAAAAAGAACTGTGTTTCCTACTCATACGTATTATATGTAGTTCAACTCTGCTTATGAAACTGATACAAACCACAGCACCTCTTATATAAATCCTTTTTAGTTAATAGTGAGAATCGCGTTGGGTCCTGTACTGCGAAAAATCATTTGAGCCCAAAATTCACTGGGTTTACCAGAAATAAATTCTTGCTTGTAGGAAGACAAGGATACTGTGGTTTAGCTCTGTTTCTGAAGGGAAATTTACACCAGAGTTCTCATCCCTGAAACACACTCTGTTTTAACCTAAGAAGTAAGCTCTTCTTTCCATAGTCTTCTATACAGCAAGAACCATGAGCATGCCTAGAAAAAAAAGAACTGTGTTTCCTACTCATACGGATCATATGTAGTTCAACTCTGCTTATGAAACTGATACAGACCACAGCTCGTCTTTCATAAATGCTCTTTAGTTAATAGTGATAACCGCTTTGGGATCTAGAACTGTGTTAAATCATTTGAGCCGAAAATTCTCTTGGTTTACCTGAAATGAACTCTGGCTTGTAGGAAGACACAGATCCTGGGCTTTAACTCAGTTTCTGAAGGGAAAATCAGACCAGAGTTCTCATCCATTAAACAAACTCTGTTTAAATGCAAGAAGCAAGCTCTTCTTTCCAGTGTCTCCAATACAGTAAGAACAATGAGCATGCCCTCAAAAAAGAACTGTGTTTCCTACTCATATGGACCATTTGTAGAACAACTCTGCTTATGAAACTGATACAAACCACAGCTCCTCTTAAATAAGTCATCTTTAGTTAATAGTGAGAATCGCATTGGGTTTTTGAACTGTGTAAAAACTTTTGAGCCCAAAATTCACTCGGTTTACCAGAAATGAACTCTTCCTTGAAGGAAGACACAGATCCTGGGGTTTAACTCCGTTTCTGAAGGGAAATTCAGACCAGAGTTCTCATCCTTGAAACAAACTCTGTTTAAATGCAAGAAGCAAGCTCTTCTTTCCAGTGTCTCCAATACAGCAAGAACAATGAGCATGCCCTCAAAAAAGTACTGTGTTTTCTATTCATACAGACCATATGTAGATTAATTCTGCTTATGAAACTAGTACAAACCACAGCACCTCTTAAATAAATGCTCTTTAGTTAATAGTGATAATCGCGTTGGGTTCTAGAACTGTGTAAAATCATTTTGAGCCGAAAAATCACTTGGTTTACCAGAAATGAACTCTTGCTTTTAGGTAGACACAGATCCTGGGGTTTAACTCAGTCTCTGAAGGGAAATTCGGACCGGAGTTCTCATTCCTGAAACACACTCTGTTTTAAAGCAAGAAGCAAGCTCTTTTTTCGAGAGTCTCCAATACAGCAAGGACAATGAGCAAGCCCAGGAAAAAAGAACTGTGTTTCCTACTATACATATTATATGTAGTTCAACTCTGCTTATGAAACTGATACAAACCACAGCACCTGTTACATAAATGCTTTTTAGTTAATAGTGAGAATCGCGTTGGGTTGTGAACTGCGAAAAATCATTTGTGCCCAAAATTCTCTGGGTTTACCAGAAATGAACTCTTGCTTGGAGGAAGACAATGATCCTGTGGTTTAATTCTGTTTCTGAAGGGAAATTCAGACCAGAATTCTCATCCCTGAAACACACTCTGTTTTAACGTAAGAAGCAAACTCTTCTTTCCAGTGTCTCCAATACAGCAAGAAAAATGAGCATACCCTCAAAAAAGAACTGTGTTTACTACTGATACAGAGCATATGTAGTTTAATTCTGCTTATGAAACTGGTACAAACCACAGCACCTCTTAAATAAATGCTCTTTAGTTAATAGTGATAATCGCGTTGGGTTCTAGAACAGTGTAAAATCATTTTGAGCCGAAAATTCACTTGGATTACCAGAAATGAACTCTTGCTTTTAGGTAGACACAGATCCTGGGGTTTAACTCAGTCTCTGAAGGGAAATTCGGACCAGAGTTCTCATTCCTGAAACACACTCTGTTTTAAAGCAAGAAGCAAGCTCTTTTTTCCAGAGTCTCCAATACAGCAAGAACGATGAGCATGCCCTGAAAAAAAGAACTGTGTTTCCTACTTATAGGGACCATATGAAGTTGAACTCTGTTTATGAAACTGATACAAACCACATCTCCCTATTACATAAATGCTCTTTATTCAGTAGGGAGAATCGACTTGGGTTCGTGAACTGTGAAAAATCATTTCAGCTGAATATTCACTGGGTTTACCAGAAATGAATTCTTGCTTGTAGGAAGACGCAAATCCTGGGGTTTAACTCCGTTTCTGAAGGGAAATTCAGACCAGTGTTAACATCCATGAAATACACTCTGCTTTCAACCAAGAAGCAAGGAATTCTTTCCAGGATCTCCAATACAGCAAGAAAAATGAGCATGCCTAGAAAAAAAGAACTGTGTTTCCTACTCATAAGGATCATATGTAGTTCAACTGTGCTTATGAAACTGATACAGACCACAGCTCCTCTTACATAAATGCTCTTTAGTTAATAGTGATAATTGCTTTGGGATCTAGAACAGTGTTAAATCATTTGAGCCAAAAATTCTCTTGGTTTACCAGATATGAACTCTTGTTTGTAGGAAGACACAGATCCTGGGGTTTAACTCCGTTTCTGAAGGCAAATTCAGAACAGAGTTCTCATCTATGAAAGACACTCTGTTTTAACACAAGAAACAAGCTCTTCTTTCCAGTGTCTAAAATACAGCAAGGACAATGAGCAAGCCCAGGAAAAAAGAACTGTGTTTCCTACTCATACGTATTATATGTAGTTCAACTCTGCTTATGAAACTGATACAGAACACACCTCCTCTTACATAAATGCTCTTTAGTTAATAGTGAGAATCGCCTTGGGTTCCTGAACAGCGAAAAATAATTTGAGCCCAAAATTCACTGGGTTTACCAGAAATGATCTCTTGCTTGTAGAAAGACACAGATCCTGGGGTTTAACTCCGTTTCTGAAGGCAAATTCAGAACCGAGTTCTCATCTACGAAAGACACTCTGTTTTAACACAAGAAGCAAGCTCTTCTTTCCAGTGTCTAAAATACAGCAAGGACAATGAACAAGCCCAGGAAAAAAGAACTGTGTTTCCTACTCATACGTATTATATGTAGTTCAACTCTGCTTATGAAACTGATACAAACCACAGCACCTGTTACATAAATGCTTTTTAGTTAATAGTGAGAATCGCGTTGGGTTGTGAACTGCGAAAAATCATTTGAGCCCAAAATTCACTGGGTTTACCAGAAACAAACTCTTGCTTGTAGGAAGACAAGGATCCTGTGGTTTAACTCTGTTTCTGAAGGGAAATTCAGACCAGAGTTCTCATCCCTGAAACACGCTCTGTTTTAACGTAAGAAGCAAGTTCTTCTTTCCAGCGTCTTCTATACAGCAAGAACCATGAGCATGCCTAGAAAAAAAGAACTATGTTTCCTACTCATACGGATCATATGTAGTTCAACTCTGCTTATGAAACTGATACAGACCACAGCTCCTCTTACATAAACGCTCTTTAGTTAATAGTGATAACCGCTTTGGGATCTAGAACTGTGTTAAATCATTTGAGCCGAAAATTCTCTTGGTTTACCTGAAATGAACTCTGGCTTGTAGGAAGACACCGATCCTGGGGTTTAACTCAGTGTCTGAAGGGAAAATCAGACCAGAGTTCTTATCCATGAAACAAACTCTGTTTAAATGCAAGAAGCAAGCTCTTCTTTCCAGTGTCTCCAATACAGTAAGAACAATGAGCATGCCCTCAAAAATGAACTGTGTTTCCTACTCATATGGACCCTTTGTAGAAAAACTCTGCTTATGAAACTGATACAAACCACAGCACCTCTTAAATAAGTCATCTTTAGTTAATAGTGAGAATCGCATTGGGTTTTTGAACTGTGTAAAAACTTTTGAGCCCAAAATTCACTCGGTTTACCAGAAATGAACTCATCCTTGAAGGAAGACACAGATCCTGGGGTTTAACTCCGTTTCTGAAGGGAAATTCAGACCTAGTTCCCATCCCTGAAACACGCTCTGTTTTCACACAAGAAGCAAGCTCTTCTTTCCAGCGTCTCCAATACAGCTAAAAAATGAAAATGCCTAGAAAAAAAGAACTGTGTTTCTTACTCATAAGACCATATGTAATTCATCTCTGCTTCTGAAACTGAAACAAACCAAAGCTCCTCTACATGACCGCTCTTTAGACAATAGTGAGAATCGCTTTGGGTTCTTGAACTGCGAAATATCATTTGAGCCCAAAATTCACTGGGTTTACCAGAAATGAACTCTTGCTTGTAGGAAGACACAGATCCTAGGGTTTCACTCCGTTTCAGAAGGGAAATTCAGACCAGAGTTCTCATCCTTGAAACAAACTCTGTTTAAATGCAAGAAGCAAACTCTTCTTTCCAGTGTCTCCAATACAGCAAGAACAATGAGCATGCCCTCAAAAAAGAACTGTGTTTACTACTGATACAGAGCATATGTAGTTTAATTCTGCTTATGAAACTGGTACAAACCACAGCACCTCTTAAATAAATGCTCTTTAGTTAATAGTGATAATCGCGTTGGGTTCTAGAACAGTGTAAAATCATTTTGAGCCGAAAATTCACTTGGTTTACCAGAAATGAACTCTTGCTTTTAGGTAGACACAGATCCTGGGGTTTAACTCAGTCTCTGAAGGGAAATTCGGACCAGAGTTCTCATTCCTGAAACACACTCTGTTTTAAAGCAAGAAGCAAGCTCTTTTTTCCAGAGTCTCCAATACAGCTAGAACGATGAGCATGCCCTGAAAAAAGAACTGTGTTTCCTACTTATAGGGACCATATGAAGTTGAACTCTGTTTATGAAACTGATACAAACCACATCTCCCTATTACATAAATGCTCTTTATTTAGTAGGGAGAATCGACTTGGGTTCGTGAACTGTGAAAAATCATTTGAGCCGAATATTCACTGGGTTTACCAGAAATGAATTCTTGCTTCTAGGAAGATGCAAATCCTGGGGTTTAACTCCGTTTCTGAAGTGAAATTCAGACCAGTGTTAACATCCATGAAATACACTCTGTTTTCAACCAAGAAGCAAGGAATTCTTTCCAGGGTCTCCAATACAGCAAGAAAAATGAGAATGCCTAGAGAAAAAGAACTGTGTTTCCTACTCATACGGATCATATGTAGTTCAACTGTGCTTATGAAACTGATACAGACCACAACTCCTCTTACATAAATGCTCTTTAGTTAATAGTGATAATTGCTTTTGGATCTAGAACAGTGTTAAATCATTTGAGCCAAAAATTCTCTTGGTTTACCAGATATGAACTCTTGTTTGTAGGAAGACTCAGATCCTGGGGTTTAACTCAGTGTTTGAAGGGAAATTCAGACCAGAGTTCTCAACCCTGAAAAACACTCTGTTTTTAGGTAAGAATCATCCTCTTCTTTCCAGTGTCTCCTATACAGTAAGAACAATGAGCATGCCCTCAAAAAAGAACTGTGTTTCCTACTCATAAGGATCATATTTAGTTCAATTCTGCTTATGAAACTGATACAGAACACACCTCCTCTTACATAAATGCTCTTTAGTTAATAGTGAGAATCGCCTTGGGTTCCTGAACAGCGAAAAATAATTTGAGCCCAAAATTCACTGGGTTTACCAGAAATGATCTCTTGCTTGTAGAAAGACACAGATCCTGGGCTTTAACTCCGTTTCTGAAGGCAAATTCAGAACAGAGTTCTCATCTATGAAAGACACTCTGTTTTAACACAAGAAGCAAGCTCTTCTTTCCAGTGTCTAAAATACAGCAAGGACAATGAGCAAGCCCAGGAAAAAAGAACTGTGTTTCCTACTCATACGTATTATATGTAGTTCAACTCTGCTTATGAAACTGATACAAACCACAGCACCTGTTACATAAATGCTTTTTAGTTAATAGTGAGAATCGCGTTGGGTTGTGAATTGCGAAAAATCATTTGAGCCCAAAATTCACTGGGTTTACCAGAAACAAACTCTTGCTTGTACGACGACAAGGATCCTGTGGTTTAACTCTGTTTCTGAAGGGAAATTCAGACCAGAGTTCTCATCCCTGAAACACACTCTGTTTTAACGTAAGAAGCAAGTTCTTCTTTCCAGCGTCTTCTATACAGCAAGAACCATGAGCATGCCTAGAAAAAAAGAACTATGTTTCCTACTCATACGGATCATATGTAGTTCAACTCTGCTTATGAAACTGATACAGACCACAGCTCCTCTTACATAAATGCTCTTTAGTTAATAGTGATAACCGCTTTGGGATCTAGAACTGTGTTAAATCATTTGAGCCGAAAATTCTCTTGGTTTACCTGAAATGAACTCTGGCTTGTAGGAAGACACAGATCCTGGGGTTTAACTCAGTGTCTGAAGGGAAAATCAGACCAGAGTTCTTATCCATGAAACAAACTCTGTTTATATGCAAGAAGCAAGCTCTTCTTTCCAGTGTCTCCAATACAGTAAGAACAATGAGCATGCCCTCAAAAATGAACTGTGTTTCCTACTCATATGGACCATTTGTAGAAAAACTCTGCTTATGAAACTGATACAAACCACAGCACCTCTTAAATAAGTCATCTTTAGTTAATAGTGAGAATCGCATTGGGTTTTTGAACTGTGTAAAAACTGTTGAGCCCAAAATTCACTCGGTTTACCAGAAATGAACTCATCCTTGAAGGAAGACACAGATCCTGGGGTTTAACTCCGTTTCTGAAGGGAAATTCAGACCTAGTTCCCATCCCTGAAACACGCTCTGTTTTCACGCAAGAAGCAAGCTCTTCTTTCCAGCGTCTCCAATACAGCTAAAAAATGAAAATGCCTAGAAAAAAAGAACTGTGTTTCTTACTCATAAGACCATATGTAATTCAACTCTGCTTCTGAAACTGAAACAAACCAAAGCTCCTCTACATGAACGCTCTTTAGACAATAGTGAGAATCGCTTTGGGTTCTTGAACTGCGAAATATCATTTGAGCCCAAAATTCACTGGGTTTACCAGAAATGAACTCTTGCTTGTAGGAAGACACAGATCCTAGGGTTTCACTCCATTTCAGAAGGGAAATTCAGACCAGAGTTCTCATCCTTGAAACAAACTCTGTTTAAATGCAAGAAGCAAACTCTTCTTTCCAGGGTCTCCAATACAGCAAGAACAATGAGCATGCCCTCAAAAAAGAACTGTGTTTCCTACTCATAAGGATCATATTTAGTTCAATTCTGCTTATGAAACTGATACAGAACACACCTCCTCTTACATAAATGCTCTTTAGTTAATAGTGAGAATCGCCTTGGGTTCCTGAACAGCGAAAAATAATTTGAGCCCAAAATTCACTGGGTTTACCAGAAATGATCTCTTGCTTGTAGAAAGACACAGATCCTGGGCTTTAACTCCGTTTCTGAAGGCAAATTCAGAACAGAGTTCTCATCTATGAAAGACACTCTGTTTTAACACAAGAAGCAAGCTCTTCTTTCCAGTGTCTAAAATACAGCAAGGACAATGAGCAAGCCCAGGAAAAAAGAACTGTGTTTCCTACTCATACGTATTATATGTAGTTCAACTCTGCTTATGAAACTGATACAAACCACAGCACCTGTTACATAAATGCTTTTTAGTTAATAGTGAGAATCGCGTTGGGTTGTGAATTGCGAAAAATCATTTGAGCCCAAAATTCACTGGGTTTACCAGAAACAAACTCTTGCTTGTACGACGACAAGGATCCTGTGGTTTAACTCTGTTTCTGAAGGGAAATTCAGACCAGAGTTCTCATCCCTGAAACACACTCTGTTTTAACGTAAGAAGCAAGTTCTTCTTTCCAGCGTCTTCTATACAGCAAGAACCATGAGCATGCCTAGAAAAAAAGAACTATGTTTCCTACTCATACGGATCATATGTAGTTCAACTCTGCTTATGAAACTGATACAGACCACAGCTCCTCTTACATAAATGCTCTTTAGTTAATAGTGATAACCGCTTTGGGATCTAGAACTGTGTTAAATCATTTGAGCCGAAAATTCTCTTGGTTTACCTGAAATGAACTCTGGCTTGTAGGAAGACACAGATCCTGGGGTTTAACTCAGTGTCTGAAGGGAAAATCAGACCAGAGTTCTTATCCATGAAACAAACTCTGTTTATATGCAAGAAGCAAGCTCTTCTTTCCAGTGTCTCCAATACAGTAAGAACAATGAGCATGCCCTCAAAAATGAACTGTGTTTCCTACTCATATGGACCATTTGTAGAAAAACTCTGCTTATGAAACTGATACAAACCACAGCACCTCTTAAATAAGTCATCTTTAGTTAATAGTGAGAATCGCATTGGGTTTTTGAACTGTGTAAAAACTGTTGAGCCCAAAATTCACTCGGTTTACCAGAAATGAACTCATCCTTGAAGGAAGACACAGATCCTGGGGTTTAACTCCGTTTCTGAAGGGAAATTCAGACCTAGTTCCCATCCCTGAAACACGCTCTGTTTTCACGCAAGAAGCAAGCTCTTCTTTCCAGCGTCTCCAATACAGCTAAAAAATGAAAATGCCTAGAAAAAAAGAACTGTGTTTCTTACTCATAAGACCATATGTAATTCAACTCTGCTTCTGAAACTGAAACAAACCAAAGCTCCTCTACATGAACGCTCTTTAGACAATAGTGAGAATCGCTTTGGGTTCTTGAACTGCGAAATATCATTTGAGCCCAAAATTCACTGGGTTTACCAGAAATGAACTCTTGCTTGTAGGAAGACACAGATCCTAGGGTTTCACTCCATTTCAGAAGGGAAATTCAGACCAGAGTTCTCATCCTTGAAACAAACTCTGTTTAAATGCAAGAAGCAAACTCTTCTTTCCAGGGTCTCCAATACAGCAAGAACAATGAGCATGCCCTCAAAAAAGAACTGTGTTTCCTACTCATAAGGATCATATTTAGTTCAATTCTGCTTATGAAACTGATACAGAACACACCTCCTCTTACATAAATGCTCTTTAGTTAATAGTGAGAATCGCCTTGGGTTCCTGAACAGCGAAAAATAATTTGAGCCCAAAATTCACTGGGTTTACCAGAAATGATCTCTTGCTTGTAGAAAGACACAGATCCTGGGGTTTAACTCCGTTTCTGAAGGCAAATTCAGAACAGAGTTCTCATCTATGAAAGACACTCTGTTTTAACACAAGAAGCAAGCTCTTCTTTCCAGTGTCTAAAATACAGCAAGGACAATGAGCAAGCCCAGGAAAAAAGAACTGTGTTTCCTACTCATACGTATTATATGTAGTTCAACTCTGCTTATGAAACTGATACAAACCACAGCACCTGTTACATAAATGCTTTTTAGTTAATAGTGAGAATCGCGTTGGGTTGTGAATTGCGAAAAATCATTTGAGCCCAAAATTCACTGGGTTTACCAGAAACAAACTCTTGCTTGTACGACGACAAGGATCCTGTGGTTTAACTCTGTTTCTGAAGGGAAATTCAGACCAGAGTTCTCATCCCTGAAACACACTCTGTTTTAACGTAAGAAGCAAGTTCTTCTTTCCAGCGTCTTCTATACAGCAAGAACCATGAGCATGCCTAGAAAAAAAGAACTATGTTTCCTACTCATACGGATCATATGTAGTTCAACTCTGCTTATGAAACTGATACAGACCACAGCTCCTCTTACATAAATGCTCTTTAGTTAATAGTGATAACCGCTTTGGGATCTAGAACTGTGTTAAATCATTTGAGCCGAAAATTCTCTTGGTTTACCTGAAATGAACTCTGGCTTGTAGGAAGACACAGATCCTGGGGTTTAACTCAGTGTCTGAAGGGAAAATCAGACCAGAGTTCTTATCCATGAAACAAACTCTGTTTATATGCAAGAAGCAAGCTCTTCTTTCCAGTGTCTCCAATACAGTAAGAACAATGAGCATGCCCTCAAAAATGAACTGTGTTTCCTACTCATATGGACCATTTGTAGAAAAACTCTGCTTATGAAACTGATACAAACCACAGCACCTCTTAAATAAGTCATCTTTAGTTAATAGTGAGAATCGCATTGGGTTTTTGAACTGTGTAAAAACTGTTGAGCCCAAAATTCACTCGGTTTACCAGAAATGAACTCATCCTTGAAGGAAGACACAGATCCTGGGGTTTAACTCCGTTTCTGAAGGGAAATTCAGACCTAGTTCCCATCCCTGAAACACGCTCTGTTTTCACGCAAGAAGCAAACTCTTCTTTCCAGCGTCTCCAATACAGCTAAAAAATGAAAATGCCTAGAAAAAAAGAACTGTGTTTCTTACTCATAAGACCATATGTAATTCAACTCTGCTTCTGAAACTGAAACAAACCAAAGCTCCTCTACATGAACGCTCTTTAGACAATAGTGAGAATCACTTTGGGTTCTTGAACTGCGAAATATCATTTGAGCCCAAAATTCACTGGGTTTACCAGAAATGAACTCTTGCTTGTAGGAAGACACAGATCCTAGGGTTTCACTCCATTTCAGAAGGGAAATTCAGACCAGAGTTCTCATCCTTGAAACAAACTCTGTTTAAATGCAAGAAGCAAACTCTTCTTTCCAGGGTCTCCAATACAGCAAGAACAATGAGCATGCCCTCAAAAAAGAACTGTGTTTCCTACTCATAAGGATCATATTTAGTTCAATTCTGCTTATGAAACTGATACAGAACACACCTCCTCTTACATAAATGCTCTTTAGTTAATAGTGAGAATCGCCTTGGGTTCCTGAACAGCGAAAAATAATTTGAGCCCAAAATTCACTGGGTTTACCAGAAATGATCTCTTGCTTGTAGAAAGACACAGATCCTGGGGTTTAACTCCGTTTCTGAAGGCAAATTCAGAACAGAGTTCTCATCTATGAAAGACACTCTGTTTTAACACAAGAAGCAAGCTCTTCTTTCCAGTGTCTAAAATACAGCAAGGACAATGAGCAAGCCCAGGAAAAAAGAACTGTGTTTCCTACTCATACGTATTATATGTAGTTCAACTCTGCTTATGAAACTGATACAAACCACAGCACCTGTTACATAAATGCTTTTTAGTTAATAGTGAGAATCGCGTTGGGTTGTGAATTGCGAAAAATCATTTGAGCCCAAAATTCACTGGGTTTACCAGAAACAAACTCTTGCTTGTACGACGACAAGGATCCTGTGGTTTAACTCTGTTTCTGAAGGGAAATTCAGACCAGAGTTCTCATCCCTGAAACACACTCTGTTTTAACGTAAGAAGCAAGTTCTTCTTTCCAGCGTCTTCTATACAGCAAGAACCATGAGCATGCCTAGAAAAAAAGAACTATGTTTCCTACTCATACGGATCATATGTAGTTCAACTCTGCTTATGAAACTGATACAGACCACAGCTCCTCTTACATAAATGCTCTTTAGTTAATAGTGATAACCGCTTTGGGATCTAGAACTGTGTTAAATCATTTGAGCCGAAAATTCTCTTGGTTTACCTGAAATGAACTCTGGCTTGTAGGAAGACACAGATCCTGGGGTTTAACTCAGTGTCTGAAGGGAAAATCAGACCAGAGTTCTTATCCATGAAACAAACTCTGTTTATATGCAAGAAGCAAGCTCTTCTTTCCAGTGTCTCCAATACAGTAAGAACAATGAGCATGCCCTCAAAAATGAACTGTGTTTCCTACTCATATGGACCATTTGTAGAAAAACTCTGCTTATGAAACTGATACAAACCACAGCACCTCTTAAATAAGTCATCTTTAGTTAATAGTGAGAATCGCATTGGGTTTTTGAACTGTGTAAAAACTGTTGAGCCCAAAATTCACTCGGTTTACCAGAAATGAACTCATCCTTGAAGGAAGACACAGATCCTGGGGTTTAACTCCGTTTCTGAAGGGAAATTCAGACCTAGTTCCCATCCCTGAAACACGCTCTGTTTTCACGCAAGAAGCAAACTCTTCTTTCCAGCGTCTCCAATACAGCTAAAAAATGAAAATGCCTAGAAAAAAAGAACTGTGTTTCTTACTCATAAGACCATATGTAATTCAACTCTGCTTCTGAAACTGAAACAAACCAAAGCTCCTCTACATGAACGCTCTTTAGACAATAGTGAGAATCGCTTTGGGTTCTTGAACTGCGAAATATCATTTGAGCCCAAAATTCACTGGGTTTACCAGAAATGAACTCTTGCTTGTAGGAAGACACAGATCCTAGGGTTTCACTCCATTTCAGAAGGGAAATTCAGACCAGAGTTCTCATCCTTGAAACAAACTCTGTTTAAATGCAAGAAGCAAACTCTTCTTTCCAGGGTCTCCAATACAGCAAGAACAATGAGCATGCCCTCAAAAAAGAACTGTGTTTCCTACTCATAAGGATCATATTTAGTTCAATTCTGCTTATGAAACTGATACAGAACACACCTCCTCTTACATAAATGCTCTTTAGTTAATAGTGAGAATCGCCTTGGGTTCCTGAACAGCGAAAAATAATTTGAGCCCAAAATTCACTGGGTTTACCAGAAATGATCTCTTGCTTGTAGAAAGACACAGATCCTGGGCTTTAACTCCGTTTCTGAAGGCAAATTCAGAACAGAGTTCTCATCTATGAAAGACACTCTGTTTTAACACAAGAAGCAAGCTCTTCTTTCCAGTGTCTAAAATACAGCAAGGACAATGAGCAAGCCCAGGAAAAAAGAACTGTGTTTCCTACTCATACGTATTATATGTAGTTCAACTCTGCTTATGAAACTGATACAAACCACAGCACCTGTTACATAAATGCTTTTTAGTTAATAGTGAGAATCGCGTTGGGTTGTGAATTGCGAAAAATCATTTGAGCCCAAAATTCACTGGGTTTACCAGAAACAAACTCTTGCTTGTACGACGACAAGGATCCTGTGGTTTAACTCTGTTTCTGAAGGGAAATTCAGACCAGAGTTCTCATCCCTGAAACACACTCTGTTTTAACGTAAGAAGCAAGTTCTTCTTTCCAGCGTCTTCTATACAGCAAGAACCATGAGCATGCCTAGAAAAAAAGAACTATGTTTCCTACTCATACGGATCATATGTAGTTCAACTCTGCTTATGAAACTGATACAGACCACAGCTCCTCTTACATAAATGCTCTTTAGTTAATAGTGATAACCGCTTTGGGATCTAGAACTGTGTTAAATCATTTGAGCCGAAAATTCTCTTGGTTTACCTGAAATGAACTCTGGCTTGTAGGAAGACACAGATCCTGGGGTTTAACTCAGTGTCTGAAGGGAAAATCAGACCAGAGTTCTTATCCATGAAACAAACTCTGTTTATATGCAAGAAGCAAGCTCTTCTTTCCAGTGTCTCCAATACAGTAAGAACAATGAGCATGCCCTCAAAAATGAACTGTGTTTCCTACTCATATGGACCATTTGTAGAAAAACTCTGCTTATGAAACTGATACAAACCACAGCACCTCTTAAATAAGTCATCTTTAGTTAATAGTGAGAATCGCATTGGGTTTTTGAACTGTGTAAAAACTGTTGAGCCCAAAATTCACTCGGTTTACCAGAAATGAACTCATCCTTGAAGGAAGACACAGATCCTGGGGTTTAACTCCGTTTCTGAAGGGAAATTCAGACCTAGTTCCCATCCCTGAAACACGCTCTGTTTTCACGCAAGAAGCAAACTCTTCTTTCCAGCGTCTCCAATACAGCTAAAAAATGAAAATGCCTAGAAAAAAAGAACTGTGTTTCTTACTCATAAGACCATATGTAATTCAACTCTGCTTCTGAAACTGAAACAAACCAAAGCTCCTCTACATGAACGCTCTTTAGACAATAGTGAGAATCGCTTTGGGTTCTTGAACTGCGAAATATCATTTGAGCCCAAAATTCACTGGGTTTACCAGAAATGAACTCTTGCTTGTAGGAAGACACAGATCCTAGGGTTTCACTCCATTTCAGAAGGGAAATTCAGACCAGAGTTCTCATCCTTGAAACAAACTCTGTTTAAATGCAAGAAGCAAACTCTTCTTTCCAGGGTCTCCAATACAGCAAGAACAATGAGCATGCCCTCAAAAAAGAACTGTGTTTCCTACTCATAAGGATCATATTTAGTTCAATTCTGCTTATGAAACTGATACAGAACACACCTCCTCTTACATAAATGCTCTTTAGTTAATAGTGAGAATCGCCTTGGGTTCCTGAACAGCGAAAAATAATTTGAGCCCAAAATTCACTGGGTTTACCAGAAATGATCTCTTGCTTGTAGAAAGACACAGATCCTGGGGTTTAACTCCGTTTCTGAAGGCAAATTCAGAACAGAGTTCTCATCTATGAAAGACACTCTGTTTTAACACAAGAAACAAGCTCTTCTTTCCAGTGTCTAAAATACAGCAAGGACAATGAGCAAGCCCAGGAAAAAAGAACTGTGTTTCCTACTCATACGTATTATATGTAGTTCAACTCTGCTTATGAAACTGATACAAACCACAGCACCTGTTACATAAATGCTTTTTAGTTAATAGTGAGAATCGCGTTGGGTTGTGAATTGCGAAAAATCATTTGAGCCCAAAATTCACTGGGTTTACCAGAAACAAACTCTTGCTTGTACGAAGACAAGGATCCTGTGGTTTAACTCTGTTTCTGAAGGGAAATTCAGACCAGAGTTCTCATCCCTGAAACACACTCTGTTTTAACGTAAGAAGCAAGTTCTTCTTTCCAGCGTCTTCTATACAGCAAGAACCATGAGCATGCCTAGAAAAAAAGAACTATGTTTCCTACTCATACGGATCATATGTAGTTCAACTCTGCTTATGAAACTGATACAGACCACAGCTCCTCTTACATAAATGCTCTTTAGTTAATAGTGATAACCGCTTTGGGATCTAGAACTGTGTTAAATCATTTGAGCCGAAAATTCTCTTGGTTTACCTGAAATGAACTCTGGCTTGTAGGAAGACACAGATCCTGGGGTTTAACTCAGTGTCTGAAGGGAAAATCAGACCAGAGTTCTTATCCATGAAACAAACTCTGTTTATATGCAAGAAGCAAGCTCTTCTTTCCAGTGTCTCCAATACAGTAAGAACAATGAGCATGCCCTCAAAAATGAACTGTGTTTCCTACTCATATGGACCATTTGTAGAAAAACTCTGCTTATGAAACTGATACAAACCACAGCACCTCTTAAATAAGTCATCTTTAGTTAATAGTGAGAATCGCATTGGGTTTTTGAACTGTGTAAAAACTTTTGAGCCCAAAATTCACTCGGTTTACCAGAAATGAACTCATCCTTGAAGGAAGACACAGATCCTGGGGTTTAACTCCGTTTCTGAAGGGAAATTCAGACCTAGTTCCCATCCCTGAAACACGCTCTGTTTTCACGCAAGAAGCAAGCTCTTCTTTCCAGCGTCTCCAATACAGCTAAAAAATGAAAATGCCTAGAAAAAAAGAACTGTGTTTCTTACTCATAAGACCATATGTAATTCATCTCTGCTTCTGAAACTGAAACAAACCAAAGCTCCTCTACATGACCGCTCTTTAGACAATAGTGAGAATCGCTTTGGGTTCTTGAACTGCGAAATATCATTTGAGCCCAAAATTCACTGGGTTTACCAGAAATGAACTCTTGCTTGTAGGAAGACACAGATCCTAGGGTTTCACTCCGTTTCAGAAGGGAAATTCAGACCAGAGTTCTCATCCTTGAAACAAACTCTGTTTAAATGCAAGAAGCAAACTCTTCTTTCCAGTGTCTCCAATACAGCAAGAACAATGAGCATGCCCTCAAAAAAGAACTGTGTTTACTACTCATACAGACCATATGTAGTTTAATTCTGCTTATGAAACTGGTACAAACCACAGCACCTCTTAAATAAATGCTCTTTAGTTAATAGTGATAATCGCGTTGGGTTCTAGAACAGTGTAAAATCATTTTGAGCCGAAAATTCACTTGGTTTACCAGAAATGAACTCTTGCTTTTAGGTAGACACACATCCTGGGGTTTAACTCAGTCTCTGAAGGGAAATTCGGACCAGAGTTCTCATTCCTGAAACACACTCTGTTTTAAAGCAAGAAGCAAGCTCTTTTTTCCAGAGTCTCCAATACAGCAAGAACGATGAGCATGCCCTGAAAAAAGAACTGTGTTTCCTACTTATAGGGACCATATGAATTTGAACTCTGTTTATGAAACTGATACAAACCACATCTCCCTATTACATAAATGCTCTTTATTTAGTAGGGAGAATCGACTTGGGTTCGTGAACTGTGAAAAATCATTTGAGCCGAATATTCACTGGGTTTACCAGAAATGAATTCTTGCTTGTAGGAAGATGCAAATCCTGGGGTTTAACTCCGTTTCTGAAGTGAAATTCAGACCAGTGTTAACATCCATGAAATACACTCTGTTTTCAACCAAGAAGCAAGGAATTCTTTCCAGGGTCTCCAATACAGCAAGAAAAATGAGCATGCCTAGAGAAAAAGAACTGTGTTTCCTACTCATACGGATCATATGTAGTTCAACTGTGCTTATGAAACTGATACAGACCACAACTCCTCTTACATAAATGCTCTTTAGTTAATAGTGATAATTGCTTTGGGATCTAGAACAGTGTTAAATCATTTGAGCCAAAAATTCACTTGGTTTACCAGATATGAACTCTTGTTTGTAGGAAGACTCAGATCCTGGGGTTTAACTCAGTGTTTGAAGGGAAATTCAGACCAGAGTTCTCAACCCTGAAAAACACTCTGTTTTTAGGTAAGAATCATCCTCTTCTTTCCAGCGTCTCCTATACAGTAAGAACAATGAGCATGCCCTCAAAAAAGAACTGTGTTTCCTACTCATAAGGATCATATTTAGTTCAATTCTGCTTATGAAACTGATACAGAACACACCTCCTCTTACATAAATGCTCTTTAGTTAATAGTGAGAATCGCCTTGGGTTCCTGAACAGCGAAAAATAATTTGAGCCCAAAATTCACTGGGTTTACCAGAAATGATCTCTTGCTTGTAGAAAGACACAGATCCTGGGGTTTAACTCCGTTTCTGAAGGCAAATTCAGAACAGAGTTCTCATCTATGACAGACACTCTGTTTTAACACAAGAAGCAAGCTCTTCTTTCCAGTGTCTAAAATACAGCAAGGACAATGAGCAAGCCCAGGAAAAAAGAACTGTGTTTCCTACTCATACGTATTATATGTAGTTCAACTCTGCTTATGAAACTGATACAAACCACAGCACCTGTTACATAAATGCTTTTTAGTTAATAGTGAGAATCGCGTTGGGTTGTGAATTGCGAAAAATCATTTGAGCCCAAAATTCACTGGGTTTACCAGAAACAAACTCTTGCTTGTACGAAGACAAGGATCCTGTGGTTTAACTCTGTTTCTGAAGGGAAATTCAGACCAGAGTTCTCATCCCTGAAACACACCCTGTTTTAACGTAAGAAGCAAGTTCTTCTTTCCAGCGTCTTCTATACAGCAAGAACCATGAGCATGCCTAGAAAAAAAGAACTATGTTTCCTACTCATACGGATCATATGTAGTTCAACTCTGCTTATGAAACTGATACAGACCACAGCTCCTCTTACATAAATGCTCTTTAGTTAATAGTGATAACCGCTTTGGGATCTAGAACTGTGTTAAATCATTTGAGCCGAAAATTCTCTTGGTTTACCTGAAATGAACTCTGGCTTGTAGGAAGACACAGATCCTGGGGTTTAACTCAGTGTCTGAAGGGAAAATCAGACCAGAGTTCTTATCCATGAAACAAACTCTGTTTATATGCAAGAAGCAAGCTCTTCTTTCCAGTGTCTCCAATACAGTAAGAACAATGAGCATGCCCTCAAAAATGAACTGTGTTTCCTACTCATATGGACCATTTGTAGAAAAACTCTGCTTATGAAACTGATACAAACCACAGCACCTCTTAAATAAGTCATCTTTAGTTAATAGTGAGAATCGCATTGGGTTTTTGAACTGTGTAAAAACTGTTGAGCCCAAAATTCACTCGGTTTACCAGAAATGAACTCATCCTTGAAGGAAGACACAGATCCTGGGGTTTAACTCCGTTTCTGAAGGGAAATTCAGACCTAGTTCCCATCCCTGAAACACGCTCTGTTTTCACGCAAGAAGCAAGCTCTTCTTTCCAGCGTCTCCAATACAGCTAAAAAATGAAAATGCCTAGAAAAAAAGAACTGTGTTTCTTACTCATAAGACCATATGTAATTCAACTCTGCTTCTGAAACTGAAACAAACCAAAGCTCCTCTACATGAACGCTCTTTAGACAATAGTGAGAATCGCTTTGGGTTCTTGAACTGCGAAATATCATTTGAGCCCAAAATTCACTGGGTTTACCAGAAATGAACTCTTGCTTGTAGGAAGACACAGATCCTAGGGTTTCACTCCATTTCAGAAGGGAAATTCAGACCAGAGTTCTCATCCTTGAAACAAACTCTGTTTAAATGCAAGAAGCAAACTCTTCTTTCCAGGGTCTCCAATACAGCAAGAACAATGAGCATGCCCTCAAAAAAGAACTGTGTTTCCTACTCATAAGGATCATATTTAGTTCAATTCTGCTTATGAAACTGATACAGAACACACCTCCTCTTACATAAATGCTCTTTAGTTAATAGTGAGAATCGCCTTGGGTTCCTGAACAGCGAAAAATAATTTGAGCCCAAAATTCACTGGGTTTACCAGAAATGATCTCTTGCTTGTAGAAAGACACAGATCCTGGGCTTTAACTCCGTTTCTGAAGGCAAATTCAGAACAGAGTTCTCATCTATGAAAGACACTCTGTTTTAACACAAGAAGCAAGCTCTTCTTTCCAGTGTCTAAAATACAGCAAGGACAATGAGCAAGCCCAGGAAAAAAGAACTGTGTTTCCTACTCATACGTATTATATGTAGTTCAACTCTGCTTATGAAACTGATACAAACCACAGCACCTGTTACATAAATGCTTTTTAGTTAATAGTGAGAATCGCGTTGGGTTGTGAATTGCGAAAAATCATTTGAGCCCAAAATTCACTGGGTTTACCAGAAACAAACTCTTGCTTGTACGAAGACAAGGATCCTGTGGTTTAACTCTGTTTCTGAAGGGAAATTCAGACCAGAGTTCTCATCCCTGAAACACACTCTGTTTTAACGTAAGAAGCAAGTTCTTCTTTCCAGCGTCTTCTATACAGCAAGAACCATGAGCATGCCTAGAAAAAAAGAACTATGTTTCCTACTCATACGGATCATATGTAGTTCAACTCTGCTTATGAAACTGATACAGACCACAGCTCCTCTTACATAAATGCTCTTTAGTTAATAGTGATAACCGCTTTGGGATCTAGAACTGTGTTAAATCATTTGAGCCGAAAATTCTCTTGGTTTACCTGAAATGAACTCTGGCTTGTAGGAAGACACAGATCCTGGGGTTTAACTCAGTGTCTGAAGGGAAAATCAGACCAGAGTTCTTATCCATGAAACAAACTCTGTTTATATGCAAGAAGCAAGCTCTTCTTTCCAGTGTCTCCAATACAGTAAGAACAATGAGCATGCCCTCAAAAATGAACTGTGTTTCCTACTCATATGGACCATTTGTAGAAAAACTCTGATTATGAAACTGATACAAACCACAGCACCTCTTAAATAAGTCATCTTTAGTTAATAGTGAGAATCGCATTGGGTTTTTGAACTGTGTAAAAACTGTTGAGCCCAAAATTCACTCGGTTTACCAGAAATGAACTCATCCTTGAAGGAAGACACAGATCCTGGGGTTTAACTCCGTTTCTGAAGGGAAATTCAGACCTAGTTCCCATTCCTGAAACACGCTCTGTTTTCACGCAAGAAGCAAGCTCTTCTTTCCAGCGTCTCCAATACAGCTAAAAAATGAAAATGCCTAGAAAAAAAGAACTGTGTTTCTTACTCATAAGACCATATGTAATTCAACTCTGCTTCTGAAACTGAAACAAACCAAAGCTCCTCTACATGAACGCTCTTTAGACAATAGTGAGAATCGCTTTGGGTTCTTGAACTGCGAAATATCATTTGAGCCCAAAATTCACTGGGTTTACCAGAAATGAACTCTTGCTTGTAGGAAGACACAGATCCTAGGGTTTCACTCCATTTCAGAAGGGAAATTCAGACCAGAGTTCTCATCCTTGAAACAAACTCTGTTTAAATGCAAGAAGCAAACTCTTCTTTCCAGGGTCTCCAATACAGCAAGAACAATGAGCATGCCCTCAAAAAAGAACTGTGTTTAATACTCATACAGACCATATGTAGATTAATTCTGCTTATGAAACTGGTACAAACCACAGCACCTCTTAAATAAATGCTCTTTAGTTAATAGTGATAATCGCGTTGGGTTCTAGAACTGTGTAAAATCATTTTGAGCCGAAAATTCACTTGGTTTACCAGAAATGAACTCTTGCTTTTAGGTAGACACAGATCCTGGGGTTTAACTCAGTCTCTGAAGGGAAATTCGGACCAGAGCTCTCATTCCTGAAACACACTCTGTTTTAAAGCAAGAAGCAAGCTCTTTTTTCCAGCGTCTCCAATACAGCAAGAACGATGAGCATGCCCTGGAAAAAAGAACTGTGTTTCCTACTTATAGGGACCATATGAAGTTGAACTCTGCTTATGAAACTGATACAAACCAGATCTCCTATTACATAAATGCTCTTTAGTTAGTAGGGAGAATCGAATTGGGTTCGTGAACTGTGAAAAATCATTTGAGCCGAATATTCACTGGGTTTACCAGAAATGAATTCTTGCTTGTAGAAAGATTCAAATCCTGGGGTTTAACTCCGTTTCTGAAGGGAAATTCAGACCAGTGTTAACATCCATGAAATACACTCTGTTTTCAACCAAGAAGCAAGGAATTCTTTCCAGGGTCTCCAATACAGCAAGAAAAATGAGCTTGCCTAGAAAAAAAGAACTGTGTTTCCTACTCATACGGATCATATGTAGTTCAACTGTGCTTATGAAACTGATACAGACCACAACTCCTCTTACATAAATGCTCTTTAGTTAATAGTGATAATTGCTTTGGGATCTAGAACAGTGTTAAATCATTTGAGCCAAAAATTCTCTTGGTTTACCAGATATGAACTCTTGTTTGTAGGAAGACTCAGATCCTGGGGTTTAACTCAGTGTTTGAATGGAAATTCAGACCAGAGTTCTCAACCCTGAAAAACACTCTGTTTTTAGGTAAGAATCATCCTCTTCTTTCCAGCGTCTCCTATACAGTAAGAACAATGAGCATGCCCTCAAAAAAGAACTGTGTTTCCTACTCATAAGGATCATATTTAGATCAATTCTGCTTATGAAACTGATACAGACCACACCTCCTCTTACATAAATGCTCTTTAGTTAATAGTGAGAATCGCCTTGGGTTCCTGAACAGCGAAAAATAATTTGAGCCCAAAATTCACTGGGTTTACCAGAAATGATCTCTTGCTTGTAGAAAGACACAGATCCTGGGGTTTAACTCCGTTTCTGAAGGCAAATTCAGAACAGAGTTCTCATCTATGAAAGACACTCTGTTTTAACACAAGAAGCAAGCTCTTCTTTCCAGTGTCTAAAATACAGCAAGGACAATGAACAAGCCCAGGAAAAAAGAACTGTGTTTCCTACTCATACGTATTATATGTAGTTCAACTCTGCTTATGAAACTGATACAAACCACAGCACCTGTTACATAAATGCTTTTTAGTTAATAGTGAGAATCGCGTTGGGTTGTGAACTGCGAAAAATCATTTGAGCCCAAAATTCACTGGGTTTACCAGAAATAAACTCTTGCTTGTAGGAAGACAAGGATCCTGTGGTTTAACTCTGTTTCTGAAGGGAAATTCAGACCAGAGTTCTCATCCCTGAAACACACTCTGTTTTAACGTAAGAAGCAAGTTCTTCTTTCCAGCGTCTTCTATACAGCAACAACCATGAGCATGCCTAGAAAAAAAGAACTATGTTTCCTACTCATACGGATCATATGTAGTTCAACTCTGCTTATGAAACTGATACAGACCACAGCTCCTCTTACATAAATGCTCTTTAGTTAATAGTGATAACCGCTTTGGGATCTAGAACTGTGTTAAATCATTTGAGCCGAAAATTCTCTTGGTTTACCTGAAATGAACTCTGGCTTGTAGGAAGACACAGATCCTGGGGTTTAACTCAGTGTCTGAAGGGAAAATCAGTCCAGAGTTCTTATCCATGAAACAAACTCTGTTTAAATGCAAGAAGCAAGCTCTTCTTTCCAGTGTCTCCAATACAGTAAGAACAATGAGCATGCCCTCAAAAATGAACTGTGTTTCCTACTCATATGGACCATTTGTAGAAAAACTCTGCTTATGAAACTGATACAAACCACAGCACCTCTTAAATAAGTCATCTTTAGTTAATAGTGAGAATCGCATTGGGTTTTTGAACTGTGTAAAAACTTTTGAGCCCAAAATTCACTCGGTTTACCAGAAATGAACTCATCCTTGAAGGAAGACACAGATCCTGGGGTTTAACTCCGTTTCTGAAGGGAAATTCAGACCTAGTTCCCATCCCTGAAATACGCTCTGTTTTCACACAAGAAGCAAGCTCTTCTTTCCAGCGTCTCCAATACAGCTAAAAAATGAAAATGCCTAGAAAAAAAGAACTGTGTTTCTTACTCATAAGACCATATGTAATTCAACTCTGCTTCTGAAACTGAAACAAACCAAAGCTCCTCTACATGAACGCTCTTTAGACAATAGTGAGAATCGCTTTGGGTTCTTGAACTGCGAAATATCATTTGAGCCCAAAATTCACTGGGTTTACCAGAAATGAACTCTTGCTTGTAGGAAGACACAGATCCTAGGGTTTCACTCCATTTCAGAAGGGAAATTCAGACCAGAGTTCTCATCCTTGAAACAAACTCTGTTTAAATGCAAGAAGCAAACTCTTCTTTCCAGGCTCTCCAATACAGCAAGAACAATGAGCATGCCCTCAAAAAAGAACTGTGTTTACTACTGATACAGACCATATGTAGATTAATTCTGCTTATGAAACTGGTACAAACCACAGCACCTCTTAAATAAATGCTCTTTAGTTAATAGTGATAATCGCGTTGGGTTCTAGAACTGTGTAAAATCATTTTGAGCCGAAAATTCACTTGGTTTACCAAAAATGAACTCTTGCTTTTAGGTAGACACAGATCCTGGGGTTTAACTCAGTCTCTGAAGGGAAATTCGGACCAGAGTTCTCATTCCTGAAACACACTCTGTTTTAAAGCAAGAAGCAAGCTCTTTTTTCCAGAGTCTCCAATACAGCAAGAACGATGAGCATCCCCTGAAAAAAAGAACTGTGTTTCCTACTTATAGCGACCATATGAAGTTGAACTCTGCTTATGAAACTGATACAAACCACATCTCCTATTACATAAATCCTCAATAGTTGATAGTGAGAATCGCGTTGGGTCGTGAACTGTGAAAAATCATTTGAGCCCAAAATTCACTGGGTTTACCAGAAATGAACTCTTGCTTGTAGGAAGACACAGATCCTATGGTTTAACTCTGTTTCTGAAGGGAAATTCAGACCAGAGTTCTCATCACTGAAACACACTCTATTTTAACTGAAGAAGCAAGCTCTTCCTTCCTGAGACTCCAAAACAGCAAGAACATTGTGCATGCCCTGAAAAAAAGAACTGTGTTTCCTCCTCATAGGGACCATATGTAGTTCAACACTGCTTATTAAACTGATAGAAACCAGAACTCCTCTTATATAAATGCTCTTTAGTTAATAGTGATAATCGCGTTGAGTTCTAGAACTGTGTAAAATCATTGGAGCCGAAAATTCTCTTGGTTTGCCAGAAATGAACTATTGCTGATAGGAAGACACAGATCTTGGGGATTAACTCAGTTTCTGAAGGGAAATTCAGACCAGTGTTCTCATCCATGAAGGACACTCTGTGTTTACGCAAGAAGCAAGCTCTTCTTTCCAGCGTCTCAAATACAGTAAGAACCAAGAGCATGCCCTCAAAAAAGAACTGTGTTTCCTACTCATACGGACCTTATCTAGTTCAACTCTGCTTATGAAACTGATACAAACCACAGCCTCTCTTTCATAAATGCTCTATGGTTAACAGTGAGAATCGCGTTGGGTTCGTGAACTGCTAAAAATCATTTGAGCCCAAAATTCACTGGGTTTACCAGAAATGAACTGTTGCTTGTAGGAACACACAGATCCTGGGGTTTAACACCGTTTCTGAAGGGAAATACATTCCAGTTTTCTCATCCATGAAACACACTCTGTTTTAGCGCAAGAAACAAGTTCTTCTCTCCAGCATCTCCAATACAGCAAGAAACATGAGCATGCCAAGAAAAAAGAACTGTGTTTCCTACTCTTATGGACCATATGTAGATCAACTCTGCTTATGAAACTGATACAAACCACAGCTCCTGATACATAAAGTCTCTTTAGTTAATAGTAAGAATCGTGTTTTGTTGGTGTACAGCGTAAAATCATTGCAGCCCAAAAATCACTTGGTTCAAAAGAAATGAATTCCTGCTTGTACTAAGCCACAGATCCTGGGGTTTAACTCCGTTTCTGAAGTGAAATTCAGACCAGTGTTCTCATCCATGAAACACACTCTGTTTTCATGATAGGAACAAGCTCTTCTTTCCAGCTTCTTCAATGCATCAAGAAACATGAGCATGGCCTGAATAAAAAGAACTGTGTTTCCTACTTATACAGACCATATGTAGTTCAACTCTGCTCATGTAACTGATACAAACCACAGCTCCTCTTACATAAATCTCTTTAGTTAATAGTGTGAATCGGGTTGGGTTCTTGAACTGTGAAAACCATTTGAGCACAAAATTCACTTGGTGTACAAGAAATGAACTCTTCCTTGCAGGAAGACACAGATCCTGTGGTTTAACTTGGTTTCTGAAGGGATATTCAGACCAGTGTTCTCTTCCATGAATCACACTGTGTGATCACCCAAGAAGCAAGCTCTTCTTTGAAGCGTCTCCAATACAGCAAGTACCATGAGCATTCCCAGAAAAAAAGAACTGTGTTTCCTACTCATACGCACCATATGTGGTTCAACTCTACTTATGAAACTGATACAAACCACAGCTCCTCTTACATAAATGCTCTTTAGTTAATAGTGAGAATCGGGTTGGCTTCGAGAACTGTGGATATCATTTGAGGCCAAAATTCACTGCAATTATCAGAAATGAACTCTTGCTTGTAGGAAGACACAGATCTTGAGGTTTAACTCCGTTTCTGAAGGGAAATTCAGACCAGTATTCTCATCCATGAAAGACACTCGGTTTTAACGCATGAAGCAAGCTATTCTTTCCAGCATCTCCAATACAGCAAAACCATGAGCAGGCCCAGAAGAAAAAGAACTGAGTTTCCTACTGATACGCACCATATGTAGTTCAACTATGCTATTTAACTGATACAAACCACAGCTCCTCTTACATAAATGGTCTTTAGTTAATAATGAGAATCGCGTTGGGTTCGTGAACTGCTAAAAATCATTTGAGCCCAAAATTCACTGGGTTTACCAGAAATGAATACTTGATTTTAGGATGACAGAGACCCTGGGGTTTAACTGAGTTTCTGAAGGGAAATTCAGACCAGTGTTCTCATCCATGAAACACACTCTGTTCTCTCACAAGAAGCAAGCACTTCTTTCCAGCGTCCCCAATACAGCAAGAACCATGAGCACGCCCAGAACAAAAGAATTGTGTTTCCTACTCATACGCACCATATGTAGTTTAACTCTGATTATTTAACTGATACAAACCAAAGCTCTTGTTCAATAAATGCTCTTTAGGTAATAGTGAGAATCGCTTTGGGTTCGAGAACTGTGGAAATCATTTGAGGCCAAAATTCACTTGGTTTACCAGAAATGAACTCTTGCTTGTAGGAAGACACAGATCATGGTGTTTAACTCCATTTCTGAAGGTAAATTCTGACCAATGTTCTCATCCATGAAACTCATCCTGTTTTAATGCAAGAAGCATCCTCCTCTTTCAAGATTCTCCAATACAGCAACAACCATGAGAATGTCCATAAAAAAAGAAATGTGTGTCCTACTCATATGGTCCATATGTAGTTCAACTCTGCTTATGAAACTGATACAAACCACATCTCCTCTTAAATAAATGCTCTTTAGTTAATAGTGAGAATGGCGTTTGGTTGTTGAAGTGTTTAAAATCATTTGAGCCCAAAATTCACTTGGTTTTCCGTAAATGAACTCTTGTTTGCAGGAAAAAGCTGATCCTGGGGTTTAACTACGTTTCTAAAGGGAAATTCTGACCACTGTTCTCATCGATGAAACAAATTTGTTTTAACGCAGGAAGCAAGCACTTCTTTCCAGAGTCTCCAATACAGCAAGTACCATGAGCACGCCCAGAAAAAAAGAACTGTGTTTCCTATTCATAAGGACCATATGTTGTTCAACACTGCTTATGAAAGTGATACAAACCACTGCTCCTCTTACATAAAGGCTCTTTAGTTAATAGTGAGAATCGTGTTTTATTGGTGTACTGTGTAAAATCATTTGAGACCAAAATTCACTTGGTTTACCAGAAATGAACTCCTGCTTGTAGGAAAACACAGATCCTGGGGTTTAACTCCGTTTCTGATGGGAAATTCAGACCAGTGTTCTCAACCATGAAACAGACTCTGTTTTAACACATGAAGCAAGCTCTTCTTTCAAGCGTCTCCAATACAGCAGGATCCATGAGCATGCCCAGAAAAAAAGAACTGTGTTTGCTACTCATACGCACCATATGTAGTTCAACTCTGTTTATGTAACTGATACAAACAACAGCTCCTGTTACATAAATGCTCTTAAGTTAATAGTGAGAATAACGTTGGGTTCGTGAACTGTGTACAAACATTTGAGCCCAAAATTCACTTTGTTTACCAGAAATGAACTCTAGCTTGTAGGAAGACTCAGATCCTGGGGTTTAACTCTGTTTCTGAAGGGAAATTCAGACCAGTGTTCTCATCCATGAAACACACTCTGTTTTAACGCAAGAAGCAAGCTCTTCTTTCCAGTGTCTCCAATACAGCAGGATCCATGAGCATGTCCAGAAAACAAGAACTGTGTTTGCTACTCATACGCACCATATGTAGATCAACTCTGCTTATGAAACTGATACAAACCACCGCTCCACTTACATAAAGGCTCTTTAGTTAATAGTGAGAATCGTGTTTTGTTTGTGTACTGTGTAAAATCATTTGAGCCCAAAATTCACTTGGTTTACCAGAAATGAACTCCTGCTTGTAGGAAAACACAGATCCTGGGGTTTAACCCCGTTTCTGATGGGAAATTCAGACCAGTGTTCTCAACCATGAAACACACTCTGTTTTTACACAAGAGGCAAGCTCTTCTTTCAAGCGTCTCCAATACAGCAGGATCCTTGAGCATGCCCAGAAAATAAGAACTGTGTTTCCTACTCTACAGACCATATGTAGTTCAACTCTGCTTATGAAACTGATACAAACCACAGCTCCTGTTACATAAATGCTCTTTAGGTAATAATGAGAATCGCGTTGGGTTCTTGAACTGTTTAAAATTATTTGACCTCAAAATTCACTGGTTTTACCAGAAATGAACTATTGCTTATAGGAAGATAAAGATCCTGCGGTTTTACTCCGTTTCTGAAAGGAAATTAAGACCAGTGTTCTCATCCATGAAACAGACTCTGTTTTCAAGCAAGAAGCATCCTCTTCTTTCCAGCATCTCCAATAAAGCAAGAACAATGAGAATGCCCAGAAAAAAAGAACTGTGTTTCCTACTCATACAGACCATATGTCGTTCAACTCTGCTTATGAAACTGATCCAAAAAACAGCTCCTCTTACATAAATGCTCTTTAGTTAATAGTGAGATTCGCGATGGGTTTGTGAACTGTGTAAAATCATTTGATCCCCAAAATCGGGTGATTGCCCGGAAATGAACTCTTGCTTGAAGGAAGACACAGAACCTGGGGTGTAACTCAGTTTCTGAAGGGAAATTCAGACCAGTGTTATCATCCATAAAACCCACTGTTTTAACACAAGAAGCAAGCTCTTCTTTCCAGCGTCTCAAATAGAGACATTAAGAAACATCTTCATGCCCTGAAAAAAAAAGAACTATGTTTCCTACCCATACGGACCATATGTAGTTAACACTGCTAATGAAACTGATACAAACCACAGCTCCTCTTACATAAATGCTCTTTAGTTAATAGTGAGAATCGCAATGGGTTTTTGAACTGTGTAAAATCATTTCATCCCAAAATTCACGTTGTTTACCAGAAATGGAATCTTGCTTGTAGGAAGACCCAGAAGATGGGGTTTAACTCCGTTTCTGATGGGAAATTCAGACCAGTGTTCTCCTCCATGAAACACACTCTGTTTTCACCCTAGAAACAAGCTCTTCTTTTCACTGTCTCCAATACAGCAAGAAACTTGAGCATGCACAGAAAAAAAGAACTGTGTATCCTACTCATGCGGACCATATGAAGTTCAAATCTGCTTATCAAACTGTTACAAACAACCGCTCCTCTATCATAAATGATCTTTAGTTAATAGTGAGAATCGCGTTAGGTTCTCGCACTGTGTAAAATCATTTGAGCCCAAAATTCACTTGATTTACCAGATACGAATTCTTGCTTATAGGAGAAACATATCCTGGGGTTTAACTGCTCCGTGTATGAGGGGAAATTCAGACAAGTGTTTTCATCCATGAAACACACTCTGTTTTAACGCAAGATGCAAGGTCTTCTTTCCAACATCTCCAATACAGACAGTAAGAACCATATTCATGCTCTGAAAAAAGGAACTGTGTTTCATACTCATACATACCATATGTAGTTCAACTCTGCTTATGAAACTGATACAAAACGCAGCTCCTCTTACGTAAATGCTCTTTAGTTAATAGTGAGAATAGCGATGGGTTTGTGAACAGTGTAAATCATTTGAGCCCAAAATTCACTGGGTTTACCAGAAATGAACTCTTGCTTGTAGGAAGACACAGATAATGGGGTTTAACTACATTTCTGAAGGGAAATTCAGACCAGAGTTCTCATCCCTGAAACTCATTCTGTTTTAAGGCAAGAAGCATGCTCTTCTTTCCAGCGTCTACAATACAGTAAGAACCATGAGCATGCCAAGAAAAAAGGAACTGGGTTTCCTTCTCATACATACCATATGTAGTTCAACACTGCTTATGAAACTGATACAAACCACAGCTCCTCTTACATAAATGCTCTTTAGTTAATAGTGTGTATCGCGATGGTTTTGTGAACTGTGTGAAATCATTTGATCCCAAACTTCACGTTGTTTACCAGAAATGAACTCTTGCTTGTAGGAAGACACTGATCCTGCCGTTCAACTCCGTTTCGGAAGAGAATTTCAGACCAGTGTTCTCATCCATGAAACACACTCTGTTTTCATGCAAGAAACAAGCTCTTCTTTCCAGCGTCTCCAATACAGCAAGAACCATGAGCATGCCCTCAAAAAAGAACTGTGTTTCCTACTCCTACGGACCATATGTAGATAAACTCTGCTTATTAAACTGATACAAACCACAGCTCCTCTTACATAAATGCTCTTTAGATAATAGTGAGTATCGCAATGGGTTCTTGAACTGTGTAAAATCATTTGAGCCTAAAATTCACTTGGTTTACCAGAAATGAACTCTTGCTTGTAGGAAGACACAGATCCTGGGGTTTAACTCTGTTCCTGAAGGGAAATTTAGTCCAGTGTTCTCATCCATGAAGCACACTCTGCTTTAACGCCAGAAGCAAGCTCTTCTTTCCAACAACTCCAATACAGACAGTAAGAACCATATTCACGCCCTGAAAAAAAGAACTGTGTTTCCTACTCATACGGACCATATGCAGTTCAACTCGGCCTATGAAACTGATACAAACCACAGCTCCTCTTACATGAATGCTCTTTAGTTAATAGTGAGAATCGCGATGGGTTTGTGAACTGTGTAATATCATTTGAGGCCAAAATTCACGTTGTTTACCAGAAATGAACTCTTGCTTGTAGGAAGACACAGATACTGTGTTTAACTCCGTTTCTGAAAGGGAAATTCAGACCACTGCTCTCATCCCTGAAACACACTCTGTTTTCACACAAGAAGCAAGCTCTTCTTTCCAACATCTCCAATACAGACAGTAAGAACCATATTCATGCCCTGAAAAAAAGAACTGTGTTTCCTATTCATACGGACTATATGTAGTTCAACTCTGCTAATGATACTGATACAAACCACAGCTCCTCTTACATGAATGCTCTTTAGTTAATAGTGAGAATCGCGATGGGTTTGTGAACTGTGTAATATCATTTGATCCCAAAATTCACGTTGTTTACCAGAAATGAACTCTTGCTTGTAGGAAGACACAGATCCTGTGTTTAACTCCGTTTCTGAAGGGAAATTCATACCACTGCTCTCATCCCTGAAACACACTCTGTTTTCACGCAAGAAGCAAGCTCTTCTTTCCAGGGTCTCCAATACAGACAGTAAGAACCATATTCATGCCGTGAAAAAAAGAACTGTGTTTCCTACTCATACGGACCATATGTAGTTCAACTCTGCTTATGAAACTGATACAAACCACAGCTCCTCTTACATGAATGCTCTTTAGTTAATAGTGAGAATCGCGATGGGTTTGTGAACAGTGTAAATCATTTGAGCCCAAAATTCACTGGCTTTACCAGAATTGAACCCTTGCTTATAGGACGACACAGATCCTGGGGTTTAACTCTGATTCTGATGGAAAATTCAGACCAGTGTTCTCTTCCATGAAACACACTCTGTTTTCTCCCTAGAAACAAGCTCTTCTTTCAACTGTCTCCAATACAACAAGAAACTTGAGCATGCCCAGAAAAAATGAACTGTATTTCCTACTCATACAGACCATATGCATTTCAACTCTGCTTATGAAACTGATACAAACAACAGCTGCTCTTATATAAATTCTCTTTATTTAATAGTGAGAATCGCGTTGGGTTTGTGAACTGTGTAAAATCATTTGATCCCAAAATTCACGTTGTTTACCAGAAATGAACTCATACTTGTAGGAAGTCACAGATCCTGGGGATTAACTCCATTTCGGAAGGGAAATTCAGACCAGTGTTCTCATCCATAAAACAGATTCTGCTTCAACGCAAGAAGCAAGCTCTTCTTTCCAATGTCTCCAATACAGACAGTAAGAACCATATTGATGATCTGAAATAAAGAACTGTGTTTCCTACTCATACGGACCATATGTAGTTTAACTCTGGTTAGGATTAAAGGCGTGTATGCCACCATTTTCTGGCCTCTGTGTCTATGTAATGACTGTTCTGTCCTCTGACCCCAGATAAGTTTATTAGGATGCATTGGGGGACTCAATATATCACCACAGTGATGTTTCTCTGATTTCTTTCTTAGCCCTTTTATCATTTGTAGATAGGAGGGATACCGAGGTTTTTTATTTTTGTTTTTGTTTTGTTTTTGTTTTTGTTAATCTTGTGTCCTCTTATATAACTGAATGAATTTATTAGCTGTAGGTGTTCCCTGTTAGAATTTGGGGGGTTCCTTATTTAAATTATCATATTATCTGCAAATAGTGAAAATTTGACTTCTTCCTTTCCAGTTTCTATCCATTTGATCTCCTTTAGTTTTCTTATTGCTTTAGCTAGAATTTCAAGTACTCTATTCAATAAATATTGGGAGAATGCACAGTTTAGTCTTGGTCCTGATTTTAATGGAATCACTTTGAGTTTCTCTCCACTTGATTTGATGTTGGCTGTGGCCTTGTTGCAAATTGCCTTTATTATGGTTAAGTATATTCCTTGTGTTTCTGATCTCTCTAGGACCTTTATCATGAAGGGGTGTTTGTAGCATGAATCTTAAAGAGTATTATTAATAAGATCAAACGTGAGGCCAGTTATTGGGGTTAATTCTGGAAGATCAGAGAAGCAGAACAAGCCACAGCTTTCTCACCTCGCTAGTTCCTCATCTGGTATTGTTTCCTCAGACTGCAAGCTTCTGAGTCCTCATCCAAATGAATCTAAGCTGAACTGTG
Source organism: Onychomys arenicola (assembly GCA_949786405.1). NCBI lineage: Eukaryota > Metazoa > Chordata > Mammalia > Rodentia > Cricetidae > Onychomys > Onychomys arenicola. The sequence continues at coordinate 643,641 of CATKUM010000003.1, forward strand.
CTTCTCAAAGCCTAAAAGCTTAACCAGCCAAATGTTGCTAGTTCCTGGTCCTCATGCCTTATATATCTTTCTGCCTTCTACCATCACTCCCTGGGATTAAAGGCGTGAGTCACCATGCCTGGCTGTTTCCAATGTGGCTTTAAACTCACAGAGATCCCAGATGGATTTCTGCCTCTTGGAATGCTATGATTAAAGGCGTCAGTGCCACCAGTTTCTAGCCTAAGTAAATAGTGGCTTTTCTGTTCTCTGACCCCACATAAGCTTATTAGTGTACACAATATTTTGGGGAACACAATACCACCACAGGTATTAGATTTTTGTCAAAGTCTTTTTCAGCATCTATTGAGATGATCATGTGGGTTTTATTCTTTCAGTTTATGTTTATGTAGTGTATTACATTGCCAAATTTTATGTTGAACCATCCTTGCATCCCTGGGATGAAGCCTACTTTATCGTGGTGGATTTTTTTTTATGTATTCTTGAATTTGTTTTGCCAATATTTTATTGAGTATGTTATTTTTGCATCAGTATTCATGAGGGAGATTGGTGTGTAATTCTCTTTCTTTGTTGCATCTTAGTATGGTTTGGGTATCAGGGTAACTGTAGCCTCATAAAAAGTGTTTGGTAATGTTACTTCCATTTCTGTTGTGTGGAACAATTTGAAGAGTATTGAACTTAGCTCTTCTTTGAAATTTTGGTTGAATTCTGAGCTGAAACCATCTGGTCCTTGACTTTTTGGGGGTGTGGGGACTTTTAATGACTGTTTCTATTTCCTATGTGGTTATTGGCCTACTTAAGTAGTTTATCTGTCTTGATTTAACTTTGGTATGTGGTACCTGTCCAGAAAATTGTCCATTTTTTTCATATTTTCCACTTTTGTGGAGTACAGGTTTTTGAAGTATGATATGATGATTCTCTGGATTTCCTCATTGTCTGAATTTATGTCTCCCTTTTCATTTCTGATTTTGTTGATTTGGATGCTCTCTCTCTCTGTCTTTTGATTAATTTAGATAAGTCTATCTTGTTGATTTTCTCAAATAACCAAATCTTTGTTTTATTCATCCTTTGTATTGATTTCTTTGTTTCTATTTTATTGTTTTTAGCCCTCAATTTGATTATTTTTTGGCATCAATTCTTCCTGGGTGAGTTTGCTTCTTTTTATTCTAGAGCTTTCAGTTGTGCTATTAATTCACTAGTGTGAGATTTCTCCATCTTCTTTATGTGGGTATTTAGTGCTATGAATTTTCCTCTTTGCACCGCTTTTATACTGTCCCTTTTATAGTTTGGGTTTATTGTACATTCTAGGAAGTCTTTAACTTCTTTCTTAGTTCATCCTTGTTCCATTGGTGCTTCAGTTGAGCATTATTCAGTTTCAATGACATTGTAGGCTCTCTGTAATTTTTGTTGTTGTTGAAATCTAACTTTAAGCCATGGTGGTTTGATAGTATATAGGAGGTTATTCCAATTTTTTTGTATCTGCTTTGTGACCAAGCATGTAGATGATTATAGACAAGGCTCCATGGGGTGCTGAGAAGAAGGTATATTCTTTTGTGTTAGGGTGAAATAATCTGTAGATATTTAGTAAGTCCTTTTGAGTCATAATGTCTGTTAGTTTCCTTATTTGTCTATTAAGTTTATGCCTGGCAGACTTGTCCATTGGTGAGACTGCGGTGTTGAAGTCTCCCACTACTAGTGTATAGGGTTTGATGTGCAGTTTAAGCTTTAGTAATGTTTCTTTTACAAATGTGGGTGCCATAATATTTGGGGCATAAATATTCAGAATTGAGACTTCATCTTGTTGAATTTTCCTTGTGATAAATGTGTAATGTTCATCCTGATCACTTCTGATTGATTTTAGTTTGAAGACTATTTTATTAGATATTAGGATCGCTATATCATCTTGCTTATTAAGTCCATTTGATTAGAAAGCCTTTCCCAGCCTTTTAATCTGAGGTAATATCTGTCTTTGAAGTTGAGATGTCTTTCTTGCATGCATCAGAAGGATGGATCTTGTTTTTGTATCCATTCTTCTAGCCTGTGTCTTTTTATAGTTGAATTGAGACCATTGATATTACTGGATATTAATGACCAGTGGTTGTTAATTCCTGTTTTGTTTTGGGGTGTGTGTGTGTGTGTGTGTGTGTGTGTGTGTGTGTGTGTGTGTGTGTGATAGTATTGAATGTTTCCCTTCTCTGATATTTGTTGACATTTGACTACCAATTGCCTGTGTTTTCATGGGTATATCTAACTTCCTTGGGTTGGATTTTCTCCCTAGTTCTTTATGTAGGGCTACATTTGTGGAAAGATATTTTTTAAATCTACATCTATCATGGGATATTTTGTTTACTCCTCCATGATGATTGACATTTTTGCTGGGTATAATAGTCTGGTTTGGCATCCATGGTCTCTTAGTGTCTGCATAACATCATTCCAGGACCTTCTGGCTTTTAGAGTCTCCATTGAGAAGTCATGTGTTATTCTTATGGGTCTGTCTTCATATATTACTTGGAATTTTTCCTTTGAAGCTCTTTTTAAAAATAATTTATTTATTTGTATTTTATGCATATCAATTTTTTGCCTGAATGTATGTCTTTGTGAGGGTGTCAGATCCTCTGGACCTGGGTTTACAGACAATTTTGGGCTGCCATGTGGGTGCTGGAATTGAACAGGGGTCCATCTATCCAGCACGTTCCTTTGTAACTATTAACATTTTTTCTTTATTCTGTATGTTTACTGGTTTGATTATTATGTGGCAAAGGGACTTTTTTTAATCTTGTCTATTTTGTGTCCTGTAAGCTTCTTGTGTCTTTATAGGCATTTCCTTCTTTTTATTGGAAATGTTTTCTGCCATGATTTCGTTGAATATATTTTCTGTGCCTCTGAGTTGGTATTCTTCTCCTTCTTCTGTCCCTATTATTCTTAGGTTTGATTTTTTTCATGGTGTCCCCAAATTTTCTGGACGTTTTGGTTATGGCTTTGTTAGCTTTAGTATTTTCTTTGACAGATGAATCTATTTCCTCTATTGTATCTTCAATCCCAGAGATCCACTCTTCCATCTCTTGAATTCAGTTGGTTATGCTTGCATCTGTAGTTCCTGTTTGTTTACTCAGATTTTCTGTTTCCAGCATTCCCTCTGTTTGTGTCTTATTTACTGTCTCAATTTCAGTTTTCAAATTTTGAACTGTTTCCCTCACCTGTTTAATTGCTTTTTCTTGGCTTTTCTTAAGGGATTTACTGATTTCTTCCAAATTTTTGTTTGACTTTTCCGTGATTTCATTAAGGGATTAATTCATTTATTCTCTAAAGATCTCTATCATCTTCTTTGTTCTGATCTATAGTCTTCGTCCATTGGGAGCTCCTGGTCTAGCTGAGGTTCTTGGTCTAATCAGTGCTGATGGACTCTTTTTCTCAGGAAGCAGCTCTTAGTCCAATTGGCACTCGTGGGCTCTGTCTCCAGTTGTAGCTGCAGTCTCATTGGGTGGGTGGGGCTTGTGGTTTACAGGGCCTGGTGGGGGATGGTGGTAGTCTGACCTATCTGCAGGTCTGCTGACTGGCCTGAGACTGGGACTGCAACAGGTGATGTTGTGTGGACTTATGGTTATGCCTCTGGGCTGAAAGCCTAGAGGCTGGGGTGTTTGGGTATAAGGATAAAGACTCAAATCTTAGTCCAATTGTGTGCTGACAGGCTCTGTCTCAGGGGCCAGTTGCAGTCTCAGAAGGTGGGTGGGATTTCAGAAGTTTCTTTATTACATCCTCACCTCTTCTTTATCTTCCCTGGACCCATACTAGAGAGAATATTTACAAGTATTAAGTATGTGGAAAAATGAAGACATCGGAAAACCATAAGAAAAAATCTTCAAGAAATTCTTTAATAATTATCAACTTTATTTTAGTATCATATATTTATGCAATAAAATTTTCTCCTAAATGTGTGGAATATACAAATTATTTGATCAATATTCACTCCTTCCACAATATCACAAACATTACTTTAGGAAGCCCTACCCTTGATTTGAGTTTGGAAGTGTTTATTTAGAAGTAGACCTTGTAATTACTAAATTGTTATTGAAAATTAGCTATGCATATTGCTTTATGGAAACACTTACTCTCAATGATTATTTCCTTAATTTTACTCCCTGGCTCATATTGTAGAATACACCATGCTGACTTTAGCAGTGAATCAGTGTCATATTGGAGCTTAGAGGATTTCCAAAGGTAGATGAAATTTTATTTTCATTACTAGAAATCAAAACATTCAAATACCAAAAATTGGAGGTAAATTCATAACTTGGGCTGCATTTATTCTTCAAAGAAATTTCCATTTCTTAAGTGATATAAAAAGTGCATCCAGTGTTCTCTTTTCTTTGCCTGTTTTCCCATACTTTGCAGCAAAGGTTTGATTGTTGTCAATATATAAGTGAGTGTTCACATTATAATTAAGATTTACACAAATGAAAACCTTAAAAGAAAACTCAGTAAGTAAAAGAAATACTGAGTTGTGTTACAGGGAAAGAATGATTTCAATAGAAAATCTGAGACAATTAAGAGAATGTGGTGTGTTCATGTGGTAGATATGCATGTACCTATACTATCACATGAAATCACATAAGTTCATGAGCTATGAGAAAAATCATCTCAAATAAAGAAAAGCTTATTTGAACCCTTGCCTGTGGTATTTCATTCCAAGGCTACCTGGTTGAATTTCTGATGTTATGTTTGGTACAGAATTTAATAGATTATGTAGCACATGGACAGAAGAAAACACTCATTTTATTGAATCAGTGAGATCTATGCCATCTACATGGATAAAGACTTTGATTAGCTCATGAAGTTGTGATCTCAGTGTTAGGCCCTTGCTAGTCACAACAACTCTCAATTGTAACGGAAAGGCAAAAAATAGATCTGAACAACCAATTCTCTCAGATTATACTACGGTCTCCCTTTTTGAGATCCTCAATTCTGTATGCCATTTTATAATTTTCTATTTTGACTCTTTCAAATTTATCTCTATGTTCATAAAAATATGATCATCCTGCCCTTTATTCAGACAGAAATTGGGAAGTTAATAAACTATGTAGTGTTAGAGGCAACACTGGTAATGTGTATCAAGCCTAGGAAAATTGAAAAGGCAGAGTGAATAGACTCTCTTAAGTGGAATGGAAAATGGAGTAAATGAAATTACAGTGTAGCAGAGTATAGATCACAACAACCCAAATAAATGCCAGGTGGGGTGACCAGCCTATAATTCAGATCTTACAGGCAGAGACATGGATACCCATAGAGTATGTTGAAAGATAGAAAGACTGGCTATCTTGATGAGCTGTGTATTTATCTTGCCTCAGTTAATAAGATGAACAATCAGGAATGCTTTCTATAAAGCATATGTACAAATCCATGCACATGTGATCACAAGCATACAGCCTCATAGATGTTCAAAGTAGAACACTGGAACTAGAAAATGGGACGAATACAAAAAAGTCAAATTATGCAAAAAAGGGTATTTATTAATTGGAACACTGTAGTCCCATTATGGCTCAGCAATCTGAAAGTAACTCAAAATCCAGAGTTTCTACACAACAATTTTAGGAGAAATTTAGAAGTATATTAAAATCATTTTAATATACTCAACTGAAATAAAAATAATTAAAATACTAAGTACACAAAATTCTGTTATTTGATCCGTATGTCAATCCAGTGTGCATTTGTAAAACAAAGTATCAAGCCTTCTTCAAAGATAAGTTGAAGTTTGGAGCAGGTACCTCAGATCAGTCTACAAAGCAAGACTCCGAATTCTGAACTGTGAATTCTCTGAAGGTGACACCAAGGACTCAATGAGCATTCAGGAAACTCTAAAGATCCAGATTATTTTCATTGCTCAGGTTGTGTGTTCCCTACTCCTTGGACTTAATGCCATAAGTCACCACACCCTGCCTCATTGCTGAGTATTTATTATAGCCAAGGGTAAGCAAAGATATTATATAATCAATAAATCTTTTAAAAGGGGGATAGAATATTTTGTTTAGTAGGAAACTGTGGTGCATATATCCATGAAACCACCTGTAAAAAAAAAAGATGGCAATTTAAGAGCCCTTCATGTTTAAGAAACAAAACATCCCCATGTACTTGTGGTGTAAATGTAAGTTTTACACAAGATTTCCCAGGGTCCTCAATATGACAAGTTCCACAGAGCTCTTAGTCACATAATATTTTCTGTCTCAGAAAAGGCTGCATGACAGTAACATGATTTTAAAGAAATAGTACATTTTAGCTTCCTTGATATGGAAGAATGTTGTACGGGGAATTTCCTTTGGTAAGAACTGCACCAACTGTCAAATTGTACTTCAGTGCATCATATTCTTTTTCAGACAATATTTGCAACATAAGTTTATTAATTTTACAAAAAATAATGAAATTTGAGAATTTTGTTTTGCCTGTTGAACTTATCAATCCTCACTAAATTGGTTCAGAAATCCTTATAACAATGTCAAATTTCAGAATGGGCCTGAACAATATTCACAGTCTTTTCTTTAGCAGACACATACCAAAGATAAGGTTTATAGAAGCAATCTGAAAGAAGAAATTTTAAATGATTCCTGATATTGTAGTGAGTTTAATAGAACTAGAACTGTGGTGATTCTGACAAATATAATTGGACTAAAGTAAGTACAGCAAAGATTCAATAAAATCACCCATTTTAAAGAAGGATTCAAAACATTATGTTGGTGGAAAACTTGCAAGTGTACAAATTAGGGTATATCCTTCAATTTTTATGTAAATGTAAATTCAAATGATTTATGCAACACTGGAGATAAAAGTTTGCCTCAAAATTTGGAAACAGTTTTTGACTCTTTTTAAGTTTTATTGGGTATTCAAGATTTCTTATTGAGAATAAAATATGAGAAATCTATGAAATGCTGCAGGAGATACTTCACACTCAAGACATTTAAGGGGCTCCACAGTGGAGAGAAACCATGCTACTGTACAGAATGTGGCAAGACCTTTGCCTAGTCATCCAGTTTTAAAGATCATCAAAAGTCAGTCCTGGAGAGAAAACTTATGAGAAGAATGTATCAATTACATTATATAGTGCTCACATCTTCAAACCTGTCATAGAATCCATTGAGGGGGAAAACTCTATATGTGTATAGTAAGAGAAATCCTTTACCTATTTCTCAACTCCGTAAGGTCAACACAGAATTTATAGTACACACAAAAAAAAAGAAACAAAGAATGTTGCAAGACAAATGCGTTGAGCACAGAGCTTATATTACTTAAGATTTATTTTGGTACAAAACTTGATAATCATTGTGCTACTGTTTATAGATAGAAAATATTCTTTAAAATAGAAAGACTTGACTAGAGTATATTAAACAATGTTCATGTCTTACCCGATGTCAGAGAAAATAAAACAAGAAGACATGTATAACTTAAATTTAGAAACATTTTACCAAAAAATACAACTTATATTCACCAAGCAGCTTCTTGGTAAATAAGCTACAGAGACAATAATATTTTGTACAGAATGATTTAGAAATTATTTTTTAAAGATTTTTTTTATTGTGTATTATGTATACAGTGTTCTGCCTATGTGCCAGATCTCATTACAGATGGTTGTGAGCCACCATGTGGTTGCTGGGAATTGAACTCAGGACCTCTGGAAGAGCAACCACTGAGCCATCTCTCCAGCCCAGAAATTATTTTTTAAAATGGTACCAATTCATGTGAAAATTGACTAAATCAAAATGATTTAAAATATAAGGACTTAAACCAGGTAGAACTTCTTATAAACATCAATAAGCTAGGATATTAGTCCTTGTGTTATATTCTACATGAAGATTATTTTGTTCATAGTATTTGCAATTTTAACTAAGTGTATATTATAAAAAATTTTAACATTAAATTATCCCCTTGACTAAATTCCCAATTAATGTACTAATACCTTGTGTTCATTACCTTCAGCCTTGGCATGACAAGTAATCATTTTGTGGTAAAAGATGTGATTAATATCATCTGCTCAATGGATCCTAACAGAAACTAACATGTTTTTATTTCTTAGTACATTGTTTGACAGAAATTCTAACATAGAAATCAGTAAATGTGTATCTGGGGAGCAGAAGAACATTGGAATTTGTGAAGGAATGAACGAGTTTCTTTTGTGTACAGGGAAACATCCATGTCAGAGAGCACATATTCAGGCCCATGAGAAATTTGTAATACAAATTTCAGGCACTTCAGGCACAGCAGAATGAAAAAGCCTCCTGTGCTGCATGTGGATATTGATAGTGTTCAGAAAATATTCACCCCAGCCTTCTCCAATAGTGATTTAAGTGCTCATTAGTGCTCTCCTAAAGAGGCTGTCCTTTGGGCTGGAGAGATGCCTCAGAGGTTAAGAGCACTGGCTGTTCTTCCAGAGGTCCTGAGTTCCATTCCCAGCAACCACATGGTGGCCACAACCATCTACAATGACATCTGGCTCCCTCTTCTGGCCTGCAGGCTGAATACTCACTGTATACATAATAATTAAAACAAAACAAACAAAAAAAAGAGACTGTCCTTCCTGGCATGGTCCAAACCTGCCTCCTTATTTACTTGGATAGAATGACCCCTCTACCTGTAGGTATTAGCCCTGAAACATTGATCCTCTATTTGTAATAATTAGGCAAAGATTCCTGGTGATGTTTCTCCATCAGAGGGAAGAGTACACCAAAATCCAGCTATTTTGTGTGTCCATTTTTCTGTTCATATATTTTTTCTTATGACATTGTCAGCCCACTCATACTTTTAATCCCACCATTGAAGAGGCAGAGACAAGCTAGTCTCTGTGAGTTTGCAGCCACTATGCTGTATACAGTGAGTTCCAAAACAGCCAAGTTGATGACACAGAAATTCCTGTCTTCAAAAACTAAAATAAAAAATGAAGTTAATTACACTACAAAAGTAATTATAATAAAGAAGGTCATGAAAGACAATTGGAAAATCACTGAAGACCTTAGAGAGGCGTGGATTGCCCTAATGCTTCTTGGCCACAAACACATAGGTTTTTCTGTCTGTTGCAATACTTTCATTTGCATCAACTCCACAGATTTTGTTTGTCATCCTCAATGGAAGCATCAATATTATTTTAATCAGCCATTAGAAAGAGAATGTGTGGGTAGTTGAGGGTCCTTAAGGCTTCTAAATAACACATGTGTTCAGCCTCTATTTGAAATAGATAGCTGGCTCTGCTGGGTTGATCAGGTTAATTCAATCTCATTCCCACCTTTATAGTAAAGTCTTTCATGATGCTGGTCTGAATGTATGAAAGGACTGTCAGTTTTGTCTGCCTCTGAGACCCAGTAGCACTCTGCATCTTGGCACTGCTTTAGATGAGGGAATGAGGATTGTGATCCTTACATTCCAGTCTCTGTGTGTGGTAGCAAGCATAGGGTGCTGTTGGGGATTTGAAATCTGAAATATTATCAGGAAAGTGAAATTTAAAGTAAAGTTTCCTAAGAGGAAACTCCTGTATGCAGATAGATAAACATACACACACACAGAGACACAGACACACACAGACACACAGACACAGACACAGACACACACACACACACACACACACACACACACACACACACACACACGCACGCAGTGGGAGAGACAGTTCCAGGAGAGGCAGCATGACACAGATAGACCCTGTCTCTCAAAAAACAGCAATAACCAGAAAATAGTTAAAATTAAATCAATAAACATAAACATAAAAAATATAATTCCTTGGAATGAAACAAACAACAGACAGCAGTGATGGGGATCTGATTTATGAGGGAAGGGGTAGGCCCCGGGGTCCAGGCAACTCTAAGGTAGTCAGGCCTCTTTTATTTACTTATGCATGTATGTATGTATGTATGTATGTATGTATTTATGTATCTATCTCTCTATGTATTTATTAATTTTTAAAATTTGCTTTTTCAAGACAGGGTTTTTGAGACAGAGTTCCTGAAACTCACTCTGCTATCGACCAGGCTGGCCTCAAACTCACCCAGATCCTCCTGCCTGTCCCTCCTGAATGATTTAAGGCTGCACCACTACACGTGGCAGGCAAATTATGAATATTTACAGACAGGGAAAATGAACAACAACAACCCCCCCTAAAAAAATGAAACAAACAAACAAACCAAAAACCCAAAAAGACAAATGGTCCAGAGACCAGAGAGCCTAAGGAACTGGAAAGAAAGATGGGAGTAATTTAAGAAATTATAATCCCCTAGAAAGACAGACAGACAGACAGTCAGACAGACACACACACACACACATACACACATACACACACACACACACACACACACACACACACACACACACACACACTCCAAAAGTAAAATTAGCCAGTCTGTGGTGATGTATGCTGGTAATCCTAGCACTCCAGAGTCAGCGACAATCATATCTCTGTGAGCTCTCTGGCTCCTGAATCTGTGATTAAAGGAGCTCTTTTATAATTTACATTTAGGTTCTTTTTTTATTTTTATTTTTTTAATTTTAATTTTAATTTTAATTTTTTTGCCGTAGCTGGGGACCCAACCCAGGGCCTTGTGCCTGCTAGGCAAGCACTCTACCACTGAGCTAAATCCCCAACCCCATCTATTTTACATTTTTGTCTGTTTGTTTGTTTGTTTGTTTGTTTGTTTGTTTGTTTTTTCAGATAGGGATTCTCTGTAGCTTTGGAGGCTGTCCTGGAGCTAACTCTGCAGACCAGGCTGGCCACAAACTCACAGAGATCCACCTGGCTCTGCCTCCGAGTGCTGTGATTAAAGGCATGTTTTATTTTTTATTTATTATGTTATTTTATTGTACATTTAGTTTAATCTCAAAAATGTATTTATGTGTCTCTGGGTATGCACATAAGCGGCATGGGGTGGGGGTTGGTGGAGGACAGGCCACTGCTCTCTGATTTGCTTGATTCTTTAATTAAAAAAAAAGATTTATAGCCAGGTGAGTATTGTGCTAAACTTTAATCCCAGCACTTTGGAAGCAGATGCAGGTGGATCTGTGTGAATCTGAGGCTAGCCTGATCTACAAAGCGAGTTCCAGGACAGCCAGGACTGTTACACTGAAAAAACCTGTCTCAAGAAATCCAAAAATAAAATAAAACTCCGGGAACATTTTTCTCTCTGCTTTTAAATTCTTCTCCTGTTAACTTTACTGTACATTTAGTTTAATTTCAAAATGTATTCATGCATCTACACATATGCTCATGCATGTGCATGTGAGACTGTATGCCTGCTTGGGGAGTGAGGGGTGGATTGATCCCACTTCTAAACTTTTCAGGATGGCCTGTTGACCTCACCAACATGGAAGCATTCAAGAGGATGGCAGCCATCTTACCCGGTGACCTTACCAAGATGGAAGCCACCATGTGACAAACTGTGCAAATTCTGTCGTTGTTTTTTGTTGTTGTTGTTCTCTATGTTTTCAAGGCCTCTAGAGGCCCAGAACCTAAAAGAAGAAAGAAGGAAAGAAAGAAAGAAAGAAAGAAAGAAAGAAAGAAAGAAAGAAAGAAAGAAAGACAGAATGAAAGACAGAAAGAAAGAAAACAACAGAAGGTCACAAAGCCCCTCTGCTTCCTGAATTCTGGGATGAAAGGCATTCACCTCCACCTCACCAGCAGGCAAGAAATGTGTATTTACAGAATAACAACAACAGATATAAAACAAAATGAAACAGAAAGTCTAGAGACCCTAAGTAGCTGAAAAGATGGAGATCAGCCTCACTTCCACCCACCCCTGAGGACTGGACTTTTTCTTGATTATTCCAGCAGTATTTAGGCTAATAAAAGGTTCTTGAAAACCAGGGCTAAATATGATTCTCTGCTGATTTTATGTGCCCTTGGTGTCCTGTCTCATTCTTTCATGATGATAGAACTCAACTTAGGAACTTATACTCCTGTATGCAGATAGACACACACACACACACACACACACACACACACACACACAGGCTGCTTTCCCAGAGGTGTTTCTTGAGTTCAATTCCCAGCGACCATAATGTCCCACAACCTACTGCAATTTTTTTTAAAAAACACATAATGAGTGCATCATTCAATACACAGGAGACTCAACACACTTCTATATAAAGCACCCCACCCCCCATTCCCCAACAGAGAAGTCCCCTTTGATCTTTGAGAAAGCAGCATTTTTGTGCTTTTCTCCCTGTTTGTGCTATGTAATTGCAGCACCAGCAGTAGTAGTAGCAGCAGCAGCAGCAGCAGCAGCAGCAGCAGCAGCAGCATATTTGAAATAATTTGGAGTAGCTCACTACTTTGATGGCAGTGCTCAAACTCCTTGTGAGGAAGGGAGGGAGGGAGGGAAGCAGGCGGCGAGGGCAGTTCCGTGTGCCTGCCGTTTAAGATGGATGTCCTTTGAAAGACATTCCACCGCCTGCTTGGGGTTTGGTTTTGGTTGTGGGGTTCCTTGCCGCCACCGCCGCCCACCCCCACCCCCAGTTCTCAAACTAAATACCGAGTTAGAGCAAAAATTAAAACAGCACTTGTATTTTCTTTACAGAGAGAATACATTGTCACAGTGTTTTGTTTTAAGTCTTTTCGCTAGATTCAGAAAAAAAATCATTCATTCATTTGTTCGTTCGTTCGTTCGTTCATTCGCTAACTCATTCGTCTATCCGTTTGTTTGTCTGTCTGTTTTCAGACCAGGATGGCTTGCTCCTACATGCTATGTTGCTGAAGATGGTCTTCTGATTTCTTCTATTTCTTCAAACGCAGGGTCTCTCACATAACGCAGGCAGCCCTTGAACTGTCTTCTGCTTTCCCTTGTTCGGTATTTGTTTTTTCAAAGTTGACTGTATATCTTTGTTCAGTCTGTCTGTCTGTCTATCTGTCTATCTACCTACCTACCTACCTATTTTAAACACAGGATCTTTCACACACACACACACACACACACACACACACACACACACACACAAGCACACAAGAAAAGTAAAATTAGCCAGACTGTGGTGATGTTAATAAGCAGTCTGATCTATGGAAGCTGGAGGCCAGCCTGGCCTACAGAGCTAGTTCCAGGACAGCAATAGCAAGAGCTGTTACACAAAAAAGCACTGTCTATAAAAAACAAAAACAATAACAAAAGTTTAAATTAAATAAGTAGACATAAACACAAATAGAATTCACCTGGGATCAGACGAAAGCAATGGACAGGACAGAAAAAAGCTGGGGACATGATCTGATTGATGAGGGAAGGGGTAATGCCTGGGCTCCAGGCACCTCCATGCCCATGGCACCATTCAGGCCTCCGTTCCTCTTTTTTTTTTGTTTTCTTGTTAAGTAATTGATGTATTCTTATTTTATGTGCATTGGTGTTTTGCCTGTGCGGATGTCTGTGTGAGTGAGGGTCCCCTGGAACTGGAGTTGACAGGCAGTTGTGAGCTGCCATGTGGGGACTGGGGATTGAACCCAGGTCCCCTGGAAGAGCAGTCAGTGCTCTTAACCGCTAGTCCATCTGTCCAGCCGCAACTCAGGCCTCTCGTATATTTTATTTGATTTGAGACTGTGTTTATCAATGTGTAGAATTTACTTACTTGTCTGGAAACTCTTTCTATGCGCAAGGCCAAATCTGAACTCAGAGATCCAGCTCAGCTGCCTCTGCTTCCCTAGTGCTGGGATTAAAGGCGTGCACCTACCTCTCTGTTTCCTGAATGACAGGATTAAAGGTGTGCACCACCACACCGGGCTTCCTTCTATTTCTGTAACTCCAGGAACATTTTTTTTCCTCTGTGTCTGTTTTTAATTTCTCATTTATTCTGTTACATTATTGTACATTCAGTTTAATTTCAAAATTTATGTGTCTGTGTGTGTGTGTGTGTGTGTGTGTGTGTGTGTGTGTGTGTGTGTGTGTGTGTTTGGTGGGGGTTCACAGTTCAAAATTTTTCAGTAGATCTGGTTAGCAAACAGCATGGCTATCGATCTCACCAAAATTGAAGCAGCCATGAGGATGGAAGCCATCTTGGCTGGTGACCTCACCAAAATGGAACGCACTACGTGACATACTTTTCAAGGTCCATTTTGTACTCTCTGTGTTTCCTAGCCTCTGGAAGGGCCACAATTTAAAAACAATTTCCATGTGCAGAATTGTGAGGAGCTCTCCTGACAGAGAAAGTACATTTTACATGAAAAGTACCATGAAAGTTTACTTTTCTGGTGGGGGGTGGGGAGACCAGGGACACGGAAAAGAAATGTGGATTTACAGACAGATTAAAAAAGGGAAAAAAAATCCGGGTGGTGGTGGTGGTGGAGGTGGCGGCACATGCCTGTAATCTCAGCATTAGGTAGGCAGAGGAAGTTGGACCTCTGTGAGTTGGAGGCAAGCATGGTTTACAAAGCGATTTCTAGGACAGCCTCCAAAGCTACAAAGAAACCCTGTCTCGAAAAACCAACAAAAAAAAGAAAGAAAGAAAGAAAAAGAAGGGCACAGAGCACATAGACCATAAGGCAGAGCAACAACTGATTCCCACATTTGTTTCTGCTATGATTTGATCTGGGTCCCATCGAGCAAAGAATACATGGACAAAAACAGAAACCCCAAATCTTAGCCACAGGTGATCACTCAGACCTATGTTCTCAGCAATCTGGAGGCTAAGGCTGAGAGTAGGAGGCCCACCTGGCCTACAGGGGACAGGCATGGCTACACCAAGAAACTCTAGGGTGGAAAAAATTTGAAGAAAGAGAGACAAACTTTCAGTCGGTACCTACACTTCTCTTCTCATCCTACCCCTACTACCCTACAACAACCACCAGAAATGGCTTTGTTCTGTCTGTGTGTGATGGCAACACCACAGTTTTTACACTGCTGATAATAGAAGCCACTGATCTGGACACCCTAAACCAACTCTGTCCCTAACCCAACACCACTAGCTGGTGCATAACATCCCTAGCCCTGTTTTGTCTTCTGTTCCTTTTATTTACTTTTTTTAATGCCCTGTGAAGTGTTCGTTATACTTTTTATTATTTTCACTGGTGTATGTGTGTGGATTCACTCACTTGAATACAGATGCCTAGAGAGGCCAGAGGCAATGAAGAGGGCAGGCATAATCAAGAAGGAATCAAGGAAGGAAGGAAGGAAGGAAGGAAGGAAGGAAGGAAGGAAGGAAGAAAGGAAAGAAAGAAGAGATTGAATGAAGGAAGGAGGGAGGGAGGGAAGGAGGGAGCAGGGAGGGATAAAAAAAGGTAGAATTTTAAAAGATAATTATAATTAACTTGGAATAAAACAAAAAGCAAGGGTCAGCAGGCATGGGGATCTGAGTGGAAGGGGAAGCCCTCAGCTCCATCTTCTCAGTACTGCATGAACTGGGTGTACTATCCCCTTCCTGTGTAATCAGCAGCTAGCTGGAAAAAGAGGGCAATCAGGCCACAATCCCACCACCCATGTTTTGGTTTTTTTTCTTTTTTCCCCAGCAGCTTCAGGCTAATGAAAAGCCCTGCCAATTGCAGGACAGCAAAGACTATACAGAGAAACCGTGTCTCAAAAAAATTAATAATAATAATAATAATAATAATAATAATAATAATAAATAAAAACATTTGTGTTACTTATTTTATGTCCATGAGCACTCTATCTGAATGTACAAGCTGTCGTCAGAAGAGGGCGCCAGATACCACCATGTGATTTCTAGAAATTCCAGAAATTCCATCTCTCCAGGCCTGAGTCGGGTGTCTTTTGTTTAAGAAGAAAAGGAGCCTGGTGCTGTTAACACATGCCTTTAGTGTGCTAAGTAGGCTTCTTTCCTACTACCCCAACTCCCAACACCACCACCAGAACTTGCTCTGTTGTGTAGACCTGCAATGAATCACAGTGTACACACACACTGCTGAGGTCAGAACCCTAGACTATCTCAGGTTCCCTAACCAACATCTGTAGCTTCATCTCATCCCCCAGGCCAGATTCCCTTTGCTTTTATTCATTTGTGTCAGGTTAGTTAATTATTTTAATTTTAATTGTATAGGGAGGTCAGAGGCTTTGGATTCTATGGAGTGGAAAGGAAGGGAAGCAGAGAGGGAAGGAGGAAGGGAGGGAGGGAGGGAGGGAGGGAGGGAGGGAGGAAGGGAGGGAGGGAGGGAGGGAAGGAGGGAAGGAGGGAAGGAGGGAGGAAGGAGGAAAGAAAAGCAAAACTTCATTGCGCAGTGGTGATGTTGGATTTTAACCCTAGCACTTGGGAGGCGGAGGCAGGCTGATACTCTGACTTAGAGGAAAGCTTGATCTCTGTGATTTGAAGGCCAGCATGGTCTACAGAGCTAGCTCCAGGACAGCCAGGATCACACAAACAGACCCGGTCTTGAAAAACCGACCCACAAAACACAAAAAACTAACAAAAGCAAGCAGGGCCGGGGATTTTATGAGGCTCCCAGACTGGGTTTTTTTTCCTCATGTCCAACACAGGGTTCATTTTCAAACGCATAAGGGTTGGGGGCTGCTCCTCCAATTTCCAGCTCTCTAGTGTCAATTATGTTCACGTTTGTTTTAGATTAATTTATTTTCATGTGCCTTGCTGGTTTTGCCTGCATGGATGTATGTGTGTCTGTGTGAGGGGGCCAGGTACCCTGGGACTGGATGATGACCCATACATACATACATAAGGCGGGCTGGCTACCAGATAAAATAAAACCAAATGACAAAGGGACGTCAAATCGAATAAGCTAAAACGACACATGAGAATGGAGTTCCTTCCCTCAGAAAGCTGAAAAGGGCCAGCCGAGGACTACTCTGGAGAGAAGCATGTAGGAAGCAGCCTCTCCCCCCCAACCCATCTGCTTACTTGCAGCACCTCTGCAGTACAGAGGATGGAGCCCAGGGCTTTGGGCACCTAGGCCAGGGCTGCCTCCTCCCCCATGATCCAGGCCCCCAGCACCACCTTCCTCTGTTTGTTTTTTGATTCCTCCAAGTTTTCTATATTTTATATCCAACGAATTAGTTGTCACAGGGGCCTTTCTACATACATAGCCTGGGAAATCACTAAATAGATCCGACCTGCCTCCAATTCACAGAGGTCCCAATTGCCTCTGTCTCCTGCATGATGGGATTCGAGGTGTGCCCCAACCACACCAAGCTTCCTTTTATCTCTGTAACCCTGGGAACGTTTTTCACTACATCTGTTTTTAATTTCTTCTTCTCTTACTTTATTGTACATTGAGCTTAATTTCAAAATTTGTTTATGTGTACCTGCATGTACCTGCGTGTTCACGCACTCCTGACAGCTGTGATTAAAGGTATTCACCTCCATCTCACCAGCAGGCAAGTAATGTATATGTACAAGACAGGGGACAGGGAAGCCACAACAACAGCAACAAACACACACACACACACACACACACACACACACACACACACACAGTGAGACAGACAGTTCCACGAGAGGCAGCATGACACAGATAGACCCTGTCTCTCAAAAAACAGCAATAACCAGAAAAAACAAGTTAAAATTAAATCAATAAACATAAACATAAAAAATTATAATTCACTTGGAATGAAACAAACAACAGACAGCAGTGCTGGGGATCTGATTTATGAGGGAAGGGGTAGGCCCCGGGGTCCACGCAACTCTAAGGTAGTCAGGCCTCTTATATTTACTTATGTATGTATGTATGTATGTATGTATGTATGTATGTATGTATGTATCTATCTATCTATCTATCTATGTATTTATTAATTTTTAAAATTTGCTTTTTCAAGAAAGGTTTTTGAGACAGAGTTCCTGAAACTCACTCTGCTGTAGACCAGGCTGGCCTCAAAGTCACCCAGATCCTACTGCCTGTCCCTCCCGAATGATTAAAGGCTGCACAACTACACGTGGAAGGCAAATTATGTATATTTACAGACAGGGAAAATGAACAACAACAACCCCCCCAAAAAATGAAACAAACAAACAAACAAACAAAACAAAAACCCAAAAAGACAAATGGTCCAGAGACCAGAGAGCCTAAGGAACTGGAAAGAAAGATGGGAGTAACTTAAGGAATTATAATCCCCTAGAAAGGCAGACAAACAGACAGACAGACAGACAGACACACACACACACACATACACACACACACACACACATACGCACACCCTAAAAGTAAAATTAGCCAGTCTTGTAATCCTAGCACTCCAGAGGCAGGGGCAATCTTATCTCTGTGAGCTCTCTGGCTCCTGAAACTGTGATTTAAGGATACACTACCACCACCACCCATCCCAGGGCTCTTTTATATTTTACAATTTTTTTCTATTTCATTTTAATTTTAATTTTATTTTATTTTTATTTTTTTTGCCAGAGCTGGGGACAGAACCTGGGCCTTGTGCTTGCTAGGCGAGCACTCTACCACTGAGCTAAATCCCCAACACCATATATTATACATTTTGGTTTGTTTGTTTGCTTGCTTTTGGGTTTTTTTTTTCTGAGACAAGGTGTCTCTGTAGCTTTGGAGGCTGTTCTGGAGCTCGCTTTGTAGACCAGGCTGACCTCAAACTCACAGAGATCCAACTGCCTTTGCCTCCTGAGTGCTGGGATTAAAGGCATGTTTAATTTCTTAATTCTTATATTATTTTATTGTATGTTTAGTATAGGCTTGGGCCATGGACACACACACACACACACACACACACACACACACACTGTGATTAAACTGTAATTCCTACACACACGGGCCATATCTAGATTAACTCTTCTTAGGAAACAACAACAACACAAAAGAAAAACAAAAAACAAAAAAATGAAACAAACCAAAAATAATAATAATAATAATAATAATAATAATAATAATAATAATAATAATAATAAAGCCAAAAAACCAAAAGAAAAAAAGAAAGCCCCAGAGACCAGAGAGCCTAAGGAGCTGGAAAGAAAGATGGGCATAAATTAAGTAATTATAATCTCGTAACCAGGCACACAGACAGACAGACAGACAGACAGACATTCACACACACACACACACACACACACACACACACACACACACACTGTGATTGAATGATACACCACCACCACCACAATCACTACCACGCATTCTAGGGCTATTTTAAATTTTACATTTCTTTTATATTTTCTTTTAATTTTAATTTTTATTATTTTGCCGTAGCTGGGGACCCAACTGAGGGCCTTGTGCCTGCTAGGCGAGCACTCTACAACTGAGCTAAATCCCCAACCCCATCTATTTCACATTTTTGTCTGTTTGTTTGTTTGTTTTTGTTTTATTCGAGACAGGGTTTCTCTGTAGCTTTGGAGGCTGTCCTGGAGCTCACTCTGCAAACCAGGCTGGCCTCAAACTCACATAGATCCACCTGGCTCTGCCTCTGAGTGCTGGGATTAAAGGCATGTTTACTTTCTTATTTATTATGTTATTTTATTGTACGTTTAGTTTAATCTCAAAAATGTATTTACGTGTCTCTGTGTATGCCTGTGTGTGCACACAAGGTGTGTGGGTGGGGGTTGGTGGAGGACAGGCCACTGCCCTCCGCTTTGTTTGATTCTTTAATTAAAAAATACATTTATAGCCAGGTGAGTGTTGTGCTCACAATTTAATACCAGCACTTTGGAAGCAGATGCAGGTGGATCTGTGTGAGTCTTACGCTAGCCTGGTCTACAAAGCGAGTTCCAGGACAGCCAGGACTGTTACACAGAAAAAAACCTGTGTCAAAAAATCAATCCAGAATTTAAAAATATAAAATAAAACCCCAGGAACATTTTTCTCTCTGTGTGTTTTTAATTTCTTCTCCTGTTAACTTCACTGTACATTTAGTTTACTTTCAAAATGTGTTCATGCATGTACACATATGCTCATGCATGTGCATGTGAGCCTGTAGGCCTGCTTGGGGGGAGGGGGCAGTGAGGGGTGGATCGGTCACAGTTCTAAACTTTTCAGAATGGCCCGTTGACCTCACCAACATGGAAGCATTCAAGAGCATGGCAGCCATCTTACCCGGTGACCTCACCAAGATGGAAGCCACCATGTGACAAATTGTGGAAATTCTGTTTTTTTTTCTTTTTGTTCTCTGTGTTTTCAAAGCCTCTAGAGGCCCAGAACTTAAAAGAAAAAAGAAAGACAGACGGACAGACAGAAAGAAAGAAAGAAAGAAAGAAAGAAAGAAAGAAAGAAAGAAAGAAAGAAAGAAAGAAAGAACGGAAACAGAAGGTCACAACGCCCCTCTGCTTCCTGAATTCTGGGATGAAAGGCATACACCTCCACCTCACCAGCGGGCAAGAAATGTGTATTTACAGACCGGGAAAAACAACAACACACATAAAACAAAAGGAAACAGAAGGTCTAGAGGTCCTAAGTAGCTGAAAAGATGGAGATCAGCCTCACTTCCACCCACCCCTGAGGCCTGGGCTTTTTCTTGATTATTCCAGCAGTATTTAGGCTAACAAAAGGTTCTTGAAAACCGGGGCTAAATATGATTCTCTGCTGATTTTATGTGCCCTCGGTGTCCTGTCTCCTTCTTTCATGATGACAGAACTCAACTTAGGAACTTATACTCCTGTATGCAGATAGATATACATACACAAACAGAGAGAGACACAGACACAGACACAGACACAGACACACACAGACACAGACACACACACAGACACACACACACACACACACATGCCACACATGCACGCAGTGGGAGAGACAGTTCCAGGAGAGGCAGCATGACACAGATAGACCCTGTCTCTCAAAAAACAGCAATAACCAGAAAAAAAAAGTTAAAATTAAATCAATAAACATAAACATAAAAAATATAATTCACTTGGAATGAAACAAACAACAGACAGCAGTGCTGGGGATCTGATTTATGAGGGAAGGGGTAGGCCCCGGGGTCCAGGCAACTCTAAGGTAGTCAGGCCTCTTTTATTTACTTATGCATGTATGTATGTACGTATGTATGTATGTATGTATGTATGTATGTATGTATGTATGTATGTATGTATCTATCTATCTATCTATCTATCTATCTACCTATCTATCTATCTATCTATCTATCTATCTTTCTCTCTATGTATTTATTAATTTTTAAAATTTGCTTTTTCTAGACAGGGTTTTTGAGACAGAGTTCCTGAAACTAACTCTGCTGTAGAGCAGGCTGGCCTCAAACTCACCCAGATCCTCTAGCCTGTCCCTCCTGAATGATTAAAGGCTGCACCACTACACGTGGCAGGCAAATTATGTATATTTACAGACAGGGAAAATGAACAACAACAACCCCCCCAAAAAAGGAAACAAACAAACAAACCAAAAACCCAAAAATACAAATGGTCCAAAGACCAGAGAGCCTAAGGAACTGGAAAGAAAGATGGGAGTAACTTAAGAAATTATAATCCCCTAGAAAGGCAGACAGACAGACAGACAGACACAGACACACACACACACACACACACACACACACACACACACACACACACAGGCTGCTTTCCCAGAGGTGTTTCTTGAGTTCAATTCCCAGCGACCACAGTGTCCCACAACCTACTACAATTTTTTTTAAAAATGCATAATGAGTGCATCATTCAATACACAGGAGACTCAACACCCTTCTATGTAAAGCGCCCCCACCCCCATTCCCCAACAGAGAAGTCCCCTTTGATCTTTGAGAAAGCAGCATTTTTGTGCTTGTCTCCCTGTTTGTGCTATGTAATTGCAGCACCAGCAGTAGCAGCAGCAGCAGCGGCAGCAGCGGCAGCAGCAGCATATTTAAAATAATTTGGAGTAGCTCACTACTTTGAGGGCAGTGCTCCAACAGAAGCCCTGGGCCATGCAGTGGGATAATTTGTCAGGAGCACAGATAGGCCCTGTCTTTAAAAAAAAAAAAAAGAGTTAAAATATGATGTAAACCCAAAAAAGTTGTTCTGTCCCCCTCCAAAAAAACCTGAAAATGACTGAATTCAAATCAGCCATGAAGGTTTTCCCCAACTCTAACAAGAAAGTAATGCTTAACTGGAAGGCAACAGATATGCATATGTAAGCAGGCAAGTGGAGCTGTGTGTGGCCTCTCCCTTGATTCTTTCTTCCCTAAAGCTTCTGGCACAAGGTCAAAAGCTTACCTTGAACTTTTCTAGCCTGTCAAGGCTGTGCTGAGTCGAGGCAGGGCGTTGGTGGCATACCTTTAGGCCAGCCTGGTCTACACCAAAATTACATGGAGAAAACCCATCTCGAAAAACAAAATGAAACAAACTCTGTGTATCACAGTCCTGCCAGATGCCCCCAGAGGATAGATGAGGACATCAGGGCCCATGGTGCTGGAGATCCAACCAACCCCTCATTTATCTCGGCATGAGGAATGAATGGGAGAAAACAGAAATCTGGAGAGAGAGAGAGAGAGAGAGAGAGAGAGAGAGAGAGAGAGAGAGAGAGAGAATCCCTCAAGAAAATGAAAACACACACAACCCCTGGCACACAATGAAATCAGTCCTATGAGTACACTTATAGCTCTAACTTCCCACTTTAAAAACAAAAAACTAACTAAGATTTAGGTGCCCAATTTCATATATGTTTTTCAAGGTAGGTTTTCTCATCAGATGATGGTGGGTGGTGGTGCACGCCTTTAATCCTACCACTCTGTAACAAACAAACAAACTAACAAACTAAAAATTCCTGACTCTTGTTCTGTTTCTCTCTCTGTCTCTGTCTCTCACACTCTCAAAATATACTAAATAAAGATGATTTGTTTCATTTTAGTTTCATGACATTTTTTTTTATTCCAACTCATAACCACTGGAGAAGGAAATGTTGTTTTACTCTGCAACAGAATCTCACTACTGAGTATATGAACCACACACACCACAGACCTCAGGTGGATTTGACTGGGTTGGTGGAGAGAACCTGGAAGGAGTTGTGGGAAATCAAAGCATGATCAGAAGATGTTATAGGAAATTTAAAAAAAGAAGAAGAAGAAGGAAGGAAGGAAGGAAGGAAGGAAGGAAGGAAGGAAGGAAGGAAGGCACACAGTATGGGAATAAACTCTGTTTTCGAAGGGAAATTGAACAGATTTTCCTTACTAGAAAGACACTCTGCTTCTGGAGCGAGAAGCATGCTCCTGCTTTCCAGAGTTTCCAATACAGCAGGAAAGCAGAGCATGCTCAGAACCAAAGAACTGTGTTTCCTACACATACGGACCCTACCTAGTTCAACTCTGCTTACAACTGCTATAAACCACAGCTCCTCTTTCAGCCAATGCTCTGCTATTGCTTGTTAGAAATGTTAGTATCTTCATGTGATCCCAAGAGTGACTGACTGGGTTTACCAGAAATGAACTGTTACTTGTAGGAAGACTGACAGCAAAGGATTTAACTCTGTTTCTGAAGGGAAATTCAAAATAGAGTTCCCATCCATGAAACACACTCTGCTTTGGAGCAAGAAGCATGTTCCTGCTTTCAGTCTTTCCAATAATGCACAAACAGTGAACTTGCTCAGAACAAAAGAACTGTGATTCCTACACCCACGGGCCATATCTAGATTAACTCTGCTTAGGAAACAACAACACAAAAGAAAAAAAAAAACCAAAAAAAAAAAGAAACAAACCAAAAATATAATAATAATAAAGCCAAAAAACCAATAAATAAATAAATAAATAAATAAATAAATAAATAAATAAATAAATAAATAAATACCCCAGAGACCAGGCAGCCAAAGCAGCTGGAAAGAAAGATGGGCATAACTTAAGAAATTATAATCCCGTAGACAGCCAGACAGCCAGACACACACACACAGACACACACACACACACACACACACCCCAAAAGTAAAATTAGCCAGTCTGTGGTGATGTATGCTTGTAACCCTAGCACTCCAGAGGCAGGGGCAATCTTATCTCTGTGAGCTCTCTGGCTCCCGAAACTGTGATTTAAGGATACACTACCACCACCACTGATCCCGGGGCTCTTTTATATTTTACAAATTTTTTTCTATTTCATTTTAATTTTAATTTAATTTTATTTTTATTTTTTTGCCAGAGCTGGGGATGGAACCCAGGGCTAGGCAAGCACTGTACCACTGAGCTAAATCCCCAACACCATATATTTTACATTTTGGTTTGTTTGTTTGTTTGCTTTTGTGTTTTTTTTTTTCTGAGACAGGGTGTCTCTTTAGCTTTGGAGGCTGTTCTGGAGCTCACTTTGTAGACCAGGCTGGCCTCAAACTCACAGAGATCCACCTGGCTCTGCCTACCGAGTGCTGGGATTAAAGGCATGTTTACTTTCTTATTTATTATGTTATTTTATTGTACGTTTAGTTTAATCTCAAAAATGTATTTATGTGTCTCCGTGTATGCCTGTGTGTGCACAGAAGGTGTGTGGGGTGGGGTTTGGTGGATGAGAGGCCACTGCCCTCCTATTTGTTTGATTCTTTAATTAAAAAAAAAAGATTTATAGCCAGGTGAGTATTGTGCTCATCTTTAATCCCAGCACTTTGGAAGCAGATGCAGGTGTATCTGTGTGAGTCTGATGCTAGCCTGGTCTACAAAGCGAGTTCCAAGACAGCCAGGACTGAGAACTGTTTCTTGTAGAAAGACTGACGGCACGGTATGTAACTCCATTTTTGAAGGGACATTCGAACCAGAGTTCCCATCCATGAAACACACTGTGCTTTGGAGTAAGAAGCATGCTCCTGATTTCAGTGTTTCCAATTGAGCAGAAACGGTGAGCGAGCTTGCTCCGAACAAAAGAACTGTGCTTCCTACACACACGGGCCATACCTAGATTAACTCTGCTTAGAAAACTGGTATGAACAGCAGCTCCGCTTACATCAAATGCACTGCAATGGCTGGTTAGAAACGGGTGAGCTCTGCGCACTGTGTATCTCCGTGTGAGCTCCAGAGTGACTGGGTTTTCGAGAATTGAACTTTTGCTTGTATGTCATCTGTGCACTGCTTAATCCCACATACATGCAGGGAGGGGAAGAAAGAAAAAAGAAAGAGAGAGAGAGAGAGAGAGAGAGAGAGAGAGAGAGAGAGAGAGAGAAGGAAAGGAACGAAGGAACAAATGAAGGAAAGAAGGAACCAAACCCCTCCAAAGAACTAAAAAAATATAAACAAACAAACAAACCTTGTGTGTGTGAGTGTTCCTTTTCTTCATGCATATGTAACCCACTCCCAGCTAGCTAGTGTACAGTTCTGTCCCAGGTGAGGAATATTCAAAATATATAGTGTTGGGGAACGTTCAGCCTAGTATTGGACCAGTGGTTGTCCAAAGGGTCCCCAGAGGAAGGAAACACTCATGGGGACAGTCTCACTCCTGGACAGCAGTCAGTAAGTGAGTGAGTGAATGAGTGCAGAACACATTGCTGGGACCTCTCTTGCATTAGTGATAATCCTCTTGGCAGTTTTAATGCTGCCCTTTTGTCCATCGTGCATGGGACAGATATGATCATTTCTGGGGTAGGGGAGACGATGGGGACGGACATTATTAGGCAGCTAGCCGATGCGTGTCAGGTGTCTTGTCTGGAGATGCAAGCTCGATAATTGGCTAAGCTCACAAAATGATCATCGTTTTGTTTGTGAAAAACTTGGTTTGTGAATATGCTCGCTTTTGAAATGTATCAATAGGTACACTCATAGGAAAGTAACTCATCTGGTGATCAGGCACTTCATTTCTTCGAGACGCCACAGCAGTCCCTTCCCCGGGCTGCTTGCCGTGGCTGCACCGTGGCAACATATCGAGGTTAGAAAAAGGAAGGTGGCTCCAGCTAATACAGTTATGGGATTTTAAGGTGATTCATTCCTTCCTTCCTTCCTTCCTTCCTTCGTTCGTTCGTTCGTTCCTTCCTTCCTTCCTTCCTTCCTTCCTTCCTTTCTTTTTCTTTTTCTGGTTTTCTTCGAGATAGGGTTTCTCTGTAGCTTTGGAGCCTGTCCTGAACTAACTATCTCTGTAGACCAGGCTGGCCTTCCTTGAACTCAAAAAGATCTACCTGCCTCTGCCTCCCGAGTGATGGGATTCCAGGCGTGTGTGCGCCACCTCCGCCCGGCAAAGCGCTTCATTCATTTCTGCTGCATGGCAAAGCGTTACCAGGAGATGAAAAACCAAACCAGTGTCCACTCTCGGAGAGACTGTCTCCACACCCCACAGCCACCCCGGCCCCAGCCCCGGCTCCACCCTCCACCTCCCAGGTCAATCAGACAGATCCCAGGAAATCTGTGGGTGCGAGGACTGACTCTAACCAACCAGTGTCTGGTCTGGAAAGAGGAGGGTCAACAAAGAGGAACCAAATTCCTCCAAGCTTCCAAAAGAAATCATCTGAGAAGGAAGTTCACTGTCTGTTATTCAGGAATGTTGCTCTTCCTGATAACACTCTTTCTGAAAGTGTAAAGGACAGTGAGTGAGTTCTAAAACACGCCCACTGGGGCTGGAGAGATGGCTCAGAGGTTAAGAGCACTTGCTTGCTCTTCCAAAGGTCCTGCCTGAGTTCAATTCCCAGCAACCACATGGTGGCTCACAACCACCTGCAATGAGATTTTGTGCCCTATTCTGGCCTCCTGGAATATGTACAGAAATACTGTCTACATAATCAATGAATAAATCTATCCAAACAAACACCAAAAAAACAAGCCCACTAACGTGGGGATTTGAGGGACCAATGAAATGAAAAGTCAACAAACAACCGAGTCCGGGTGAAAACGTATTCATTTTATTCCATTCCATTCCATTCCATTCCATTCCATTCCATTTATTTATTTATTTATTTATTTATTTAAAGGATGCCGTGGAAAAGGGCAAGGGGAAATGGTTGTAGGGGAGGAAATGTCTTCCTAAATTTCTTCTTTTGTATGGGAAATTCGTGACTTGCTTGGGGAAGGAGAGCAGTTGCAGTCAGGCCAGACCAGCTGTTGTGTAGTTAGTCTCAGAGGCAGTCGGATCCAGTCTGGATACAGAACAGAAGAAAGTAAATGGAATGAGTTGTTTTATTCGAACACTTCAAAATCTTAGGGACAGCCAGTGCCTTCCTCACCACAATGCTCCGATCTCAAAACCCAACACCCCAGTCTGTCATGAGTGTGCGACCACCCAGCCAGCCAGCCAGCCAGCCAGCCAGCACTGAACGATAGACAGATAGATAGATCAAAGTAGAAGGTCAGAAGGTGCTTTGCAGCTGGGTGTGTTGACAATCACCTTACTCCCAGAACCAGTGAGTGACATAAGATAAAATAAAAATCGGACAGACAGACAGACAGACAGCTGAGGAATGTATGACTGACGGACTGACTGCCTGATACAAATCACAGCTCCTCTTACATAAGTGCTCTTTAGTTAATGGTGAGAATCGCGATTCGTTTGTGAACTATGTAAAATCATTTGATCCCAAAAATCACGTTGTTTACCAGAAAGGAACTCTTGCTTGTAGGAAGACACAGAGCCTGGGGTTTAACTCCGTTTCTGAAGGGAAATTCAGACCAGTGTTCTCATCCAAGTAACACACTCTGTTTTACTGCAAGAAGCAAGCTCTTCTTTCCAGCATCTCCAATACAGCAAGAACCATGAGCATGCCCAGAAAAAAAGAACTGTGTTTCCTACTCATACAGACCATATGTAGTTCAACTCTGCTAATGAAAGTGATACAAACCACAGCTCTCTTACATAAGTGCTCTTTAGTTAATAGTGAGAATCGCGATTCGTTTGTGAACTATATAAAATCATTTGATCCAAAAATTCACGTTGTTTACCAGAAAAGAACTCTTCCTTGTAGGAAGACACAGAGCCTGGGATTTAACTCCAATTCGGGAGTGAAATTTAGACCAGTGTTCTAATCCATGAAACACACTCTGTTTTCACTCAAGAAGCAAGCTCTTCTTTCCAGCGTCTCCAATACAGACAGTTAGAACAATATTCATGCCCTGAAAAAAAGAACTCTGTTTCCTACTCATACGGACCATATTTAGTTCAACTCTGGTTATGAAACTGATACAAACCACAGCTCCTCTTACATAAATGCTCTTTAGTTAATAGTGAGAATCTCAATGGGTTCTTAAACTGTGTAAAATCATTTGATCCCAAAATTCATGTTGTTTACCAGAAAGGAACTCTTCCTTGTAGTACGACACAGAGCCTGGGGTTTAACTCCGTTTCTGAAGGGAAATTCAGACCAGTGTTCTCATCTAAGAAACAAACTCTGTTTTAACGCAAGAAGCATCCTCTTCTTTCCAGCATCTCTAATACAGCAAGAACCAAGAGCATGCCCAGGAAAAAAGAACTGTGTTTCCTACTCATACAGACCAAATGTAGTTCAACTCTGCTAATGAAACTGATACAAACCACAGCTCGTCTTACATAAGTACTCTTTAGTTAATAGTGAGAATCGCGATGGGTTTGTGAACTGTGTAAAATCATTTGATCCCAAAATTCATGTTGTTTACCAGAAAGGAACTCTTGCCTGTAGGAAGACACAGAGCCTGGGGTTTAACTCCGTTTCTGAAGGGAAATTCAGGCCAGTGTTCTCATCCATGAAACACACTCTGTTTTAACGCCAGCAGCATGCACTTCTTTCCAGCGTCTCCAATAGAGACCATAATAACCATGTACATGCCTTGAAAAAAAGAACTGTGTTTCCTACTCATATGGACCATATGTAGTTCAACTCTGCTTGTGAAACTGATATAACCACAGCTCCTCTTACATAAATTCTCTTTAGTTAATAGTAGGATAACGTTGGGTTCCCCAAATGTGTAAAATCATTTGAGCCCAAAATTCACTGGGTTTACCAGAAAAGAACTCTTGCTTGTAGGAAAACACAGATCAAGGGGTTTAACACGGTTTCTGAAGGGAAATTCAGAACAGTGTTCTCATCCATGAAACACACTCTGTTTTAAAGCAAGAAGCATCCTCTTCTTTCCAGCATATCCAATACAGCAAGAACCATGAGCATGCCCTGAAAAAAAAGAACTCTGTTTCCTACTCATACGGACCATATGTAGTTCAACTCTGGTTATGAAACTGATACAAACCACAGCTCCTCTTACATAAATGCTGTTTAGTTAATAGTGAGAATCGCAATGGGTTCTTCAACTGTGTAAAATCATTTGATCCCAAAATTCACGTTGTTTACCAGAAAGGAAATCTTCCTTGTAGGAAGACACAGAGCCTGGGGTTAAACTCCGTTTCTGAAGGGAAATTCAGACCAGTGTTCTCATCCAAGAAACAAACTCTGTTTTATGCAAAAAGCAAGACCTTCTTTCCAGCTTCTCCAATACAGCAACAACCATGAGCATGCCCAGAAAAAACGAACCATGTTTACTACTCATAAAGACCATATGTAGTTCAACTCTGCTTATGAAACTGATACAACCCACAGCTCCTCTTACATAAAGGCTCTTTAGTTAATAGTGAGAATCGCATTGGGTTCGTGAAGTATGTAAAACCATTTTATCCCAAAATTCACTGGGTTTACCAGAAAAGCACTCTTGCTTTTAGGAAAACATAGATCCTGAGTTTTCACTCCATTTCTGAAGGGAAATTCAGACCAGTGTTCTCATCCATGAAACACACTCTGTTTTCACGCAAGATGCATCCTCTTTTTTCCAGCATTTCAAATGCAGCAAGAACCATGAGCATGCCCAGAAAAAACGAACTGTGTTTCCTACTCATACAGATCATATGTAGTTCAACTCTGCTTATGAAACTGATACAAACCACAGCTCCTCTTACATAAGTGCTCTTTAGTTAATAGTGAGAATCGCAATGGGTTTGTGCACTGTGTAAAATCATTTGATCCCAAAATTCATGTTGTTTACCAGCAAGGAGCTCGTGCTTGTAGGAAGACACAGAGCCTGGTGTTTAATTCCGTTTCTGAAGGGAAATTCAGACCATTGTTCTCATCCATGAAACACACTCTGTTTTCACGCAAGAAGCATCCTCTTTTTTCCAGCATTTCTAATGGAGCAAGAACAATGAGCATGCCCAGGAAAAACGAACTGTGTTTCCTACTCATACAGATCATAATGTAGTTCAACTCTGCTTATGAAACTGATACAAACCACAGCTCCTCTTACATAAGTGCTCTTTAGTTAATAGTGAGAATC
Source organism: Onychomys arenicola (assembly GCA_949786405.1). Lineage (NCBI taxonomy): Eukaryota > Metazoa > Chordata > Mammalia > Rodentia > Cricetidae > Onychomys > Onychomys arenicola. The sequence continues at coordinate 673,643 of CATKUM010000003.1, forward strand.
GCGATGGGATTGTGAACTGTGTAAAATCATTTGATCCCAAAATTCATGTTGTTTACCAGAAAGGAGTTCATGCTTGTAGGAAGACACAGAGGCTGGGGTTTAATTCCGTTTCTGAAGGGAAATTCAGACCAGTGTTCTCATCCATGAAACACACTCTGTTTTCACGCCAGAAGCAAGCTCTTCTCTCCAAAGTCGCCAATACAGCAGGTACCATGAGCATGCCCAGAAAAAAAGAACTGTGTTTCCTACTCATATGACCATATGTAGTTCAACTCTGCTTATGAAACTGATACAAACCACAGCTACTCTTACATAAATGCACTTTAGTTAATAGTGAGAATCGAGATGGGTTTGAGAACTGTGTAAAATCATTTGATCCCAATATTCACGTTGTTTACCAGAAATGAACTCTTGCGTTTAGGAAGACACAGATCCTGGGGTTTAACTCAGTTTCTGAAGGGAAATTCAGACCAGGGTTCTCATCCAAGAAACATACTCTATTTTAATGCAAGAAGCAAGCTCTTTTTTCCAGCGTCTCCAATACAGACAGAAAGAGCCATATTCATGCCCTGAAAAAAAGAACTGTGTTTCCTACTCATACAGACCAAATGTAGTTCAACTCTGCTAATGAAACTGATACAAACCACAGCTCGTCTTACATAAGTACTCTTTAGTTAATAGTGAGAATCGCGATGGGTTTGTGAACTGTGTAAAATCATTTGATCCCAAAATTCATGTTGTTTACCAGAAAGGAACTCTTGCCTGTAGGAAGACACAGAGCCTGGGGTTTAACTCCGTTTCTGAAGGGAAATTCAGGCCAGTGTTCTCATCCATGAAACACACTCTGTTTTAACGCCAGCAGCATGCACTTCTTTCCAGCGTCTCCAATAGAGACCATAATAACCATGTACATGCCTTGAAAAAAAGAACTGTGTTTCCTACTCATATGGACCATATGTAGTTCAACTCTGCTTGTGAAACTGATATAACCACAGCTCCTCTTACATAAATTCTCTTTAGTTAATAGTAGGATAACGTTGGGTTCCCCAAATGTGTAAAATCATTTGAGCCCAAAATTCACTGGGTTTACCAGAAAAGAACTCTTGCTTGTAGGAAAACACAGATCAAGGGGTTTAACACGGTTTCTGAAGGGAAATTCAGAACAGTGTTCTCATCCATGAAACACACTCTGTTTTAAAGCAAGAAGCATCCTCTTCTTTCCAGCATATCCAATACAGCAAGAACCATGAGCATGCCCTGAAAAAAAAGAACTCTGTTTCCTACTCATACGGACCATATGTAGTTCAACTCTGGTTATGAAACTGATACAAACCACAGCTCCTCTTACATAAATGCTGTTTAGTTAATAGTGAGAATCGCAATGGGTTCTTCAACTGTGTAAAATCATTTGATCCCAAAATTCACGTTGTTTACCAGAAAGGAAATCTTCCTTGTAGGAAGACACAGAGCCTGGGGTTAAACTCCGTTTCTGAAGGGAAATTCAGACCAGTGTTCTCATCCAAGAAACAAACTCTGTTTTATGCAAAAAGCAAGACCTTCTTTCCAGCTTCTCCAATACAGCAACAACCATGAGCATGCCCAGAAAAAACGAACCATGTTTACTACATATAAAGACCATATGTAGTTCAACTCTGCTTATGAAACTGATACAACCCACAGCTCCTCTTACATAAAGGCTCTTTAGTTAATAGTGAGAATCGCATTGGGTTCGTGAAGTATGTAAAACCATTTTATCCCAAAATTCACTGGGTTTACCAGAAAAGCACTCTTGCTTTTAGGAAAACATAGATCCTGAGTTTTCACTCCATTTCTGAAGGGAAATTCAGACCAGTGTTCTCATCCATGAAACACACTCTGTTTTCACGCAAGATGCATCCTCTTTTTTCCAGCATTTCAAATGCAGCAAGAACCATGAGCATGCCCAGAAAAAACGAACTGTGTTTCCTACTCATACAGATCATATGTAGTTCAACTCTGCTTATGAAACTGATACAAACCACAGCTCCTCTTACATAAGTGCTCTTTAGTTAATAGTGAGAATCGCAATGGGTTTGTGCACTGTGTAAAATCATTTGATCCCAAAATTCATGTTGTTTACCAGCAAGGAGCTCGTGCTTGTAGGAAGACACAGAGCCTGGTGTTTAATTCCGTTTCTGAAGGGAAATTCAGACCATTGTTCTCATCCATGAAACACACTCTGTTTTCACGCAAGAAGCATCCTCTTTTTTCCAGCATTTCTAATGGAGCAAGAACCATGAGCATGCCCAGGAAAAACGAACTGTGTTTCCTACTCATACAGATCATAATGTAGTTCAACTCTGCTTATGAAACTGATACAAACCACAGCTCCTCTTACATAAGTGCTCTTTAATTAATAGTGAGAATCGCGATGGGATTGTGAACTGTGTAAAATCATTTGATCCCAAAATTCATGTTGTTTACCAGAAAGGAGTTCATGCTTGTAGGAAGACACAGAGGCTGGGGTTTAATTCCGTTTCTGAAGGGAAATTCAGACCATTGTTCTCATCCATGAAACACACTCTGTTTTCACGCCAGAAGCAAGCTCTTCTCTCCAAAGTCGCCAATACAGCAGGTACCATGAGCATGCCCAGAAAAAAAGAACTGTGTTTCCTACTCATATGACCATATGTAGTTCAACTCTGCTTATGAAACTGATACAAACCACAGCTACTCTTACATAAATGCACTTTAGTTAATAGTGAGAATCGAGATGGGTTTGAGAACTGTGTAAAATCATTTGATCCCAATATTCACGTTGTTTACCAGAAATGAACTCTTGCGTTTAGGAAGACACAGATCCTGGGGTTTAACTCAGTTTCTGAAGGGAAATTCAGACCAGGGTTCTCATCCAAGAAAAATACTCTATTTTAATGCAAGAAGCAAGCTCTTTTTTCCAGCGTCTCCAATACAGACAGAAAGAGCCATATTCATGCCCTGAAAAAAAGAACTGTGTTTCCTACTCATACAGACCAAATGTAGTTCAACTCTGCTAATGAAACTGATACAAACCACAGCTCGTCTTACATAAGTACTCTTTAGTTAATAGTGCGAATCGCGATGGGTTTGTGAACTGTGTAAAATCATTTGATCCCAAAATTCATGTTGTTTACCAGAAAGGAACTCTTGCCTGTAGGAAGACACAGAGCCTGGGGTTTAACTCCGTTTCTGAAGGGAAATTCAGGCCAGTGTTCTCATCCATGAAACACACTCTGTTTTCACGCAAGAAGCATCCTCTTTTTTCCAGCATTTCTAATGGAGCAAGAACCATGAGCATGCCCAGGAAAAACGAACTGTGTTTCCTACTCATACAGATCATAATGTAGTTCAACTCTGCTTATGAAACTGATACAAACCACAGCTCCTCTTACATAAGTGCTCTTTAGTTAATAGTGAGAATCGCGATGGGATTGTGAACTGTGTAAAATCATTTGATCCCAAAATTCATGTTGTTTACCAGAAAGGAGTTCATGCTTGTAGGAAGACACAGAGGCTGGGGTTTAATTCCGTTTCTGAAGGGAAATTCAGACCAGTGTTCTCATCCATGAAACACACTCTGTTTTCACGCCAGAAGCAAGCTCTTCTCTCCAAAGTCGCCAATACAGCAGGTACCATGAGCATGCCCAGAAAAAAAGAACTGTGTTTCCTACTCATATGACCATATGTAGTTCAACTCTGCTTATGAAACTGATACAAACCACAGCTACTCTTACATAAATGCACTTTAGTTAATAGTGAGAATCGAGATGGGTTTGAGAACTGTGTAAAATCATTTGATCCCAATATTCACGTTGTTTACCAGAAATGAACTCTTGCGTTTAGGAAGACACAGATCCTGGGGTTTAACTCAGTTTCTGAAGGGAAATTCAGACCAGGGTTCTCATCCAAGAAACATACTCTATTTTAATGCAAGAAGCAAGCTCTTTTTTCCAGCGTCTCCAATACAGACAGAAAGAGCCATATTCATGCCCTGAAAAAAAGAACTGTGTTTCCTACTCATACAGACCAAATGTAGTTCAACTCTGCTAATGAAACTGATACAAACCACAGCTCGTCTTACATAAGTACTCTTTAGTTAATAGTGAGAATCGCGATGGGTTTGTGAACTGTGTAAAATCATTTGATCCCAAAATTCATGTTGTTTACCAGAAAGGAACTCTTGCCTGTAGGAAGACACAGAGCCTGGGGTTTAACTCCGTTTCTGAAGGGAAATTCAGGCCAGTGTTCTCATCCATGAAACACACTCTGTTTTAACGCCAGCAGCATGCACTTCTTTCCAGCGTCTCCAATAGAGACCATAATAACCATGTACATGCCTTGAAAAAAAGAACTGTGTTTCCTACTCATATGGACCATATGTAGTTCAACTCTGCTTGTGAAACTGATATAACCACAGCTCCTCTTACATAAATTCTCTTTAGTTAATAGTAGGATAACGTTGGGTTCCCCAAATGTGTAAAATCATTTGAGCCCAAAATTCACTGGGTTTACCAGAAAAGAACTCTTGCTTGTAGGAAAACACAGATCAAGGGGTTTAACACGGTTTCTGAAGGGAAATTCAGAACAGTGTTCTCATCCATGAAACACACTCTGTTTTAAAGCAAGAAGCATCCTCTTCTTTCCAGCATATCCAATACAGCAAGAACCATGAGCATGCCCTGAAAAAAAAGAACTCTGTTTCCTACTCATACGGACCATATGTAGTTCAACTCTGGTTATGAAACTGATACAAACCACAGCTCCTCTTACATAAATGCTGTTTAGTTAATAGTGAGAATCGCAATGGGTTCTTCAACTGTGTAAAATCATTTGATCCCAAAATTCACGTTGTTTACCAGAAAGGAAATCTTCCTTGTAGGAAGACACAGAGCCTGGGGTTAAACTCCGTTTCTGAAGGGAAATTCAGACCAGTGTTCTCATCCAAGAAACAAACTCTGTTTTATGCAAAAAGCAAGACCTTCTTTCCAGCTTCTCCAATACAGCAACAACCATGAGCATGCCCAGAAAAAACGAACCATGTTTACTACATATAAAGACCATATGTAGTTCAACTCTGCTTATGAAACTGATACAACCCACAGCTCCTCTTACATAAAGGCTCTTTAGTTAATAGTGAGAATCGCATTGGGTTCGTGAAGTATGTAAAACCATTTTATCCCAAAATTCACTGGGTTTACCAGAAAAGCACTCTTGCTTTTAGGAAAACATAGATCCTGAGTTTTCACTCCATTTCTGAAGGGAAATTCAGACCAGTGTTCTCATCCATGAAACACACTCTGTTTTCACGCAAGATGCATCCTCTTTTTTCCAGCATTTCAAATGCAGCAAGAACCATGAGCATGCCCAGAAAAAACGAACTGTGTTTCCTACTCATACAGATCATATGTAGTTCAACTCTGCTTATGAAACTGATACAAACCACAGCTCCTCTTACATAAGTGCTCTTTAGTTAATAGTGAGAATCGCAATGGGTTTGTGCACTGTGTAAAATCATTTGATCCCAAAATTCATGTTGTTTACCAGCAAGGAGCTCGTGCTTGTAGGAAGACACAGAGCCTGGTGTTTAATTCCGTTTCTGAAGGGAAATTCAGACCATTGTTCTCATCCATGAAACACACTCTGTTTTCACGCAAGAAGCATCCTCTTTTTTCCAGCATTTCTAATGGAGCAAGAACCATGAGCATGCCCAGGAAAAACGAACTGTGTTTCCTACTCATACAGATCATAATGTAGTTCAACTCTGCTTATGAAACTGATACAAACCACAGCTCCTCTTACATAAGTGCTCTTTAATTAATAGTGAGAATCGCGATGGGATTGTGAACTGTGTAAAATCATTTGATCCCAAAATTCATGTTGTTTACCAGAAAGGAGTTCATGCTTGTAGGAAGACACAGAGGCTGGGGTTTAATTCCGTTTCTGAAGGGAAATTCAGACCATTGTTCTCATCCATGAAACACACTCTGTTTTCACGCCAGAAGCAAGCTCTTCTCTCCAAAGTCGCCAATACAGCAGGTACCATGAGCATGCCCAGAAAAAAAGAACTGTGTTTCCTACTCATATGACCATATGTAGTTCAACTCTGCTTATGAAACTGATACAAACCACAGCTACTCTTACATAAATGCACTTTAGTTAATAGTGAGAATCGAGATGGGTTTGAGAACTGTGTAAAATCATTTGATCCCAATATTCACGTTGTTTACCAGAAATGAACTCTTGCGTTTAGGAAGACACAGATCCTGGGGTTTAACTCAGTTTCTGAAGGGAAATTCAGACCAGGGTTCTCATCCAAGAAAAATACTCTATTTTAATGCAAGAAGCAAGCTCTTTTTTCCAGCGTCTCCAATACAGACAGAAAGAGCCATATTCATGCCCTGAAAAAAAGAACTGTGTTTCCTACTCATACAGACCAAATGTAGTTCAACTCTGCTAATGAAACTGATACAAACCACAGCTCGTCTTACATAAGTACTCTTTAGTTAATAGTGCGAATCGCGATGGGTTTGTGAACTGTGTAAAATCATTTGATCCCAAAATTCATGTTGTTTACCAGAAAGGAACTCTTGCCTGTAGGAAGACACAGAGCCTGGGGTTTAACTCCGTTTCTGAAGGGAAATTCAGGCCAGTGTTCTCATCCATGAAACACACTCTGTTTTCACGCCAGAAGCAAGCTCTTCTCTCCAAAGTCGCCAATACAGCAGGTACCATGAGCATGCCCAGAAAAAAAGAACTGTGTTTCCTACTCATATGACCATATGTAGTTCAACTCTGCTTATGAAACTGATACAAACCACAGCTACTCTTACATAAATGCACTTTAGTTAATAGTGAGAATCGAGATGGGTTTGAGAACTGTGTAAAATCATTTGATCCCAATATTCACGTTGTTTACCAGAAATGAACTCTTGCGTTTAGGAAGACACAGATCCTGGGGTTTAACTCAGTTTCTGAAGGGAAATTCAGACCAGGGTTCTCATCCAAGAAACATACTCTATTTTAATGCAAGAAGCAAGCTCTTTTTTCCAGCGTCTCCAATACAGACAGAAAGAGCCATATTCATGCCCTGAAAAAAAGAACTGTGTTTCCTACTCATACAGACCAAATGTAGTTCAACTCTGCTAATGAAACTGATACAAACCACAGCTCGTCTTACATAAGTACTCTTTAGTTAATAGTGAGAATCGCGATGGGTTTGTGAACTGTGTAAAATCATTTGATCCCAAAATTCATGTTGTTTACCAGAAAGGAACTCTTGCCTGTAGGAAGACACAGAGCCTGGGGTTTAACTCCGTTTCTGAAGGGAAATTCAGGCCAGTGTTCTCATCCATGAAACACACTCTGTTTTAACGCCAGCAGCATGCACTTCTTTCCAGCGTCTCCAATAGAGACCATAATAACCATGTACATGCCTTGAAAAAAAGAACTGTGTTTCCTACTCATATGGACCATATGTAGTTCAACTCTGCTTGTGAAACTGATATAACCACAGCTCCTCTTACATAAATTCTCTTTAGTTAATAGTAGGATAACGTTGGGTTCCCCAAATGTGTAAAATCATTTGAGCCCAAAATTCACTGGGTTTACCAGAAAAGAACTCTTGCTTGTAGGAAAACACAGATCAAGGGGTTTAACACGGTTTCTGAAGGGAAATTCAGAACAGTGTTCTCATCCATGAAACACACTCTGTTTTAAAGCAAGAAGCATCCTCTTCTTTCCAGCATATCCAATACAGCAAGAACCATGAGCATGCCCTGAAAAAAAAGAACTCTGTTTCCTACTCATACGGACCATATGTAGTTCAACTCTGGTTATGAAACTGATACAAACCACAGCTCCTCTTACATAAATGCTGTTTAGTTAATAGTGAGAATCGCAATGGGTTCTTCAACTGTGTAAAATCATTTGATCCCAAAATTCACGTTGTTTACCAGAAAGGAAATCTTCCTTGTAGGAAGACACAGAGCCTGGGGTTAAACTCCGTTTCTGAAGGGAAATTCAGACCAGTGTTCTCATCCAAGAAACAAACTCTGTTTTATGCAAAAAGCAAGACCTTCTTTCCAGCTTCTCCAATACAGCAACAACCATGAGCATGCCCAGAAAAAACGAACCATGTTTACTACATATAAAGACCATATGTAGTTCAACTCTGCTTATGAAACTGATACAACCCACAGCTCCTCTTACATAAAGGCTCTTTAGTTAATAGTGAGAATCGCATTGGGTTCGTGAAGTATGTAAAACCATTTTATCACAAAATTCACTGGGTTTACCAGAAAAGCACTCTTGCTTTTAGGAAAACATAGATCCTGAGTTTTCACTCCATTTCTGAAGGGAAATTCAGACCAGTGTTCTCATCCATGAAACACACTCTGTTTTCACGCAAGATGCATCCTCTTTTTTCCAGCAATTCAAATGCAGCAAGAACCATGAGCATGCCCAGAAAAAACGAACTGTGTTTCCTACTCATACAGATCATATGTAGTTCAACTCTGCTTATGAAACTGATACAAACCACAGCTCCTCTTACATAAGTGCTCTTTAGTTAATAGTGAGAATCGCAATGGGTTTGTGCACTGTGTAAAATCATTTGATCCCAAAATTCATGTTGTTTACCAGCAAGGAGCTCGTGCTTGTAGGAAGACACAGAGCCTGGTGTTTAATTCCGTTTCTGAAGGGAAATTCAGACCATTGTTCTCATCCATGAAACACACTCTGTTTTCACGCAAGAAGCATCCTCTTTTTTCCAGCATTTCTAATGGAGCAAGAACCATGAGCATGCCCAGGAAAAACGAACTGTGTTTCCTACTCATACAGATCATAATGTAGTTCAACTCTGCTTATGAAACTGATACAAACCACAGCTCCTCTTACATAAGTGCTCTTTAATTAATAGTGATAATCGCGATGGGATTGTGAACTGTGTAAAATCATTTGATCCCAAAATTCATGTTGTTTACCAGAAAGGAGTTCATGCTTGTAGGAAGACACAGAGGCTGGGGTTTAATTCCGTTTCTGAATGGAAATTCAGACCATTGTTCTCATCCATGAAACACACTCTGTTTTCACGCCAGAAGCAAGCTCTTCTCTCCAAAGTCGCCAATACAGCAGGTACCATGAGCATGCCCAGAAAAAAAGAACTGTGTTTCCTACTCATATGACCATATGTAGTTCAACTCTGCTTATGAAACTGATACAAACCACAGCTACTCTTACATAAATGCACTTTAGTTAATAGTGAGAATCGAGATGGGTTTGAGAACTGTGTAAAATCATTTGATCCCAATATTCACGTTGTTTACCAGAAATGAACTCTTGCGTTTAGGAAGACACAGATCCTGGGGTTTAACTCAGTTTCTGAAGGGAAATTCAGACCAGGGTTCTCATCCAAGAAAAATACTCTATTTTAATGCAAGAAGCAAGCTCTTTTTTCCAGCGTCTCCAATACAGACAGAAAGAGCCATATTCATGCCCTGAAAAAAAGAACTGTGTTTCCTACTCATACAGACCAAATGTAGTTCAACTCTGCTAATGAAACTGATACAAACCACAGCTCGTCTTACATAAGTACTCTTTAGTTAATAGTGAGAATCGCGATGGGTTTGTGAACTGTGTAAAATCATTTGATCCCAAAATTCATGTTGTTTACCAGAAAGGAACTCTTGCCTGTAGGAAGACACAGAGCCTGGGGTTTAACTCCGTTTCTGAAGGGAAATTCAGGCCAGTGTTCTCATCCATGAAACACACTCTGTTTTAACGCCAGCAGCATGCACTTCTTTCCAGCGTCTCCAATAGAGACCATAATAACCATGTACATGCCTTGAAAAAAAGAACTGTGTTTCCTACTCATATGGACCATATGTAGTTCAACTCTGCTTGTAAAACTGATATAACCACAGCTCCTCTTACATAAATTCTCTTTAGTTAATAGTAGGATAACGTTGGGTTCCCCAAATGTGTAAAATCTTTTGAGCCCAAAATTCACTGGGTTTTCCAGAAAAGAACTCTTGCTTGTAGGAAAACACAGATCAAGGGGTTTAACACGGTTTCTGAAGGGAAATTCAGAACAGTGTTCTCATCCATGAAACACACTCTGTTTTAAAGCAAGAAGCATCCTCTTCTTTCCAGCATATCCAATACAGCAAGAACCATGAGCATGCCTTGAAAAAAGAACTCTGTTTCCTATTCATACGGACCATATGTAGTTCAACTCTGGTTATGAAACTGATACAAACCACAGCTCCTCTTACATAAATGCTGTTTAGTTAATAGTGAGAATCGCAATGGGTTCTTCAACTGTGTAAAATCATTTGATCCCAAAATTCACGTTGTTTACCAGAAAGGAAATCTTCCTTGTAGGAAGACACAGAGCCTGGGTTTAAACTCCGTTTCTGAAGGGAAATTCAGACCAGTGTTCTCATCCAAGAAACAAACTCTGTTTTATGCAAAAAGCAAGACCTTCTTTCCAGCATCTCCAATACAGCAACAACCATGAGCATGCTCAGAAAAAACGAACCGTGTTTACTACTCATAAAGACCATATGTAGTTCAACTCTGCTTATGAAACTGATACAACCCACAGCTCCTCTTACATAAAGGCTCTTTAGTTAATAGTGAGAATCCCATTGGGTTCGTGAAGTACGTAAAATCATTTTATCCCAAAATTCACTGGGTTTACCAGAAAAGCACTCTTGATTTTAGGAAATCATAGATCCTGAGTTTTCACTCCATTTCTGAAGGGAAATTCAGACCAGTGTTCTCATCCATGAAACACACTCTGTTTTCACGCAAGATGCATCCTCTTTTTTCCAGCATTTCTAATGCAGCAAGAAGCATGAGCATGCCCAGAAAAAACGAACTGTGTTTCCTACTCATACAGATCATATGTAGTTCAACTCTGCTTATGAAACTGATACAAACCACAGCTCCTCTTACATAAGTGCTCTTTAGTTAATAGTGAGAATCGCAATGGGTTTGTGCACTGTGTAAAATCATTTGATCCCAAAATTCATGTTGTTTACCAGAAAGGAGCTCGTGCTTGTAGGAAGACACAGAGCCTGGTGTTTAATTCTGTTTCTGAAGGGAAATTCAGACCAGTGTTCTCATCCATGAAACACACTCTGTTTTCACGCCAGAAGCACGCTCTTCTCTCCAAAGTCGCCAATACAGCAGGTACCATGAGCAAGCCCAGAAAAAAAGAACTGTGTTTCCTACTCATATGACCATATGTAGTTCAACTCTGCTTATGAAACTGATACAAACCACAGCTACTCTTACATAAATGCACTTTAGTTAATAGTGAGAATCGAGATGGGTTTGAGAACTGTGTAAAATCATTTGATCCCAATATTCACGTTGTTTACCAGAAATGAACTCTTGCGTTTAGGAAGACACAGATCCTGGGGTTTAACTCAGTTTCTGAAGGGAAATTCAGACCAGGGTTCTCATCCAAGATACATACTCTATTTTAATGCAAGAAGCAAGCTCTTTTTTCCAGCGTCTCCAATACAGACAGAAAGAGCCATATTCATGCCCAGGAAAAACGAACTGTGTTTCCTACTCATACAGATCATAATGTAGTTCAACTCTGCTTATGAAACTGATACAAACCACAGCTCCTCTTACATAAGTGCTCTTTAATTAATAGTGAGAATCGCGATGGGATTGTGAACTGTGTAAAATCATTTGATCCCAAAATTCATGTTGTTTACCAGAAAGGAGTTCATGCTTGTAGGAAGACACAGAGGCTGGGGTTTAATTCCGTTTCTGAAGGGAAATTCAGACCATTGTTCTCATCCATGAAACACACTCTGTTTTCACGCCAGAAGCAAGCTCTTCTCTCCAAAGTCGCCAATACAGCAGGTACCATGAGCATGCCCAGAAAAAAAGAACTGTGTTTCCTACTCATATGACCATATGTAGTTCAACTCTGCTTATGAAACTGATACAAACCACAGCTACTCTTACATAAATGCACTTTAGTTAATAGTGAGAATCGAGATGGGTTTGAGAACTGTGTAAAATCATTTGATCCCAATATTCACGTTGTTTACCAGAAATGAACTCTTGCGTTTAGGAAGACACAGATCCTGGGGTTTAACTCAGTTTCTGAAGGGAAATTCAGACCAGGGTTCTCATCCAAGAAAAATACTCTATTTTAATGCAAGAAGCAAGCTCTTTTTTCCAGCGTCTCCAATACAGACAGAAAGAGCCATATTCATGCCCTGAAAAAAAGAACTGTGTTTCCTACTCATACAGACCAAATGTAGTTCAACTCTGCTAATGAAACTGATACAAACCACAGCTCGTCTTACATAAGTACTCTTTAGTTAATAGTGAGAATCGCGATGGGTTTGTGAACTGTGTAAAATCATTTGATCCCAAAATTCATGTTGTTTACCAGAAAGGAACTCTTGCCTGTAGGAAGACACAGAGCCTGGGGTTTAACTCCGTTTCTGAAGGGAAATTCAGGCCAGTGTTCTCATCCATGAAACACACTCTGTTTTAACGCCAGCAGCATGCACTTCTTTCCAGCGTCTCCAATAGAGACCATAATAACCATGTACATGCCTTGAAAAAAAGAACTGTGTTTCCTACTCATATGGACCATATGTAGTTCAACTCTGCTTGTGAAACTGATATAACCACAGCTCCTCTTACATAAATTCTCTTTAGTTAATAGTAGGATAACGTTGGGTTCCCCAAATGTGTAAAATCTTTTGAGCCCAAAATTCACTGGGTTTTCCAGAAAAGAACTCTTGCTTGTAGGAAAACACAGATCAAGGGGTTTAACACGGTTTCTGAAGGGAAATTCAGAACAGTGTTCTCATCCATGAAACACACTCTGTTTTAAAGCAAGAAGCATCCTCTTCTTTCCAGCATATCCAATACAGCAAGAACCATGAGCATGCCTTGAAAAAAGAACTCTGTTTCCTATTCATACGGACCATATGTAGTTCAACTCTGGTTATGAAACTGATACAAACCACAGCTCCTCTTACATAAATGCTGTTTAGTTAATAGTGAGAATCGCAATGGGTTCTTCAACTGTGTAAAATCATTTGATCCCAAAATTCACGTTGTTTACCAGAAAGGAAATCTTCCTTGTAGGAAGACACAGAGCCTGGGTTTAAACTCCGTTTCTGAAGGGAAATTCAGACCAGTGTTCTCATCCAAGAAACAAACTCTGTTTTATGCAAAAAGCAAGACCTTCTTTCCAGCATCTCCAATACAGCAACAACCATGAGCATGCTCAGAAAAAACGAACCGTGTTTACTACTCATAAAGACCATATGTAGTTCAACTCTGCTTATGAAACTGATACAACCCACAGCTCCTCTTACATAAAGGCTCTTTAGTTAATAGTGAGAATCCCATTGGGTTCGTGAAGTACGTAAAATCATTTTATCCCAAAATTCACTGGGTTTACCAGAAAAGCACTCTTGATTTTAGGAAATCATAGATCCTGAGTTTTCACTCCATTTCTGAAGGGAAATTCAGACCAGTGTTCTCATCCATGAAACACACTCTGTTTTCACGCAAGATGCATCCTCTTTTTTCCAGCATTTCTAATGCAGCAAGAAGCATGAGCATGCCCAGAAAAAACGAACTGTGTTTCCTACTCATACAGATCATATGTAGTTCAACTCTGCTTATGAAACTGATACAAACCACAGCTCCTCTTACATAAGTGCTCTTTAGTTAATAGTGAGAATCGCAATGGGTTTGTGCACTGTGTAAAATCATTTGATCCCAAAATTCATGTTGTTTACCAGAAAGGAGCTCGTGCTTGTAGGAAGACACAGAGCCTGGTGTTTAATTCTGTTTCTGAAGGGAAATTCAGACCAGTGTTCTCATCCATGAAACACACTCTGTTTTCACGCCAGAAGCACGCTCTTCTCTCCAAAGTCGCCAATACAGCAGGTACCATGAGCAAGCCCAGAAAAAAAGAACTGTGTTTCCTACTCATATGACCATATGTAGTTCAACTCTGCTTATGAAACTGATACAAACCACAGCTACTCTTACATAAATGCACTTTAGTTAATAGTGAGAATCGAGATGGGTTTGAGAACTGTGTAAAATCATTTGATCCCAATATTCACGTTGTTTACCAGAAATGAACTCTTGCGTTTAGGAAGACACAGATCCTGGGGTTTAACTCAGTTTCTGAAGGGAAATTCAGACCAGGGTTCTCATCCAAGATACATACTCTATTTTAATGCAAGAAGCAAGCTCTTTTTTCCAGCGTCTCCAATACAGACAGTAAGAACCATATTCATGCCCTGAAAAAAAGAACTGTGTTTCCTACTCTTACGGACCATATGTAGTTCAACTCTGGTTATGAAACTGATACAAACCACAGCTCCTCTTACATAAGTGCTCTTTATTTAATAGTGAGAATCTCGTTGTGTTCGTAATCTGTGTAAAATCATTTGAGCCCAAAATTCACTGGGATTACCGGAAATGAACTCTTGCTTGTAGGAAGACACAGATCCTGGGGTTTAACTCCGTTTCTGAAGGTAAATTCAGACCAGTGTTCTCATCAATTAAAAACACTCTGTTTTAACACAAGAAGCATCCTCTTCTTTCCAGCATCTCCAATACAGCAACAACCATGAGCATGCCCAGAAAAAGACCTGTGTTTCCTACTCATACAGACCATATGTAGTTCAAGTCTGCTTATGAAAGTGATACAAAGCACAGCTCCTCTTACATAAGTGCTCTTTAGTTAATAGTGAAAATCGTGTTTTGTTGGTGTACTGTGGAATATCTTTTGATACCAAAATTCACGTTGTTTACCAGAAATGAACTCTTGCTTGTAGGAAGACACAGATCCTGGGGTTTAGCTCCGTTCCTGAAGGGAAATTCAGACCAGTGGTCTCATCCATGAATCACACTCTGTTTTCACGCTAGAAGCTATCTCTTCTTTCCAGCGTCTTCAATACAGACAGGAATATCCATATTCATGCCCAGAAAAAAAGAACTGTGTTTCCTACTCATAGAGACCATATGTAGTTCAAGTCTGTTTATGAAACGGATACAACCCACAGCTCCTCTTACATAAAGGCTCTTTAGTTAATAGTGATAATCGCGTTGGGTTCTTGATCAATGTAAAATCATTTGAGCCCAAAATTCACTGGATTTACCAGAAAAAAACTCTTGATTTAAGGAAGACACAGATCCTGGGGTTTAACTCCAATCCTGAAGGGAAATGCAGACCAGTGTTCTCATCCATGAAACACTCTGTTTTCACGCAACAAGCAATCAATTCTATCCATCGTCTCCAATACAGAGAGTAATTACCATATTCATGCCCAGAAAAAAGAACTGTGTTTCCTACTCATACTGACCATATGTAGTTCAACTCTGCTTATGAAACTGATACAAACCACAGCTCCTCTTACATAAATGCTCTTTAGTTAACAGTTAGAATCACGATGGGTTTATTAACTGTGTAAAATCATTTGATCCCAAAATTCAGGTTGTTTACCAGAAAGGAACTCTTGCTTGTAGGAAGACACAGAACCTGGGGTTTAACTCCGATTCAGAAGGGAAATTTAGACCATTGTGCTAATCCATGAAAAATACTCTGTTTTAACGCAAGAAGCAAGCTCTTCTTTCCAGGGTCTCCATACAGACAGTAAGAACAATATTCATGCCCAGAAAAAAAGAACTGTGTTTCCTACTCATACTGACCATATGTAGTTCAACTCTGCTTATGAAACTGATACAAACCTCAGCTCCTCTTACATAAATGCCCTTTAGTTAATATTGAGAATTGCGATGGGTTTGTGAACTGTGTAAAATCATTTGATCCCAAAATTCACATTGTTTACCAGAAATGAACTCTTGCTTGTAGGAAGACACAGATCCTGGGGTTTAACTCCGTTTCTGAAGGTAAATTCAGACCAGTGTTCTCATCCATTAAAAACACTCTGTTTTAACGCAAGAAGCATCCTCTTCTTTCTAGCATCTCCAATACAGCAACAACCATGAGCATGCCCAGAAAAAGACCTGTGTTTCCTACTCATACAGACCATATGTAGTTCAAGTCTGCTTATAAAAGTGATACAAAGCACAGCTCCTCTTACATAAGTGCTCTTTAGTTAATAGTGAAAATCGTGTTTTGTTGGTGTACTGTGGAATATCTTTTGATACCAAAATTCACGTTGTTTACCAGCAATGAACTCTTGGTTGTAGGAAGACACAGATCCTATGTTTTCACTCCATTTCTGAAGGGAAATTCAGACCAGTGTTCTCATCCATGAAACACACTAGTTTTCACGCAAGAAGCATCCTCTTTTTTCCAGCATCTCCAAAACAGCAAGAACCATGAGAAGGCCCAGAAAAAAAGAACATTGTTTCCTACTCATACAGACCATATGTAGTTCAACTCTCCTTATGAAACTGATATAAACCACAGCGCCTCTTACATAAATATTCTTTAGTTAATAGTGATAATCGCGTTGGGTTCGTGAACTGCTAAAAATCACTTGATCCCAAAATTCACTGTGTTTACCAGATATGCACACTTGCTTGTAGGAAGACACAGATCCTGGGATTTAACTCCTTTTCTGAAGGGAAATTCAGACCAGTGTTCTCATCCATGAAACTCATGCTGTTTTAACACAAGAGGCATCCTCTTCTTTCCAGAGTCTCCAATACAGCAAGAACCATGGGAATGCCAAGAAAAAAAGAACTGTGTTACCTACTCACAGGTCATATGCAGTTCAAGTCTGCTTAGGAAACTGATACAAACCACAGCTCCACTTACATAAATGCTCTTTAGTTAATAGTGAGAATTGTGATGGGTTCTTGAACTCTGAAAAGTCATTTGAGCCCAAAATTCACTTGGTTTACTAGAAATGAATTCTTGCTTGTAGGACACACAGATCCTGGTGTTTAACTCCATTTCTGAAGGAAAATTCAGACCGGTATTCTCACCCAAGAAACACACTCTGTTTTAACGCAAGAAGCAATCTCTTCTTTCCAGCGTCTCCAATACAGACTGTAAGAACAATATTCATGCCCTGAAAAAAAGAACTGTGTTTCCAACTCATACGGACCATATGTAGTTCAACTCTGCTTATGAAACTGATACAACCCACAGCTCCTCTTACACAAAGGCTCTTTAGTTAATAGTGAGAATCGCGGTGGGTTCGTGAACTGTGTAAAATCATTTGAGCCCAAAATTCACTGGGTTTACAAGAAATGAACTCTTCCTTGTAGGAAGACACAGGTCCTGGGGTTTACCTCCGTTTCTGAAGGGAAATACAGACCAGTGTTCTCATCCATGAAACACACTCTCTTTTCACTCAAGAAGCAAGCTCTTCTTTCCAGGGTCTCCAATTCAGCAAGAAACATGAGGATGCCCAGAAAAAAGGAACTGTGTTTCCTACTCATACACACCATATGTAGTTCAACTCTGCTTATGTAACTGATACAAACCACAGCTCCTCTTACATAAATGCACTTCAGTTAATAGTGAGAATGGCGATGGGTTTGTGAACTGTGTAAAATCATTTGATCCCAAAAATCAAGTTGTTTAACAGAAATGAACTCTTGCTTGTTGGAAGACTCAGATCCTGGGGTTTAACTCCGTTTCTGAACGGAAATTAAGACCAGTGTTCTCATCCATGAAACATACTCTGTTTTCACGTAAGAAGCAAGCTCTTCTTTCAAGCATCTCCAAAACAGCAAGAACCATTAGCATGCCCAGAAAAAAAGAACCGTGTTTCCCTCTCATACACACCATATGTAGTTCAACTTTTCTTATGAAACTGATATGAACAACAGCTCCTCCTACATAAATGCTCTTTAGTTAATAGTTAGAATCGCGTTGTGTTCGTGAACTGTGTAAAATCATTTGAGCCAAAATTCACGTTTTTTATCAGAAATGAACTCTTGCGTGTAGGAAAACACATCTTTGGGTTTAATTCCGTTTCTGAAGGGAAATTCAGACCAGTGTTCTCGTCCATGGAACACACTCTGTTTTCACGCAAGAAGCAAGCTCTTCTTTCCATCATCTCCAAAACAGCTAGAAACATTAGCATGCCCAGAAAAAAAGAACTGTGTTCCTTTCTCATACACTCCATGTGTAGTTCAACTCTGCTTATGAAACTTATACAAACCACTCCTCCTCTTAGATAAATATTCTTTAATAATTAGTGAGAATCGTGATGGGTTTGTGAACTGTGTAAAATTATTTGATCCCAAAATTCATTGGTTTTCCAGAAATGAACTCTTGCTTGTATGAAGACAGAGATCCTGGGGTTTAACTCTGTTTCTGAAGGGAAATTCAGACCAGTGTTCTCATCCTTAAAACACACTCTGATTTCACTCAAGAAACAAGCTGTTCTTTTCAGCATCTCCAATACACACAGTAAGAACAATATTCATGCCCTGAACAAAGAACTGTGTTTTCTACTCATAAGGACCATATGTAGTTCAACTCTGCTTTTGAAACTGATACAAACCACAGCTCCTCTTACATAAATGCTCTTTAGTTAATAGTGAGAATCACGTTTGGTTCCAGAACTGTGTAAACATATTTGAGCCGAAAATTCACTTTGTTTACCAGAAATGAACTCTTGCTTGTAGGAAGACACAGATCTTGGGGTTTAACTCCGTTTCTGAAAGGAAATTCAGACCAGTGTTCTCATCCATGAAACACACTAGTTTGCACGCAAGAAGCCTCCTCTTCTTTCCAACATCTCCAATACAGCAAGAACCATGAGCATGCCCAGAAAAAACGAACTGTGTTTCCTGCTCATACAGACCATATGTAGTTCAACTGTGCTCATGAATCTGATACAAACCACAGCTCCTCTTACATAAATGCTCTTTAGTTAATAGTGAGAATCACAATTGGTGCTTGAACTAGGTAAAATCATTTGAGCCCAAATTTCAATGGGCTTACCAGAATTGAAGTCTTGCTTGTAGGAAGACACAGAACCTGGGGTTTAATTCTGATTCTGATGGGAAATTCAGACCAGTGCTCTCATCCATGAAACACACTAGTTTTCACGCAAGAAGCAAGCTCTTCCTTCAAGTGTCTCCAATACAGCAAGAACCATGAGAATACCCAGAAAAAAAGAACAATGTTTCCTACTCATACAGACCATATGTAGTTCAACTCTCCTTAGAAACTGATATAAACCACAGCGCCTCTTACATAAATATTCTTTAGTTAATATTGATAATCGCGTTGGGTTCGTGAACTGCTATTAAACACTTGATCCCAAAATTCACTGGTTTACCAGTTATGCACACTTGCATGTACAAGACACAGATCCTGGGATTTAACTACTTTTCTGAAGGGAAATTTAGTCCAGTGTTCTCATCCATGAAACTCATGCTGTTTTAACACAAGAGGCATCCTCTTCTTTCCAGAGTCTCCAATACAGCAAGAACCATGGGAATGCCAAGAAAAAAAGAACTGTGTTACCTACTCACAGGTCATATGCAGTTCAAGTCTGCTTAGGAAACTGAAACAAACCACAGCTCCTCTTACATAAATGCCCTTTAGTTAATAGTGAGAATCGTGATGGGTTTTTGAACTGTGTAAAATCATTTGAGCCCAAAATTCACTTGGTTTACTAGAAATGAACTCTTGCTTGTAGGAAGACACAGATCCTGGTGTTTAACTCCGTTTCTGAAGGGAAATTCAGACTAGAGTTCTCATACCTGTAATACACTCTGTTTTAAAGCAAGAAGCATCCTCTTATTTCCAGCCTCTCCAATACAGCAAGAACCATGAGCATGCCCAGAAAACACGAATTGTGTTTCCTGCTCATACAGACAATATGTAGTTCAACTGTGCTTATGAAACTGATACAACCCACAGCTCCTCTTACATAAAGGCTCTTTAGTTAATAGTGATAATCACGTTGGGTTCTTGATCAATGTAAAATCATTTGAGCCCAAAATTCACTGGATTTACCAGAAAAAAACTCTTGATTTAAGGAAGACACAGATCCTGGGGTTTAAATCCAATTCAGAAGGGAAATTCAGACCAGTGTTATCATCCATGAAACACACTATTTTCACACAACAAGCAATCACTTCTATCCATCGTCTCCAATACAGAGAGTAATTATCATATTCATGCCCAGAAAAAAGGAACTGTGTTTCCTACTCATACTGACCATATGTAGTTCAACTCTGCTTATGAAACTGATACAAAACACAGCTCCTCTTACATAAATGCTCTTTAGTTAATGGTTAGAATCACGATGGGTTTGTTAACTGTGTAAAATCATTTGATCCCAAAATTCAGGTTGTTTACCAGAAAGGAACTCTTGCTTGTAGGAAGACACAGAACCTGGGGTTTAACTCCAATTAGAAAGGGAAATTTAGACCAGTGTGCTAATCCATGAAACACACTCTGTTTTAATGCAAGAAGCAAGCTCTTCTTTCCAGCGTCTCCAATACAGACATTAAGAACAATATTCATGCCCTGAAAAATGAACTGTGTTTCCTACTCATAGGGACGATATGTATTTCAACTCTGCTTTTGAAACTGATACAAACCACAGCTCCTCTTACATAAATACCCTTTAGTTAATAGTGAGAATCGCGTTGGGTTCCAGAACTGGGTAAACACATTTGAGCCCAAAATTCACTTTGTTTACCAGAAATGAACTCTTGCTTGAAGGAAGACACAGATCTTGGTGTTTAACTCCGTTTCTCAAGGGAAATTCAGACCAGTGTTCTCATCCATGTAACACACTAGTTTTCACGCAAGAAGCATCCTCTTCTTTCCAGCATCTCCAATACAGCAAGAACCATGAGAATGCCCAGAAAAAAAGAAGAGTGTTTCCTACTCATACAGACCATATGTAGTTCAACTCTCCTTATGAAACTGATATAAACCACAGCGCCTCTTACATAAATATTCTTTAGTTAATAGTGATAATCGGGTTGGGTTCGTGAACTGCTATAAATCACTTGATCCCAAAATTCACTTGGTTTACTAGAAATGAACTCTTGCTTGTAGGAAGACACAGATCCTGGTGTTTAACTCCGTTTCTGAAGGGAAATTCAGACTAGAGTTCTCATACCTGTAATACACTCTGTTTTAAAGCAAGAAGCATCCTCTTATTTCCAGCCTCTCCAATACAGCAAGAACCATGAGCATGCCCAGAAAACACGAATTGTGTTTCCTGCTCATACAGACAATATGTAGTTCAACTGTGCTTATGAAACTGATACAACCCACAGCTCCTCTTACATAAAGGCTCTTTAGTTAATAGTGATAATCACGTTGGGTTCTTGATCAATGTAAAATCATTTGAGCCCAAAATTCACTGGATTTACCAGAAAAAAACTCTTGATTTAAGGAAGACACAGATCCTGGGGTTTAAATCCAATTCAGAAGGGAAATTCAGACCAGTGTTATCATCCATGAAACACACTATTTTCACACAACAAGCAATCACTTCTATCCATCGTCTCCAATACAGAGAGTAATTATCATATTCATGCCCAGAAAAAAGGAACTGTGTTTCCTACTCATACTGACCATATGTAGTTCAACTCTGCTTATGAAACTGATACAAAACACAGCTCCTCTTACATAAATGCTCTTTAGTTAATGGTTAGAATCACGATGGGTTTGTTAACTGTGTAAAATCATTTGATCCCAAAATTCAGGTTGTTTACCAGAAAGGAACTCTTGCTTGTAGGAAGACACAGAACATGGGGTTTAACTCCAATTAGAAAGGGAAATTTAGACCAGTGTGCTAATCCATGAAACACACTCTGTTTTAATGCAAGAAGCAAGCTCTTCTTTCCAGCGTCTCCAATACAGACATTAAGAACAATATTCATGCCCTGAAAAATGAACTGTGTTTCCTACTCATAGGGACGATATGTATTTCAACTCTGCTTTTGAAACTGATACAAACCACAGCTCCTCTTACATAAATACTCTTTAGTTAATAGTGAGAATCGCGTTGGGTTCCAGAACTGGGTAAACACATTTGAGCCCAAAATTCACTTTGTTTACCAGAAATGAACTCTTGCTTGAAGGAAGACACAGATCTTGGTGTTTAACTCCGTTTCTCAAGGGAAATTCAGACCAGTGTTCTCATCCATGTAACACACTAGTTTTCACGCAAGAAGCATCCTCTTCTTTCCAGCATCTCCAATACAGCAAGAACCATGAGAATGCCCAGAAAAAAAGAAGAGTGTTTCCTACTCATACAGACCATATGTAGTTCAACTCTCCTTATGAAACTGATATAAACCACAGCGCCTCTTACATAAATATTCTTTAGTTAATAGTGATAATCGGGTTGGGTTCGTGAACTGCTATAAATCACTTGATCCCAAAATTCACTTGGTTTACTAGAAATGAACTCTTGCTTGTAGGAAGACACAGATCCTGGTGTTTAACTCCGTTTCTGAAGGGAAATTCAGACTAGAGTTCTCATACCTGTAATACACTCTGTTTTAAAGCAAGAAGCATCCTCTTATTTCCAGCCTCTCCAATACAGCAAGAACCATGAGCATGCCCAGAAAACACGAATTGTGTTTCCTGCTCATACAGACAATATGTAGTTCAACTGTGCTTATGAAACTGATACAACCCACAGCTCCTCTTACATAAAGGCTCTTTAGTTAATAGTGATAATCACGTTGGGTTCTTGATCAATGTAAAATCATTTGAGCCCAAAATTCACTGGATTTACCAGAAAAAAACTCTTGATTTAAGGAAGACACAGATCCTGGGGTTTAAATCCAATTCAGAAGGGAAATTCAGACCAGTGTTATCATCCATGAAACACACTATTTTCACACAACAAGCAATCACTTCTATCCATCGTCTCCAATACAGAGAGTAATTATCATATTCATGCCCAGAAAAAAGGAACTGTGTTTCCTACTCATACTGACCATATGTAGTTCAACTCTGCTTATGAAACTGATACAAAACACAGCTCCTCTTACATAAATGCTCTTTAGTTAATGGTTAGAATCACGATGGGTTTGTTAACTGTGTAAAATCATTTGATCCCAAAATTCAGGTTGTTTACCAGAAAGGAACTCTTGCTTGTAGGAAGACACAGAACATGGGGTTTAACTCCAATTAGAAAGGGAAATTTAGACCAGTGTGCTAATCCATGAAACACACTCTGTTTTAATGCAAGAAGCAAGCTCTTCTTTCCAGCGTCTCCAATACAGACATTAAGAACAATATTCATGCCCTGAAAAATGAACTGTGTTTCCTACTCATAGGGACGATATGTATTTCAACTCTGCTTTTGAAACTGATACAAACCACAGCTCCTCTTACATAAATACTCTTTAGTTAATAGTGAGAATCGCGTTGGGTTCCAGAACTGGGTAAACACATTTGAGCCCAAAATTCACTTTGTTTACCAGAAATGAACTCTTGCTTGAAGGAAGACACAGATCTTGGTGTTTAACTCCGTTTCTCAAGGGAAATTCAGACCAGTGTTCTCATCCATGTAACACACTAGTTTTCACGCAAGAAGCATCCTCTTCTTTCCAGCATCTCCAATACAGCAAGAACCATGAGAATGCCCAGAAAAAAAGAAGAGTGTTTCCTACTCATACAGACCATATGTAGTTCAACTCTCCTTATGAAACTGATATAAACCACAGCGCCTCTTACATAAATATTCTTTAGTTAATAGTGATAATCGGGTTGGGTTCGTGAACTGCTATAAATCACTTGATCCCAAAATTCCCTGGGTTTACCAGTTATGCACACTTGCTTGTAGGAAGACACAGATCCTGGTGTTTAACTCCGTTTCTGAAGGGAAATTCAGACTAGAGTTCTTATACCTGTAATACACTCTGTTTTAAAGCAAGAAGCATCCTCTTATTTCCAGCCTCTCCAATACAGCAAGGACCATGAGCATGCCCAGAAAAAACGAACTGTGTTTCCTGCTCATACAGACAATATGTAGTTCAACTGTGCTTATGAAACTGATACAACCCACAGCTCCTCTTACTTAAAGGCTCTTTAGTTAATAGTGATAATCGCGTTGGGTTCTTGATCAATATAAAATCATTTGAGCCCAAAATTCACTGGATTTACCAGAAAAAAACTCTTGATTTAAGGAAGACACAGATCCTGGGGTTTAACTCCAATTCTGAAGGGAAACGCAGACCAGTGTTCTCATCCATGAAACACTCTGTTTTCACGCAACAAGCAATCACTTCTATCCATCGTCTCCAATACAGAGAGTAATTACCATATTCATGCCCAGAGAAAAAGAACTGTGTTTCCTACTCATACTGACCATATGTAGTTCAACTCTGCTTATGAAACTGATACAAACCACAACTCCTCTTACATAAATGCTCTTTAGTTAACAGTTAGAATCGCTATGGGTTTGTTAACTGTGTAAAATCATTTGATCCCAAAATTCAGGTTGTTTACCAGAAATGAACTCTTGCTTGTAGGAAGACACCGATCCTGAGGTTTAACTCCATTTCTGAAGGAAAATTCAGAACGGTATTCTCATCCAAGAAACACACTCTGTTTTAACGCAAGAAGCAAGCTCTTCTTTCCAGTGTCTTCAATACAGACAGAAAGAACCATATTCATGCCCTGAAAAAAAGAACTGTTTCCTACTCATGCGGACCATATGTAGTTCAACTCTGGTTATGAAACTGATAGAAACCTCAGCTCCTCTTACATAAATGCACTTTAGTTAATATTGAGAATTGCGATAGGTTTGTGAACTGTGTAAAATCATTTCATCCCAAAATTCACGTTGTTTACCAGAAATGAACTCTTGCTTGTAGGAAGACACAGATCCTGGGGTTTAGCTCCTTTCCTGAAGGGAAATTCAGACCAGTGGTCTCATCCATGAATCACACTCTGTTTTCACGCTAGAAGCTATCTCTTCTTTCCAGTGTCTCCAATACAGACAGGAATATCCATACTCATGGCCAGAAAAAAAGAACTGTGTTTACTACTCATACAGACGATATGTAGTTCAAGACTGCTTATGAAACTGATACAACCCACAGCTCTTCTTTCATAAAGGCTCTTTAGTTAATAGTGATAATCGCGTTGGGTTCTTGATCAATGTAAAATCATTTGAGCCCAAAATTCAGGTTGTTTACCAGAAAAAAACTCTTGTTTTAAGGAAGACACAGATCCTGGGGTTTAACTCCAATTCTGAAGGGAAATGCAGAACAGTGTTGTCATCCATGAAACACACTATTTTCACACAACAAGCAATCACTTCTATCCATCGTCTCCAATACAGACAGTAAGAACAATATTCATGCCCTGAAAAATGAACTGTGTTTCCTACTCATAGGGACGATATGTAGTTCAACTCTGCTTTTGAAACTGATACAAACCACAGCTCCTCTTACATAAATGCTCTTTAGTTAATAGTGAGAATCGCGTTGGGTTCCAGAACTGGGTAAACACTTTTGAGCCCCAAATTCACTTTGTTTACCAGAAATGAACTCTTGCTTGTAGGAAGACACCGATCTTGGGGTTTAACTCCGTTTCTGAAGGGAAATTCAGACCAGTGTTCTCATCCATGAAACACACTAGTTTTCATGCAAGAAGCATCCTCTTCTTTACAGCATCTCCAATACAGCAAGAACCATGAGAATGCCCAGAAAAAAAGAAGAGTGTTTCCTACTCATACAGACCATATGTAGTTCAACTCTCCTTATGAAACTGATATAAACCACAGCGCCTCTTACATAAATATTCTTTAGTTAATAGTGATAATCGGGTTGGGTTCGTGAACTGCTATAAATCACTTGATCCCAAAATTCCCTTGGTTTACCAGTTATGCACACTTGCTTGTACGAAGACACAGATCCTGGGATTTAACTACTTTTCTGAAGGGAAATTCAGACCAGTGTTCTCATCTATGAAACTCATGCTGTTTTAACACAAGAGGCATCCTCTTCTTTCCAGAGTCTCCAATACAGCAAGAACCATGGGAATGCCAAGAAAAAAAGAACTGTGTTACCTACTCACAGGTCATATGCTGTTCAAGTCTGCTTAGGAAACTGATACAAACCACAGCTCCTCTTACATAAATGCCCTTTAGTTAATAGTGAGAATCGTGATGGGTTCTTGAACTGTGTAAAATCATTTGAGACCAAAATTCACTTGGTTTACTAGAAATGAACTCTTGCTTGTAGGAAGACACAGATCCTGGTGTTTAACTCCGTTTCTGAAGGGAAATTCAGACTAGAGTTCTCATACCTGTAATACACTCTGTTTTAAAGCAAGAAGCATCCTCTTATTTCCAGCCACTCCATAACAGCAAGAACCATGAGCATGCCCAGAAAAAACTAACTGTGTTTCCTGCTAATACAGACCATATGTAGTTCAACTGTGCTTATGAAACTGATACAAACCACAGCTCCTCTTACATAAAGGCTCTTTAGTTAATAGTGATAATCACAATGGGTTCTTGAACTGTGTAAAATCATTTGAGCCCAAATTTCAATGGGCTTACCAGAATTGAAGTCTTGCTTGTAGGAAGACACAGATCCTGGGGTTTAACTCCGATTCTGAAGGTAAATTCAGACCAGTGTTCTCATCCATGAAACACACTATTTTCACACAACAAGCAATCACTTCTATCCATCGTCTCCAATACAGAGAGTAATTACCATATTCATGCCCAGAAAAAAGGAACTGTGTTTCCTACACATACTGACCATATGTAGTTCAACTCTGCTTAAGAAACTGATACAAACTACAGCTCCTCTAACATAAAGGCTCTTTAGTTAATAGTGATAATAGTGTTGGGTTCTTGATCAATACAAAATCATTTGAGCCCAAAATTCACTGGATTTACCAGAAAAAAACTCTTGATTTAAGGAAGACACAGATCCTGGGGTTTAACTCCAATTCTGAAAGGAAATGCAGACCAGTGTTCTCATCCATGAAACACTCAGTTTTCACGCAACCAGCAATCACTTCTATCCATCGTCTCCAATACAGAGAGTAATTACCATATTCATGCCCAGAAAAAAAGAACTGTGTTTCCTACTCATACTGACAATATGTAGTTCTACTCTGCTTATGAAACTGATACAAACCACAGCTCCTCTTACATAAATGCTCTTTAGTTAACAGTTAGAATCGCGATGGGTTTGTTAACTGTGTAAAATCATTTGATCCCAAAATTCAGGTTGTTTACCAGAAAGGAACTCTTGCTTGTAGGAAGACACAGAACCTGGGGTTTAACTCCGATTCGGAAGGGAAATTTAGACCATTGTGCTAATCCATGAAAAACACTCTGTTTTAACGCAAGAAGCAAGCTCTTCTTTCCAGCGTCTCCAATACAGACAGTAAGAACAATATTCATGCCCAGAAAAAAAGAACTGTGTTTCCTACTCATACTGACCATATGTAGTTCAACTCTGCTTATGAAACTGATACAAACCACAGCTCCTCTTACATAAATGCACTTTAGTTAATAGTGAGAATCACGATGGGATTGTGAACTGTATAAAATCATTTGATCCCAAAATTCACGTTGTTTACCAGAAATGAACTCTTGCTTGTAGGAAGACACCGATCCTGAGGTTTAACTCCATTTCTGAAGGAAAATTCAGAGCGGTATTCTCATCCAAGAAACACACTCTGTTTTAACGCAAGAAGCAAGCTCTTCTTTCCAGTGTCTCCAATACAGACAGAAAGAACCATATTCATGCCCTGAAAAAAAGAACTGTTTCCTACTCATGTGGACCATATGTAGTTCAACTCTGGTTATGAAACTGATAGAAACCTCAGCTCCTCTTACATAAATGCACTTTAGTTAATATTGAGAATTGCGATGGGTTTGTGAACTGTGTAAAATCATTTGATCCCAAAATTCACGTTGTTTACCAGAAATGAACTCTTGCTTGTAGGAAGACACAGATCCTGGGGTTTAGCTCCTTTCCTGAAGGGAAATTCAGACCAGTGGTCTCATCCATGAATCACACTCTGTTTTCACGCTAGAAGCTATCTCTTCTTTCCAGCGTCTCCAATACAGACAGGAATATCCATACTCATGGCCAGAAAAAAAGAACTGTGTTTCCTACTCATACAGATGATATGTAGTTCCAGACTGCTTATGAAACTGATACAACCCACAGCTCCTCTTTCATAAAGGCTCTTTAGTTAATAGTGATAATCGCGTTGGGTTCTTGATCAATGTAAAATCATTTGAGCCCAAAATTCACTGGATTTACAAGAAAAAAACTCTTGTTTTAAGGAAGACACAGATCCTGGGGTTTAACTCCGATTCTGAAGGGAAATTCAGACCAGTGTTCTCATCCATGAAACACACTATTTTCACACAACAAGCAATCACTTCTATCCATCCTCTCCAATACAGAGAGTAATTACCATATTCATGCCCAGAAAAAAGGAACTGTATTTCCTACTCATACTGACCATATGTAGTTCAACTCTCCTTATGAAACTGATACAAATCACAGCTCCTCTTACATAAATGCTCTTTAGTTAATGGTTAGAATCGCTATGGGTTTGTTAACTGTGTAAAATCATTTGATCCCAAAATTCAGGTTGTTTACCAGAAATGAACTCTTGCTTGTAGGAAGACACCGATCCTGAGGTTTAACTCCATTTCTGAAGGAAAATTCAGAACGGTATTCTCATCCAAGAAACACACTCTGTTTTAACGCAAGAAGCAAGCTCTTCTTTCCAGTGTCTTCAATACAGACAGAAAGAACCATATTCATGCCCTGAAAAAAAGAACTGTTTCCTAGTCATGCGGACCATATGTAGTTCAACTCTGGTTATGAAACTGATAGAAACCTCAGCTCCTCTTACATAAATGCACTTTAGTTAATATTGAGAATTGCGATAGGTTTGTGAACTGTGTAAAATCATTTCATCCCAAAATTCACGTTGTTTACCAGAAATGAACTCTTGCTTGTAGGAAGACACAGATCCTGGGGTTTAGCTCCTTTCCTGAAGGGAAATTCAGACCAGTGGTCTCATCCATGAATCACACTCTGTTTTCACGCTAGAAGCTATCTCTTCTTTCCAGTGTCTCCAATACAGACAGGAATATCCATACTCATGGCCAGAAAAAAAGAACTGTGTTTACTACTCATACAGACGATATGTAGTTCAAGACTGCTTATGAAACTGATACAACCCACAGCTCTTCTTTCATAAAGGCTCTTTAGTTAATAGTGATAATCGCGTTGGGTTCTTGATCAATGTAAAATCATTTGAGCCCAAATTTCACTGGATTTACAAGAAAAAAACTCTTGTTTTAAGGAAGACACAGATCCTGGGGTTTAACTCCAATTCTGAAGGGAAATGCAGAACAGTGTTGTCATCCATGAAACACACTATTTTCACACAACAAGCAATCACTTCTATCCATCGTCTCCAATACAGACAGTAAGAACAATATTCATGCCCTGAAAAATGAACTGTGTTTCCTACTCATAGGGACGATATGTAGTTCAACTCTGCTTTTGAAACTGATACAAACCACAGCTCCTCTTACATAAATGCTCTTTAGTTAATAGTGAGAATCGCGTTGGGTTCCAGAACTGGGTAAACACTTTTGAGCCCCAAATTCACTTTGTTTACCAGAAATGAACTCTTGCTTGTAGGAAGACACCGATCTTGGGGTTTAACTCCGTTTCTGAAGGGAAATTCAGACCAGTGTTCTCATCCATGAAACACACTAGTTTTCATGCAAGAAGCATCCTCTTCTTTACAGCATCTCCAATACAGCAAGAACCATGAGAATGCCCAGAAAAAAAGAAGAGTGTTTCCTACTCATACAGACCATATGTAGTTCAACTCTCCTTATGAAACTGATATAAACCACAGCGCCTCTTACATAAATATTCTTTAGTTAATAGTGATAATCGGGTTGGGTTCGTGAACTGCTATAAATCACTTGATCCCAAAATTCCCTTGGTTTACCAGTTATGCACACTTGCTTGTACGAAGACACAGATCCTGGGATTTAACTACTTTTCTGAAGGGAAATTCAGACCAGTGTTCTCATCTATGAAACTCATGCTGTTTTAACACAAGAGGCATCCTCTTCTTTCCAGAGTCTCCAATACAGCAAGAACCATGGGAATGCCAAGAAAAAAAGAACTGTGTTACCTACTCACAGGTCATATGCTGTTCAAGTCTGCTTAGGAAACTGATACAAACCACAGCTCCTCTTACATAAATGCCCTTTAGTTAATAGTGAGAATCGTGATGGGTTCTTGAACTGTGTAAAATCATTTGAGACCAAAATTCACTTGGTTTACTAGAAATGAACTCTTGCTTGTAGGAAGACACAGATCCTGGTGTTTAACTCCGTTTCTGAAGGGAAATTCAGACTAGAGTTCTCATACCTGTAATACACTCTGTTTTAAAGCAAGAAGCATCCTCTTATTTCCAGCCACTCCATAACAGCAAGAACCATGAGCATGCCCAGAAAAAACTAACTGTGTTTCCTGCTAATACAGACCATATGTAGTTCAACTGTGCTTATGAAACTGATACAAACCACAGCTCCTCTTACATAAAGGCTCTTTAGTTAATAGTGATAATCACAATGGGTTCTTGAACTGTGTAAAATCATTTGAGCCCAAATTTCAATGGGCTTACCAGAATTGAAGTCTTGCTTGTAGGAAGACACAGATCCTGGGGTTTAACTCTGATTCTGAAGGTAAATTCAGACCAGTGTTCTCATCCATGAAACACACTATTTTCACACAACAAGCAATCACTTCTATCCATCGTCTCCAATACAGAGAGTAATTACCATATTCATGCCCAGAAAAAAGGAACTGTGTTTCCTACACATACTGACCATATGTAGTTCAACTCTGCTTAAGAAACTGATACAAACTACAGCTCCTCTAACATAAAGGCTCTTTAGTTAATAGTGATAATAGTGTTGGGTTCTTGATCAATACAAAATCATTTGAGCCCAAAATTCACTGGATTTACCAGAAAAAAACTCTTGATTTAAGGAAGACACAGATCCTGGGGTTTAACTCCAATTCTGAAAGGAAATGCAGACCAGTGTTCTCATCCATGAAACACTCAGTTTTCACGCAACCAGCAATCACTTCTATCCATCGTCTCCAATACAGAGAGTAATTACCATATTCATGCCCAGAAAAAAAGAACTGTGTTTCCTACTCATACTGACAATATGTAGTTCTACTCTGCTTATGAAACTGATACAAACCACAGCTCCTCTTACATAAATGCTCTTTAGTTAACAGTTAGAATCGCGATGGGTTTGTTAACTGTGTAAAATCATTTGATCCCAAAATTCAGGTTGTTTACCAGAAAGGAACTCTTGCTTGTAGGAAGACACAGAACCTGGGGTTTAACTCCGATTCGGAAGGGAAATTTAGACCATTGTGCTAATCCATGAAAAACACTCTGTTTTAACGCAAGAAGCAAGCTCTTCTTTCCAGCGTCTCCAATACAGACAGTAAGAACAATATTCATGCCCAGAAAAAAAGAACTGTGTTTCCTACTCATACTGACCATATGTAGTTCAACTCTGCTTATGAAACTGATACAAACCACAGCTCCTCTTACATAAATGCACTTTAGTTAATAGTGAGAATCACGATGGGATTGTGAACTGTATAAAATCATTTGATCCCAAAATTCACGTTGTTTACCAGAAATGAACTCTTGCTTGTAGGAAGACACCGATCCTGAGGTTTAACTCCATTTCTGAAGGAAAATTCAGAGCGGTATTCTCATCCAAGAAACACACTCTGTTTTAACGCAAGAAGCAAGCTCTTCTTTCCAGTGTCTCCAATACAGACAGAAAGAACCATATTCATGCCCTGAAAAAAAGAACTGTTTCCTACTCATGTGGACCATATGTAGTTCAACTCTGGTTATGAAACTGATAGAAACCTCAGCTCCTCTTACATAAATGCACTTTAGTTAATATTGAGAATTGCGATGGGTTTGTGAACTGTGTAAAATCATTTGATCCCAAAATTCACGTTGTTTACCAGAAATGAACTCTTGCTTGTAGGAAGACACAGATCCTGGGGTTTAGCTCCTTTCCTGAAGGGAAATTCAGACCAGTGGTCTCATCCATGAATCACACTCTGTTTTCACGCTAGAAGCTATCTCTTCTTTCCAGCGTCTCCAATACAGACAGGAATATCCATACTCATGGCCAGAAAAAAAGAACTGTGTTTCCTACTCATACAGATGATATGTAGTTCCAGACTGCTTATGAAACTGATACAACCCACAGCTCCTCTTTCATAAAGGCTCTTTAGTTAATAGTGATAATCGCGTTGGGTTCTTGATCAATGTAAAATCATTTGAGCCCAAAATTCACTGGATTTACAAGAAAAAAACTCTTGTTTTAAGGAAGACACAGATCCTGGGGTTTAACTCCGATTCTGAAGGGAAATTCAGAC
This sequence comes from Onychomys arenicola, assembly GCA_949786405.1. Lineage (NCBI taxonomy): Eukaryota > Metazoa > Chordata > Mammalia > Rodentia > Cricetidae > Onychomys > Onychomys arenicola. Next base: position 706,100 of record CATKUM010000003.1, read on the forward strand.
CAGTGTTCTCATCCATGAAACACACTATTTTCACACAACAAGCAATCACTTCTATCCATCCTCTCCAATACAGAGAGTAATTACCATATTCATGCCCAGAAAAAAGGAACTGTATTTCCTACTCATACTGACCATATGTAGTTCAACTCTCCTTATGAAACTGATACAAATCACAGCTCCTCTTACATAAATGCTCTTTAGTTAATGGTTAGAATCGCGATGGGTTTGTTAACTGTGTAAAATCATTTGATCCCAAAATTCATTTTGTTTACCAGAAAGGAACTCTTGCTTGTAGGAAGACACAGAACCTGGGGTTTAACTCCGATTTGGAAGGGAAATTTAGACCACTGTGCTAATCCATGAAACAGACTCTCTTTTCACGCAAGAAGCAAGCTCTTCTTTCCAGCGTCTCCAATACAGACAGTGAGAACAATATTCATGCCCTGAAAAATGAACTGTGGTTCCTACTCATAGGGACGATATGTAGTTCAACTCTGCTTTTGAAACTGATACAAACCACTGCTCCTCTTACATAAATGCTCTTTAGTTAATAGTGAGAATCGCGTTGGGTTCCAGAACTGTGTAAACACTTTTGAGCCCAAAATTCACTTTGTTTACCAGAAATGAACTCTTGCTTGCAGGAAGACACCGATCTTGGGGATTAACTCCGTTTCTGAAGGGAAATTCAGACCAGTGTTCTCATCCATGAAGCACACTAGTTTTCATGCAAGAAGCATCCTCTTCTTTCCAGCATCTCCAATACAGCAAGAACCATGAGAATGCCCAGAAAAAAAGAACAGTGTTTCCTACTCATACAGACCATATGTAGTTCAACTCTCCTTATGAAACTGATATAAACCACAGCGCCTCTTACATAAATATTCTTTAGTTAATAGGGATAATCGGGTTGGGTTCGTGAACTGCTATAAATAACTTGATCCCAAAATTCACTGGTTTACCAGTTATGCACACTTGCTTGTACGAAGACACAGATCCTGGGATTTAACTACTTTTCTGAAGGGAAGTTAAGACCAGTGTTCTCATCCATGAAACTCATGCTGTTTTAACACAAGAGGCATCCTCTTCTTTCCAGAGTCTCCAATACAGCAAGAACCATGGGAATGCCAAGAAAAAAAGAACTGTGTTACCTACTCACAGGTCATATGCAGTTCAAGTCTGCATAGGAAACTGATACAAACCACAGCTCCTCTTACATAAATGCCCTTTAGTTAATAGTGAGAATCGTGATGGGTTCTTGAACTGTGTAAAATCATTTGAGACCAAAATTCACTTGGTTTACTAGAAATGAACTCTTGCTTGTAGGAAGACACAGATCCTGGTGTTTAACTCCTTTTCTGAAGGGAAATTCAGACTAGAGTTCTCAAACCTGTAATACACTCTGTTTTAACGCAAGAAGCAATCTCTTCTTTCCAGCGTCTCCAATACAGACCGTAAGAACAATATTCTTGCCCTGAAAAAAAGAACTGTGTTTCCTACTCATACGGACCATAAGTAGTTCAACTCTGCTTATGAAACTGATACAACCCACAGCTCCTCTTACACAAAGGCTCTTTAGTTAATAGTGAGAATCGCGTTGGGTTCGTGAACTGTGTAAAATCATTTGAGCCAAAAATTCCCTGGGTTTACAAGAAATGAACTCTTCCTTGTAGGAAGACACAGATCCTGGGGTTTACCTCCGTTTCTGAAGGGAAATACAGACCAGTGTTCTCATGCATGAAACACACTGTCTTTTCACTCAAGAACCAAGCTCTTCTTTCCAGGGTCTCCATTCAGCAAGAAAAATGAGGATGCCAAGAAAAAAGAAACTGTGTTTCCTACTCATACACACCATATGTAGTTCAACTCTGCTTATGTAACTGATACAAACCACAGCTCCTCTTACATAAATGCACTTCAGTTAACAGTGAGAATGGCGATGGGTTTGTGAACTGTGTAAAATCATTTGATCCCAAAATTCACGTTGTTTATCAGAAATAAACTCTTGCTTGTAGGAAGACACAGATCCTGGGGTTTAGCTCCTTTCCTGAAGAGAAATTCAGACCAGTGGTCTCATCCATGAATCACACTCTGTTTTCATGCTAGAAGCTATCTCTTCTTTCCAGTGTCTCCAATACAGACAGGAATATAGACACTCATGGCCAGAAAAAAAGAACTGTGTTTCCTACTCATACAGACGATATGTAGTTCAAGACTGCTTATGAAACTGATACAACCCACAGTTCCTTTTCATAAAGGCTCTTTAGTTAATAGTGATAATCGCGTTGGGTTCTTGATCAATGTAAAATTATTTGAGCCCAAAATTCACTGGATTTACAAGAAAAAAATCTCTTGTTTTAAGGAAGACACAGATCCTGGGGTTTAACTCCGATTCTGAAGGGAAATTCAGACCAGTGTTCTCATCCATGAAACACACTATTTTGACACAACAAGCAATCACTTCTATCCATCGTCTCCAATACAGAGAGTAATTACCATATTCATGCCAAGAAATAAGGAACTGTGTTCCTACTCATACTGACCATATGTAGTTCAACTCTGTTTATGAAACTGATACAAACCACAGCTCCTCTTACATAAATGCTCTTTAGTTAATGGTTAGAATCGCGATGGGTTTGTTAACTGTGTAAAATCATTTGATCCCAAAATTCAGGTTGTTTACCAGAAAGGAACTCTTGCTTGTAGGAAGACACAGAACCTGGGGTTTAACTCCGATTTGGAAGGGAAATTTAGACCACTGTGCTAATCCATGAAACAGACTCTGTTTTAACGCAAGAAGCAAGCTCTTCTTTCCAGGGTCTCCAATACAGACAGTAAGAACAATATTCATGCCCTGAAAAATGAACTGTGTTTCCTACTCACACGGACCATATGTAGTTCAACTCTGCTTTTGAAACTGATACAAACCACAGCTCCTCTTACATAAATGCACTTTAGTTAATAGTGAGAATCGCGTTGGGTTCCAGAACTGTGTAAACACATTTGAGCCCAAAATTCACTTTGTTTACCAGAAATGAACTCTTGCTTGTAGGGAGACACAGATCTTGGGGATTAACTCCGTTTCTGAAGGGAAATTCAGACCAGTGTTCTCATCCATGAAACACACTAGTTTTCACGCAAGAGGCATCCTCTTCTTTCCAGCATCTCCACTACAGCAAGAACCATGAGAATGCCCAGAAAAAAAGTACAGTGTTTCCTACTCATACAGACCATATGTAGTTCAACTCTCCTTATGAAACTGATATAAACCACAGTGCCTCTTACATAAATATTCTTTAGTTAGTAGTGATAATCGCGTTGGGTTCGTGAACTGCTAAAAATCACTTGATCCCAAAATTCACTGGGTTTACCAGATATGCATACTTGCTTGTACAAAGACACAGATCCTGGGATTTAACTCTTTTTCTGAAGGGAAATTCAGACCAGTGTTCTCATCCATGAAACTCATGTTGTTTTAACACAAGAGGCATCCTCTTCTTTCCAGAGTCTCCAATACAGCAAGAACCATGGGAATGCCAAGAAAAAAAGAACTGTGTTACCTACTCACAGGTCATATGGAGTTCAGTCTGCTTAGGAAACTGATACAAACCACAGCTCCACTTACATAAATGCTCTTTAGTTAATAGTGAGAATCGTGATGGGTTCTTGAACTCTGTAAAGTCATTTGAGCCCAAAATTCATTTGGTTTACTAGAAATGAATTCTTGCTTGTAGGACACACAGATCCTGGGGATTAACTCCTTTTCTGAAGGATAATTCAGACCGGTATTCTCATCCAAGAAACACACTCTGTTTTAACGCAAGAAGCAATCTCTTCTTTCCAGCGTCTCCAATACAGACCGTAAGAACAATATTCTTGCCCTGAAAAAAAGAACTGTGTTTCCTACTCATACGGACCATATGTAGTTCAACTCTGCTTATGAAACTGAAACAACCCACAGCTCCTCTTACACAAAGGCTCTTTAGTTAATAGTGAGAATCCCGTTGGGTTCGTGAACTATGTAATATCATTTGAGCCAAAAATTCACTGGGTTTACAAGAAATGAACTCTTCCTTGTAGGAAGACACAGATCCTGGGGTTTAACTCCGATTTGGAAGGGAAATTTAGACCACTGTGCTAATCCATGAAACAGACTCTGTTTTAACGCAAGAAGCAAGCTCTTCTTTCCAGGGTCTCCAATACAGACAGTAAGAACAATATTCATGCCCTGAAAAATGAACTGTGTTTCCTACTCACACGGACCATATGTAGTTCAACTCTGCTTTTGAAACTGATACAAACCACAGCTCCTCTTACATAAATGCACTTTAGTTAATAGTGAGAATCGCGTTGGGTTCCAGAACTGTGTAAACACATTTGAGCCCAAAATTCACTTTGTTTACCAGAAATGAACTCTTGCTTGTAGGGAGACACAGATCTTGGGGATTAACTCCGTTTCTGAAGGGAAATTCAGACCAGTGTTCTCATCCATGAAACACACTAGTTTTCACGCAAGAGGCATCCTCTTCTTTCCAGCATCTCCACTACAGCAAGAACCATGAGAATGCCCAGAAAAAAAGTACAGTGTTTCCTACTCATACAGACCATATGTAGTTCAACTCTCCTTATGAAACTGATATAAACCACAGCGCCTCTTACATAAATATTCTTTAGTTAGTAGTGATAATCGCGTTGGGTTCGTGAACTGCTAAAAATCACTTGATCCCAAAATTCACTGGGTTTACCAGATATGCATACTTGCTTGTACAAAGACACAGATCCTGGGATTTAACTCTTTTTCTGAAGGGAAATTCAGACCAGTGTTCTCATCCATGAAACTCATGTTGTTTTAACACAAGAGGCATCCTCTTCTTTCCAGAGTCTCCAATACAGCAAGAACCATGGGAATGCCAAGAAAAAAAGAACTGTGTTACCTACTCACAGGTCATATGGAGTTCAGTCTGCTTAGGAAACTGATACAAACCACAGCTCCACTTACATAAATGCTCTTTAGTTAATAGTGAGAATCGTGATGGGTTCTTGAACTCTGTAAAGTCATTTGAGCCCAAAATTCATTTGGTTTACTAGAAATGAATTCTTGCTTGTAGGACACACAGATCCTGGGGATTAGCTCCTTTTCTGAAGGATAATTCAGACCGGTATTCTCATCCAAGAAACACACTCTGTTTTAACGCAAGAAGCAATCTCTTCTTTCCAGCGTCTCCAATACAGACCGTAAGAACAATATTCTTGCCCTGAAAAAAAGAACTGTGTTTCCTACTCATACGGACCATATGTAGTTCAACTCTGCTTATGAAACTGAAACAACCCACAGCTCCTCTTACACAAAGGCTCTTTAGTTAATAGTGAGAATCCCGTTGGGTTCGTGAACTATATAATATCATTTGAGCCAAAAATTCACTGGGTTTACAAGAAATGAACTCTTCCTTGTAGGAAGACACAGATCCTGGGGTTTACCTCCGTTTCTGAAGGGAAATACAGACCAGTGTTCTCATGCATGAAACACACTCTCTTTTCACTCAAGAAGCAAGCTCTTCTTTCCAGGGTCTCCAATTCAGCAAGAAACATGAGGATGCCCAGAAAAAAGGAACTGTGTTTCCTACTCATACACACCATATGTAGTTCAACTCTGCTTATGTAACTGATACAAACCACAGCTCCTCTTACATAAATGCACTTCAGTTAATAGTGAGAATGGCGATGGGTTTGTGAACTGTGTAAAATCATTTGATCCAAAAAATCAAGTTGTTTAACAGAAATGAACTCTTGCTTGTAGGAAGACTCAGATCCTGGGGTTTAACTCTGTTTCTGAAGGGAAATTAAGACAAGTGTTCTCATCCATGAAACACACTCAGTTTTCATGTAAGAAGCAAGCTCTTCTTTCAAGCATCTCCAAAACAGCAAGAACCATTAGCATGCCCAGAAAAAAAGAACCGTGTTTCCCTCTCATACACACCATATGTAGTTCAACTTTTCTTATGAAACTGATACGAACAACAGATCCTCTTATATAAATGCTCTTTAGTTAATAGTTATAATCGTGTTGTGTTCGTGAACTGTGTAAAATCATTTGAGCCAAAATTCACGTTTTTTATCAGAAATGAACTCTTGCGTGTAGGAAAGCACATCTAGGGTTTAATTCCGTTTCTGAAGGGAAATTCAGACCAGTGTTCTCATCCATGGAACACACTCTGTTTTCACGCAAGAAGCAAGCTCTTCTTTCCATCATCTCCAAAACAGCTAGAAAAATTAGCATGCCCAGAAAAAATGAACTGTGTTCCTTTCTCATACACTCCATATGTAGTTCAACTCTGCTTATGAAACTTATACAAACCACTCCTCCTCTTACATAAATGTACTTTAATAATTAGTGAGAATCGCGATGGGTTTGTGAACTGTGTAAAATCATTTGATCCCAAAATTCATTGGTTTTCCAGAAATGAACTCTTGCTTGTATGAAGACAGAGATCATGGGGTTTAACTCCGTTTCTGAAGGGAAATTCAGACCAGTGTTCTCATCCATGAAACTCATGTTGTTTTAACACAAGAGGCATCCTCTTCTTTCCAGAGTCTCCAATACAGCAAGAACCATGGGAATGCCAAGAAAAAAAGAACTGTGTTACCTACTCACAGGTCATATGCAGTTCAAGTCTGCTTAGGAAACTGATACAAAACACAGCTCCTCTTACATAAATGCACTTTAGTTAATAGTGAGAATCACGATGGGGTTGTGAACTGTATAATATCATTTGATCCCAAAATTCACGTTGTTTACCAGAAATGAACTCTTGCTTGTAGGAAGACACAGATCCTGGGGTTTAGCTCCTTTCCTGAAGGGAAATTCAGACCAGTGTTCTCATCCATGAATCACACTCTGTTTTCACGCTAGAAGCTATCTCTTCTTTCCAGCGTCTCCAATGCAGACAGGAAGATCCATACTCATGGCCAGAAAAAAAGAACTGTGTTTCCTACTCATACAGACGATATGTAGTTCAAGACTGCTTATGAAACTGATACAACCCACAGCCCCTCTTTCATACAGGCTCTTTAGTTAATAGTGATAATCGCGTTGGGTTCTTGAACAATGTAAAATCATTTGAGCCAAAATTCACTGGATTTACAAGAAAAAACTCTTGTTTTAAGGAAGACACAGATCCTGGGGTTTAATTCTGATTCTGAAGGGAAATTCAGACCAGTGTTCTCATCCATGAAACACACTATTTTCACACAACAAGCAATCACTTCTATCCATCGTCTCCAATACAGAGAGTAATTACCATATTCATGCCCAGAAAAAAGGAACTGTGTTTCCTACTCATACTGACCATATGAAGTTCAACTCTGCTTATGAAACTGATACAAACCACAGCTCCTCTTACATAAATGCTCTTTAATTAATGGTTAGAATCGCGATGGGTTTGTTAACTGTGTAAAATCATTTGATCCCAAAATTCAGGTTGTTTACCAGAAAGGAACTCTTGCTTGTAGGAAGACACAGAACCTGGGGTTTAATTCCGATTTGGAAGGGAAATTTAGACCAGTGTGCTAATCCAAGAAACACACTCTGTTTTAACGCAAGAAGCAAGCTCTTCTTTCCAGCGTCTCCAATACAGACAGTAAGAACAATATTTATGCCCTGAAAAATGAACTGTGTTTCCTACTCATACGGACCATATGTAGTTCAACTCTGCTTTTGAAACTGATACAAACCACTGCTCCTCTTACATAAATGCTCTTTAGTTCATAGTGAGAATCGCGTTGGGTTCCAGAACTGTGTAAACACATTTGAGCCCAAAATTCACTTTGTTTACCAGAAATGAACTCTTGCTTGTAGGAAGACACAGATCTTGGGTTTAACTCCGTTTCTGAAGGGAAATTCAGACCAGTGTTCTCATCCATGAAACACACTAGTTTTCACGCAAGAAGCATCCTCTTCTTTCCAGCATCTCCACTACAGCAAGAACCATGAGAATGCCCAGAAAAAAAGAACAGTGTTTCCTACTCATACAGACCATATGTAGTTCAACTCTCCTTATGAAACTGATATAAACCACAGTGCCTCTTACATAAATATTCTTTAGTTAATAGTGAAAATCGCGTTGGGTTCGTGAACTGCTAAAAATCACTTGATCCCAAAATTCACTGGGTTTACCAGATATGCACACTTGCTTGTACGAAGACACAGATCCTGGGATTTAACTCCTTTTCTGAAGGGAAATTCAGACCAGTGTTCTCATCCATGAAACTCATGCTGTTTTAACACAAGATGCATCCTCTTCTTTCCAGAGTCTCCAATACAGCAAGAACCATGGGAATGCCAAGATAAAAAGAACTGTGTTACCTACTTACAGGTCATATGCAGTTCAAGTCTGCTTAGGAAACTGATACAAACCACAGCTCCACTTATATAAATGCTCTTTAGTTAGTAGTGAGAATCGTGATGGGTTCTTTAACTCTGTAAAGTCACTTGAGCCCAAAATTCACTTGATTTACTAGAAATGAATTCTTGCTTGTAGGACACACAGATCCTGGGGATTAACTCCTTTTCTGAAGGAAAATTCAGACCGGTATTCTCATCCAAGAAACACACTCTGTTTTAACGCAAGAAGCAATCTCTTCTTTCCAGCGTCTCCAATACAGACTGTAAGAACAATATTCATGCCCAGAAAAAAAGAACTGTGATTCCTACTCATATGGACCATATGTAGTTCAACTCTGCTTATGAAACTGATACACACTACAACTTCTCTTCCATGAATGCTCTTTAGTTAATAGTGAGAATCGTGTTGGGTTCATGAACTATGTAAAATCATTTGAGCCCAAAATTCCCTGGGTTTACCAGAAATGAACTCTTGCTTGTAGGAGACACAGATCCTGGGGTTTAACTCCATTTCTGAAGGGCAATTCAGGCCAGTGTTCTCAACCATGAAACACACTCTGTTTTCACTCAAGAAGCAATCCCTTCTTTCCAGGATTTCCAATACAACAGGAAACATGAGCATGCCCAGAAAAAAAGAACTATGTTTCCTACTCATACAGACCATATGTAGTTCAACTCTGCTTACGAAACTGATACAACCCACAGCTCCTCTTTCACAAAGGCTCTTTAGTTAATAGTGAGAATCGTGTTGGGTTCGTGAACTGTGTAAAATCATTTGAGCCCAAAATTCACTGGTTTTACAAAAAATGAACTCTTCCTTGTAGGAAGACACAGATCCTGGGTTTTACCTCCTTTTCTGAAGGGAAATTCAGACCAGTGTTCTCATCCTTAAAACACACTCTGTTTTCACTCAAGAAGCAAGCTGTTCTTTTCAGCGTCTCTAATACACACAGTAAGAACAATATTCATGCCCTGAACAAAGAACTGTGTTTTCTACTCATAAGGACCATATGTAGTTCAACTCTGCTTTTGAAACTGATACAAACCACAGCTCCTCTTACATAAATGCTCTTTAGTTCATAGTGAGAATCGGTTTGGGTTCCAGAACTGTGTAAACACATTTGAGCCCAAAATTCACTTTGTTTACCGGAAATGAACTCTTGCTTGTAGGAAGACACAGATCTTGGGGTTTAACTCCGTTTCTGAAGGGAAATTCAGACCAGTGTTCTCATCCATGAAACACACTAGTTTTCACGCAAGAAGCATCCTCTTCTTTCCAGCATCTCCAATACAGCAAGAACCATGAGAATCCCAGAAAAAAAGAACAGTGTTTCCTACTCATACAGACCAATGTAGTTCAACTCTCCTTATGAAACTGATATAAACCACAGCGCCTCTTACATAAATATTCTTTAGTTAATAGTGATAATCCCGTTAGGTTTGTGAACTGCTATAAATCACTTGATCCCAAAATTCACTGGGTTTACCAGTTATGCACAAAGACACAGATCCTGGGATTTAACTCCTTTTCTGAAGGGAAATTCAGACCAGTGTTCTCATCCATGAAACTCATGCTGTTTTAACACAAGAGGCATCCTCTTCTTTCCAGATTCTCCAATACAGCAAGAACCATGGGAATGCCAAGAAAAAAAGAAATGTGTTAACTACTCACAGGACATATGCAGTTCAAGTCTGCTTAGGAAACTGATACAAACCACAGCTCCTCTTACATAAATGCCCTTTAGTTAATAGTGAGAATCGTGATGGGTTCTTGAACTGTGTAAAATCATTTGAGCCCAAAATTCACTTGGTTTACAAGAAATGAACTCTTGCTTGTAAGAAGACACAGATCCTGGTGTTTAACTCCGTTTCTGAAGGGAAATTCAGACTAGAGTTCTCATACCTGTAATACACTCTGTTTTAAAGCAAGAAGCATCCTCTTATTTCCAGCCTCTCCAATACAGCAAGAACCATGAGCATGCCCAGAAAAAACGAACTGTGTATCCTGCTCATACAGACCATTGAGTTCAACTGTGCTCATGAATCTGATACAAACCACAGCTCCTCTTACATAAATGCTCTTAAATTAATAGTGAGAATCACAATGGGTTCTTGAACTGTGAAAAATCATTTGAGCCAAATTTCAATGGGCTTACCAGTATTGAAGTCTTGCTTGTAGGAAGACACAGAACCTGGGGTTTAATTCCGATTCTGAAGGGAAATTCAGACCAGTGTTCTCATCCATGAAACTCACTAGTTTTCACGCAAGAAGCATCCTCTTCTTTCCAGCATCTCCAATACAGCAAGAACCATTAGAATGCCCAGAAAAAAAGAACAGTGTTTCCTACTCATACAGACCATATGTAGTTCAACTCTCCTTATGAAACTGATATAAGCCACAGCGCCTCTTACATAAATATTCTTTAGTTAATAGTGATAATCGCGTTGGGTTCGTGAACTGCTAAAAATCACTTGATCCCAAAATTCACTGGGTTTACCAGATATGCACACTTGCTTGTACGAAAACACAGATCCTGGGATTTAACTCCTGTTCTGAAGGGAAATTCAGAACAGTGTTCTCATGCATGAAACTCATGCTGTTTTAACACAAGATGCATCCTCTTCTTTCCAGAGTCTCCAATACAGCAAGAACCATGGGAATGTCAAGAAAAAAAGAACTGTGTTACCTACTCACAGGTCATATGAAGTTCAAGTCTGCTTAGGAAACTGATACAAACCACAGCTGCTCTTACATAAATGCTCTTTAGTTAATAGTGAGAATCATGATTGATTCTTGAACTGTGTAAAATCATTTGAGCCCAAAATTCACTTGGTTTACTAGAAATGAACTCTTGCTTGTAGGAAGACACAGATCCTGGGTTTTAACTCCCTTTCTCAACGGAAATTCAGACTAGAGTTCTCATACCTGTAATACACTCTGTTTTAAAGCAAGAAGCATCCTCTTATTTCCAGCCTCTCCAATACAGCAAGAACCATGAGCATGCCCAGAAAAAACGAACTGTGTTTCCTGCTCATACAGACCATATGTAGTTCAACTCTACTCATGAATCTGATACAAACCACATCTCCTCTTACATAAATGCGCTTTAGTTAATAGGGAGAATCGCAATGGGTTCTTGAACTGTGTAAAATCATTTGAGCCCAAATTTCAATGGGTTTACCAGAATTGAAGTCTTGCTTGTAGGAAGACACAGAACCTGGGGTTTAATTCCGATTCTGAAGGGAAATTTAGACCAGTATTCTCATCCATGAAACACACTCTGTTTTCACCCAAGAAACAAGCTCTCCTTTCTAGCATCTCTAATACAGCAAGAAACATGAGCATGCCCAGAAAAAAAGAACTGTTTCCTACTCAAACGGACAATATGTAGTTCAACTCTGCTTATGAAACTGATAAAAACCACAGCTCCTCATACATAAGTGCAATTTAGTTAATAGTGAGAATCGCGTTGGGGTTGAGAAATGTGTAAAATCATTTGAGCCCAAAATTCACTGGGTTTACCAGAAATTAACTCTTGCTTGTAGGAAGACACAGATGCTAAGGTTTAACTCCGTTTCTGAAGGGAAATACAGACCAGTGATCTCATCCATGAAACACACTCTGTTTTAACGCAAGAAGCAAACTCTTCTTTCCAGCATCTCCTATACAGCAAGAAATATGAGCTTTCCCAGAAAAAAAGAACTGTGTTTCCTTCTCATACGCACCATATGTAGTTCAACTCTGCTTATGAAACTGATACAAACCACAGCTCCTCTTACATAAATGCTCTTTAGTTAATAGTGAGAATCATATTGGGTTCGTGAACTGTGTAAAATCATTTGAGCCCAAAATTCACTGAGTTTACCAGAAATGAACTCTTGCTTGTAGGAAGACACAGATCCTGGGGTTTAACACCATTTCTGAAGGGAAATTCAGACCAGTGTTGTCAATCATGAAACACACTCTGTTTTCATGCAAGAAGCATCCTCTTATTTCCATTATGTCCAATACAGCAAGAACCATGAGCATGCCCTCAAAAAAGAACTGTGTTTCCTACTCATATGGACCATATGTAGATGAACTCTGCTTATAAAACTGATAAAAACCACAGCTCCTCTTACATAAATGCTCTTGAGTTAATAGTGAGAACCGTGTTGGGTATCCAGAACTCTGTAATATCATTTGAGCCCAAAATTCACTTGGTTTACCAGAAATGGACTGTTGCCTGTAGGAAGACACAGATCCTGAGGTTTAACTCCGTTTCTGAAGGGAAATTTAGACGCATGTTCTCATCCATGAAACACACTTGTTTTCACACAAGAAGCAAGCTCTTTTTACCTGCGTCTCCATTACAGACAGTAAGAAGCACATTCATGCCCAGAAAAAAAGAACTGTGTTTCCTTCTCATACGAACAATATGTAGTTCAACTCTGCTTATAAAACTGATACAAACCACAGCTCCTCTTACATAAATGCTCTTTAGTTACTATAGAGAATCGTGTTGGGTTGGTGAACTGTGTAAAATCATTTGAGCCAAAATTCACTGGGTTTACCAGAAATGAACTCTTGCTTGTACGAAAACACAGATCCTGGAGTTTAACTCCGATTCTGAAGGGAAATTCAGACCAGTGATCTCAACCATGAAACACACTCTGTTTTAACGCAAGAAGCAAGCTCTTCTTTCCAGTGTCGCCCATACAGCAAGAAATATGAGCATTCCCAGAAAAAAAGAACTGTGTTTCCTTCTCATACGCACCATATGTAGTTCAACTCTGCTTATGAAACTGATACAAACCACAGCTCCTCTTACATAAATGCTCTTTAGTTAATAGTGAGAATCATATTGGGTTCGTGAACTGTATAAAATCATTTGAGCCCAAAATTCACTGGGTTTACCAGAAATGAACTCTTCGTGTAGGAAGACACAGATCCTGGGGTTTAACACCATTTCTGAAGGGAAATTCAGACCAGTGTTATCAACCATGAAACACACTCTGTTTTCATGCAAGAAGCATCCTCTTATTTCCATTATGTCCAATACAGCAAGAACCATGAGCATGCCCTCAAAAAAGAACTGTGTTTTCTACTCATACGGACCATATGTAGATCAACTCTGCTTATAAAACTGATAAAAACCACAGATCCTCTTACATGAATGCCGTTGAGTTAATAGTGAGAATCGGGTTGGGTTCCAGAACTGTGTAAAATCATTTTAGACCAAAATTCACTTTGTTTATCAGAAATGAACTCTTCCTTGTAGGAAGACACAGATACTGGGGTTTAACTCCATTTCTGAAGGGAAATTAGGCCCATGTTCTCATCCATGAAACACACTCTGTTTTACCACATGGAGCAAGCTCTTCATTCCAGGGTCTCCTATACATCAAGAAATATGAGCATTCCCAGAAAAAAAGAACTGTGTTTGCTTCTCATGCACACCGTATGTATTTCAACTCTGCTTTGAAACTGATACAAACCACAGCTCCTTTTACATAGATGCTCTTTAGTTAATAGTGAGAATCGCGTTGGGTTCCTGAACTGTGTAAAATCATTTGAGCCTAAAATACTCTTGGTTTACCAAAAATGAACTCTTACTTGTAGGAAGACAAAGATCCTGGGGTTTAACTCAATTTCTGAAGGGAAAATCAGACCAGTGTTCTCATCCATGAAACACACTCTTTTTTCATGCAATAAGCATCCTCTTCTTTCCAGCGTCTCCAATAGAGCAAGAACCATGAGCATGCCCAGAAAAAAAGAACTGTGTTTCCTTCTCATACAGACCATATGCAGTTCAACTCTGCTTATGAAACTGATACAAACCACAGCTCCTCTTACATAAATGCTCTTGAGTTAATCGTGGGAATCGGGTTAGGTTCCAGAACTGTGTAAAATCATTTGAGCCCAAAATTCACTTGGTTTACCAGAAAAGAACTCTTGCTTGTAGGAACACACAGATGCTGGGGTTTACCTCCATTTCTGAAGGGAAATTCAGACCAGTGTTCTCATCCATGAAACACACTCTGTTTTAACGCAAGATGCAAGCTCTTCTTTCCAGCGTCTCCAATACACACAGTAAGAACCATATTCATGCCCATAACAAAAGAACTGTGTTTCCTTCTCATATGCACCATATGTATTTCAAGTCTGCTTAGGAAACTGTTACAAACCACAGCTCCTCTTACATAAATGCTCTTGAGTTAATAGTGAGAATCGGGTTGGGGTCCAGAACTGTGTAAAATCATTTGAGCCCAAAGTTCATTGGTTTACCAGAAATGAACTCTTGCTTGTAGGAAGACACAGATCCTGAGGTTTATTCAGTTTCTGAAGGGAAATTCAGACCAGTGATCTCATCCATGAAACACACTCTGTTTGCACGCAAGACGCATCCTCTTCTTTCCCGCGTCTCCAATACAGAGAGTAAGAACCATATTCATGCCCAGAAAAAAAGAACTGTGTTTCATTCTCATACGCACCATATGTAGTTCAAATCTGCTTAAGAAACTTATACAAACTACGGCTCTACTTACATAAATGCTCTTTAGTTAACAGTGAGAATCGCAATGGGTTTGTAAACTTTGCAAAATCATTTGATCCCAAAGTTCACGTTGTTTACCTGAAATGATCTCTTGCTTGTAGGAAGACACAGTTCCTGGTGTTTAACTCCGTTTCTGAAGGGAATTTTAGACCAGTGTTGTCTTCCATGAAACACATTCTGTTTTCACTCAAGAAGCATCCTCTTCTTTCCAGCATGTCCAATACAGCAAGAACCATGAGCATGCCCTCAAAAAAGAACTGTGTTTCCTACTCATACGGACCATATGTAGATCAACTCTGCTTATAAAACTGATAAAAACCACAGCTCCTCTTACATGAATGCCCTTGAGTTAATAGTGAGAATCGGGTTGGGTTCCAGAACTGTGTAAAATCATTTGAGCCCAAAATTCACTTGGTTTACCAGAAATGGACTGTTGCCTGTAGGAAGACACAGATCCTGGGGTTTAACTCCGTTTCTGAAGGGAAATTAGGCCAGTGTTCTCATCCATGAAACATACTCTGTTTTACCACATGGAGGAAGCTCTTCATTCCAGCGTCTCCTATACAGCAAGAAATATGAGCATTCCCAGAAAAAAAGAACTGTGTTTGCTTCTCATATGCACAATATATAGTTCAACTCTACTTTGAAACTGACACAAAACACAGCTCCTTTTACATAGATGCTCTTTAGTTAATATTGAGAATCGCGTTGGGTTTGTGAACTGTGTAAAATCATTTGAGCCCAAAATTCAATGGGTTTACCAGAAATTAAGTCTTGCTTGTAGAAAGACACAGATCCTGTGGTTTAACTCCGTTTCAGAAGGGAAATTCAGACGAGTGTTCTCATCCATGACACAGACTCTGTTTAACGCAAGAAGCAAGCTCTTCTTTCCAGCGTCTCCAATATAGACAGTAAGATCCATATTCATGCCCAGAAAAAAAGAACTGTGTTTCCTTCTCATACGCACCATATGTAGTTCAAATCTGCTCCTGAAACTGATACAAACCACAAATCCTCTTACATAAATGCTCTTTAGTTTATAGTGAGAATCGCTTTGGGTTCGTGAACGGTGTAAAATCATTTGAGCCCAAAATTCTCTTGGTTTTCCAGAAATGAACTCTTGCTTGTAGGAAGACACAGATCCTGGGATTTAACTCAGTTTCTGAAGTGAAATTCAGACCAGTGTTCTCATACATGAAACACACTCTTTTTTCACGCAATAAGCATCCTCTTCATTCCAGCGTCTCCAATAGAGCAAGAACCATGAGCATGCCCAGAAAAAAAGAACTGTGTTTCCTACTCATACAGACCATATGCAGTTCAACTCTGCTTATGAAACTGATACAAACCACAGCTCCTCTTACATAAATGCTCTTTATTTAATAGTGAGATTCGTGTTGGGTTCGTGAACTGTGTGAAATCATTTGAGCCCAAAATTCACTTGGTTTACCAGAAAAGAACTCTTGCTTGTAGGAACACACAGATGCTGGGGTTTACCTCCATTTCTGAAGGGAAATTCAGACCAGTGTTCTCATCCATGAAACACACTCTGTTTTAACGCAAGATGCAAGCTCTTCTTTCCAGCGTCTCCAATACACACAGTAAGAACCATATTCATGCCCATAACAAAAGAACTGTGTTTCCTTCTCATATGCACCATATGTATTTCAAGTCTGCTTAGGAAACTGTTACAAACCACAGCTCCTCTTACATAAATGCTCTTGAGTTAATAGTGAGAATCGGGTTGGGGTCCAGAACTGTGTAAAATCATTTGAGCCCAAAGTTCATTGGTTTACCAGAAATGAACTCTTGCTTGTAGGAAGACACAGATCCTGAGGTTTATTCAGTTTCTGAAGGGAAATTCAGACCAGTGATCTCATCCATGAAACACACTCTGTTTGCACGCAAGACGCATCCTCTTCTTTCCCGCGTCTCCAATACAGAGAGTAAGAACCATATTCATGCCCAGAAAAAAAGAACTGTGTTTCATTCTCATACGCACCATATGTAGTTCAAATCTGCTTAAGAAACTTATACAAACTACGGCTCTACTTACATAAATGCTCTTTAGTTAACAGTGAGAATCGCAATGGGTTTGTAAACTTTGCAAAATCATTTGATCCCAAAGTTCACGTTGTTTACCTGAAATGATCTCTTGCTTGTAGGAAGACACAGTTCCTGGTGTTTAACTCCGTTTCTGAAGGGAATTTTAGACCAGTGTTGTCTTCCATGAAACACATTCTGTTTTCACTCAAGAAGCATCCTCTTCTTTCCAGCATGTCCAATACAGCAAGAACCATGAGCATGCCCTCAAAAAAGAACTGTGTTTCCTACTCATACGGACCATATGTAGATCAACTCTGCTTATAAAACTGATAAAAACCACAGCTCCTCTTACATGAATGCCCTTGAGTTAATAGTGAGAATCGGGTTGGGTTCCAGAACTGTGTAAAATCATTTGAGCCCAAAATTCACTTGGTTTACCAGAAATGGACTGTTGCCTGTAGGAAGACACAGATCCTGGGGTTTAACTCCGTTTCTGAAGGGAAATTAGGCCAGTGTTCTCATCCATGAAACATACTCTGTTTTACCACATGGAGGAAGCTCTTCATTCCAGCGTCTCCTATACAGCAAGAAATATGAGCATTCCCAGAAAAAAAGAACTGTGTTTGCTTCTCATATGCACAATATATAGTTCAACTCTACTTTGAAACTGACACAAAACACAGCTCCTTTTACATAGATGCTCTTTAGTTAATATTGAGAATCGCGTTGGGTTTGTGAACTGTGTAAAATCATTTGAGCCCAAAATTCAATGGGTTTACCAGAAATTAAGTCTTGCTTGTAGAAAGACACAGATCCTGTGGTTTAACTCCGTTTCAGAAGGGAAATTCAGACGAGTGTTCTCATCCATGACACAGACTCTGTTTAACGCAAGAAGCAAGCTCTTCTTTCCAGCGTCTCCAATATAGACAGTAAGATCCATATTCATGCCCAGAAAAAAAGAACTGTGTTTCCTTCTCATACGCACCATATGTAGTTCAAATCTGCTCCTGAAACTGATACAAACCACAAATCCTCTTACATAAATGCTCTTTAGTTTATAGTGAGAATCGCTTTGGGTTCGTGAACGGTGTAAAATCATTTGAGCCCAAAATTCTCTTGGTTTTCCAGAAATGAACTCTTGCTTGTAGGAAGACACAGATCCTGGGATTTAACTCAGTTTCTGAAGTGAAATTCAGACCAGTGTTCTCATACATGAAACACACTCTTTTTTCACGCAATAAGCATCCTCTTCATTCCAGCGTCTCCAATAGAGCAAGAACCATGAGCATGCCCAGAAAAAAAGAACTGTGTTTCCTACTCATACAGACCATATGCAGTTCAACTCTGCTTATGAAACTGATACAAACCACAGCTCCTCTTACATAAATGCTCTTTATTTAATAGTGAGATTCGTGTTGGGTTCGTGAACTGTGTGAAATCATTTGAGCCCAAAATTCACTTGGTTTACCAGAAAAGAACTCTTGCTTGTAGGAACACACAGATGCTGGGGTTTACCTCCATTTCTGAAGGGAAATTCAGACCAGTGTTCTCATCCATGAAACACACTCTGTTTTAACGCAAGATGCAAGCTCTTCTTTCCAGCGTCTCCAATACACACAGTAAGAACCATATTCATGCCCATAACAAAAGAACTGTGTTTCCTTCTCATATGCACCATATGTATTTCAAGTCTGCTTAGGAAACTGTTACAAACCACAGCTCCTCTTACATAAATGCTCTTGAGTTAATAGTGAGAATCGGGTTGGGGTCCAGAACTGTGTAAAATCATTTGAGCCCAAAGTTCATTGGTTTACCAGAAATGAACTCTTGCTTGTAGGAAGACACAGATCCTGAGGTTTATTCAGTTTCTGAAGGGAAATTCAGACCAGTGATCTCATCCATGAAACACACTCTGTTTGCACGCAAGACGCATCCTCTTCTTTCCCGCGTCTCCAATACAGAGAGTAAGAACCATATTCATGCCCAGAAAAAAAGAACTGTGTTTCATTCTCATACGCACCATATGTAGTTCAAATCTGCTTAAGAAACTTATACAAACTACGGCTCTACTTACATAAATGCTCTTTAGTTAACAGTGAGAATCGCAATGGGTTTGTAAACTTTGCAAAATCATTTGATCCCAAAGTTCACGTTGTTTACCTGAAATGATCTCTTGCTTGTAGGAAGACACAGTTCCTGGTGTTTAACTCCGTTTCTGAAGGGAATTTTAGACCAGTGTTGTCTTCCATGAAACACATTCTGTTTTCACTCAAGAAGCATCCTCTTCTTTCCAGCATGTCCAATACAGCAAGAACCATGAGCATGCCCTCAAAAAAGAACTGTGTTTCCTACTCATACGGACCATATGTAGATCAACTCTGCTTATAAAACTGATAAAAACCACAGCTCCTCTTACATGAATGCCCTTGAGTTAATAGTGAGAATCGGGTTGGGTTCCAGAACTGTGTAAAATCATTTGAGCCCAAAATTCACTTGGTTTACCAGAAATGGACTGTTGCCTGTAGGAAGACACAGATCCTGGGGTTTAACTCCGTTTCTGAAGGGAAATTAGGCCAGTGTTCTCATCCATGAAACATACTCTGTTTTACCACATGGAGGAAGCTCTTCATTCCAGCGTCTCCTATACAGCAAGAAATATGAGCATTCCCAGAAAAAAAGAACTGTGTTTGCTTCTCATATGCACAATATATAGTTCAACTCTACTTTGAAACTGACACAAAACACAGCTCCTTTTACATAGATGCTCTTTAGTTAATATTGAGAATCGCGTTGGGTTTGTGAACTGTGTAAAATCATTTGAGCCCAAAATTCAATGGGTTTACCAGAAATTAAGTCTTGCTTGTAGAAAGACACAGATCCTGTGGTTTAACTCCGTTTCAGAAGGGAAATTCAGACGAGTGTTCTCATCCATGACACAGACTCTGTTTAACGCAAGAAGCAAGCTCTTCTTTCCAGCGTCTCCAATATAGACAGTAAGATCCATATTCATGCCCAGAAAAAAAGAACTGTGTTTCCTTCTCATACGCACCATATGTAGTTCAAATCTGCTCCTGAAACTGATACAAACCACAAATCCTCTTACATAAATGCTCTTTAGTTTATAGTGAGAATCGCTTTGGGTTCGTGAACGGTGTAAAATCATTTGAGCCCAAAATTCTCTTGGTTTTCCAGAAATGAACTCTTGCTTGTAGGAAGACACAGATCCTGGGATTTAACTCAGTTTCTGAAGTGAAATTCAGACCAGTGTTCTCATACATGAAACACACTCTTTTTTCACGCAATAAGCATCCTCTTCATTCCAGCGTCTCCAATAGAGCAAGAACCATGAGCATGCCCAGAAAAAAAGAACTGTGTTTCCTACTCATACAGACCATATGCAGTTCAACTCTGCTTATGAAACTGATACAAACCACAGCTCCTCTTACATAAATGCTCTTTATTTAATAGTGAGATTCGTGTTGGGTTCGTGAACTGTGTGAAATCATTTGAGCACAAAATTCACTGGGTTTACCAGAAATGAACTCTGGCTTTTAGGAAGACACACATCCTGGTGTTTAACTCCATTTCTGAAGGGAAATTCAGACCAGTTTTGTCATCCATGAAACACACTCTCTTTTCACGAAAGAAGCATCCTCTTCTTTACAGCATGTCCAATACAGCAAGAAACATCAGCATACCCTCAAAAAAGAACTGTGTTTCCTGCTCTTATGGACCATATGTAGATCTACTCTGCTTTTAGGAACACACAGATCCTGGGGTTTAACTCCATTTCTGAAGGGAAATTCAGACCAGTGTTCTCATACATGAAACACACTCTGTTTTATCGAAAGATGCAAGCTCTTCTTTCCAGCGTCTCCAATACACACAGTAAGAACCATATTCATGCCCATAAAAAAAGAACTGTGTTTCCTTCTCATACGCACCATCTGTAGTTCAACTCTGCTTATGAATCTGATACAAACCACAGCTCCTCTTACATAAATGCTCTTTAGTTAATAGTGAGAATCACAATGGGTGCTTGAACTAGGTAAAATCATTTGAGCCCAAATTTCAATGGGCTTACCAGAATTGAAGTCTTGCTTGTAGGAAGACACAGAACCTGGGGTTTAATTCTGATTCTGATGGGAAATTCAGACCAGTGCTCTCATCCATGAAACACACTAGTTTTCACGCAAGAAGCAAGCTCTTCCTTCAAGTGTCTCCAATACAGCAAGAACCATGAGAATACCCAGAAAAAAAGAACAATGTTTCCTACTCATACAGACCATATGTAGTTCAACTCTCCTTAGAAACTGATATAAACCACAGCGCCTCTTACATAAATATTCTTTAGTTAATATTGATAATCGCGTTGGGTTCGTGAACTGCTATTAAACACTTGATCCCAAAATTCACTGGTTTACCAGTTATGCACACTTGCATGTACAAGACACAGATCCTGGGATTTAACTACTTTTCTGAAGGGAAATTTAGTCCAGTGTTCTCATCCATGAAACTCATGCTGTTTTAACACAAGAGGCATCCTCTTCTTTCCAGAGTCTCCAATACAGCAAGAACCATGGGAATGCCAAGAAAAAAAGAACTGTGTTACCTACTCACAGGTCATATGCAGTTCAAGTCTGCTTAGGAAACTGAAACAAACCACAGCTCCTCTTACATAAATGCCCTTTAGTTAATAGTGAGAATCGTGATGGGTTTTTGAACTGTGTAAAATCATTTGAGCCCAAAATTCACTTGGTTTACTAGAAATGAACTCTTGCTTGTAGGAAGACACAGATCCTGGTGTTTAACTCCGTTTCTGAAGGGAAATTCAGACTAGAGTTCTCATACCTGTAATACACTCTGTTTTAAAGCAAGAAGCATCCTCTTATTTCCAGCCTCTCCAATGCAGCAAGAACCATGAGCATGCCCAGAAAACACGAATTGTGTTTCCTGCTCATACAGACAATATGTAGTTCAACTGTGCTTATGAAACTGATACAACCCACAGCTCCTCTTACATAAAGGCTCTTTAGTTAATAGTGATAATCACGTTGGGTTCTTGATCAATGTAAAATCATTTGAGCCCAAAATTCACTGGATTTACCAGAAAAAAACTCTTGATTTAAGGAAGACACAGATCCTGGGGTTTAAATCCAATTCAGAAGGGAAATTCAGACCAGTGTTCTCATCCATGAAACACACTATTTTCACACAACAAGCAATCACTTCTATCCATCGCCTCCAATACAGAGAGTAATTATCATATTCATGCCCAGAAAAAAGGAACTGTGTTTCCTACTCATACTGACCATATGTAGTTCAACTCTGCTTATGAAACTGATACAAAACACAGCTCCTCTTACATAAATGCTCTTTAGTTAATGGTTAGAATCACGATGGGTTAGTTAACTGTGTAAAATCATTTGATCCCAAAATTCAGGTTGTTTACCAGAAAGGAACTCTTGCTTGTAGGAAGACACAGAACCTGGGGTTTAACTCCAATTAGAAAGGGAAATTTAGACCAGTGTGCTAATCCATGAAACACACTCTGTTTTAATGCAAGAAGCAAGCTCTTCTTTCCAGCGTCTCCAATACAGACATTAAGAACAATATTCATGCCCTGAAAAATGAACTGTGTTTCCTACTCATAGGGACGATATGTATTTCAACTCTGCTTTTGAAACTGATACAAACCATAGCTCCTCTTACATAAATACTCTTTAGTTAATAGTGAGAATCGCGTTGGGTTCCAGAACTGGGTAAACACATTTGAGCCCAAAATTCACTTTGTTTACCAGAAATGAACTCTTGCTTGAAGGAAGACACAGATCTTGGTGTTTAACTCCGTTTCTCAAGGGAAATTCAGACCAGTGTTCTCATCCATGTAACACACTAGTTTTCACGCAAGAAGCATCCTCTTCTTTCCAGCATCTCCAATACAGCAAGAACCATGAGAATGCCCAGAAAAAAAGAAGAGTGTTTCCTACTCATACAGACCATATGTAGTTCAACTCTCCTTATGAAACTGATATAAACCACAGCGCCTCTTACATAAATATTCTTTAGTTAATAGTGATAATCGGGTTGGGTTCGTGAACTGCTATAAATCACTTGATCCCAAAATTCCCTGGGTTTACCAGTTATGCACACTTGCTTGTAGGAAGACACAGATCCTGGTGTTTAACTCCGTTTCTGAAGGGAAATTCAGACTAGAGTTCTTATACCTGTAATACACTCTGTTTTAAAGCAAGAAGCATCCTCTTATTTCCAGCCTCTCCAATACAGCAAGGACCATGAGCATGCCCAGAAAAAACGAACTGTGTTTCCTGCTCATACATACAATATGTAGTTCAACTGTGCTTATGAAACTGATACAACATACAGCTCCTCTTACATAAAGGCTCTTTAGTTAATAGTGATAATCGCGTTGGGTTCTTGATCAATATAAAATCATTTGAGCCCAAAATTCACTGGATTTACCAGAAAAAAACTCATGATTTAAGGAAGACACAGATCCTGGGGTTTAACTCCAATTCTGAAGGGAAACGCAGACCAGTGTTCTCATCCATGAAACACTCTGTTTTCACGCAACAAGCAATCACTTCTATCCATCGTCTCCAATACAGAGAGTAATTACAATATTCATGCCCAGAGAAAAAGAACTGTGTTTCCTACTCATACTGACCATATGTAGTTCAACTCTGCTTATGAAACTGATACAAACCACAACTCCTCTTACATAAATGCTCTTTAGTTAACAGTTAGAATCGCTATGGGTTTGTTAACTGTGTAAAATCATTTGATCCCAAAATTCAGGTTGTTTACCAGAAATGAACTCTTGCTTGTAGGAAGACACCGATCCTGAGGTTTAACTCCATTTCTGAAGGAAAATTCAGAACGGTATTCTCATCCAAGAAACACACTCTGTTTTAACACAAGAAGCAAGCTATTCTTTCCAGTGTCTTCAATACAGACAGAAAGAACCATATTCATGCCCTGAAAAAAAGAACTGTTTCCTACTCATGCGGACCATATGTAGTTCAACTCTGGTTATGAAACTGATAGAAACCTCAGCTCCTCTTACATAAATGCACTTTAGTTAATATTGAGAATTGCGATAGGTTTGTGAACTGTGTAAAATCATTTCATCCCAAAATTCACGTTGTTTACCAGAAATGAACTCTTGCTTGTAGGAAGACACAGATCCTGGGGTTTAGCTCCTTTCCTGAAGGGAAATTCAGACCAGTGGTCTCATCCATGAATCACACTCTGTTTTCACGCTAGAAGCTATCTCTTCTTTCCAGTGTCTCCAATACAGACAGGAATATCCATACTCATGGCCAGAAAAAAAGAACTGTGTTTACTACTCATACAGACGATATGTAGTTCAAGACTGCTTATGAAACTGATACAACCCACAGCTCTTCTTTCATAAAGGCTCTTTAGTTAATAGTGATAATCGCGTTGGGTTCTTGATCAATGTAAAATCATTTGAGCCCAAAATTCACTGGATTTACAAGAAAAAAACTCTTGTTTTAAGGAAGACACAGATCCTGGGGTTTAACTCCAATTCTGAAGGGAAATGCAGAACAGTGTTGTCATCCATGAAACACACTATTTTCACACAACAAGCAATCACTTCTATCCATCGTCTCCAATACAGACAGTAAGAACAATATTCATGCCCTGAAAAATGAACTGTGTTTCCTACTCATAGGGACGATATGTAGTTCAACTCTGCTTTTGAAACTGATACAAACCACAGCTCCTCTTACATAAATGCTCTTTAGTTAATAGTGAGAATCGCGTTGGGTTCCAGAACTGGGTAAACACTTTTGAGCCCCAAATTCACTTTGTTTACCAGAAATGAACTCTTGCTTGTAGGAAGACACCGATCTTGGGGTTTAACTCCGTTTCTGAAGGGAAATTCAGACCAGTGTTCTCATCCATGAAACACACTAGTTTTCATGCAAGAAGCATCCTCTTCTTTACAGCATCTCCAATACAGCAAGAACCATGAGAATGCCCAGAAAAAAAGAAGAGTGTTTCCTACTCATACAGACCATATGTAGTTCAACTCTCCTTATGAAACTGATATAAACCACAGCGCCTCTTACATAAATATTCTTTAGTTAATAGTGATAATCGGGTTGGGTTCGTGAACTGCTATAAATCACTTGATCCCAAAATTCCCTTGGTTTACCAGTTATGCACACTTGCTTGTACGAAGACACAGATCCTGGGATTTAACTACTTTTCTGAAGGGAAATTCAGACCAGTGTTCTCATCTATGAAACTCATGCTGTTTTAACACAAGAGGCATCCTCTTCTTTCCAGAGTCTCCAATACAGCAAGAACCATGGGAATGCCAAGAAAAAAAGAACTGTGTTACCTACTCACAGGTCATATGCTGTTCAAGTCTGCTTAGGAAACTGATACAAACCACAGCTCCTCTTACATAAATGCCCTTTAGTTAATAGTGAGAATCGTGATGGGTTCTTGAACTGTGTAAAATCATTTGAGACCAAAATTCACTTGGTTTACTAGAAATGAACTCTTGCTTGTAGGAAGACACAGATCCTGGTGTTTAACTCCGTTTCTGAAGGGAAATTCAGACTAGAGTTCTCATACCTGTAATACACTCTGTTTTAAAGCAAGAAGCATCCTCTTATTTCCAGCCACTCCATAACAGCAAGAACCATGAGCATGCCCAGAAAAAACTAACTGTGTTTCCTGCTAATACAGACCATATGTAGTTCAACTGTGCTTATGAAACTGATACAAACCACAGCTCCTCTTACATAAAGGCTCTTTAGTTAATAGTGATAATCACAATGGGTTCTTGAACTGTGTAAAATCATTTGAGCCCAAATTTCAATGGGCTTACCAGAATTGAAGTCTTGCTTGTAGGAAGACACAGATCCTGGGGTTTAACTCCGATTCTGAAGGTAAATTCAGACCAGTGTTCTCATCCATGAAACACACTATTTTCACACAACAAGCAATCACTTCTATCCATCGTCTCCAATACAGAGAGTAATTACCATATTCATGCCCAGAAAAAAGGAACTGTGTTTCCTACACATACTGACCATATGTAGTTCAACTCTGCTTAAGAAACTGATACAAACTACAGCTCCTCTAACATAAAGGCTCTTTAGTTAATAGTGATAATAGTGTTGGGTTCTTGATCAATACAAAATCATTTGAGCCCAAAATTCACTGGATTTACCAGAAAAAAACTCTTGATTTAAGGAAGACACAGATCCTGGGGTTTAACTCCAATTCTGAAAGGAAATGCAGACCAGTGTTCTCATCCATGAAACACTCAGTTTTCACGCAACCAGCAATCACTTCTATCCATCGTCTCCAATACAGAGAGTAATTACCATATTCATGCCCAGAAAAAAAGAACTGTGTTTCCTACTCATACTGACAATATGTAGTTCTACTCTGCTTATGAAACTGATACAAACCACAGCTCCTCTTACATAAATGCTCTTTAGTTAACAGTTAGAATCGCGATGGGTTTGTTAACTGTGTAAAATCATTTGATCCCAAAATTCAGGTTGTTTACCAGAAAGGAACTCTTGCTTGTAGGAAGACACAGAACCTGGGGTTTAACTCCGATTCGGAAGGGAAATTTAGACCATTGTGCTAATCCATGAAAAACACTCTGTTTTAACGCAAGAAGCAAGCTCTTCTTTCCAGCGTCTCCAATACAGACAGTAAGAACAATATTCATGCCCAGAAAAAAAGAACTGTGTTTCCTACTCATACTGACCATATGTAGTTCAACTCTGCTTATGAAACTGATACAAACCACAGCTCCTCTTACATAAATGCACTTTAGTTAATAGTGAGAATCACGATGGGATTGTGAACTGTATAAAATCATTTGATCCCAAAATTCACGTTGTTTACCAGAAATGAACTCTTGCTTGTAGGAAGACACCGATCCTGAGGTTTAACTCCATTTCTGAAGGAAAATTCAGAGCGGTATTCTCATCCAAGAAACACACTCTGTTTTAACGCAAGAAGCAAGCTCTTCTTTCCAGTGTCTCCAATACAGACAGAAAGAACCATATTCATGCCCTGAAAAAAAGAACTGTTTCCTACTCATGTGGACCATATGTAGTTCAACTCTGGTTATGAAACTGATAGAAACCTCAGCTCCTCTTACATAAATGCACTTTAGTTAATATTGAGAATTGCGATGGGTTTGTGAACTGTGTAAAATCATTTGATCCCAAAATTCACGTTGTTTACCAGAAATGAACTCTTGCTTGTAGGAAGACACAGATCCTGGGGTTTAGCTCCTTTCCTGAAGGGAAATTCAGACCAGTGGTCTCATCCATGAATCACACTCTGTTTTCACGCTAGAAGCTATCTCTTCTTTCCAGCGTCTCCAATACAGACAGGAATATCCATACTCATGGCCAGAAAAAAAGAACTGTGTTTCCTACTCATACAGATGATATGTAGTTCCAGACTGCTTATGAAACTGATACAACCCACAGCTCCTCTTTCATAAAGGCTCTTTAGTTAATAGTGATAATCGCGTTGGGTTCTTGATCAATGTAAAATCATTTGAGCCCAAAATTCACTGGATTTACAAGAAAAAAACTCTTGTTTTAAGGAAGACACAGATCCTGGGGTTTAACTCCGATTCTGAAGGGAAATTCAGACCAGTGTTCTCATCCATGAAACACACTATTTTCACACAACAAGCAATCACTTCTATCCATCCTCTCCAATACAGAGAGTAATTACCATATTCATGCCCAGAAAAAAGGAACTGAATTTCCTACTCATACTGACCATATGTAGTTCAACTCTCCTTATGAAACTGATACAAATCACAGCTCCTCTTACATAAATGCTCTTTAGTTAATGGTTAGAATCGCTATGGGTTTGTTAACTGTGTAAAATCATTTGATCCCAAAATTCAGGTTGTTTACCAGAAATGAACTCTTGCTTGTAGGAAGACACCGATCCTGAGGTTTAACTCCATTTCTGAAGGAAAATTCAGAACGGTATTCTCATCCAAGAAACACACTCTGTTTTAACGCAAGAAGCAAGCTCTTCTTTCCAGTGTCTTCAATACAGACAGAAAGAACCATATTCATGCCCTGAAAAAAAGAACTGTTTCCTAGTCATGCGGACCATATGTAGTTCAACTCTGGTTATGAAACTGATAGAAACCTCAGCTCCTCTTACATAAATGCACTTTAGTTAATATTGAGAATTGCGATAGGTTTGTGAACTGTGTAAAATCATTTCATCCCAAAATTCACGTTGTTTACCAGAAATGAACTCTTGCTTGTAGGAAGACACAGATCCTGGGGTTTAGCTCCTTTCCTGAAGGGAAATTCAGACCAGTGGTCTCATCCATGAATCACACTCTGTTTTCACGCTAGAAGCTATCTCTTCTTTCCAGTGTCTCCAATACAGACAGGAATATCCATACTCATGGCCAGAAAAAAAGAACTGTGTTTACTACTCATACAGACGATATGTAGTTCAAGACTGCTTATGAAACTGATACAACCCACAGCTCTTCTTTCATAAAGGCTCTTTAGTTAATAGTGATAATCGCGTTGGGTTCTTGATCAATGTAAAATCATTTGAGCCCAAAATTCACTGGATTTACAAGAAAAAAACTCTTGTTTTAAGGAAGACACAGATCCTGGGGTTTAACTCCAATTCTGAAGGGAAATGCAGAACAGTGTTGTCATCCATGAAACACACTATTTTCACACAACAAGCAATCACTTCTATCCATCGTCTCCAATACAGACAGTAAGAACAATATTCATGCCCTGAAAAATGAACTGTGTTTCCTACTCATAGGGACGATATGTAGTTCAACTCTGCTTTTGAAACTGATACAAACCACAGCTCCTCTTACATAAATGCTCTTTAGTTAATAGTGAGAATCGCGTTGGGTTCCAGAACTGGGTAAACACTTTTGAGCCCCAAATTCACTTTGTTTACCAGAAATGAACTCTTGCTTGTAGGAAGACACCGATCTTGGGGTTTAACTCCGTTTCTGAAGGGAAATTCAGACCAGTGTTCTCATCCATGAAACACACTAGTTTTCATGCAAGAAGCATCCTCTTCTTTACAGCATCTCCAATACAGCAAGAACCATGAGAATGCCCAGAAAAAAAGAAGAGTGTTTCCTACTCATACAGACCATATGTAGTTCAACTCTCCTTATGAAACTGATATAAACCACAGCGCCTCTTACATAAATATTCTTTAGTTAATAGTGATAATCGGGTTGGGTTCGTGAACTGCTATAAATCACTTGATCCCAAAATTCCCTTGGTTTACCAGTTATGCACACTTGCTTGTAGGAAGACACAGATCCTGGTGTTTAACTCCGTTTCTGAAGGGAAATTCAGACTAGAGTTCTCATACCTGTAATACACTCTGTTTTAAAGCAAGAAGCATCCTCTTATTTCCAGCCACTCCATAACAGCAAGAACCATGAGCATGCCCAGAAAAAACTAACTGTGGTTCCTGCTAATACAGACCATATGTAGATCAACTGTGCTTATGAAACTGATACAAACCACAGCTCCTCTTACATAAAGGCTCTTTAGTTAATAGTGATAATCACAATGGGTTCTTGAACTGTGTAAAATCATTTGAGCCCAAATTTCAATGGGCTTACCAGAATTGAAGTCTTGCTTGTAGGAAGACACAGATCC
Source organism: Onychomys arenicola (assembly GCA_949786405.1). NCBI lineage: Eukaryota > Metazoa > Chordata > Mammalia > Rodentia > Cricetidae > Onychomys > Onychomys arenicola. The sequence goes on from CATKUM010000003.1 coordinate 735,802, forward strand.
TGGGGTTTAACTCCGATTCTGAAGGTAAATTCAGACCAGTGTTCTCATCCATGAAACACACTATTTTCACACAACAAGCAATCACTTCTATCCATCGTCTCCAATACAGAGAGTAATTACCATATTCATGCCCAGAAAAAAGGAACTGTGTTTCCTACACATACTGACCATATGTAGTTCAACTCTGCTTAAGAAACTGATACAAACTACAGCTCCTCTTACATAAAGGCTCTTTAGTTAATAGTGATAATAGTGTTGGGTTCTTGATCAATACAAAATCATTTGAGCCCAAAATTCACTGGATTTACCAGAAAAAAACTCTTGATTTAAGGAAGACACAGATCCTGGGGTTTAACTCCAATTCTGAAAGGAAATGCAGACCAGTGTTCTCATCCATGAAACACTCAGTTTTCACGCAACCAGCAATCACTTCTATCCATCGTCTCCAATACAGAGAGTAATTACCATATTCATGCCCAGAAAAAAAGAACTGTGTTTCCTACTCATACTGACAATATGTAGTTCTACTCTGCTTATGAAACTGATACAAACCACAGCTCCTCTTACATAAATGCTCTTTAGTTAACAGTTAGAATCGCGATGGGTTTGTTAACTGTGTAAAATCATTTGATCCCAAAATTCAGGTTGTTTACCAGAAAGGAACTCTTGCTTGTAGGAAGACACAGAACCTGGGGTTTAACTCCGATTCGGAAGGGAAATTTAGACCATTGTGCTAATCCATGAAAAACACTCTGTTTTAACGCAAGAAGCAAGCTCTTCTTTCCAGCGTCTCCAATACAGACAGTAAGAACAATATTCATGCCCAGAAAAAAAGAACTGTGTTTCCTACTCATACTGACCATATGTAGTTCAACTCTGCTTATGAAACTGATACAAACCACAGCTCCTCTTACATAAATGCACTTTAGTTAATAGTGAGAATCACGATGGGATTGTGAACTGTATAAAATCATTTGATCTCAAAATTCACGTTGTTTACCAGAAATGAACTCTTGCTTGTAGGAAGACACCGATCCTGAGGTTTAACTCCATTTCTGAAGGAAAATTCAGAGCGGTATTCTCATCCAAGAAACACACTCTGTTTTAACGCAAGAAGCAAGCTCTTCTTTCCAGTGTCTCCAATACAGACAGAAAGAACCATATTCATGCCCTGAAAAAAAGAACTGTTTCCTACTCATGTGGACCATATGTAGTTCAACTCTGGTTATGAAACTGATAGAAACCTCAGCTCCTCTTACATAAATGCACTTTAGTTAATATTGAGAATTGCGATGGGTTTGTGAACTGTGTAAAATCATTTGATCCCAAAATTCACGTTGTTTACCAGAAATGAACTCTTGCTTGTAGGAAGACACAGATCCTGGGGTTTAGCTCCTTTCCTGAAGGGAAATTCAGACCAGTGGTCTCATCCATGAATCACACTCTGTTTTCACGCTAGAAGCTATCTCTTCTTTCCAGCGTCTCCAATACAGACAGGAATATCCATACTCATGGCCAGAAAAAAAGAACTGTGTTTCCTACTCATACAGATGATATGTAGTTCCAGACTGCTTATGAAACTGATACAACCCACAGCTCCTCTTTCATAAAGGCTCTTTAGTTAATAGTGATAATCGCGTTGGGTTCTTGATCAATGTAAAATCATTTGAGCCCAAAATTCACTGGATTTACAAGAAAAAAAACTCTTGTTTTAAGGAAGACACAGATCCTGGGGTTTAACTCCGATTCTGAAGGGAAATTCAGACCAGTGTTCTCATCCATGAAACACACTATTTTCACACAACAAGCAATCACTTCTATCCATCCTCTCCAATACAGAGAGTAATTACCATATTCATGCCCAGAAAAAAGGAACTGTATTTCCTACTCATACTGACCATATGTAGTTCAACTCTCCTTATGAAACTGATACAAATCACAGCTCCTCTTACATAAATGCTCTTTAGTTAATGGTTAGAATCGCGATGGGTTTGTTAACTGTGTAAAATCATTTGATCCCAAAATTCAGGTTGTTTACCAGAAATGAACTCTTGCTTGTAGGAAGACACCGATCCTGAGGTTTAACTCCATTTCTGAAGGAAAATTCAGAACGGTATTCTCATCCAAGAAACACACTCTGTTTTAACGCAAGAAGCAAGCTCTTCTTTCCAGTGTCTTCAATACAGACAGAAAGAACCATATTCATGCCCTGAAAAAAAGAACTGTTTCCTACTCATGTGGACCATATGTAGTTCAACTCTGGTTATGAAACTGATAGAAACCTCAGCTCCTCTTACATAAATGCACTTTAGTTAATATTGAGAATTGCGATAGGTTTGTGAACTGTGTAAAATCATTTCATCCCAAAATTCACGTTGTTTACCAGAAATGAACTCTTGCTTGTAGGAAGACACAGATCCTGGGGTTTAGCTCCTTTCCTGAAGGGAAATTCAGACCAGTGGTCTCATCCATGAATCACACTCTGTTTTCACGCTAGAAGCTATCTCTTCTTTCCAGTGTCTCCAATACAGACAGGAATATCCATGCTCATGGCCAGAAAAAAAGAACTGTGTTTACTACTCATACAGACGATATGTAGTTCAAGACTGCTTATGAAACTGATACAACCCACAGCTCTTCTTTCATAAAGGCTCTTTAGTTAATAGTGATAATCGCGTTGGGTTCTTGATCAATGTAAAATCATTTGAGCCCAAAATTCACTGGATTTACAAGAAAAAAACTCTTGTTTTAAGGAAGACACAGATCCTGGGGTTTAACTCCAATTCTGAAGGGAAATGCAGAACAGTGTTGTCATCCATGAAACACACTATTTTCACACAACAAGCAATCACTTCTATCCATCGTCTCCAATACAGACAGTAAGAACAATATTCATGCCCTGAAAAATGAACTGTGTTTCCTACTCATAGGGACGATATGTAGTTCAACTCTGCTTTTGAAACTGATACAAACCACAGCTCCTCTTACATAAATGCTCTTTAGTTAATAGTGAGAATCGCGTTGGGTTCCAGAACTGGGTAAACACTTTTGAGCCCCAAATTCACTTTGTTTACCAGAAATGAACTCTTGCTTGTAGGAAGACACCGATCTTGGGGTTTAACTCCGTTTCTGAAGGGAAATTCAGACCAGTGTTCTCATCCATGAAACACACTAGTTTTCATGCAAGAAGCATCCTCTTCTTTACAGCATCTCCAATACAGCAAGAACCATGAGAATGCCCAGAAAAAAAGAAGAGTGTTTCCTACTCATACAGACCATATGTAGTTCAACTCTCCTTATGAAACTGATATAAACCACAGCGCCTCTTACATAAATATTCTTTAGTTAATAGTGATAATCGGGTTGGGTTCGTGAACTGCTATAAATCACTTGATCCCAAAATTCCCTTGGTTTACCAGTTATGCACACTTGCTTGTACGAAGACACAGATCCTGGGATTTAACTACTTTTCTGAAGGGAAATTCAGACCAGTGTTCTCATCTATGAAACTCATGCTGTTTTAACACAAGAGGCATCCTCTTCTTTCCAGAGTCTCCAATACAGCAAGAACCATGGGAATGCCAAGAAAAAAAGAACTGTGTTACCTACTCACAGGTCATATGCTGTTCAAGTCTGCTTAGGAAACTGATACAAACCACAGCTCCTCTTACATAAATGCCCTTTAGTTAATAGTGAGAATCGTGATGGGTTCTTGAACTGTGTAAAATCATTTGAGACCAAAATTCACTTGGTTTACTAGAAATGAACTCTTGCTTGTAGGAAGACACAGATCCTGGTGTTTAACTCCGTTTCTGAAGGGAAATTCAGACTAGAGTTCTCATACCTGTAATACACTCTGTTTTAAAGCAAGAAGCATCCTCTTATTTCCAGCCACTCCATAACAGCAAGAACCATGAGCATGCCCAGAAAAAACTAACTGTGTTTCCTGCTAATACAGACCATATGTAGTTCAACTGTGCTTATGAAACTGATACAAACCACAGCTCCTCTTACATAAAGGCTCTTTAGTTAATAGTGATAATCACAATGGGTTCTTGAACTGTGTAAAATCATTTGAGCCCAAATTTCAATGGGCTTACCAGAATTGAAGTCTTGCTTGTAGGAAGACACAGATCCTGGGGTTTAACTCCGATTCTGAAGGTAAATTCAGACCAGTGTTCTCATCCATGAAACACACTATTTTCACACAACAAGCAATCACTTCTATCCATCGTCTCCAATACAGAGAGTAATTACCATATTCATGCCCAGAAAAAAGGAACTGTGTTTCCTACACATACTGACCATATGTAGTTCAACTCTGCTTAAGAAACTGATACAAACTACAGCTCCTCTAACATAAAGGCTCTTTAGTTAATAGTGATAATAGTGTTGGGTTCTTGATCAATACAAAATCATTTGAGCCCAAAATTCACTGGATTTACCAGAAAAAAACTCTTGATTTAAGGAAGACACAGATCCTGGGGTTTAACTCCAATTCTGAAAGGAAATGCAGACCAGTGTTCTCATCCATGAAACACTCAGTTTTCACGCAACCAGCAATCACTTCTATCCATCGTCTCCAATACAGAGAGTAATTACCATATTCATGCCCAGAAAAAAAGAACTGTGTTTCCTACTCATACTGACAATATGTAGTTCTACTCTGCTTATGAAACTGATACAAACCACAGCTCCTCTTACATAAATGCTCTTTAGTTAACAGTTAGAATCGCGATGGGTTTGTTAACTGTGTAAAATCATTTGATCCCAAAATTCAGGTTGTTTACCAGAAAGGAACTCTTGCTTGTAGGAAGACACAGAACCTGGGGTTTAACTCCGATTCGGAAGGGAAATTTAGACCATTGTGCTAATCCATGAAAAACACTCTGTTTTAACGCAAGAAGCAAGCTCTTCTTTCCAGCGTCTCCAATACAGACAGTAAGAACAATATTCATGCCCAGAAAAAAAGAACTGTGTTTCCTACTCATACTGACCATATGTAGTTCAACTCTGCTTATGAAACTGATACAAACCACAGCTCCTCTTACATAAATGCACTTTAGTTAATAGTGAGAATCACGATGGGATTGTGAACTGTATAAAATCATTTGATCCCAAAATTCACGTTGTTTACCAGAAATGAACTCTTGCTTGTAGGAAGACACCGATCCTGAGGTTTAACTCCATTTCTGAAGGAAAATTCAGAGCGGTATTCTCATCCAAGAAACACACTCTGTTTTAACGCAAGAAGCAAGCTCTTCTTTCCAGTGTCTCCAATACAGACAGAAAGAACCATATTCATGCCCTGAAAAAAAGAACTGTTTCCTACTCATGTGGACCATATGTAGTTCAACTCTGGTTATGAAACTGATAGAAACCTCAGCTCCTCTTACATAAATGCACTTTAGTTAATATTGAGAATTGCGATGGGTTTGTGAACTGTGTAAAATCATTTGATCCCAAAATTCACGTTGTTTACCAGAAATGAACTCTTGCTTGTAGGAAGACACAGATCCTGGGGTTTAGCTCCTTTCCTGAAGGGAAATTCAGACCAGTGGTCTCATCCATGAATCACACTCTGTTTTCACGCTAGAAGCTATCTCTTCTTTCCAGCGTCTCCAATACAGACAGGAATATCCATACTCATGGCCAGAAAAAAAGAACTGTGTTTCCTACTCATACAGATGATATGTAGTTCCAGACTGCTTATGAAACTGATACAACCCACAGCTCCTCTTTCATAAAGGCTCTTTAGTTAATAGTGATAATCGCGTTGGGTTCTTGATCAATGTAAAATCATTTGAGCCCAAAATTCACTGGATTTACAAGAAAAAAACTCTTGTTTTAAGGAAGACACAGATCCTGGGGTTTAACTCCGATTCTGAAGGGAAATTCAGACCAGTGTTCTCATCCATGAAACACACTATTTTCACACAACAAGCAATCACTTCTATCCATCCTCTCCAATACAGAGAGTAATTACCATATTCATGCCCAGAAAAAAGGAACTGTATTTCCTACTCATACTGACCATATGTAGTTCAACTCTCCTTATGAAACTGATACAAATCACAGCTCCTCTTACATAAATGCTCTTTAGTTAATGGTTAGAATCGCGATGGGTTTGTTAACTGTGTAAAATCATTTGATCCCAAAATTCATTTTGTTTACCAGAAAGGAACTCTTGCTTGTAGGAAGACACAGAACCTGGGGTTTAACTCCGATTTGGAAGGGAAATTTAGACCACTGTGCTAATCCATGAAACAGACTCTCTTTTCACGCAAGAAGCAAGCTCTTCTTTCCAGCGTCTCCAATACAGACAGTAAGAACAATATTCATGCCCTGAAAAATGAACTGTGGTTCCTACTCATAGGGACGATATGTAGTTCAACTCTGCTTTTGAAACTGATACAAACCACAGCTCCTCTTACATAAATGCTCTTTAGTTAATAGTGAGAATCGCGTTGGGTTCCAGAACTGTGTAAACACTTTTGAGCCCAAAATTCACTTTGTTTACCAGAAATGAACTCTTGCTTGCAGGAAGACACAGATCTTGGGGATTAACTCCGTTTCTGAAGGGAAATTCAGACCAGTGTTCTCATCCATGAAGCACACTAGTTTTCATGCAAGAAGCATCCTCTTCTTTCTAGCATCTCCAATACAGCAAGAACCATAAGAATGCCCAGAAAAAAAGGACAGTGTTTCCTACTCATACAGACCATATGTAGTTCAACTCTCCTTATGAAACTGATATAAACCACAGCGCCTCTTACATAAATATTCTTTAGTTAATAGGGATAATCGGGTTGGGTTCGTGAACTGCTATAAATAACTTGATCCCAAAATTCACTGGTTTACCAGTTATGCACACTTGCTTGTACGAAGACACAGATCCTGGGATTTAACTACTTTTCTGAAGGGAAGTTAAGACCAGTGTTCTCATCCATGAAACTCATGCTGTTTTAACACAAGAGGCATCCTCTTCTTTCCAGAGTCTCCAATACAGCAAGAACCATGGGAATGCCAAGAAAAAAAGAACTGTGTTACCTACTCACAGGTCATATGCAGTTCAAGTCTGCATAGGAAACTGATACAAACCACAGCTCCTCTTACATAAATGCCCTTTAGTTAATAGTGAGAATCGTGATGGGTTCTTGAACTGTGTAAAATCATTTGAGACCAAAATTCACTTGGTTTACTAGAAATGAACTCTTGCTTGTAGGAAGACACAGATCCTGGTGTTTAACTCCTTTTCTGAAGGGAAATTCAGACTAGAGTTCTCAAACCTGTAATACACTCTGTTTTAACGCAAGAAGCAATCTCTTCTTTCCAGCGTCTCCAATACAGACCGTAAGAACAATATTCTTGCCCTGAAAAAAAGAACTGTGTTTCCTACTCATACGGACCATAAGTAGTTCAACTCTGCTTATGAAACTGATACAACCCACAGCTCCTCTTACACAAAGGCTCTTTAGTTAATAGTGAGAATCGCGTTGGGTTCGTGAACTGTGTAAAATCATTTGAGCCAAAAATTCCCTGGGTTTACAAGAAATGAACTCTTCCTTGTAGGAAGACACAGATCCTGGGGTTTACCTCCGTTTCTGAAGGGAAATACAGACCAGTGTTCTCATGCATGAAACACACTGTCTTTTCACTCAAGAACCAAGCTCTTCTTTCCAGGGTCTCCATTCAGCAAGAAAAATGAGGATGCCAAGAAAAAAGAAACTGTGTTTCCTACTCATACACACCATATGTAGTTCAACTCTGCTTATGTAACTGATACAAACCACAGCTCCTCTTACATAAATGCACTTCAGTTAACAGTGAGAATGGCGATGGGTTTGTGAACTGTGTAAAATCATTTGATCCCAAAATTCACGTTGTTTATCAGAAATGAACTCTTGCTTGTAGGAAGACACAGATCCTGGGGTTTAGCTCCTTTCCTGAAGAGAAATTCAGACCAGTGGTCTCATCCATGAATCACACTCTGTTTTCATGCTAGAAGCTATCTCTTCTTTCCAGTGTCTCCAATACAGACAGGAATATAGACACTCATGGCCAGAAAAAAAGAACTGTGTTTCCTACTCATACAGACGATATGTAGTTCAAGACTGCTTATGAAACTGATACAACCCACAGTTCCTTTTCATAAAGGCTCTTTAGTTAATAGTGATAATCGCGTTGGGTTCTTGATCAATGTAAAATTATTTGAGCCCAAAATTCACTGGATTTACAAGAAAAAAATCTCTTGTTTTAAGGAAGACACAGATCCTGGGGTTTAACTCCGATTCTGAAGGGAAATTCAGACCAGTGTTCTCATCCATGAAACACACTATTTTGACACAACAAGCAATCACTTCTATCCATCGTCTCCAATACAGAGAGTAATTACCATATTCATGCCCAGAAATAAGGAACTGTGTTCCTACTCATACTGACCATATGTAGTTCAACTCTGCTTATGAAACTGATACAAACCACAGCTCCTCTTACATAAATGCTCTTTAGTTAATGGTTAGAATCGCGATGGGTTTGTTAACTGTGTAAAATCATTTGATCCCAAAATTCAGGTTGTTTACCAGAAAGGAACTCTTGCTTGTAGGAAGACACAGAACCTGGGGTTTAACTCCGATTTGGAAGGGAAATTTAGACCACTGTGCTAATCCATGAAACGGACTCTGTTTTAACGCAAGAAGCAAGCTCTTCTTTCCAGGGTCTCCAATACAGACAGTAAGAACAATATTCATGCCCTGAAAAATGAACTGTGTTTCCTACTCACACGGACCATATGTAGTTCAACTCTGCTTTTGAAACTGATACAAACCACAGCTCCTCTTACATAAATGCACTTTAGTTAATAGTGAGAATCGCGTTGGGTTCCAGAACTGTGTAAACACATTTGAGCCCAAAATTCACTTTGTTTACCAGAAATGAACTCTTGCTTGTAGGGAGACACAGATCTTGGGGATTAACTCCGTTTCTGAAGGGAAATTCAGACCAGTGTTCTCATCCATGAAACACACTAGTTTTCACGCAAGAGGCATCCTCTTCTTTCCAGCATCTCCACTACAGCAAGAACCATGAGAATGCCCAGAAAAAAAGAACAGTGTTTCCTACTCATACAGACCATATGTAGTTCAACTCTCCTTATGAAACTGATATAAACCACAGCGCCTCTTACATAAATATTCTTTAGTTAGTAGTGATAATCGCGTTGGGTTCGTGAACTGCTAAAAATCACTTGATCCCAAAATTCACTGGGTTTACCAGATATGCATACTTGCTTGTACAAAGACACAGATCCTGGGATTTAACTCCTTTTCTGAAGGGAAATTCAGACCAGTGTTCTCATCCATGAAACTCATGTTGTTTTAACACAAGAGGCATCCTCTTCTTTCCAGAGTCTCCAATACAGCAAGAACCATGGGAATGCCAAGAAAAAAAGAACTGTGTTACCTACTCACAGGTCATATGGAGTTCAGTCTGCTTAGGAAACTGATACAAACCACAGCTCCACTTACATAAATGCTCTTTAGTTAATAGTGAGAATCGTGATGGGTTCTTGAACTCTGTAAAGTCATTTGAGCCCAAAATTCATTTGGTTTACTAGAAATGAATTCTTGCTTGTAGGACACACAGATCCTGGGGATTAACTCCTTTTCTGAAGGAAAATTCAGACCGGTATTCTCATCCAAGAAACACACTCTGTTTTAACGCAAGAAGCAATCTCTTCTTTCCAGCGTCTCCAATACAGACCGTAAGAACAATATTCTTGCCCTGAAAAAAAGAACTGTGTTTCCTACTCATACGGACCATATGTAGTTCAACTCTGCTTATGAAACTGAAACAACCCACAGCTCCTCTTACACAAAGGCTCTTTAGTTAATAGTGAGAATCCCGTTGGGTTCGTGAACTATGTAATATCATTTGAGCCAAAAATTCACTGGGTTTACAAGAAATGAACTCTTCCTTGTAGGAAGACACAGATCCTGGGGTTTACCTCCGTTTCTGAAGGGAAATACAGACCAGTGTTCTCATGCATGAAACACACTCTCTTTTCACTCAAGAAGCAAGCTCTTCTTTCCAGGGTCTCCAATTCAGCAAGAAACATGAGGATGCCCAGAAAAAAGGAACTGTGTTTCCTACTCATACACACCATATGTAGTTCAACTCTGCTTATGTAACTGATACAAACCACAGCTCCTCTTACATAAATGCACTTCAGTTAATAGTGAGAATGGCGATGGGTTTGTGAACTGTGTAAAATCATTTGATCCAAAAAATCAAGTTGTTTAACAGAAATGAACTCTTGCTTGTAGGAAGACTCAGATCCTGGGGTTTAACTCTGTTTCTGAAGGGAAATTAAGACAAGTGTTCTCATCCATGAAACACACTCAGTTTTCATGTAAGAAGCAAGCTCTTCTTTCAAGCATCTCCAAAACAGCAAGAACCATTAGCATGCCCAGAAAAAAAGAACCGTGTTTCCCTCTCATACACACCATATGTAGTTCAACTTTTCTTATGAAACTGATACGAACAACAGATCCTCTTATATAAATGCTCTTTAGTTAATAGTTATAATCGTGTTGTGTTCGTGAACTGTGTAAAATCATTTGAGCCAAAATTCACGTTTTTTATCAGAAATGAACTCTTGCGTGTAGGAAAGCACATCTAGGGTTTAATTCCGTTTCTGAAGGGAAATTCAGACCAGTGTTCTCATCCATGGAACACACTCTGTTTTCACGCAAGAAGCAAGCTCTTCTTTCCATCATCTCCAAAACAGCTAGAAACATTAGCATGCCCAGAAAAAATGAACTGTGTTCCTTTCTCATACACTCCATATGTAGTTCAACTCTGCTTATGAAACTTATACGAACCACTCCTCCTCTTACATAAATGTACTTTAATAATTAGTGAGAATCGCGATGGGTTTGTGAACTGTGTAAAATCATTTGATCCCAAAATTCATTGGTTTTCCAGAAATGAACTCTTGCTTGTATGAAGACAGAGATCATGGGGTTTAACTCCGTTTCTGAAGGGAAATTCAGACCAGTGTTCTCATCCATGAAACTCATGTTGTTTTAACACAAGAGGCATCCTCTTCTTTCCAGAGTCTCCAATACAGCAAGAACCATGGGAATGCCAAGAAAAAAAGAACTGTGTTACCTACTCACAGGTCATATGCAGTTCAAGTCTGCTTAGGAAACTGATACAAAACACAGCTCCTCTTACATAAATGCACTTTAGTTAATAGTGAGAATCACGATGGGATTGTGAACTGTATAATATCATTTGATCCCAAAATTCACGTTGTTTACCAGAAATGAACTCTTGCTTGTAGGAAGACACAGATCCTGGGGTTTAGCTCCTTTCCTGAAGGGAAATTCAGACCAGTGTTCTCATCCATGAATCACACTCTGTTTTCACGCTAGAAGCTATCTCTTCTTTCCAGCGTCTCCAATGCAGACAGGAAGATCCATACTCATGGCCAGAAAAAAAGAACTGTGTTTCCTACTCATACAGACGATATGTAGTTCAACTCTGCTTTTGAAACTGATACAAACCACAGCTCCTCTTACATAAATACTCTTTAGTTAATAGTGAGAATCGCGTTGGGTTCCAGAACTGGGTAAACACATTTGAGCCCAAAATTCACTTTGTTTACCAGAAATGAACTCTTGCTTGAAGGAAGACACAGATCTTGGTGTTTAACTCCGTTTCTCAAGGGAAATTCAGACCAGTGTTCTCATCCATGTAACACACTAGTTTTCACGCAAGAAGCATCCTCTTCTTTCCAGCATCTCCAATACAGCAAGAACCATGAGAATGCCCAGAAAAAAAGAAGAGTGTTTCCTACTCATACAGACCATATGTAGTTCAACTCTCCTTATGAAACTGATATAAACCACAGCGCCTCTTACATAAATATTCTTTAGTTAATAGTGATAATCGGGTTGGGTTCGTGAACTGCTATAAATCACTTGATCCCAAAATTCACTTGGTTTACTAGAAATGAACTCTTGCTTGTAGGAAGACACAGATCCTGGTGTTTAACTCCGTTTCTGAAGGGAAATTCAGACTAGAGTTCTCATACCTGTAATACACTCTGTTTTAAAGCAAGAAGCATCCTCTTATTTCCAGCCTCTCCAATACAGCAAGAACCATGAGCATGCCCAGAAAACACGAATTGTGTTTCCTGCTCATACAGACAATATGTAGTTCAACTGTGCTTATGAAACTGATACAACCCACAGCTCCTCTTACATAAAGGCTCTTTAGTTAATAGTGATAATCACGTTGGGTTCTTGATCAATGTAAAATCATTTGAGCCCAAAATTCACTGGATTTACCAGAAAAAAACTCTTGATTTAAGGAAGACACAGATCCTGGGGTTTAAATCCAATTCAGAAGGGAAATTCAGACCAGTGTTATCATCCATGAAACACACTATTTTCACACAACAAGCAATCACTTCTATCCATCGTCTCCAATACAGAGAGTAATTATCATATTCATGCCCAGAAAAAAGGAACTGTGTTTCCTACTCATACTGACCATATGTAGTTCAACTCTGCTTATGAAACTGATACAAAACACAGCTCCTCTTACATAAATGCTCTTTAGTTAATGGTTAGAATCACGATGGGTTTGTTAACTGTGTAAAATCATTTGATCCCAAAATTCAGGTTGTTTACCAGAAAGGAACTCTTGCTTGTAGGAAGACACAGAACATGGGGTTTAACTCCAATTAGAAAGGGAAATTTAGACCAGTGTGCTAATCCATGAAACACACTCTGTTTTAATGCAAGAAGCAAGCTCTTCTTTCCAGCGTCTCCAATACAGACATTAAGAACAATATTCATGCCCTGAAAAATGAACTGTGTTTCCTACTCATAGGGACGATATGTATTTCAACTCTGCTTTTGAAACTGATACAAACCACAGCTCCTCTTACATAAATACTCTTTAGTTAATAGTGAGAATCGCGTTGGGTTCCAGAACTGGGTAAACACATTTGAGCCCAAAATTCACTTTGTTTACCAGAAATGAACTCTTGCTTGAAGGAAGACACAGATCTTGGTGTTTAACTCCGTTTCTCAAGGGAAATTCAGACCAGTGTTCTCATCCATGTAACACACTAGTTTTCACGCAAGAAGCATCCTCTTCTTTCCAGCATCTCCAATACAGCAAGAACCATGAGAATGCCCAGAAAAAAAGAAGAGTGTTTCCTACTCATACAGACCATATGTAGTTCAACTCTCCTTATGAAACTGATATAAACCACAGCGCCTCTTACATAAATATTCTTTAGTTAATAGTGATAATCGGGTTGGGTTCGTGAACTGCTATAAATCACTTGATCCCAAAATTCCCTGGGTTTACCAGTTATGCACACTTGCTTGTAGGAAGACACAGATCCTGGTGTTTAACTCCGTTTCTGAAGGGAAATTCAGACTAGAGTTCTTATACCTGTAATACACTCTGTTTTAAAGCAAGAAGCATCCTCTTATTTCCAGCCTCTCCAATACAGCAAGGACCATGAGCATGCCCAGAAAAAACGAACTGTGTTTCCTGCTCATACAGACAATATGTAGTTCAACTGTGCTTATGAAACTGATACAACCCACAGCTCCTCTTACTTAAAGGCTCTTTAGTTAATAGTGATAATCGCGTTGGGTTCTTGATCAATATAAAATCATTTGAGCCCAAAATTCACTGGATTTACCAGAAAAAAACTCTTGATTTAAGGAAGACACAGATCCTGGGGTTTAACTCCAATTCTGAAGGGAAACGCAGACCAGTGTTCTCATCCATGAAACACTCTGTTTTCACGCAACAAGCAATCACTTCTATCCATCGTCTCCAATACAGAGAGTAATTACCATATTCATGCCCAGAGAAAAAGAACTGTGTTTCCTACTCATACTGACCATATGTAGTTCAACTCTGCTTATGAAACTGATACAAACCACAACTCCTCTTACATAAATGCTCTTTAGTTAACAGTTAGAATCGCTATGGGTTTGTTAACTGTGTAAAATCATTTGATCCCAAAATTCAGGTTGTTTACCAGAAATGAACTCTTGCTTGTAGGAAGACACCGATCCTGAGGTTTAACTCCATTTCTGAAGGAAAATTCAGAACGGTATTCTCATCCAAGAAACACACTCTGTTTTAACGCAAGAAGCAAGCTCTTCTTTCCAGTGTCTTCAATACAGACAGAAAGAACCATATTCATGCCCTGAAAAAAAGAACTGTTTCCTACTCATGCGGACCATATGTAGTTCAACTCTGGTTATGAAACTGATAGAAACCTCAGCTCCTCTTACATAAATGCACTTTAGTTAATATTGAGAATTGCGATAGGTTTGTGAACTGTGTAAAATCATTTCATCCCAAAATTCACGTTGTTTACCAGAAATGAACTCTTGCTTGTAGGAAGACACAGATCCTGGGGTTTAGCTCCTTTCCTGAAGGGAAATTCAGACCAGTGGTCTCATCCATGAATCACACTCTGTTTTCACGCTAGAAGCTATCTCTTCTTTCCAGTGTCTCCAATACAGACAGGAATATCCATACTCATGGCCAGAAAAAAAGAACTGTGTTTACTACTCATACAGACGATATGTAGTTCAAGACTGCTTATGAAACTGATACAACCCACAGCTCTTCTTTCATAAAGGCTCTTTAGTTAATAGTGATAATCGCGTTGGGTTCTTGATCAATGTAAAATCATTTGAGCCCAAAATTCAGGTTGTTTACCAGAAAAAAACTCTTGTTTTAAGGAAGACACAGATCCTGGGGTTTAACTCCAATTCTGAAGGGAAATGCAGAACAGTGTTGTCATCCATGAAACACACTATTTTCACACAACAAGCAATCACTTCTATCCATCGTCTCCAATACAGACAGTAAGAACAATATTCATGCCCTGAAAAATGAACTGTGTTTCCTACTCATAGGGACGATATGTAGTTCAACTCTGCTTTTGAAACTGATACAAACCACAGCTCCTCTTACATAAATGCTCTTTAGTTAATAGTGAGAATCGCGTTGGGTTCCAGAACTGGGTAAACACTTTTGAGCCCCAAATTCACTTTGTTTACCAGAAATGAACTCTTGCTTGTAGGAAGACACCGATCTTGGGGTTTAACTCCGTTTCTGAAGGGAAATTCAGACCAGTGTTCTCATCCATGAAACACACTAGTTTTCATGCAAGAAGCATCCTCTTCTTTACAGCATCTCCAATACAGCAAGAACCATGAGAATGCCCAGAAAAAAAGAAGAGTGTTTCCTACTCATACAGACCATATGTAGTTCAACTCTCCTTATGAAACTGATATAAACCACAGCGCCTCTTACATAAATATTCTTTAGTTAATAGTGATAATCGGGTTGGGTTCGTGAACTGCTATAAATCACTTGATCCCAAAATTCCCTTGGTTTACCAGTTATGCACACTTGCTTGTACGAAGACACAGATCCTGGGATTTAACTACTTTTCTGAAGGGAAATTCAGACCAGTGTTCTCATCTATGAAACTCATGCTGTTTTAACACAAGAGGCATCCTCTTCTTTCCAGAGTCTCCAATACAGCAAGAACCATGGGAATGCCAAGAAAAAAAGAACTGTGTTACCTACTCACAGGTCATATGCTGTTCAAGTCTGCTTAGGAAACTGATACAAACCACAGCTCCTCTTACATAAATGCCCTTTAGTTAATAGTGAGAATCGTGATGGGTTCTTGAACTGTGTAAAATCATTTGAGACCAAAATTCACTTGGTTTACTAGAAATGAACTCTTGCTTGTAGGAAGACACAGATCCTGGTGTTTAACTCCGTTTCTGAAGGGAAATTCAGACTAGAGTTCTCATACCTGTAATACACTCTGTTTTAAAGCAAGAAGCATCCTCTTATTTCCAGCCACTCCATAACAGCAAGAACCATGAGCATGCCCAGAAAAAACTAACTGTGTTTCCTGCTAATACAGACCATATGTAGTTCAACTGTGCTTATGAAACTGATACAAACCACAGCTCCTCTTACATAAAGGCTCTTTAGTTAATAGTGATAATCACAATGGGTTCTTGAACTGTGTAAAATCATTTGAGCCCAAATTTCAATGGGCTTACCAGAATTGAAGTCTTGCTTGTAGGAAGACACAGATCCTGGGGTTTAACTCCGATTCTGAAGGTAAATTCAGACCAGTGTTCTCATCCATGAAACACACTATTTTCACACAACAAGCAATCACTTCTATCCATCGTCTCCAATACAGAGAGTAATTACCATATTCATGCCCAGAAAAAAGGAACTGTGTTTCCTACACATACTGACCATATGTAGTTCAACTCTGCTTAAGAAACTGATACAAACTACAGCTCCTCTAACATAAAGGCTCTTTAGTTAATAGTGATAATAGTGTTGGGTTCTTGATCAATACAAAATCATTTGAGCCCAAAATTCACTGGATTTACCAGAAAAAAACTCTTGATTTAAGGAAGACACAGATCCTGGGGTTTAACTCCAATTCTGAAAGGAAATGCAGACCAGTGTTCTCATCCATGAAACACTCAGTTTTCACGCAACCAGCAATCACTTCTATCCATCGTCTCCAATACAGAGAGTAATTACCATATTCATGCCCAGAAAAAAAGAACTGTGTTTCCTACTCATACTGACAATATGTAGTTCTACTCTGCTTATGAAACTGATACAAACCACAGCTCCTCTTACATAAATGCTCTTTAGTTAACAGTTAGAATCGCGATGGGTTTGTTAACTGTGTAAAATCATTTGATCCCAAAATTCAGGTTGTTTACCAGAAAGGAACTCTTGCTTGTAGGAAGACACAGAACCTGGGGTTTAACTCCGATTCGGAAGGGAAATTTAGACCATTGTGCTAATCCATGAAAAACACTCTGTTTTAACGCAAGAAGCAAGCTCTTCTTTCCAGCGTCTCCAATACAGACAGTAAGAACAATATTCATGCCCAGAAAAAAAGAACTGTGTTTCCTACTCATACTGACCATATGTAGTTCAACTCTGCTTATGAAACTGATACAAACCACAGCTCCTCTTACATAAATGCACTTTAGTTAATAGTGAGAATCACGATGGGATTGTGAACTGTATAAAATCATTTGATCCCAAAATTCACGTTGTTTACCAGAAATGAACTCTTGCTTGTAGGAAGACACCGATCCTGAGGTTTAACTCCATTTCTGAAGGAAAATTCAGAGCGGTATTCTCATCCAAGAAACACACTCTGTTTTAACGCAAGAAGCAAGCTCTTCTTTCCAGTGTCTCCAATACAGACAGAAAGAACCATATTCATGCCCTGAAAAAAAGAACTGTTTCCTACTCATGTGGACCATATGTAGTTCAACTCTGGTTATGAAACTGATAGAAACCTCAGCTCCTCTTACATAAATGCACTTTAGTTAATATTGAGAATTGCGATGGGTTTGTGAACTGTGTAAAATCATTTGATCCCAAAATTCACGTTGTTTACCAGAAATGAACTCTTGCTTGTAGGAAGACACAGATCCTGGGGTTTAGCTCCTTTCCTGAAGGGAAATTCAGACCAGTGGTCTCATCCATGAATCACACTCTGTTTTCACGCTAGAAGCTATCTCTTCTTTCCAGCGTCTCCAATACAGACAGGAATATCCATACTCATGGCCAGAAAAAAAGAACTGTGTTTCCTACTCATACAGATGATATGTAGTTCCAGACTGCTTATGAAACTGATACAACCCACAGCTCCTCTTTCATAAAGGCTCTTTAGTTAATAGTGATAATCGCGTTGGGTTCTTGATCAATGTAAAATCATTTGAGCCCAAAATTCACTGGATTTACAAGAAAAAAACTCTTGTTTTAAGGAAGACACAGATCCTGGGGTTTAACTCCGATTCTGAAGGGAAATTCAGACCAGTGTTCTCATCCATGAAACACACTATTTTCACACAACAAGCAATCACTTCTATCCATCCTCTCCAATACAGAGAGTAATTACCATATTCATGCCCAGAAAAAAGGAACTGTATTTCCTACTCATACTGACCATATGTAGTTCAACTCTCCTTATGAAACTGATACAAATCACAGCTCCTCTTACATAAATGCTCTTTAGTTAATGGTTAGAATCGCGATGGGTTTGTTAACTGTGTAAAATCATTTGATCCCAAAATTCATTTTGTTTACCAGAAAGGAACTCTTGCTTGTAGGAAGACACAGAACCTGGGGTTTAACTCCGATTTGGAAGGGAAATTTAGACCACTGTGCTAATCCATGAAACAGACTCTCTTTTCACGCAAGAAGCAAGCTCTTCTTTCCAGCGTCTCCAATACAGACAGTAAGAACAATATTCATGCCCTGAAAAATGAACTGTGGTTCCTACTCATAGGGACGATATGTAGTTCAACTCTGCTTTTGAAACTGATACAAACCACAGCTCCTCTTACATAAATGCTCTTTAGTTAATAGTGAGAATCGCGTTGGGTTCCAGAACTGTGTAAACACTTTTGAGCCCAAAATTCACTTTGTTTACCAGAAATGAACTCTTGCTTGCAGGAAGACACAGATCTTGGGGATTAACTCCGTTTCTGAAGGGAAATTCAGACCAGTGTTCTCATCCATGAAGCACACTAGTTTTCATGCAAGAAGCATCCTCTTCTTTCTAGCATCTCCAATACAGCAAGAACCATAAGAATGCCCAGAAAAAAAGGACAGTGTTTCCTACTCATACAGACCATATGTAGTTCAACTCTCCTTATGAAACTGATATAAACCACAGCGCCTCTTACATAAATATTCTTTAGTTAATAGGGATAATCGGGTTGGGTTCGTGAACTGCTATAAATAACTTGATCCCAAAATTCACTGGTTTACCAGTTATGCACACTTGCTTGTACGAAGACACAGATCCTGGGATTTAACTACTTTTCTGAAGGGAAGTTAAGACCAGTGTTCTCATCCATGAAACTCATGCTGTTTTAACACAAGAGGCATCCTCTTCTTTCCAGAGTCTCCAATACAGCAAGAACCATGGGAATGCCAAGAAAAAAAGAACTGTGTTACCTACTCACAGGTCATATGCAGTTCAAGTCTGCATAGGAAACTGATACAAACCACAGCTCCTCTTACATAAATGCCCTTTAGTTAATAGTGAGAATCGTGATGGGTTCTTGAACTGTGTAAAATCATTTGAGACCAAAATTCACTTGGTTTACTAGAAATGAACTCTTGCTTGTAGGAAGACACAGATCCTGGTGTTTAACTCCTTTTCTGAAGGGAAATTCAGACTAGAGTTCTCAAACCTGTAATACACTCTGTTTTAACGCAAGAAGCAATCTCTTCTTTCCAGCGTCTCCAATACAGACCGTAAGAACAATATTCTTGCCCTGAAAAAAAGAACTGTGTTTCCTACTCATACGGACCATAAGTAGTTCAACTCTGCTTATGAAACTGATACAACCCACAGCTCCTCTTACACAAAGGCTCTTTAGTTAATAGTGAGAATCGCGTTGGGTTCGTGAACTGTGTAAAATCATTTGAGCCAAAAATTCCCTGGGTTTACAAGAAATGAACTCTTCCTTGTAGGAAGACACAGATCCTGGGGTTTACCTCCTTTTCTGAAGGGAAATACAGACCAGTGTTCTCATGCATGAAACACACTGTCTTTTCACTCAAGAACCAAGCTCTTCTTTCCAGGGTCTCCATTCAGCAAGAAAAATGAGGATGCCAAGAAAAAAGAAACTGTGTTTCCTACTCATACACACCATATGTAGTTCAACTCTGCTTATGTAACTGATACAAACCACAGCTCCTCTTACATAAATGCACTTCAGTTAACAGTGAGAATGGCGATGGGTTTGTGAACTGTGTAAAATCATTTGATCCCAAAATTCACGTTGTTTATCAGAAATGAACTCTTGCTTGTAGGAAGACACAGATCCTGGGGTTTAGCTCCTTTCCTGAAGAGAAATTCAGACCAGTGGTCTCATCCATGAATCACACTCTGTTTTCATGCTAGAAGCTATCTCTTCTTTCCAGTGTCTCCAATACAGACAGGAATATAGACACTCATGGCCAGAAAAAAAGAACTGTGTTTCCTACTCATACAGACGATATGTAGTTCAAGACTGCTTATGAAACTGATACAACCCACAGTTCCTTTTCATAAAGGCTCTTTAGTTAATAGTGATAATCGCGTTGGGTTCTTGATCAATGTAAAATTATTTGAGCCCAAAATTCACTGGATTTACAAGAAAAAAATCTCTTGTTTTAAGGAAGACACAGATCCTGGGGTTTAACTCCGATTCTGAAGGGAAATTCAGACCAGTGTTCTCATCCATGAAACACACTATTTTGACACAACAAGCAATCACTTCTATCCATCGTCTCCAATACAGAGAGTAATTACCATATTCATGCCCAGAAATAAGGAACTGTGTTCCTACTCATACTGACCATATGTAGTTCAACTCTGCTTATGAAACTGATACAAACCACAGCTCCTCTTACATAAATGCTCTTTAGTTAATGGTTAGAATCGCGATGGGTTTGTTAACTGTGTAAAATCATTTGATCCCAAAATTCAGGTTGTTTACCAGAAAGGAACTCTTGCTTGTAGGAAGACACAGAACCTGGGGTTTAACTCCGATTTGGAAGGGAAATTTAGACCACTGTGCTAATCCATGAAACGGACTCTGTTTTAACGCAAGAAGCAAGCTCTTCTTTCCAGGGTCTCCAATACAGACAGTAAGAACAATATTCATGCCCTGAAAAATGAACTGTGTTTCCTACTCACACGGACCATATGTAGTTCAACTCTGCTTTTGAAACTGATACAAACCACAGCTCCTCTTACATAAATGCACTTTAGTTAATAGTGAGAATCGCGTTGGGTTCCAGAACTGTGTAAACACATTTGAGCCCAAAATTCACTTTGTTTACCAGAAATGAACTCTTGCTTGTAGGGAGACACAGATCTTGGGGATTAACTCCGTTTCTGAAGGGAAATTCAG
The DNA here is from genome assembly GCA_949786405.1 of Onychomys arenicola. Taxonomy (NCBI): domain Eukaryota; kingdom Metazoa; phylum Chordata; class Mammalia; order Rodentia; family Cricetidae; genus Onychomys; species Onychomys arenicola. The sequence continues at coordinate 756,837 of CATKUM010000003.1, forward strand.
ACCAGTGTTCTCATCCATGAAACACACTAGTTTTCACGCAAGAGGCATCCTCTTCTTTCCAGCATCTCCACTACAGCAAGAACCATGAGAATGCCCAGAAAAAAAGAACAGTGTTTCCTACTCATACAGACCATATGTAGTTCAACTCTCCTTATGAAACTGATATAAACCACAGCGCCTCTTACATAAATATTCTTTAGTTAGTAGTGATAATCGCGTTGGGTTCGTGAACTGCTAAAAATCACTTGATCCCAAAATTCACTGGGTTTACCAGATATGCATACTTGCTTGTACAAAGACACAGATCCTGGGATTTAACTCCTTTTCTGAAGGGAAATTCAGACCAGTGTTCTCATCCATGAAACTCATGTTGTTTTAACACAAGAGGCATCCTCTTCTTTCCAGAGTCTCCAATACAGCAAGAACCATGGGAATGCCAAGAAAAAAAGAACTGTGTTACCTACTCACAGGTCATATGGAGTTCAGTCTGCTTAGGAAACTGATACAAACCACAGCTCCACTTACATAAATGCTCTTTAGTTAATAGTGAGAATCGTGATGGGTTCTTGAACTCTGTAAAGTCATTTGAGCCCAAAATTCATTTGGTTTACTAGAAATGAATTCTTGCTTGTAGGACACACAGATCCTGGGGATTAACTCCTTTTCTGAAGGAAAATTCAGACCGGTATTCTCATCCAAGAAACACACTCTGTTTTAACGCAAGAAGCAATCTCTTCTTTCCAGCGTCTCCAATACAGACCGTAAGAACAATATTCTTGCCCTGAAAAAAAGAACTGTGTTTCCTACTCATACGGACCATATGTAGTTCAACTCTGCTTATGAAACTGAAACAACCCACAGCTCCTCTTACACAAAGGCTCTTTAGTTAATAGTGAGAATCCCGTTGGGTTCGTGAACTATGTAATATCATTTGAGCCAAAAATTCACTGGGTTTACAAGAAATGAACTCTTCCTTGTAGGAAGACACAGATCCTGGGGTTTACCTCCGTTTCTGAAGGGAAATACAGACCAGTGTTCTCATGCATGAAACACACTCTCTTTTCACTCAAGAAGCAAGCTCTTCTTTCCAGGGTCTCCAATTCAGCAAGAAACATGAGGATGCCCAGAAAAAAGGAACTGTGTTTCCTACTCATACACACCATATGTAGTTCAACTCTGCTTATGTAACTGATACAAACCACAGCTCCTCTTACATAAATGCACTTCAGTTAATAGTGAGAATGGCGATGGGTTTGTGAACTGTGTAAAATCATTTGATCCAAAAAATCAAGTTGTTTAACAGAAATGAACTCTTGCTTGTAGGAAGACTCAGATCCTGGGGTTTAACTCTGTTTCTGAAGGGAAATTAAGACAAGTGTTCTCATCCATGAAACACACTCAGTTTTCATGTAAGAAGCAAGCTCTTCTTTCAAGCATCTCCAAAACAGCAAGAACCATTAGCATGCCCAGAAAAAAAGAACCGTGTTTCCCTCTCATACACACCATATGTAGTTCAACTTTTCTTATGAAACTGATACGAACAACAGATCCTCTTATATAAATGCTCTTTAGTTAATAGTTATAATCGTGTTGTGTTCGTGAACTGTGTAAAATCATTTGAGCCAAAATTCACGTTTTTTATCAGAAATGAACTCTTGCGTGTAGGAAAGCACATCTAGGGTTTAATTCCGTTTCTGAAGGGAAATTCAGACCAGTGTTCTCATCCATGGAACACACTCTGTTTTCACGCAAGAAGCAAGCTCTTCTTTCCATCATCTCCAAAACAGCTAGAAACATTAGCATGCCCAGAAAAAATGAACTGTGTTCCTTTCTCATACACTCCATATGTAGTTCAACTCTGCTTATGAAACTTATACGAACCACTCCTCCTCTTACATAAATGTACTTTAATAATTAGTGAGAATCGCGATGGGTTTGTGAACTGTGTAAAATCATTTGATCCCAAAATTCATTGGTTTTCCAGAAATGAACTCTTGCTTGTATGAAGACAGAGATCATGGGGTTTAACTCCGTTTCTGAAGGGAAATTCAGACCAGTGTTCTCATCCATGAAACTCATGTTGTTTTAACACAAGAGGCATCCTCTTCTTTCCAGAGTCTCCAATACAGCAAGAACCATGGGAATGCCAAGAAAAAAAGAACTGTGTTACCTACTCACAGGTCATATGCAGTTCAAGTCTGCTTAGGAAACTGATACAAAACACAGCTCCTCTTACATAAATGCACTTTAGTTAATAGTGAGAATCACGATGGGATTGTGAACTGTATAATATCATTTGATCCCAAAATTCACGTTGTTTACCAGAAATGAACTCTTGCTTGTAGGAAGACACAGATCCTGGGGTTTAGCTCCTTTCCTGAAGGGAAATTCAGACCAGTGTTCTCATCCATGAATCACACTCTGTTTTCACGCTAGAAGCTATCTCTTCTTTCCAGCGTCTCCAATGCAGACAGGAAGATCCATACTCATGGCCAGAAAAAAAGAACTGTGTTTCCTACTCATACAGACGATATGTAGTTCAAGACTGCTTATGAAACTGATACAACCCACAGCCCCTCTTTCATAAAGGCTCTTTAGTTAATAGTGATAATCGCGTTGGGTTCTTGAACAATGTAAAATCATTTGAGCCAAAATTCACCGGATTTACAAGAAAAAAACTCTTGTTTTAAGGAAGACACAGATCCTGGGGTTTAATTCTGATTCTGAAGGGAAATTCAGACCAGTGTTCTCATCCATGAAACACACTATTTTCACACAACAAGCAATCACTTCTATCCATCGTCTCCAATACAGAGAGTAATTACCATATTCATGCCCAGAAATAAGGAACTGTGTTCCTACTCATACGGACCATAAGTAGTTCAACTCTGCTTATGAAACTGATACAACCCACAGCTCCTCTTACACAAAGGCTCTTTAGTTAATAGTGAGAATCGCGTTGGGTTCGTGAACTGTGTAAAATCATTTGAGCCAAAAATTCCCTGGGTTTACAAGAAATGAACTCTTCCTTGTAGGAAGACACAGATCCTGGGGTTTACCTCCTTTTCTGAAGGGAAATACAGACCAGTGTTCTCATGCATGAAACACACTGTCTTTTCACTCAAGAACCAAGCTCTTCTTTCCAGGGTCTCCATTCAGCAAGAAAAATGAGGATGCCAAGAAAAAAGAAACTGTGTTTCCTACTCATACACACCATATGTAGTTCAACTCTGCTTATGTAACTGATACAAACCACAGCTCCTCTTACATAAATGCACTTCAGTTAACAGTGAGAATGGCGATGGGTTTGTGAACTGTGTAAAATCATTTGATCCCAAAATTCACGTTGTTTATCAGAAATGAACTCTTGCTTGTAGGAAGACACAGATCCTGGGGTTTAGCTCCTTTCCTGAAGAGAAATTCAGACCAGTGGTCTCATCCATGAATCACACTCTGTTTTCATGCTAGAAGCTATCTCTTCTTTCCAGTGTCTCCAATACAGACAGGAATATAGACACTCATGGCCAGAAAAAAAGAACTGTGTTTCCTACTCATACAGACGATATGTAGTTCAAGACTGCTTATGAAACTGATACAACCCACAGTTCCTTTTCATAAAGGCTCTTTAGTTAATAGTGATAATCGCGTTGGGTTCTTGATCAATGTAAAATTATTTGAGCCCAAAATTCACTGGATTTACAAGAAAAAAATCTCTTGTTTTAAGGAAGACACAGATCCTGGGGTTTAACTCCGATTCTGAAGGGAAATTCAGACCAGTGTTCTCATCCATGAAACACACTATTTTGACACAACAAGCAATCACTTCTATCCATCGTCTCCAATACAGAGAGTAATTACCATATTCATGCCCAGAAATAAGGAACTGTGTTCCTACTCATACTGACCATATGTAGTTCAACTCTGCTTATGAAACTGATACAAACCACAGCTCCTCTTACATAAATGCTCTTTAGTTAATGGTTAGAATCGCGATGGGTTTGTTAACTGTGTAAAATCATTTGATCCCAAAATTCAGGTTGTTTACCAGAAAGGAACTCTTGCTTGTAGGAAGACACAGAACCTGGGGTTTAACTCCGATTTGGAAGGGAAATTTAGACCACTGTGCTAATCCATGAAACGGACTCTGTTTTAACGCAAGAAGCAAGCTCTTCTTTCCAGGGTCTCCAATACAGACAGTAAGAACAATATTCATGCCCTGAAAAATGAACTGTGTTTCCTACTCACACGGACCATATGTAGTTCAACTCTGCTTTTGAAACTGATACAAACCACAGCTCCTCTTACATAAATGCACTTTAGTTAATAGTGAGAATCGCGTTGGGTTCCAGAACTGTGTAAACACATTTGAGCCCAAAATTCACTTTGTTTACCAGAAATGAACTCTTGCTTGTAGGGAGACACAGATCTTGGGGATTAACTCCGTTTCTGAAGGGAAATTCAGACCAGTGTTCTCATCCATGAAACACACTAGTTTTCACGCAAGAGGCATCCTCTTCTTTCCAGCATCTCCACTACAGCAAGAACCATGAGAATGCCCAGAAAAAAAGAACAGTGTTTCCTACTCATACAGACCATATGTAGTTCAACTCTCCTTATGAAACTGATATAAACCACAGCGCCTCTTACATAAATATTCTTTAGTTAGTAGTGATAATCGCGTTGGGTTCGTGAACTGCTAAAAATCACTTGATCCCAAAATTCACTGGGTTTACCAGATATGCATACTTGCTTGTACAAAGACACAGATCCTGGGATTTAACTCCTTTTCTGAAGGGAAATTCAGACCAGTGTTCTCATCCATGAAACTCATGTTGTTTTAACACAAGAGGCATCCTCTTCTTTCCAGAGTCTCCAATACAGCAAGAACCATGGGAATGCCAAGAAAAAAAGAACTGTGTTACCTACTCACAGGTCATATGGAGTTCAGTCTGCTTAGGAAACTGATACAAACCACAGCTCCACTTACATAAATGCTCTTTAGTTAATAGTGAGAATCGTGATGGGTTCTTGAACTCTGTAAAGTCATTTGAGCCCAAAATTCATTTGGTTTACTAGAAATGAATTCTTGCTTGTAGGACACACAGATCCTGGGGATTAACTCCTTTTCTGAAGGAAAATTCAGACCGGTATTCTCATCCAAGAAACACACTCTGTTTTAACGCAAGAAGCAATCTCTTCTTTCCAGCGTCTCCAATACAGACCGTAAGAACAATATTCTTGCCCTGAAAAAAAGAACTGTGTTTCCTACTCATACGGACCATATGTAGTTCAACTCTGCTTATGAAACTGAAACAACCCACAGCTCCTCTTACACAAAGGCTCTTTAGTTAATAGTGAGAATCCCGTTGGGTTCGTGAACTATGTAATATCATTTGAGCCAAAAATTCACTGGGTTTACAAGAAATGAACTCTTCCTTGTAGGAAGACACAGATCCTGGGGTTTACCTCCGTTTCTGAAGGGAAATACAGACCAGTGTTCTCATGCATGAAACACACTCTCTTTTCACTCAAGAAGCAAGCTCTTCTTTCCAGGGTCTCCAATTCAGCAAGAAACATGAGGATGCCCAGAAAAAAGGAACTGTGTTTCCTACTCATACACACCATATGTAGTTCAACTCTGCTTATGTAACTGATACAAACCACAGCTCCTCTTACATAAATGCACTTCAGTTAATAGTGAGAATGGCGATGGGTTTGTGAACTGTGTAAAATCATTTGATCCAAAAAATCAAGTTGTTTAACAGAAATGAACTCTTGCTTGTAGGAAGACTCAGATCCTGGGGTTTAACTCTGTTTCTGAAGGGAAATTAAGACAAGTGTTCTCATCCATGAAACACACTCAGTTTTCATGTAAGAAGCAAGCTCTTCTTTCAAGCATCTCCAAAACAGCAAGAACCATTAGCATGCCCAGAAAAAAAGAACCGTGTTTCCCTCTCATACACACCATATGTAGTTCAACTTTTCTTATGAAACTGATACGAACAACAGATCCTCTTATATAAATGCTCTTTAGTTAATAGTTATAATCGTGTTGTGTTCGTGAACTGTGTAAAATCATTTGAGCCAAAATTCACGTTTTTTATCAGAAATGAACTCTTGCGTGTAGGAAAGCACATCTAGGGTTTAATTCCGTTTCTGAAGGGAAATTCAGACCAGTGTTCTCATCCATGGAACACACTCTGTTTTCACGCAAGAAGCAAGCTCTTCTTTCCATCATCTCCAAAACAGCTAGAAACATTAGCATGCCCAGAAAAAATGAACTGTGTTCCTTTCTCATACACTCCATATGTAGTTCAACTCTGCTTATGAAACTTATACAAACCACTCCTCCTCTTACATAAATGTACTTTAATAATTAGTGAGAATCGCGATGGGTTTGTGAACTGTGTAAAATCATTTGATCCCAAAATTCATTGGTTTTCCAGAAATGAACTCTTGCTTGTATGAAGACAGAGATCATGGGGTTTAACTCCGTTTCTGAAGGGAAATTCAGACCAGTGTTCTCATCCATGAAACTCATGTTGTTTTAACACAAGAGGCATCCTCTTCTTTCCAGAGTCTCCAATACAGCAAGAACCATGGGAATGCCAAGAAAAAAAGAACTGTGTTACCTACTCACAGGTCATATGCAGTTCAAGTCTGCTTAGGAAACTGATACAAAACACAGCTCCTCTTACATAAATGCACTTTAGTTAATAGTGAGAATCACGATGGGATTGTGAACTGTATAATATCATTTGATCCCAAAATTCACGTTGTTTACCAGAAATGAACTCTTGCTTGTAGGAAGACACAGATCCTGGGGTTTAGCTCCTTTCCTGAAGGGAAATTCAGACCAGTGTTCTCATCCATGAATCACACTCTGTTTTCACGCTAGAAGCTATCTCTTCTTTCCAGCGTCTCCAATGCAGACAGGAAGATCCATACTCATGGCCAGAAAAAAAGAACTGTGTTTCCTACTCATACAGACGATATGTAGTTCAAGACTGCTTATGAAACTGATACAACCCACAGCCCCTCTTTCATAAAGGCTCTTTAGTTAATAGTGATAATCGCGTTGGGTTCTTGAACAATGTAAAATCATTTGAGCCAAAATTCACCGGATTTACAAGAAAAAAACTCTTGTTTTAAGGAAGACACAGATCCTGGGGTTTAATTCTGATTCTGAAGGGAAATTCAGACCAGTGTTCTCATCCATGAAACACACTATTTTCACACAACAAGCAATCACTTCTATCCATCGTCTCCAATACAGAGAGTAATTACCATATTCATGCCCAGAAATAAGGAACTGTGTTCCTACTCATACGGACCATAAGTAGTTCAACTCTGCTTATGAAACTGATACAACCCACAGCTCCTCTTACACAAAGGCTCTTTAGTTAATAGTGAGAATCGCGTTGGGTTCGTGAACTGTGTAAAATCATTTGAGCCAAAAATTCCCTGGGTTTACAAGAAATGAACTCTTCCTTGTAGGAAGACACAGATCCTGGGGTTTACCTCCTTTTCTGAAGGGAAATACAGACCAGTGTTCTCATGCATGAAACACACTGTCTTTTCACTCAAGAACCAAGCTCTTCTTTCCAGGGTCTCCATTCAGCAAGAAAAATGAGGATGCCAAGAAAAAAGAAACTGTGTTTCCTACTCATACACACCATATGTAGTTCAACTCTGCTTATGTAACTGATACAAACCACAGCTCCTCTTACATAAATGCACTTCAGTTAACAGTGAGAATGGCGATGGGTTTGTGAACTGTGTAAAATCATTTGATCCCAAAATTCACGTTGTTTATCAGAAATGAACTCTTGCTTGTAGGAAGACACAGATCCTGGGGTTTAGCTCCTTTCCTGAAGAGAAATTCAGACCAGTGTTCTCATCCATGAATCACACTCTGTTTTCATGCTAGAAGCTATCTCTTCTTTCCAGTGTCTCCAATACAGACAGGAATATAGACACTCATGGCCAGAAAAAAAGAACTGTGTTTCCTACTCATACAGACGATATGTAGTTCAAGACTGCTTATGAAACTGATACAACCCACAGTTCCTTTTCATAAAGGCTCTTTAGTTAATAGTGATAATCGCGTTGGGTTCTTGATCAATGTAAAATTATTTGAGCCCAAAATTCACTGGATTTACAAGAAAAAAATCTCTTGTTTTAAGGAAGACACAGATCCTGGGGTTTAACTCCGATTCTGAAGGGAAATTCAGACCAGTGTTCTCATCCATGAAACACACTATTTTGACACAACAAGCAATCACTTCTATCCATCGTCTCCAATACAGAGAGTAATTACCATATTCATGCCCAGAAATAAGGAACTGTGTTCCTACTCATACTGACCATATGTAGTTCAACTCTGCTTATGAAACTGATACAAACCACAGCTCCTCTTACATAAATGCTCTTTAGTTAATGGTTAGAATCGCGATGGGTTTGTTAACTGTGTAAAATCATTTGATCCCAAAATTCAGGTTGTTTACCAGAAAGGAACTCTTGCTTGTAGGAAGACACAGAACCTGGGGTTTAACTCCGATTTGGAAGGGAAATTTAGACCACTGTGCTAATCCATGAAACGGACTCTGTTTTAACGCAAGAAGCAAGCTCTTCTTTCCAGGGTCTCCAATACAGACAGTAAGAACAATATTCATGCCCTGAAAAATGAACTGTGTTTCCTACTCACACGGACCATATGTAGTTCAACTCTGCTTTTGAAACTGATACAAACCACAGCTCCTCTTACATAAATGCACTTTAGTTAATAGTGAGAATCGCGTTGGGTTCCAGAACTGTGTAAACACATTTGAGCCCAAAATTCACTTTGTTTACCAGAAATGAACTCTTGCTTGTAGGGAGACACAGATCTTGGGGATTAACTCCGTTTCTGAAGGGAAATTCAGACCAGTGTTCTCATCCATGAAACACACTAGTTTTCACGCAAGAGGCATCCTCTTCTTTCCAGCATCTCCACTACAGCAAGAACCATGAGAATGCCCAGAAAAAAAGAACAGTGTTTCCTACTCATACAGACCATATGTAGTTCAACTCTCCTTATGAAACTGATATAAACCACAGCGCCTCTTACATAAATATTCTTTAGTTAGTAGTGATAATCGCGTTGGGTTCGTGAACTGCTAAAAATCACTTGATCCCAAAATTCACTGGGTTTACCAGATATGCATACTTGCTTGTACAAAGACACAGATCCTGGGATTTAACTCCTTTTCTGAAGGGAAATTCAGACCAGTGTTCTCATCCATGAAACTCATGTTGTTTTAACACAAGAGGCATCCTCTTCTTTCCAGAGTCTCCAATACAGCAAGAACCATGGGAATGCCAAGAAAAAAAGAACTGTGTTACCTACTCACAGGTCATATGGAGTTCAGTCTGCTTAGGAAACTGATACAAACCACAGCTCCACTTACATAAATGCTCTTTAGTTAATAGTGAGAATCGTGATGGGTTCTTGAACTCTGTAAAGTCATTTGAGCCCAAAATTCATTTGGTTTACTAGAAATGAATTCTTGCTTGTAGGACACACAGATCCTGGGGATTAACTCCTTTTCTGAAGGAAAATTCAGACCGGTATTCTCATCCAAGAAACACACTCTGTTTTAACGCAAGAAGCAATCTCTTCTTTCCAGCGTCTCCAATACAGACCGTAAGAACAATATTCTTGCCCTGAAAAAAAGAACTGTGTTTCCTACTCATACGGACCATATGTAGTTCAACTCTGCTTATGAAACTGAAACAACCCACAGCTCCTCTTACACAAAGGCTCTTTAGTTAATAGTGAGAATCCCGTTGGGTTCGTGAACTATGTAATATCATTTGAGCCAAAAATTCACTGGGTTTACAAGAAATGAACTCTTCCTTGTAGGAAGACACAGATCCTGGGGTTTACCTCCGTTTCTGAAGGGAAATACAGACCAGTGTTCTCATGCATGAAACACACTCTCTTTTCACTCAAGAAGCAAGCTCTTCTTTCCAGGGTCTCCAATTCAGCAAGAAACATGAGGATGCCCAGAAAAAAGGAACTGTGTTTCCTACTCATACACACCATATGTAGTTCAACTCTGCTTATGTAACTGATACAAACCACAGCTCCTCTTACATAAATGCACTTCAGTTAATAGTGAGAATGGCGATGGGTTTGTGAACTGTGTAAAATCATTTGATCCAAAAAATCAAGTTGTTTAACAGAAATGAACTCTTGCTTGTAGGAAGACTCAGATCCTGGGGTTTAACTCTGTTTCTGAAGGGAAATTAAGACAAGTGTTCTCATCCATGAAACACACTCAGTTTTCATGTAAGAAGCAAGCTCTTCTTTCAAGCATCTCCAAAACAGCAAGAACCATTAGCATGCCCAGAAAAAAAGAACCGTGTTTCCCTCTCATACACACCATATGTAGTTCAACTTTTCTTATGAAACTGATACGAACAACAGATCCTCTTATATAAATGCTCTTTAGTTAATAGTTATAATCGTGTTGTGTTCGTGAACTGTGTAAAATCATTTGAGCCAAAATTCACGTTTTTTATCAGAAATGAACTCTTGCGTGTAGGAAAGCACATCTAGGGTTTAATTCCGTTTCTGAAGGGAAATTCAGACCAGTGTTCTCATCCATGGAACACACTCTGTTTTCACGCAAGAAGCAAGCTCTTCTTTCCATCATCTCCAAAACAGCTAGAAACATTAGCATGCCCAGAAAAAATGAACTGTGTTCCTTTCTCATACACTCCATATGTAGTTCAACTCTGCTTATGAAACTTATACAAACCACTCCTCCTCTTACATAAATGTACTTTAATAATTAGTGAGAATCGCGATGGGTTTGTGAACTGTGTAAAATCATTTGATCCCAAAATTCATTGGTTTTCCAGAAATGAACTCTTGCTTGTATGAAGACAGAGATCATGGGGTTTAACTCCGTTTCTGAAGGGAAATTCAGACCAGTGTTCTCATCCATGAAACTCATGTTGTTTTAACACAAGAGGCATCCTCTTCTTTCCAGAGTCTCCAATACAGCAAGAACCATGGGAATGCCAAGAAAAAAAGAACTGTGTTACCTACTCACAGGTCATATGCAGTTCAAGTCTGCTTAGGAAACTGATACAAAACACAGCTCCTCTTACATAAATGCACTTTAGTTAATAGTGAGAATCACGATGGGATTGTGAACTGTATAATATCATTTGATCCCAAAATTCACGTTGTTTACCAGAAATGAACTCTTGCTTGTAGGAAGACACAGATCCTGGGGTTTAGCTCCTTTCCTGAAGGGAAATTCAGACCAGTGTTCTCATCCATGAATCACACTCTGTTTTCACGCTAGAAGCTATCTCTTCTTTCCAGCGTCTCCAATGCAGACAGGAAGATCCATACTCATGGCCAGAAAAAAAGAACTGTGTTTCCTACTCATACAGACGATATGTAGTTCAAGACTGCTTATGAAACTGATACAACCCACAGCCCCTCTTTCATAAAGGCTCTTTAGTTAATAGTGATAATCGCGTTGGGTTCTTGAACAATGTAAAATCATTTGAGCCAAAATTCACCGGATTTACAAGAAAAAAACTCTTGTTTTAAGGAAGACACAGATCCTGGGGTTTAATTCTGATTCTGAAGGGAAATTCAGACCAGTGTTCTCATCCATGAAACACACTATTTTCACACAACAAGCAATCACTTCTATCCATCGTCTCCAATACAGAGAGTAATTACCATATTCATGCCCAGAAATAAGGAACTGTGTTCCTACTCATACGGACCATAAGTAGTTCAACTCTGCTTATGAAACTGATACAACCCACAGCTCCTCTTACACAAAGGCTCTTTAGTTAATAGTGAGAATCGCGTTGGGTTCGTGAACTGTGTAAAATCATTTGAGCCAAAAATTCCCTGGGTTTACAAGAAATGAACTCTTCCTTGTAGGAAGACACAGATCCTGGGGTTTACCTCCTTTTCTGAAGGGAAATACAGACCAGTGTTCTCATGCATGAAACACACTGTCTTTTCACTCAAGAACCAAGCTCTTCTTTCCAGGGTCTCCATTCAGCAAGAAAAATGAGGATGCCAAGAAAAAAGAAACTGTGTTTCCTACTCATACACACCATATGTAGTTCAACTCTGCTTATGTAACTGATACAAACCACAGCTCCTCTTACATAAATGCACTTCAGTTAACAGTGAGAATGGCGATGGGTTTGTGAACTGTGTAAAATCATTTGATCCCAAAATTCACGTTGTTTATCAGAAATGAACTCTTGCTTGTAGGAAGACACAGATCCTGGGGTTTAGCTCCTTTCCTGAAGAGAAATTCAGACCAGTGGTCTCATCCATGAATCACACTCTGTTTTCATGCTAGAAGCTATCTCTTCTTTCCAGCGTCTCCAATGCAGACAGGAAGATCCATACTCATGGCCAGAAAAAAAGAACTGTGTTTCCTACTCATACAGACAATATGTAGTTCAAGACTGCTTATGAAACTGATACAACCCACAGCCCCTCTTTCATAAAGGCTCTTTAGTTAATAGTGATAATCGCGTTGGGTTCTTGAACAATGTAAAATCATTTGAGCCAAAATTCACTGGATTTACAAGAAAAAAACTCTTGTTTTAAGGAAGACACAGATCCTGGGGTTTAATTCTGATTCTGAAGGGAAATTCAGACCAGTGTTCTCATCCATGAAACACACTATTTTCACACAACAAGCAATCACTTCTATCCATCGTCTCCAATACAGAGAGTAATTACCATATTCATGCCCAGAAAAAAGGAACTGTGTTTCCTACTCATACTGACCATATGAAGTTCAACTCTGCTTATGAAACTGATACAAACCACAGCTCCTCTTACATAAATGCTCTTTAATTAATGGTTAGAATCGCGATGGGTTTGTTAACTGTGTAAAATCATTTGATCCCAAAATTCAGGTTGTTTACCAGAAAGGAACTCTTGCTTGTAGGAAGACACAGAACCTGGGGTTTAATTCCGATTTGGAAGGGAAATTTAGACCAGTGTGCTAATCCAAGAAACACACTGTGTTTTAACGCAAGAAGCAAGCTCTTCTTTCCAGCGTCTCCATTACAGACAGTAAGAACAATATTTATGCCCTGAAAAATGAACTGTGTTTCCTACTCATACGGACCATATGTAGTTCAACTCTGCTTTTGAAACTGATACAAACCACTGCTCCTCTTACATAAATGCTCTTTAGTTCATAGTGAGAATCGCGTTGGGTTCCAGAACTGTGTAAACACATTTGAGCCCAAAATTCACTTTGTTTACCAGAAATGAACTCTTGATTGTAGGAAGACACAGATCTTGGGTTTAACTCCGTTTCTGAAGGGAAATTCAGACCAGTGTTCTCATCCATGAAACACACTAGTTTTCACGCAAGAAGCATCCTCTTCTTTCCAGCATCTCCACTACAGCAAGAACCATGAGAATGCCCAGAAAAAAAGAACAGTGTTTCCTACTCATACAGACCATATGTAGTTCAACTCTCCTTATGAAACTGATATAAACCACAGTGCCTCTTACATAAATATTCTTTAGTTAATAGTGAAAATCGCGTTGGGTTCGTGAACTGCTAAAAATCACTTGATCCCAAAATTCACTGGGTTTACCAGATATGCACACTTGCTTGTACGAAGACACAGATCCTGGGATTTAACTCCTTTTCTGAAGGGAAATTCAGACCAGTGTTCTCATCCATGAAACTCATGCTGTTTTAACACAAGATGCATCCTCTTCTTTCCAGAGTCTCCAATACAGCAAGAACCATGGGAATGCCAAGATAAAAAGAACTGTGTTACCTACTTACAGGTCATATGCAGTTCAAGTCTGCTTAGGAAACTGATACAAACCACAGCTCCACTTATATAAATGCTCTTTAGTTAGTAGTGAGAATCGTGATGGGTTCTTTAACTCTGTAAAGTCACTTGAGCCCAAAATTCACTTGATTTACTAGAAATGAATTCTTGCTTGTAGGACACACAGATCCTGGGGATTAACTCCTTTTCTGAAGGAAAATTCAGACCGGTATTCTCATCCAAGAAACACACTCTGTTTTAACGCAAGAAGCACACTCTTCTTTCCAGCGTCTCCAATACAGACTGTAAGAACAATATTCATGCCCAGAAAAAAAGAACTGTGATTCCTACTCATATGGACCATATGTAGTTCAACTCTGCTTATGAAACTGATACACACTACAACTTCTCTTCCATGAATGCTCTTTAGTTAATAGTGAGAATCGTGTTGGGTTCATGAACTGTGTAAAATCATTTGAGCCCAAAATTCACTGGTTTTACAAAAAATGAACTCTTCCTTGTAGGAAGACACAGATCCTGGGTTTTACCTCCTTTTCTGAAGGGAAATTCAGACCAGTGTTCTCATCCTTAAAACACACTCTGTTTTCACTCAAGAAGCAAGCTGTTCTTTTCAGCGTCTCTAATACACACAGTAAGAACAATATTCATGCCCTGAACAAAGAACTGTGTTTTCTACTCATAAGGACCATATGTAGTTCAACTCTGCTTTTGAAACTGATACAAACCACAGCTCCTCTTACATAAATGCTCTTTAGTTCATAGTGAGAATCGGTTTGGGTTCCAGAACTGTGTAAACACATTTGAGCCCAAAATTCACTTTGTTTACCGGAAATGAACTCTTGCTTGTAGGAAGACACAGATCTTGGGGTTTAACTCCGTTTCTGAAGGGAAATTCAGACCAGTGTTCTCATCCATGAAACACACTAGTTTTCACGCAAGAAGCATCCTCTTCTTTCCAGCATCTCCAATACAGCAAGAACCATGAGAATCCCAGAAAAAAAGAACAGTGTTTCCTACTCATACAGACCAATGTAGTTCAACTCTCCTTATGAAACTGATATAAACCACAGCGCCTCTTACATAAATATTCTTTAGTTAATAGTGATAATCCCGTTAGGTTTGTGAACTGCTATAAATCACTTGATCCCAAAATTCACTGGGTTTACCAGTTATGCACAAAGACACAGATCCTGGGATTTAACTCCTTTTCTGAAGGGAAATTCAGACCAGTGTTCTCATCCATGAAACTCATGCTGTTTTAACACAAGAGGCATCCTCTTCTTTCCAGATTCTCCAATACAGCAAGAACCATGGGAATGCCAAGAAAAAAAGAAATGTGTTAACTACTCACAGGACATATGCAGTTCAAGTCTGCTTAGGAAACTGATACAAACCACAGCTCCTCTTACATAAATGCCCTTTAGTTAATAGTGAGAATCGTGATGGGTTCTTGAACTGTGTAAAATCATTTGAGCCCAAAATTCACTTGGTTTACAAGAAATGAACTCTTGCTTGTAAGAAGACACAGATCCTGGTGTTTAACTCCGTTTCTGAAGGGAAATTCAGACTAGAGTTCTCATACCTGTAATACACTCTGTTTTAAAGCAAGAAGCATCCTCTTATTTCCAGCCTCTCCAATACAGCAAGAACCATGAGCATGCCCAGAAAAAACGAACTGTGTATCCTGCTCATACAGACCATATAGTTCAACTGTGCTCATGAATCTGATACAAACCACAGCTCCTCTTACATAAATGCTCTTAAGTTAATAGTGAGAATCACAATGGGTTCTTGAACTGTGAAAAATCATTTGAGCCAAATTTCAATGGGCTTACCAGTATTGAAGTCTTGCTTGTAGGAAGACACAGAACCTGGGGTTTAATTCCGATTCTGAAGGGAAATTCAGACCAGTGTTCTCATCCATGAAACTCACTAGTTTTCACGCAAGAAGCATCCTCTTCTTTCCAGCATCTCCAATACAGCAAGAACCATTAGAATGCCCAGAAAAAAAGAACAGTGTTTCCTACTCATACAGACCATATGTAGTTCAACTCTCCTTATGAAACTGATATAAGCCACAGCGCATCTTACATAAATATTCTTTAGTTAATAGTGATAATCGCGTTGGGTTCGTGAACTGCTAAAAATCACTTGATCCCAAAATTCACTGGGTTTACCAGATATGCACACTTGCTTGTACGAAAACACAGATCCTGGGATTTAACTCCTGTTCTGAAGGGAAATTCAGAACAGTGTTCTCATGCATGAAACTCATGCTGTTTTAACACAAGATGCATCCTCTTCTTTCCAGAGTCTCCAATACAGCAAGAACCATGGGAATGTCAAGAAAAAAAGAACTGTGTTACCTACTCACAGGTCATATGAAGTTCAAGTCTGCTTAGGAAACTGATACAAACCACAGCTGCTCTTACATAAATGCTCTTTAGTTAATAGTGAGAATCATGATTGATTCTTGAACTGTGTAAAATCATTTGAGCCCAAAATTCACTTGGTTTACTAGAAATGAACTCTTGCTTGTAGGAAGACACAGATCCTGGGTTTTAACTCCCTTTCTCAACGGAAATTCAGACTAGAGTTCTCATACCTGTAATACACTCTGTTTTAAAGCAAGAAGCATCCTCTTATTTCCAGCCTCTCCAATACAGCAAGAACCATGAGCATGCCCAGAAAAAACGAACTGTGTTTCCTGCTCATACAGACCATATGTAGTTCAACTCTACTCATGAATCTGATACAAACCACATCTCCTCTTACATAAATGCGCTTTAGTTAATAGGGAGAATCGCAATGGGTTCTTGAACTGTGTAAAATCATTTGAGCCCAAATTTCAATGGGTTTACCAGAATTGAAGTCTTGCTTGTAGGAAGACACAGAACCTGGGGTTTAATTCCGATTCTGAAGGGAAATTTAGACCAGTATTCTCATCCATGAAACACACTCTGTTTTCACCCAAGAAACAAGCTCTCCTTTCTAGCATCTCTAATACAGCAAGAAACATGAGCATGCCCAGAAAAAAAGAACTGTTTCCTACTCAAACGGACAATATGTAGTTCAACTCTGCTTATGAAACTGATAAAAACCACAGCTCCTCATACATAAGTGCAATTTAGTTAATAGTGAGAATCGCGTTGGGGTTGAGAAATGTGTAAAATCATTTGAGCCCAAAATTCACTGGGTTTACCAGAAATTAACTCTTGCTTGTAGGAAGACACAGATGCTAAGGTTTAACTCCGTTTCTGAAGGGAAATTCAGACCAGTTTTCTCATCCAAGAAACACACTCTGTTTTCATGCAAGAAGCATCCTCTTATTTCCATTATGTCCAATACAGCAAGAACCATGAGCTTGCCCTCAAAAAAGAACTGTGTTTCCTACTCATACGGACCATATGTAGAACAACTCTGCTTATAAAACTGATAAAAACCATAGCTCCTCTTACATAAATGCTTTTGAGTTAATGGTGAGAATCGCGTTGGGTTCGTGATCTGTGTAAAATCATTTGAGCCCAAAATTCACTTGGTTTACCAGAAATGGACTGTTGCCTGTAGGAAGACACAGATCCTGAGGTTTAACTCCGTTTCTGAAGGGAAATTTAGACGCATGTTCTCATCCATGAAACACACTTGTTTTCACACAAGAAGCAAGCTCTTTTTACCTGCGTCTCCATTACAGACAGTAAGAAGCACATTCATGCCCAGAAAAAAAGAACTGTGTTTCCTTCTCATACGAACAATATGTAGTTCAACTCTGCTTATAAAACTGATACAAACCACAGCTCCTCTTACATAAATGCTCTTTAGTTACTATAGAGAATCGTGTTGGGTTGGTGAACTGTGTAAAATCATTTGAGCCAAAATTCACTGGGTTTACCAGAAATGAACTCTTGCTTGTACGAAAACACAGATCCTGGAGTTTAACTCCGATTCTGAAGGGAAATTCAGACCAGTGATCTCAACCATGAAACACACTCTGTTTTAACGCAAGAAGCAAGCTCTTCTTTCCAGTGTCGCCCATACAGCAAGAAATATGAGCATTCCCAGAAAAAAAGAACTGTGTTTCCTTCTCATACGCACCATATGTAGTTCAACTCTGCTTATGAAACTGATACAAACCACAGCTCCTCTTACATAAATGCTCTTTAGTTAATAGTGAGAATCATATTGGGTTCGTGAACTGTATAAAATCATTTGAGCCCAAAATTCACTGGGTTTACCAGAAATGAACTCTTCGTGTAGGAAGACACAGATCCTGGGGTTTAACACCATTTCTGAAGGGAAATTCAGACCAGTGTTATCAACCATGAAACACACTCTGTTTTCATGCAAGAAGCATCCTCTTATTTCCATTATGTCCAATACAGCAAGAACCATGAGCATGCCCTCAAAAAAGAACTGTGTTTTCTACTCATACGGACCATATGTAGATCAACTCTGCTTATAAAACTGATAAAAACCACAGATCCTCTTACATGAATGCCGTTGAGTTAATAGTGAGAATCGGGTTGGGTTCCAGAACTGTGTAAAATCATTTTAGACCAAAATTCACTTTGTTTATCAGAAATGAACTCTTCCTTGTAGGAAGACACAGATACTGGGGTTTAACTCCATTTCTGAAGGGAAATTAGGCCCATGTTCTCATCCATGAAACACACTCTGTTTTACCACATGGAGCAAGCTCTTCATTCCAGGGTCTCCTATACATCAAGAAATATGAGCATTCCCAGAAAAAAAGAACTGTGTTTGCTTCTCATGCACACCGTATGTATTTCAACTCTGCTTTGAAACTGATACAAACCACAGCTCCTTTTACATAGATGCTCTTTAGTTAATAGTGAGAATCGCGTTGGGTTCCTGAACTGTGTAAAATCATTTGAGCCTAAAATACTCTTGGTTTACCAAAAATGAACTCTTACTTGTAGGAAGACAAAGATCCTGGGGTTTAACTCAATTTCTGAAGGGAAAATCAGACCAGTGTTCTCATCCATGAAACACACTCTTTTTTCATGCAATAAGCATCCTCTTCTTTCCAGCGTCTCCAATAGAGCAAGAACCATGAGCATGCCCAGAAAAAAAGAACTGTGTTTCCTTCTCATACAGACCATATGCAGTTCAACTCTGCTTATGAAACTGATACAAACCACAGCTCCTCTTACATAAATGCTCTTGAGTTAATCGTGGGAATCGGGTTAGGTTCCAGAACTGTGTAAAATCATTTGAGCCCAAAATTCACTTGGTTTACCAGAAAAGAACTCTTGCTTGTAGGAACACACAGATGCTGGGGTTTACCTCCATTTCTGAAGGGAAATTCAGACCAGTGTTCTCATCCATGAAACACACTCTGTTTTAACGCAAGATGCAAGCTCTTCTTTCCAGCGTCTCCAATACACACAGTAAGAACCATATTCATGCCCATAACAAAAGAACTGTGTTTCCTTCTCATATGCACCATATGTATTTCAAGTCTGCTTAGGAAACTGTTACAAACCACAGCTCCTCTTACATAAATGCTCTTGAGTTAATAGTGAGAATCGGGTTGGGGTCCAGAACTGTGTAAAATCATTTGAGCCCAAAGTTCATTGGTTTACCAGAAATGAACTCTTGCTTGTAGGAAGACACAGATCCTGAGGTTTATTCAGTTTCTGAAGGGAAATTCAGACCAGTGATCTCATCCATGAAACACACTCTGTTTGCACGCAAGACGCATCCTCTTCTTTCCCGCGTCTCCAATACAGAGAGTAAGAACCATATTCATGCCCAGAAAAAAAGAACTGTGTTTCATTCTCATACGCACCATATGTAGTTCAAATCTGCTTAAGAAACTTATACAAACTACGGCTCTTCTTACATAAATGCTCTTTAGTTAACAGTGAGAATCGCAATGGGTTTGTAAATTTTGCAAAATCATTTGATCCCAAAGTTCACGTTGTTTACCTGAAATGATCTCTTGCTTGTAGGAAGACACAGTTCCTGGTGTTTAACTCCGTTTCTGAAGGGAATTTTAGACCAGTGTTGTCTTCCATGAAACACATTCTGTTTTCACTCAAGAAGCATCCTCTTCTTTCCAGCATGTCCAATACAGCAAGAACCATGAGCATGCCCTCAAAAAAGAACTGTGTTTCCTACTCATACGGACCATATGTAGATCAACTCTGCTTATAAAACTGATAAAAACCACAGATCCTCTTACATGAATGCCCTTGAGTTAATAGTGAGAATCGGGTTGGGTTCCAGAACTGTGTAAAATCATTTGAGCCCAAAATTCACTTGGTTTACCAGAAATTAACTCTTCCTTGCAGGAAGACACAGATCCTGGGGTTTAACTCAGTTTCTGAAGTGAAATTCAGACCAGTGTTCTCATACATGAAACACACTCTTTTTTCACGCAATAAGCATCCTCTTCATTCCAGCGTCTCCAATAGAGCAAGAACCATGAGCATGCCCAGAAAAAAAGAACTGTGTTTCCTACTCATACAGACCATATGCAGTTCAACTCTGCTTATGAAACTGATACAAACCACAGCTCCTCTTACATAAATGCTCTTTATTTAATAGTGAGATTCGTGTTGGGTTCGTGAACTGTGTGAAATCATTTGAGCACAAAATTCACTGGGTTTACCAGAAATGAACTCTGGCTTTTAGGAAGACACACATCCTGGTGTTTAACTCCATTTCTGAAGGGAAATTCAGACCAGTTTTGTCATCCATGAAACACACTCTCTTTTCACGAAAGAAGCATCCTCTTCTTTACAGCATGTCCAATACAGCAAGAAACATCAGCATACCCTCAAAAAAGAACTGTGTTTCCTGCTCTTATGGACCATATGTAGATCTACTCTGCTTTTAGGAACACACAGATCCTGGGGTTTAACTCCATTTCTGAAGGGAAATTCAGACCAGTGTTCTCATACATGAAACACACTCTGTTTTATCGAAAGATGCAAGCTCTTCTTTCCAGCGTCTCCAATACACACAGTAAGAACCATATTCATGCCCATAAAAAAAGAATTGTGTTTCCTTCTCATACGCACCATATGCATTTCAACTCTGCTTATGATACTGTTACAAAACACAGCTCCTCTTACATAAATGCTCTTTAGTTAATAGTGAGAATCGCGTTGGGTTCGTGAACTGTGAAAAATCATTTGAGCCCAAAATTCATTGGGTTTAGCAGAAATTAACTCTTGCTTGGAGGAAGACACGTATCCTGGGGTTTAACTCCATGTCTGAAGGGAATTTCAGACCAGTGTTCTCATCCATGAAACACACTCTGTTTTAACGCAAGAAGCAAGCTCTTCTTTCTAGCGTCTCCAATACAGACAGTAAGAACCATATTCATGCCCAGAAAAAAAGAACTGTGTTTCCTTCTCATATGCACCACATGTAGTTCAAATCTGCTTAAGAAACTGATGCAAACCACAGCTCATCTTAAATAAATGCTCTTTAGTTAATAGTGAGAATCGCGTCGGGTTTCGTGAACTGTGTAAAATCATTTGAGCCCAAAATTCACTGTGTTTACCAGAAATGAACTCTTGCTTGTAGGAAGAGACAGATCCTGTGGTTTAACTCCGTTTCTGAAGGGAAATTCAGACCAGAGTTCTCATCCTTCAAACACACTATGTTTTCACGAAAAAGCATCCTCTTCTTTTCAGCATGTAAATACAGCAAGAAATATCAGCATATCAGCATACCCTCAAAAAAGAACTGTGTTTCCTACTCTTATGGAACATATGTAGATCTACTCTGCTTAAGAAACTGATACAAACCACAGCTCCTCTTACATAGATGCTCTTTAGTTAATAGTGAGAATCGCGTTGGGTTCCTGAACTGTGTAAAATCATTTGAGCCCAAAATACTCTTGGTTTACCAAAAATGAACTCTTACTTGTAGGAAGACAAAGATCCTGGGGTTTAACTCAATTTCTGAAGGGAAAATCAGACCAGTGTTCTCATCCATGAAACACACTCTTTTTTCATGCAATAAGCATCCTCTTCTTTCCAGCGTCTCCAATAGAGCAAGAACCATGAGCATGCCCAGAAAAAAAGAACTGTGTTTCCTTCTCATACAGACCATATGCAGTTCAACTCTGCTTATGAAACTGATACAAACCACAGCTCCTCTTACATAAATGCTCTTGAGTTAATCGTGGGAATCGGGTTAGGTTCCAGAACTGTGTAAAATCATTTGAGCCCAAAATTCACTTGGTTTACCAGAAAAGAACTCTTGCTTGTAGGAACACACAGATGCTGGGGTTTACCTCCATTTCTGAAGGGAAATTCAGACCAGTGTTCTCATCCATGAAACACACTCTGTTTTAACGCAAGATGCAAGCTCTTCTTTCCAGCGTCTCCAATACACACAGTAAGAACCATATTCATGCCCATAACAAAAGAACTGTGTTTCCTTCTCATATGCACCATATGTATTTCAAGTCTGCTTAGGAAACTGTTACAAACCACAGCTCCTCTTACATAAATGCTCTTGAGTTAATAGTGAGAATCGGGTTGGGGTCCAGAACTGTGTAAAATCATTTGAGCCCAAAGTTCATTGGTTTACCAGAAATGAACTCTTGCTTGTAGGAAGACACAGATCCTGAGGTTTATTCAGTTTCTGAAGGGAAATTCAGACCAGTGATCTCATCCATGAAACACACTCTGTTTGCACGCAAGACGCATCCTCTTCTTTCCCGCGTCTCCAATACAGAGAGTAAGAACCATATTCATGCCCAGAAAAAAAGAACTGTGTTTCATTCTCATACGCACCATATGTAGTTCAAATCTGCTTAAGAAACTTATACAAACTACGGCTCTTCTTACATAAATGCTCTTTAGTTAACAGTGAGAATCGCAATGGGTTTGTAAACTTTGCAAAATCATTTGATCCCAAAGTTCACGTTGTTTACCTGAAATGATCTCTTGCTTGTAGGAAGACACAGTTCCTGGTGTTTAACTCCGTTTCTGAAGGGAATTTTAGACCAGTGTTGTCTTCCATGAAACACATTCTGTTTTCACTCAAGAAGCATCCTCTTCTTTCCAGCATGTCCAATACAGCAAGAACCATGAGCATGCCCTCAAAAAAGAACTGTGTTTCCTACTCATACGGACCATATGTAGATCAACTCTGCTTATAAAACTGATAAAAACCACAGCTCCTCTTACATGAATGCCCTTGAGTTAATAGTGAGAATCGGGTTGGGTTCCAGAACTGTGTAAAATCATTTGAGCCCAAAATTCACTTGGTTTACCAGAAATTAACTCTTCCTTGTAGGAAGACACAGATCCTGGGGTTTAACTCCGTTTCTGAAGGGAAATTAGGCCAGTGTTCTCATCCATGAAACATACTTTGTTTTACCACATGGAGCAAGCTCTTCATTCCAGCGTCTCCAATATAGACGGTAAGAACCATATTCATGCCCAGAAAAAAAGAACTGTGTTTCCTTCTCATACGCACCATATGTATTTCAAATCTGCTTATGAAACTGATACAAACCACAGCTCCTCTTACATAGATGCTCTTTAGTTGATAGTGAGAATCGCGTTGGGTTTGTGAACTGTGTAAAATCATTTGAGACCAAAATTCACTGGTTTACCAGAAATGAACTCTTGCTTGTAGGAAGACACAGAACCTGGGTTTTAACTACGTTTCTGAAGGAAAATTCAGACCATTGATCTCATCGATGAAACACACTCTGTTTTAACACAAGAAGCATCCTCTTTTTTCCAGCATGTTCAATAAAGCAAGAACCATGAGCATGCCCTCAAAAATGAACTATGTTTCCTACTCATACGGACCATATGTAGATCAACTCTGCTTGTGAAACTGATACAAACCCCAGCTCCACTTACGTAAATGCTCTTGAGTTAATAGTGAGAATCGGTTGTGTTCCAGAACTTTGTAAAATCATTTAAGCCCAAAATTCACTTTTTTCCCAGAAATGAACTCTTGCTTGTAGGAAGACACAGATCCTGGGGTTTAACTCCGATTCTGAAGGGAAATTTAGATGAGTGTTCTCATCCATGAAACACACTCTGTTTTAATGCAAGAAGCAAGCTCTTCTTTCCAGCGTCTCCAATACATAGTAAGACCCATATTCATGCCCAGAAAAAAAGAACTGTGTTTCATTCTCATACGCACCATATGTAGTTCAAATCTGCTGAAGAAACTGATACAAACCACAGCTCTTCTTACATAAATGCTCTTTAGTTAACAGTGAGAATCGCAATGGGCTTGTGAACTGTGCAAAATCATTTGATCCCAAAATTCACGTTGTTTACCTGAAATGATCTCTTGCTTGTAGGAAGACACAGTTCCTGGTGTTTAACTCCGTTTCTGAAGGGAATTTCAGACCAGTGTTGTCATCCATGAAACACACTCTGTTTTCACTCAAGAAGCATCCTCTTCTTTCCAGCATGTCCAATACAGCAAGAAACATGAGCATGCCTCCAAAAAGAACTGTGTTTCCTACACATACGGACCATTTGTAGATCAACTCTGCGTATGAAACTGATACAAACCACAGCTGCTCTTACATAAATGCTCTTGAGTTAATAGTGAGAATCAGGTTGGGTTCCAGAACTGTGTAAAATCATTTGAGCCCAAATTTCACTTGATTTACCAGAAATGAACTCTTGCTTGTAGGAAGACACAGATCCTGGGGTTTAACTCCGTTTCTGAAGGGAAATTAGACCAGTGTTCTCATCAATGAAACACACACTATTTTACCACAAGAAGCAAGCTCTCTCCAGCGTCTCCTATACAGCAAGAAATATGAGCATTCCCAGAAAAAAAAGAACTGTGTTTCCTACTCATACGGACCATATGTAGTTCAACTCTGCTTTGAAACTGATACAAACCACAGCTCCTCTTACATAGACGCTCTTTAGTTAATAGTGAGAATCGCGATGAGTTCATGATCTGTGTAAAATCATTTGAGCCCAAAATTCACTGGGTTTACCAGAAATGAACTCTTGCTTGTATTAAGACCCAGATCCTGTGGTTTAACTCCGTTTCAGAAGGGAAATTCAGACCAGTGTTCTCATCCATGAAACAGACTGTTTTAACGCAAGAAGCAAACTCTTATTTCCAGCATCTCCAATACATCAAGAAAAATGAGCATGCCCAGAAAAAAAGAACTGGGTTTCCTACTCATACAGACCATATTCAGTTCAACTCTGTTTATGGAACTGATACAAACCACAGCTCCTCTTACATAAATGCTCTTTAGTTAATAGTGAGAATCGCATTGGGATCGTGAACTGTGTATAATCATTTGAGCCTAAAATTCACTGGGATTACCAGAAATGAACTCTTGATTGTAGGAAGACACAGATCCTGGGGTTTAACTCCGTTTCTGAAGGGAAATTCAGACCAGTGTTTTCAACCATGAAACACACTCTGTTTTCATGCAAGAAGCATCCTCTTATTTCCTTTATGTCCAAAACAGCAAGAACCATGAGCATGCCCTCAAAAAAGAACTGTGTTTCCTACTCATACGGACCATATGTAGATCAACTCTGCTTGTGAAACTGATACAAACCCCAGCTCCACTTACGTAAATGCTCTTGAGTTAATAGTGAGAATCCGTTGTGTTCCAGATCTTTGTAAAATCATTTAAGCCCAAATTTCAATTTTTCCCAGAAATGAACTCTTGCTTGTAGGAAGACACACATCCTGGGGTTTAAGTCAGATTCTGAAGGGAAATTCAGACCAGTGTTGTCATCCATGAAACACACTCTGTTTTCACGAAAGAAGCATCCTCTTCTTTACAGCATGTCCAATACAGCCAGAAACATCAGCATACCCTCAAAAAAGAACTGTGTTTCCTGATCTTAAAGACCATATGTAGATCTACTCTGCTTATGAAAATGATACAAACCACAGCTCCTCTTACATAAATGCTCTTGAGTTAATAGTGAGAATCGCGATGGGATTGTGAACTGTGTAATATCATTTGAGCCCAAAATTCACTTGGTTTACCAGAAATGGACTGTTGCCTGTAGGAAGACACAGATCCTGAGGTTTAACTCCGTTTCTGAAGGGAAATTTAGACGCATGTTCTCATCCATGAAACACACTCTGTTTTCACACAAGAAGCAAGCTCTTTTTACCTGCGTCTCCATTACAGACAGTAAGAAGCACATTCATGCCCAGAAAAAAAGAACTGTGTTTCCTTCTCATACGAACAATATGTAGTTCAACTCTGCTTATAAAACTGATACAAACCACATCTCCTCTTACATAAATGCTCTTTAGTTACTATAGAGAATCGTGTTGGGTTGGTGAACTGTGTAAAATCATTTGAGCCAAAATTCACTGGGTTTACCAGAAATGAACTCTTGCTTGTACGAAGACACAGATCCTGGAGTTTAACTCCGTTTCTGAAGGGAAATTAGGCCAGTGTTCTCATCCATGAAACATACTCTGTTTTACCACATGGAACAAGCTCTTCATTCCAGCGTCTCCAATATAGACGGTAAGAACCATATTCATGCCCAGAAAAAAAGAACTGTGTTTCCTTCTCATACGCACCATATGTATTTCAAATCTGCTTATGAAACTGATACAAACCACAGCTCCTCTTACATAGATGCTCTTTAGTTGATAGTGAGAATCGCGTTGGGTTTGTGAACTGTGTAAAATCATTTGAGACCAAAATTCACTGGTTTACCAGAAATGAACTCTTGCTTGTAGGAAGACACAGAACCTGGGTTTTAACTACGTTTCTGAAGGAAAATTCAGACCATTGATCTCATCGATGAAACACACTCTGTTTTAACACAAGAAGCATCCTCTTTTTTCCAGCATGTTCAATAAAGCAAGAACCATGAGCATGCCCTCAAAAATGAACTATGTTTCCTACTCATACGGACCATATGTAGATCAACTCTGCTTGTGAAACTGATACAAACCCCAGCTCCACTTACGTAAATGCTCTTGAGTTAATAGTGAGAATCGGTTGTGTTCCAGAACTTTGTAAAATCATTTAAGCCCAAAATTCACTTTTTTCCCAGAAATGAACTCTTGCTTGTAGGAAGACACAGATCCTGGGGTTTAACTCCGATTCTGAAGGGAAATTTAGATGAGTGTTCTCATCCATGAAACACACTCTGTTTTAATGCAAGAAGCAAGCTCTTCTTTCCAGCGTCTCCAATACATAGTAAGACCCATATTCATGCCCAGAAAAAAAGAACTGTGTTTCATTCTCATACGCACCATATGTAGTTCAAATCTGCTGAAGAAACTGATACAAACCACAGCTCTTCTTACATAAATGCTCTTTAGTTAACAGTGAGAATCGCAATGGGCTTGTGAACTGTGCAAAATCATTTGATCCCAAAATTCACGTTGTTTACCTGAAATGATCTCTTGCTTGTAGGAAGACACAGTTCCTGGTGTTTAACTCCGTTTCTGAAGGGAATTTCAGACCAGTGTTGTCATCCATGAAACACACTCTGTTTTCACTCAAGAAGCATCCTCTTCTTTCCAGCATGTCCAATACAGCAAGAAACATGAGCATGCCTCCAAAAAGAACTGTGTTTCCTACACATACGGACCATTTGTAGATCAACTCTGCGTATGAAACTGATACAAACCACAGCTGCTCTTACATAAATGCTCTTGAGTTAATAGTGAGAATCAGGTTGGGTTCCAGAACTGTGTAAAATCATTTGAGCCCAAATTTCACTTGATTTACCAGAAATGAACTCTTGCTTGTATTAAGACCCAGATCCTGTGGTTTAACTCCGTTTCAGAAGGGAAATTCAGACCAGTGTTCTCATCCATGAAACAGACTGTTTTAACGCAAGAAGCAAACTCTTATTTCCAGCATCTCCAATACATCAAGAAAAATGAGCATGCCCAGAAAAAAAGAACTGGGTTTCCTACTCATACAGACCATATTCAGTTCAACTCTGTTTATGGAACTGATACAAACCACAGCTCCTCTTACATAAATGCTCTTTAGTTAATAGTGAGAATCGCATTGGGATCGTGAACTGTGTAAAATCATTTGAGCCTAAAATTCACTGGGATTACCAGAAATGAACTCTTGCTTGTAGGAAGACACAGATCCTGGGGTTTAACTCCGTTTCTGAAGGGAAATTCAGACCAGTGTTTTCAACCATGAAACACACTCTGTTTTCATGCAAGAAGCATCCTCTTATTTCCTTTATGTCCAAAACAGCAAGAACCATGAGCATGCCCTCAAAAAAGAACTGTGTTTCCTACTCATACGGACCATATGTAGATCAACTCTGCTTGTGAAACTGATACAAACCCCAGCTCCTCTTACATAAATGCTCTTTAGTTACTATAGAGAATCGTGTTGGGTTGGTGAACTGTGTAAAATCATTTGAGCCAAAATTCACTGGGTTTACCAGAAATGAACTCTTGCTTGTACGAAAACACAGATCCTGGAGTTTAACTCCGATTCTGAAGGGAAATTCAGACCAGTGATCTCAACCATGAAACACACTCTGTTTTAACGCAAGAAGCAAGCTCTTCTTTCCAGTGTCGCCCATACAGCAAGAAATATGAGCATTCCCAGAAAAAAAGAACTGTGTTTCCTTCTCATACGCACCATATGTAGTTCAACTCTGCTTATGAAACTGATACAAACCACAGCTCCTCTTACATAAATGCTCTTTAGTTAATAGTGAGAATCATATTGGGTTCGTGAACTGTATAAAATCATTTGAGCCCAAAATTCACTGTGTTTACCAGAAATGAACTCTTCGTGTAGGAAGACACAGATCCTGGGGTTTAACACCATTTCTGAAGGGAAATTCAGACCAGTGTTATCAACCATGAAACACACTCTGTTTTCATGCACGAAGCATCCTCTTATTTCCATTATGTCCAATACAGCAAGAACAATGAGCATGCCCTCAAAAAAGAACTGTGTTTCCTACTCATACGGACCATATGTAGATCAACTCTGCTTATAAAACTGATAAAAACCACAGATCCTCTTACATGAATGCCGTTGAGTTAATAGTGAGAATCGGGTTGGGTTCCAGAACTGTGTAAAATCATTTTAGCCCAAAATTCACTTTGTTTATCAGAAATGAACTCATCCTTGTAGGAAGACACAGATACTGGGGTTTAACTCCATTTCTGAAGGGAAATTAGGCCCATGTTCTCATCCATGAAACACACTCTGTTTTACCACATGGAGCAAGCTCTTCATTCCAGGGTCTCCTATACATCAAGAAATATGAGCATTCCCAGAAAAAAAGAACTGTGTTTGCTTCTCATGCACACCGTATGTATTTCAACTCTGCTTTGAAACTGATACAAACCACAGCTCCTTTTACAAAGATGCTCTTTAGTTAATAGTGAGAATCGCGTTGGGTTCCTGAACTGTGTAAAATCATTTGAGCCCAAAATACTCTTGGTTTACCAAAAATGAACTCTTACTTGTAGGAAGACAAAGATCCTGGGGTTTAACTCAATTTCTGAAGGGAAAATCACACCAGTGTTCTCATCCATGAAACACACTCTTTTTTCATGCAATAAGCATCCTCTTCTTTCCAGCGTCTCCAATAGAGCAAGAACCATGAGCATGCCCAGAAAAAAAGAACTGTGTTTCCTTCTCATACAGACCATATGCAGTTCAACTCTGCTTATGAAACTGATACAAACCACAGCTCCTCTTACATAAATGCTCTTGAGTTAATTGTGGGAATCGGGTTAGGTTCCAGAACTGTGTAAAATCATTTGAGCCCAAAATTCACATGGTTTACCAGAAAAGAACTCTTGCTTGTAGGAACACACAGATGCTGGGGTTTACCTCCATTTCTGAAGGGAAATTCAGACCAGTGTTCTCATCCATGAAACACACTCTGTTTTAACGCAAGATGCAAGCTCTTCTTTCCAGCGTCTCCAATACACACAGTAAGAACCATATTCATGCCCATAACAAAAGAACTGTGTTTCCTTCTCATATGCACCATATGTATTTCAAGTCTGCTTAGGAAACTGTTACAAACCACAGCTCCTCTTACATAAATGCTCTTGAGTTAATAGTGAGAATCGGGTTGGGGTCCAGAACTGTGTAAAATCATTTGAGCCCAAAATTCTCTTGGTTTTCCAGAAATGAACTCTTGCTTGTAGGAAGACAAAGATCCTGGGATTTAACTCAGTTTCTGAAGTGAAATTCAGACCAGTGTTCTCATACATGAAACACACTCTTTTTTCACGCAATAAGCATCCTCTTCATTCCAGCGTCTCCAATAGAGCAAGAACCATGAGCATGCCCAGAAAAAAAGAACTGTGTTTCCTACTCATACAGACCATATGCAGTTCAACTCTGCTTATGAAACTGATACAAACCACAGCTCCTCTTACATAAATGCTCTTTATTTAATAGTGAGATTCGTGTTGGGTTCGTGAACTGTGTGAAATCATTTGAGCACAAAATTCACTGGGTTTACCAGAAATGTACTCTGGCTTTTAGGAAGACACACATCCTGGTGTTTAACTCCATTTCTGAAGGGAAATTCAGACCAGTTTTGTCATCCATGAAACACACTCTCTTTTCACGAAAGAAGCATCCTCTTCTTTACAGCATGTCCAATACAGCAAGAAACATCAGCATACCCTCAAAAAAGAACTGTGTTTCCTGCTCTTATGGACGATATGTAGATCTACTCTGCTTTTAGGAACACACAGATCCTGGGGTTTAACTCCATTT
Source organism: Onychomys arenicola (assembly GCA_949786405.1). Taxonomy (NCBI): domain Eukaryota; kingdom Metazoa; phylum Chordata; class Mammalia; order Rodentia; family Cricetidae; genus Onychomys; species Onychomys arenicola. The sequence goes on from CATKUM010000003.1 coordinate 787,408, forward strand.
CTGAAGGGAAATTCAGACCAGTGTTCTCATACATGAAACACACTTTGTTTTATCGAAAGATGCAAGCTCTTCTTTCCAGCGTCTCCAATACACACAGTAAGAACCATATTCATGCCCATAAAAAAAGAACTGTGTTTCCTTCTCATACGCACCATATGCATTTCAACTCTGCTTATGATACTGTTACAAAACACAGCTCCTCTTACATAAATGCTCTTTAGTTAATAGTGAGAATCGCGTTGGGTTCGTGAACTGTGAAAAATCATTTGAGCCCAAAATTCATTGGGTTTAGCAGAAATTAACTCTTGCTTGGAGGAAGACACGTATCCTGGGGTTTAACTCCATGTCTGAAGGGAATTTCAGACCAGTGTTCTCATCCATGAAACACACTCTGTTTTAACGCAAGAAGCAAGCTCTTCTTTCTAGCGTCTCCAATACAGACAGTAAGAACCATATTCATGCCCAGAAAAAAAGAACTGTGTTTCCTTCTCATATGCACCACATGTAGTTCAAATCTGCTTAAGAAACTGATGCAAACCACAGCTCTTCTTAAATAAATGCTCTTTAGTTAATAGTGAGAATCGCGTTGGGTTCGTGAACTGTGTAAAATCATTTGAGCCCAAAATTCACTGTGTTTACCAGAAATGAACTCTTGCTTGTAGGAAGAGACAGATCCTGTGGTTTAACTCCGTTTCTGAAGGGAAATTCAGACCAGAGTTCTCATCCTTCAAACACACTATGTTTTCACGAAAAAGCATCCTCTTCTTTTCAGCATGTAAATACAGCAAGAAATATCAGCATATCAGCATACCCTCAAAAAAGAACTGTGTTTCCTACTCTTATGGAACATATGTAGATCTACTCTGCTTAAGAAACTGATACAAACCACAGCTCCTCTTACATAGATGCTCTTTAGTTAATAGTGAGAATCGCGTTGGGTTCCTGAACTGTGTAAAATCATTTGAGCCCAAAATACTCTTGGTTTACCAAAAATGAACTCTTACTTGTAGGAAGACAAAGATCCTGGGGTTTAACTCAATTTCTGAAGGGAAAATCAGACCAGTGTTCTCATCCATGAAACACACTCTTTTTTCATGCAATAAGCATCTTCTTCTTTCCAGCGTCTCCAATAGAGCAAGAACCATGAGCATGCCCAGAAAAAAAGAACTGTGTTTCCTTCTCATACAGACCATATGCAGTTCAACTCTGCTTATGAAACTGATACAAACCACAGCTCCTCTTACATAAATGCTCTTGAGTTAATCGTGGGAATCGGGTTAGGTTCCAGAACTGTGTAAAATCATTTGAGCCCAAAATTCACATGGTTTACCAGAAAAGAACTCTTGCTTGTAGGAACACACAGATGCTGGGGTTTACCTCCATTTCTGAAGGGAAATTCAGACCAGTGTTCTCATCCATGAAACACACTCTGTTTTAACGCAAGATGCAAGCTCTTCTTTCCAGCGTCTCCAATACACACAGTAAGAACCATATTCATGCCCATAACAAAAGAACTGTGTTTCCTTCTCATATGCACCATATGTATTTCAAGTCTGCTTAGGAAACTGTTACAAACCACAGCTCCTCTTACATAAATGCTCTTGAGTTAATAGTGAGAATCGGGTTGGGGTCCAGAACTGTGTAAAATCATTTGAGCCCAAAGTTCATTGGTTTACCAGAAATGAACTCTTGCTTGTAGGAAGACACAGATCCTGAGGTTTATTCAGTTTCTGAAGGGAAATTCAGACCAGTGATCTCATCCATGAAACACACTCTGTTTGCACGCAAGACGCATCCTCTTCTTTCCCGCGTCTCCAATACAGAGAGTAAGAACCATATTCATGCCCAGAAAAAAAGAACTGTGTTTCATTCTCATACGCACCATATGTAGTTCAAATCTGCTTAAGAAACTTATACAAACTACGGCTCTTCTTACATAAATGCTCTTTAGTTAACAGTGAGAATCGCAATGGGTTTGTAAACTTTGCAAAATCATTTGATCCCAAAGTTCACGTTGTTTACCTGAAATGATCTCTTGCTTGTAGGAAGACACAGTTCCTGGTGTTTAACTCCGTTTCTGAAGGGAATTTTAGACCAGTGTTGTCTTCCATGAAACACATTCTGTTTTCACTCAAGAAGCATCCTCTTCTTTCCAGCATGTCCAATACAGCAAGAACCATGAGCATGCCCTCAAAAAAGAACTGTGTTTCCTACTCATACGGACCATATGTAGATCAACTCTGCTTATAAAACTGATAAAAACCACAGCTCCTCTTACATGAATGCCCTTGAGTTAATAGTGAGAATCGGGTTGGGTTCCAGAACTGTGTAAAATCATTTGAGCCCAAAATTCACTTGGTTTACCAGAAATTAACTCTTCCTTTTAGGAAGACACAGATCCTGGGGTTTAACTCCGTTTCTGAAGGGAAATTAGGCCAGTGTTCTCATCCATGAAACATACTCTGTTTTACCACATGGAGCAAGCTCTTCATTCCAGCGTCTCCTATACAGCAAGAAATATGAGCATTCCCAGAAAAAAAGAACTGTGTTTGCTTCTCATATGCACAATATATAGTTCAACTCTACTTTGAAACTGACACAAAACACAGCTCCTTTTACATAGATGCTCTTTAGTTAATATTGAGAATCGCGTTGGGTTTGTGAACTGTGTAAAATCATTTGAGCCCAAAATTCAATGGGTTTACCAGAAATTAACTCTTGCTTGTAGAAAGACACAGATCCTGTGGTTTAACTCCGTTTCAGAAGGGAAATTCAGACGAGTGTTCTCATCCATGACACAGACTCTGTTTAACGCAAGAAGCAAGCTCTTCTTTCCAGCGTCTCCAATATAGACAGTAAGAACCATATTCATGCCCAGAAAAAAAGAACTGTGTTTCCTTCTCATACGCACCATATGTAGTTCAAATCTGCTCCTGGAACTGATACAAACCACAAATCCTCTTACATAAATGCTCTTTAGTTTATAGTGAGAATCGCTTTGGGTTCGTGAACGGTGTAAAATCATTTGAGCCCAAAATTCTCTTGGTTTTCCAGAAATGAACTCTTGCTTGTAGGAAGACAAAGATCCTGGGATTTAACTCAGTTTCTGAAGTGAAATTCAGACCAGTGTTCTCATCCATGAAACACACTCTTTTTTCACGCAATAAGCATCCTCTTCATTCCAGCGTCTCCAATAGAGCAAGAACCATGAGCATGCCCAGAAAAAAAGAACTGTGTTTCCTTCTCATATGCACCACATGTAGTTCAAATCTGCTTAAGAAACTGATGCAAACCACAGCTCTTCTTAAATAAATGCTCTTTAGTTAATAGTGAGAATCACGTTGGGTTCGTGAACTGTGTAAAATCATTTGAGCCCAAAATTCACTGTGTTTACCAGAAATGAACTCTTGCTTGTAGGAAGAGACAGATCCTGTGGTTTAACTCCGTTTCTGAAGGGAAATTCAGACCAGAATTCTCATCCTTCAAACACACTATGTTTTCACGAAAAAGCATCCTCTTCTTTTCAGCATGTAAATACAGCAAGAAATATCAGCATATCAGCATACCCTCAAAAAAGAACTGTGTTTCCTACTCTTATGGAACATATGTAGATCTACTCTGCTTAAGAAACTGATACAAACCACAGCTCCTCTTACATAAATGCTCTTGAGTTAATAGTGAGAACCGGGTTGGGTTCCAGAACTGTGTAAAATCATTTGAGCCCAAAATTCACTTGGTTTACCAGAAATGAACTCTTGCTTGTAGGAAGACACAGATCCTGAGGTTTAACTCCGTTACTGAAGGGAAATTTAGACGCATGTTCTCATCAATGAAACACACTCTGTTTTCACGCAAGAAGCAAGCTTTTCTTTCCATCATCTTCAATACAGCAAGAACAATGAGCATGCCGAGAAAAAAACTGTGTTTCCTACTCATACAGACCATAGGCAGTTCAACTCTGCTTATGAAACTTATACAAACCATAGCACCTCTTACATAAATGCTCTTTAGTTACTAGAGAGAATCGTGTTGGGTTCGGGAACTGTGTAAAATCATATGAGCCCAAAATTCACTGGGTTTACCAGAGATGAACTCTTGCTAGTAGGAAGACACAGATCCTGGGGTTTAACTCCGTTTCTGAAGGGAAATTATGACCAGTGATCTCATCCATGAAACACACTCTGTTTTCACGCAAGAAGCATCCTCTTCTTTCCAGCATGTCCAATACAGCAAGAAACATGAGCATATCCTTAAAGAGAACTGTGTTTCCTACTCATATGGACCATATGTAGATCAACTCTTCTTATAAAACTGATACAAACCACAGCTCCGCTTACATAAATGCTCTTGAGTTAATAGTGAGAATCGTGTTGGGTTCCAGAACTGTGTAAAATCATTTGAGCCCAAAATTCACTTGGTTTACCAGAAATGAACTCTTGCTTGTAGGAACACACAGATCCTGGGGTTTACCTCCATTTCTGAAGGGAAATTCAGACCAGTGTTCTCATCCATGAAAAACACCCTGTTTTAACGCAAGATGCAATCTCTTCTTTCCAGCGTCTCCAATACACACAGTAAGAACCATATTCATGCCCATAAAAAAAGAACTGTGTTTCCTTCTCATATGCACCATATGTATTTCAACTCTGCTTAGGAAACTGTTACAAACCACAGCTCCTGTTACATAAATGCTCTTGAGTTAATAGTGAGAATCGGGTTGGGGTCCAGGACTGTGTAAAATCATTTGAGCCCAAAGTTCACTGGGTTTACCAGAAATGAACTCTTGCTTGTAGGAAGACACAGATCCTGAGGTTTAACTCTGTTTCTGAAGGGAAATTCAGACCACTGTTGTCATCCATGAAACACATGCCGTTTTAACGCAAGAAGTAACTTCTTTCCAGCGTCTCCAATACAGTAAGTACTATGAGAATGCCCCCCCCAAAGAAACTGTGTTTCCTACTCATACGGACTGTATGTAGTTCAACACTGCTTATGAAACTGATACAAAACACAGCTCCTCTTACAAAAAGGCTCTTTAGTTAATAGTGAGAATCATGTTTTGTTGGTGTACTGTGTAAAATCATTTGAGCCCAAAATTCACTGGGTTTACAAGAAATGAACTCTTGCTTGTAGGAAGACACAGATATTGGGTTTTAACTCCGTTTCTGAAGGGAAATTGCGACCACTGTTCTCATCTATGAAACACACTCTCTTTTAACGCAAGAAGCATCCTCTTCCTTACAGAGTCTCCAATACAGGAAGAACCATGAGAATGCCCTGAAAAAAACAACTGTGTTTCCTACTCATACAGATCATATGCAGTTCAACTCTGATTATGAAACTGACACAAAACACAGCTCCACTTACATAAATACTCTTTAGTTAATAGTGAGAATCATGTTTTGTTGGTGTACTCTGTAAAATCATTTGAGCCCAATATTCACTTGGTTTACCAGAAATGGACTCCTGCTTCTAGGAACACAGAGATATTGTGGTTTAACTCAGGTTCTAAAGGGAAATTCAGACCAGTGTTCTCATCCATGAAACACACTCTGTTTTAACGCAAGATGCAAGCTCTTCTTTCCAGGGTCTCCAAAACACACAGTAAGAACCATATTCATGCCCATAAAAAAAGAACTGTGTTTCCTTCTCATACGCACCATATGTACTTCAACTCTGCTTATGAAGCTGATACAAACCACAGCTCCACTTACATAAATGCTCTTTAGTTAATAGTGAGAATCGCGTTTGATTCTTAAACAGCGAAAAATCATTTGAGCCCAAAATTTATTGGTTTTATCAGAAATGAACTCTCGCTTGTAGGAAGACACAGATTGTGGGGTTTAACTCCATTTCTGAAGCGAAATTCAGACCAGAGTTCTCATCCCTGAAACACACTCTTTTTTAACGCAAGAAGCAAGCTCTTCTTTCCAGCGTGTCCAATACAGCAAGCACCATATTTATGCCCTGATAAAAAAAAACTGTGTTTCCTACTCTAGGGACAATATGTAGTTCAACTCTGCTTATGAAACTGATACAAACCACAGCTCCTCTTACATAAATGCCCTTTAGAAAATAGTGAGAATCACAATGGGTTTCTGAACTGTGTAAAATCACTTGAGCCCAAAATTCTCTTTGTATATCAAAATGAACTCTTGCTTGTATGAAGACACAGATCCTGGGGTTTAGCTCTGTTTCTGAACAGAAATTCAGACCTGTATTCTCATCCATGAAACACACTCTGTTTTAACGCAAGAAGAAAGCTCTTCTTTCCAGCATCTCCAATACTGCAAGTACCATGAGCATGACCTGAAAAAAGAACTGTGTTTCCTTCTCATAGGCACCATATGTATTTCAATTCTGCTTATGAAACTGACACAAACCAAAGCTCCTCTTACATAAAGGCTCTTTAGTTAATAGTGAGAATCGCGTTGAGTTTCTGAACTGTGTAAAATCATTTGATCCCAAAATTCTCTTTGTTTACCAGAAATGATCTCTTGCCTGTAGGAAGACACAGATCGTACGGCTTAACTCCGTTTCTGAAGGGAAATTCAGACCAGTGTTCTCATCCATGAAAGACACTCTGTTTTACGCAAGAAGCAAGCTCTTCTTTTCAGCAAGTCCAATACAGCAAGAACCATGAGCATGCCCAGAAAAAAAGAACTGTGTTATCTATTCATACGGACCATATGTAGTTCAACTCTGCTTATGAAGTTGATACAAACCACAGCACCTCTTTCATAAATGCTCTTTAGTTAATAGTGAGAATCACGTTGGGTTTGTGAACTGGGAAAAATCATTTGAGCCCAAAATTCGTTGGGTTAACCAGAAATGAACTCTTGCTTGTAAGGAAGACACAGATCCTGGGTTATCACTCCGTTTCTGAAGGGAAATTCAGACAAGAGTTCTTATCCCTGAAACACACTCTGTTTTAATGCAAGAAGCATGCTCTTCTTTCTAGCGTTCCCAATACAGCAAGAACCATATTCATGGCCTGAAAAAATGAACTGTGTTTCCCACTCATACCGACCATATGTAGTTCATCTCTACCTATGAAACTGATACAAACCACAGCTCCTCTTAGATAAATGCTCTTTAGTTAATATTGTGAATCATGTTTTGTTGGTGTACTGTGTAAAATCTTTTGCGCCATATTCAATTGGTTTACCAGAAATGAACTACTGCTTGTAGGAACACACAGAACCTGTGCTTTAACTCAGATTCTGAAGGGAAATTCAGACCAGTGTTCTCATCCATGAAACACATGCTGTTTTAATGCAAGAAGCAAGCACTTCTTTCCAGTGTCTCGAATACAACAGGAACCATGAGAATGCCCAGAAAAAAAGAACTGTGTTTCCTACTCATACAGACCATATGCAGTTCAACTCTGCTTATGAAACTGATACAAACCACAGCTCCTTTTACATAGATGCTCTTTAGTTATTAGTGAGAATCACGTTGTGTTCTTGGACTGCGAAAACTCATTTGAGCACAAAATTCACTGGGTTAACTAGAAATGAACTCTTGCTTGTAGGAAGACACAGATCCTGGGGTGTAACTCCGGTTCTGAAGGGAAATTCAGACAAGAGTACTCATCCCAGAATAACACTCTGTTTTAAGGCAAGAAGCATCCTCTTCTTTCCAGTGTCTCCAATACAGCAAAAACCATGATCATGCCCAGAAAAAAAGAACTGTGTTTCCTACTCATACAGACCATGTGTAGTTCAACTCTGCTTATGAAACTGATACAAGCCACAGCTCCTCTTACATAAATACTCTTGAGTTAATAGTTAGAATCCTGTTTTGTTGGTGTACTGTGTAAAATCATTTGAGCCCAATAATCAATTTGTATACCAGAAATGAACTCCCGCTTGTAGGAAGACACAGAACCTGGGGTATAACAACGTTTCTTAAGGGAAATTCAGACCAGTGTTCTCATCCAGGAAACACACTCTGTTTTAACGCAAGAAGCAATCTCTTCTTTCCAGCGTCTCCAATACAGCAAGAACGATGAGCATGCCCTGAAAAAAAGAATTATGTTTTCTGCCCATGCGGACCATATGTAGTTCAACTCTTCTTATGAAACTGATACAATCCAAAGCTGCTCTTACATAAAGGCTCCTTAGTTAATAGTGAAAATCGCGTAGGGTTTTTGAACTGTATAAACTCATTTGAGCCCAAAATTCACTGGGTTTACCAGAAATGAACTCTTGATTGTAGGAACACACAGATCATGGGGTTGAACACTGATTAAGAAGGGAAATTAGGACCAGAGTTCTCATCCATGGAACACACTGTGTTTTCACGCAAGAAGCAAGCTCTTCTTTCCAGCGTGTCCAATAGAGCAAGAACCATGAGCAGGCCCAGAAAAAAAGAACTGTGTTTCCTACTCATATGGACCATATGTACTCCAACTCTGCTTATGAAACTGATACAAACCACAGCTAAACTTACATAATTGCTCTTTAGTTAATAGTTAGTATCGCATAGGGTTCTTGAACTGTGAAAAATCATTTGAGCCCAAAATTCACTTGGTTTACCAGAAATGAAATCTTGCTTGTACGAAGACAAAGATCCTGGGGTTTAACTAGGTTCCTGAAGGGAAATTCAGACCAATGTTCTCATCCATGGAACACACTCTGTTTTAATGTAAGAAGCAAGTTCTTCTTTTCAGCGAGTCCAATACAGCAAGAACCATATTCATGCCCTGAAAAAAAGAATTGTGTTTCCTACTCATACGGACCATATGTGTCTCAACTCTGCATATGAAACTTAAACAAACTACAGCTCCACTTATATAAATTCTCTTGAGTTAATAGGGAGAATCGCGATTGGTTTTTGAACTGTGTAAAATCACTTGAGCCCAAAATTCCGTGGGTTTACCAGAAATTAACTCTTGCTTGTAAGAAGACACAGATGCTGGGGTTTCACTCCGTTTCTTAAAGGAAATTCAGACCAGGGTTCTCATCCATGAAACACACTCTGTTTTTACGCAAGAAGCAAGCTCTTCTTTCCAGCGTCTCCAATAGAGCAAGAAACATGAGCATGCCCTGAAAAAAAGAACTGAGTTATCTACCCATACGGACCATATGTAGTTCAACTCTTCCTATGAAACTGATACAAACCAAAGCTTCACTTTCGTAAATGCTATTTAGTTTATAGTGAGAATCACGTTGTGTTCGTGAACTGCGAAAAATCATTTGAGCCCAAAATTTACAGGGTTTACCAGAAATGAACTCTTGCTTGGAGCAAGACACAGATCCTGGGGTTTAACTCCGTTTCTGAAGGGAAATTCACACCAGTGTCCTCATCCATGAAACCCACTCTGTTTTAACGCAAGAAGCAAGCTCTTCTTTCCAGCTTGTCCAATAATGCAAGAACCATATTCATGCCTAAAAAAAACAACTGAGGTTCCAACTCATACTGACCATATGTAGTTTAACTCTGCTTATGAAACTGATACAAAACTCAGCTCCTCTTACATAAAGGCTCTTTAGTTAATAGTGAGAATCGCGTGGGGTTCTTGAACTGATTGAAATCATTTGAGCCCAAAATTCACTGGGGTTACCAGAAATGAACTCTTGCTTGTAGGAACACAGAGATCATGGGTTTTAACACCGATTCAGAAGGGAAATTCAGGCCAGTCTTCTCATCCATGGAACACATCCTGTTTTAATGTAAGGAGCAACCTCTTCTAGCGTGTCCAATACAGCAAGAACCATATTCATGCCCTGAATAAAGGAAGTGTGTTTCCTAATCATATGGACCACATGTATTTCAACTCTGCTTATGAAACTGATACAAACCACAGCCCCACTTACATAAATGTTCTTTAGTTAATAGTGAGAATCACGTTGGGTTCGTGAACTGGGAAAAATCATTTGAGACCAAAAGTCATTGGGTTTACCAGAAATGAACTCTTGCTTGTAGGAAGACACAGATCCTGTGGTATAACTACGTTTCAGCAGGGAAATTCAGACCAGAGATCTCATCCCTGAAACACACTCTGATTTAGTGCAAGAAGAAAGCTCTTCTTTCCAGCGTGTCCAATACAGCAAGAATCATATTCATGACTTGAGAAAAAGAACTGTGTTTCCTACTCATATGGACCATATGTAATCCAACTCTCCTTATGAAACTGATACAAACCACAGCTCCACTTACATAATTGCAAGTTAGTTAATAGTGAGTATCGCATAGCTTTCTTGAACTGTGAAAAATCATTTGAGCCCAAATTTCACTTCGTTTACCAGAAATGAACTCTTGCTTGTAGGAAGAAACAGATCCTGGGGTTTAATTCCGTTTCTGTGGGAAATTCAGACCAGTGTTCTCATCCATGAAACACACTCCGTTAAAACGCATGAAGCAAGCCCTTCTTTCCAGCGTCTCCAATACAGCAAGAACCATGAGCATGCCCAGAAAAAAAGAACTGTGTTATCTACTCATACGGACCATATGTAGTTCAACTCTGCTTATGAAGTTGATACAAACCACAGCTCCTCTTTCATAAATGCTCTTTAGTTAATAGTGAGAATCACTTTGGGTTTGTGAACTGGGAAAAATCATTTGAGCCCAAATTTCGTTGGGTTAACCAGAAATGAACTCTTGCTTGTAGGAAGTCACAGATCCTGGGTTATAACTCCGTTTATGAAGGGAAATTCAGACAACAGTTCTCATCCCTGAAACACACTCTGTTTTAATGCAAGAAGCATGCTCTTCTTTCTTGCGTTTCCAATACAGCAAGAACCATATTCATGCCCTGATAAACAGAACTGTGTTTCGTAGTCATAGGGACAATATGTAGTTCAACTCTGCTTATGACACTGATACAAACCACAGCTCCTCTTACATAAATGCTCTTTAGAAAATAGTGACAATCACAATAGGTTTCTGAACTGTGTAAAATCACTTAATCCCAAAATTCTCTTTGTTTACCAGAAATGATCTCTTGCTTGTAGGAAGACACAGATCGTGGGGTTTAACACCGTTTCTGAAGGGAAATTCAGACCAGTGTTCTCATCCATGAAAGTCACTCTGTTTTACGCAAGAAGCAAGCTTTCTTTCCAGCGTCTCTAATACAGCAAGTACCATGAGCATGCCCTGAAAAAAAAGAACTGTGTTTCCTACTCATAGGGACCATATGTAGTTTAACTCTGCATTTGAAACTTATATAAACCACAGCTCCACTTACATAAATGCACTTTAGTTACTATTGAGAATCGCGTTGGGTTCTTGAACTGTGTAAATTCATTTGAGCAAAAAATTCACTGGGTTTAACAGAAATGAACTCTTGCTTGTAGGAAGACTCAGATATTGGGGTTTAACTCCGTTTCTGAAGGGAAATTGCGACCACTGTTCTCATCTATGAAACACACTCTGTTTTAACGCAAGAAGCATCCTCTTCTTTACAGAGTCTCCAATACAGCAAGAACCATGAGAATGCCCTGAAAAAAAAACAATTGTGTTTCCTACTCATACAGATCATATGCAGTTCAATTCTGATTATGAAATTGATACAAACCACAGCTCAACTTACATAAATGCTCTTTAGTTAATAGTGAGAATCATGTTTTGTTGGTGTACTGTGTAAAATCATTTGCCCCCAATATTCAATTTGTATACCAGAAATGAACTCCTGCTTGTAGGAAGATACAGATCCTGAGGTATAACTCTGTTTCTGAAGGGAAATTCAGACCAGTGTTCTCATCCCTGATACACACTCTGTTTTAACGCAAGAAGCAAGCTTTTCTTTCCTGCGTGTCCAATACAGCAAGAATAATATTCATGACCCCGAAAAAGAACTGTGTTTCCTACTCATACAGACCATATGCAGATCAACTCCTTTTATGAAACAGATACAAACCACACCTCCTCTTACATAAATGCTCTTTAGTTAATAGTTAGAATCGCGATGGGTTTGTGAACTGTGTAAAACCATTAGAGACCAAAATTCACTTGGTTTACCAGAAATGAACTCTTGCTTGTACGAAGACAAAGATCCTGGGGTTTAACTAGGTTTCTGAAGGGAAATTCAGACTGATGTTCTCATCCAGGGAACACACTCTGTTTTAACGTAAGAAGCAAGCTCTTCTTTTCAGCGAGTCCAATACAGCAAGTACGATATTCATGCCCTGAAAAAGAAATTGTGTTTCCTACTCATATGGACCATATGTGTCTCAACTCTGCTTATGAAACTTAAACAAACTACAGCTCCACTTATATAAATGCTCTTGAGTTAATAGGGAGAATCACGATGGGTTTTTGAACTGTGTAAAATCACTTGAGCCCAAAATTCCGTGGGTTTACCAGAAATTAACTCTTGCTTGTAAGAAGACACAGATGCTGGGGTTTCACTCCGTTTCTTAAAGGAAATTCAGACCAGGGTTCTCATCCATGAAACACACTCTGTTTTTACGCAAGAAGCAAGCTCTTCTTTCCAGCGTCTCCAATAGAGCAAGAAACATGAGCATGCCCTGAAAAAAAGAACTGAGTTATCTACCCATACGGACCATATGTAGTTCAACTCTTCCTATGAAACTAATACAAACCAAAGCTTCACTTTTGTAAATGCTATTTAGTTAATAGTGAGAATCACGTTGTGTTCGTGAACTGCGAAAAATCATTTGAGCCCAAAATTTACAGGGTTTACCAGAAATGAACTCTTGCTTGGAGCAAGACACAGATCCTGGGGTTTAACTCCGTTTCTGAAGGGAAATTCACACCAGTGTCCTCATCCATGAAACCCACTCTGTTTTAACGCAAGAAGCAAGCTCTTCTTTCCAGCTTGTCCAATAATGCAAGAACCATATTCATGCCTAAAAAAAACAACTGAGGTTCCAACTCATACTGACCATATGTAGTTTAACTCTGCTTATGAAACCGATACAAAATCAGCTCCTCTTACATAAAGGCTCTTTAGTTAATAGTGAGAATTGCGTGGGGTTCTTGAACTGATTGAAATCATTTGAGCCCAAAATTCACTGGGGTTACCAGAAATGAACTCTTGCTTGTAGGAACACAGAGATCGTGGGTTTTAACACCGATTCAGAAGGGAAATTCAGACCAGTCTTCTCATCCATGGAACACACCCTGTTTTAATGTAAGGAGCAAGCTCTTCTTTCTAGCGTGTCCAATACAGCAAGAACCATATTCATGCCCTGAATAAAGGAAGTGTGTTTCCTAATCATATGGACCACATGTATTTCAACTCTGCTTATGAAACTGATACAAACCACAGCCCCACTTACATAAATGCTCTTAGGTTAATAGTGAGAATAACGTTGGGTTCTTGGACTGAGAAAACTCATTTGAGCAAAAAATTCACTGGGTTTACTAGAAATTAATTCTTGCCTGTAGGAAGACACAGATCCTGGGGTATAACTCCGGTTCTGAAGGGAAATTCAGACAAGAGTACTCATCCCACTATAACACTCTGTTTTAAGGCATGAAGCATCCTCTTCTTTGCAGCGTCTCCAATACAGCAAGAACCATGAGCATGCCTAGAAAAAAAGAACTGTGTTATCTACTCATACGGAACATATGTAGTTCAACTCTGCTTATGAAGTTGATACAAACCACAGCTCCTCTTTCATAAATGCTCTTTAGTTAATAGTGAGAATCAAGTTCGGTTCTTGGACTGAGAAAACTCATTTGAGCAAAAAATTCACTGGGTTTACTAGAAATTAATTCTTGCCTGTAGGAAGACAAAGATCCTGGGGTATAACTCCGGTTCTGAAGGGAAATTCAGACAAGAGTACTCATCCCAGAAACACACTCTGTTTTAACGCAAGATACAAGCTCTTCTTTCCAGCCTGTCCAATATAGCAAGAATCATATTCATGACTTGAGAAAAAGAACTGTGTTTCCTACTCCTATGGACCATATGTACTCCAACTCTGCTTATGAAACTGATACAAACCACAGCTCCACTTACATAATTGCTCTTTAGTTAATAGTGAGTATCGCATAGGTTTCTTGAACTGTGAAAAATCATTTGAGCCCAAAATTCACTTTATTTACCAGAAATGAACTCTTGCTTGTAGGAAGACACAGATCCTGGGGTTTAATTCCGTTTCTGTGGGAAATTCAGACCAGAGTTCTCATCCCTGAAGCACACTCTGTTTTAATGCAAGAAGCAAGCTCTTCTTTCCAGCGTGTCCAATACAGCAAGAACCATAATCATGCCCTGAAAAAAAGAACTGTGTTTCGCACTCATACCGACAATATGTAGTTCATTTCTACCTATGAAACTGATACAAACCACAGCTCCTCTTACATAAATGCTCTTTAGTTAATAGTGAGAATTATGTTTTGTTGGTGTACTGTGTAAAATCTTTTGCGCCATATTCAATTGGTTTACCAGAAATGAACTCCTGCTTGTAGGAACACACAGAACCTGTGCTTTAACTCAGATTCTGAAGGGAAATTCAGCCCAGTGTTCTCATCCATGAAACACATGCTGTTTTAACGCAAGAAGCAAGCTCTTCTTTCCAGCGCCTCCAATACAACAGGAACCATGAGAATGCCCAGAAAAAAATAACTGTGTTTCCTACTCATACAGACCATATGCAGTTCAACACTGCTTATGAAACTGATACAAGCCACAGCTCATCTTACATAAATACTCTTTAGTTAATAGTGAGAATTATGTTTTGTTGGTGTACTGTGTAAAATCATTTGAACCCCAAAATTACTGGGTTGACTAGAAAAGAACTCGTGCTTGTAGGAAGACACAGAACCTGGGATATAACAACGTTTCTGAAGGGAAATTCAGACCAGTGTTCTCATCCATGAAACACACTCTGTTTTAACGCAAGATGCAATCTCTTCTTTCCAGCGTCTCCAATACAGCAAGAACGATGAGCATGCCCTGAAAAAAAGAATTGTGTTATCTGCCCATGCGGACCATATGTAGTTCAACTCTTCTTATGAAACTGATACAAACAAAAGCTCCTCTTACATATAGGCTCCTTAGTTAATAGTGAGAATCGCGTAGGGTTTTTGAACTGTATAAACTCATTTGAGCCCAACATTCACTTCGTTTACCAGAAATGAAATCTTGCATGTAGGAAGACACATATCCTGGGGTATAACTCTGTTTCTGAAGGGAAATTCAGAACACAGTTCCCGTCCCTGAAACACACTCTGTTTTAACGCAAGAAGTAAGCTCTTCTTTCCAGCGTCTCCAATACTACAAGAACCATGAGCATGCCTTGAAAAAAAGAACTGTGTTTCCTACTCATAAGGACCATATGTAGTACAACTCTGCATATGAAACTGATACAAACCACAGCTTCACTTACATAAATGCTCTTTAGTTGTTAGTGAGAATCACGTTGGGTTCTTGAACTGTGAAATATCATTTGAGCCCAAAATTCACTTCGTTTACCAGAAAGGAACTCTTGCATGTAGGAAGACACATATCCTGGGGTTTAACTCCGTTTCGGAAGGGAAACTCGGACGAGTTTTTCTCATCAATGAAACACACTCTGTTTTAACACAAGAACCAAGCTATTCTTTCCAGTGTCTCCAATAGAGCAAGAACCATGAGCATTCTCTGAAAAAAAGAACTGTGTTTACTACTCATAAGGACCATATGTAGTTCAACTCTGCATATGTAACTGACACAAACCACAGCTCCACTTACATAAATGCTCTTTAGTTGTTAGTGACAATCACGTTGGGTTCTTGAACTGTGAAAAATCATTTGAGCCCAAAATTGACTGGGTTTACTAGAAATGAACTCTTGCTTGTAGGAAGACACAGATCCTGGTGTTTAACTCCGTTTCTGAAGGGAAATTCAGACCAGAGTTCTCTTCCACGAAACACACTCTGTTTTAACGCAAGAAGTGAGCTCTTCTTTCCAGCTTGTACAATAGAGCAAGAACAATGAGCAGGCCCAGAAAAAAAGAACTGTGTTTCCTACTCTATGGACCCTATGTACTTCAACTCTGCTTATGAAACTGACACAAACCACACCTCCACTTACATAAATGCTCTTTAGTTAATAGTGAGAATCGCCTTCATTCGTAAACTGCGAAATATCATTTGAGCCCAAAATTGACTGGTTTTATCAGAAATGAACTCTTGCTTTTAGGAAGACACAGATCCTGGGGTATAACTCCGTTTCTGAAGGGATATTCAGAACAGAGTTCCATCCCTGAAACACACTCTGTTTTAACGCAAGAAGTAAGCTCTTCTTTCCAGCATCTCCAATACAGCAAGAACCATGAGCATGCCCAGAAAAAAAGAACTGTGTTTCCTACTAATATGGACCATATGTACTTCAACTCTGCTTATGAAACTCATACAAACAACAGCTCCACTTACATAAATACTCTTTAGTTAATAGTGAGAATCGCCTTGGGTTTGTGAACTGCGAAATATCATTTGAGACCAAAATTTACTGGTTGTATCAGAAATGAACTCTTGCTTGTAGGAAGACACAGATCCTGGGGTATCACTCCGTTTCTGAAGGGAAATTCTGAACAGAGTTCCCATTCCTGAAACACACTCTGTTTTAAAGCAAGAAGCAACCTTTTCTTTCCACCATGTCCAATACAGCAAGAACCATATTCAGGCCCTGAAAAAAGAACTGTGGTTCCTACTCATATGGACCCTATGTACTTCAACTCTACTTAAGAAACTGATACAAACCACAGCTCCACTTACATAAATGCTCTTTAGTTAATAGTGAGAATCACGTTGGGCTGGTGATCTGGGAAAAATCATTTGAGCCCAAAAATTGTTGGGTTTACCAGAAATGAACTGTTCCTAGTAGGAAGACAAAGATCCTGGTGTATAACTCCGTTTCTGAAGGGAAATTCAGAGAAGAGTTCTCATCCATGAAACACACTCTGTTTTAACGCAAGAAGCAAGCTCTTCTTTCCAGCGTATACAATACAGCAAGAATCATATTCATGCCCTGAAAAAAAGAATTGTGTTTCCTAATCATACGGACCATATCTAGTTCAACTCTACTTACGAAACTGATACAAACCACAGCTTCTCTTACATAAATGCTCTTTAGTTAATAGTGAGAATTGCATAGGGTTCTTGAACTGTGAAAAATCATTTGAGCCCAAAATTTACTGGTTTTATCAGAAATGAACTCTTGCATGTAGGAAGACACAGATCCTGGGGTATAACTCCCTTTCTGAAGGGAAATTCAGACCTGAGTTCTCATCCATGAAATACACTCTGTTTTAACGCAAGAAGCAAGCTCTTCTTTCCAGCGTCTCCAATAGGGCAAGAACCATGAGCATTCTCTGAAAAAAAGAACTGTGTTTACTACTCATAAGGACCATATGTAGTTCAACTCTGCATATGTACCTGATACAAACCACAACTCCACTTACATAAATGCTCTTTAATTGTTAGTGAGAATCACGTTGGGTTCTTGAACTGTGAAAAATCATTTGAGCCCAAAATTGACTGGGTTTACTAGAAATGAACTCTTGCTTGTAGGAAGACACAGATCCTGGTGTTTAACTCCGTTTCTGAAGGGAAATTCAGACCAGTGTTCTCATCCATGAAAAACACTCTGTTTTAACGCAAGAAGTGAGCTCTTCTTTCCAGCGTGTCCAATAGAGCAAGAACTATGAGCAGGCCCAGAAAAAAAGAACTGTGTTTCCTACTCTATGCACCATATGTACTTCAACTCTGCTTATGAAACTGACACAAACCACAGCTCCACTTACATAAATGCTCTTTAGTTAATAGTGAGAATCGCCTTCATTCGTAAACTGCAAAATATATTTGAGCCCAAATTTGACTGGTTTTATCAGAAATGAACTCTTGCTTTGAGGAAGACACAGATCCTGGGGTATAACTCCGTTTCTGAAGGGAAATTCAGAACAGAGTTCCCATCCCTGAAACACACTCTGTATTAACGCAAGAAGTAAGCTCTTCTTTCCAGCATCTCCAATACAGCAAGAACAATGAGCATGACCAGAAAAAAAGAACTGTGTTTCCTACTCATATGTACCATATGTACTTCAACTCTGCTTATGAAACTCATAAAAACCACAGCCCCACTTACATAAATGCTCTTTAGTTAATAGTGAGAATCGCCTTGGGTTCGTGAACTGCGAAATATCATTTGAGACCAAAATTGACTGGTTTTATCAGAAATGAACTCTTGCCTGTAGAAAGACACAGATCCTGGGGTATCACTCTGTTTCAGAAGGGAAATTCAGACGAGTTATTCTCATCCACGAAACAAACTCTGTTGTAACGCAAGAAGCAAGCTCTTCTTTCCAGCGTCTCCAATAGAGCAAGAACCATGAGTATTCTCTGCAAAAAAGAACTGTGTTTACTACTCATAAGGACCATATGTAGTCCAACTCTGCATATGTAACTGACACAAACCACAGCTCCACTTACATAAATGCTCTTTAGTTGTTAGTGAGAATACGTGGGGTTCTTGAACTTTGAAAAATCATTTGAGCCCAAAATTGACTGGGTTTACTAGAAATGAACTCTTGCTTGTAGGAAGACACAGATCCTGGTGTTTAACTCCGTTTCTGAAGGGAAATTCAGACCAGTGTTCACATCCATGTAACACACTCTGTTTTAACGCAAGAAGCAAGCTCTTCTCTCCAGCGTTTCCAATAGAGCAAAAACTATGAGCAGGCCCAGGAAAAAAAGTACTGTGTTTCCTACTCTATGGACCATATGTACTTCAACTCTGCTGATGAAACTGACACAAACCACACTTCCACTTACATAAATGCTCTTTAGTTAATAGTGAGAATCGCCTTCGTTCGTAAACTGCGAAATATCATTTGAGCCCAAAATTGACTGGTCTTATCTGAAATGAACTCTTGCTTTTAGGAAGACACAGATCCTGGAGTATAACTCCGTTTCTGAAGGGAAATTCAGAACAGAGTTCCCATCCCTGAAACACACTCTGTATTAACACAAGAAGTAAGCTCTTCTTTCCAGCGTCTCCAATAGAGCAAGAACCATGAGCATGCCCAGAAAAAAAGAACTGTGTTTCCTACTCATATGGACCATATGTAATTCAACTCCTCTTATGAAACTGAAACAAACCACAGCTCCACTTCCATAAATGGTCTTTAGTTAATAGTGAGAATCGTCTTGCGTCCGTGAACCGCGAAATATCATTTGAGACCAAAATTTACCGGTTTTATCAGAAATGAACTCTTGCCTGTAGGAAGACACAGATCCTGGTGTATCACTTCGTTTCTGAAGGGAAATTCCGAACAGAGTTACCATTCCTGAAACACATTCTGTTTTAACGCAAGAAGCAAGCTCTTCTTTCCAGCATGTCCAATACAGCAAGAACCTTATTCAGGCCTTGAAAAAAAGAACTGTGTTTCCTACTCATATGGACCCTATGTACTTCAACTCTACTTAAGAAACTGATACAAACCACAGCTCCACTTACATAAATGCTCTTTAGTTAATAGTGAGAATAGCGTTCGGTTCGTGAACTGGGAAAATCATTTGAGCCCAAAAATCATTGGGTTTACCAGAAATGAACTCTTGCTTGTAGGAAGACACAGATCCTGGGGTATAATTCCGTTTCTGAAGGGAAATTCAGACCAGAGTTCTCATCCATGAAACACACTCAGTTTTAACGCAAGAAGCAAGCTCTTCTTTCCAGCGTGTCCAATACAGCAAGAATCATATTCATGCCCTGAAAAAAAGAATTGTGTTTCCTAATTATACGGACCATATCTAGTTCAACTCTGCTTATGAAACTGATACAAACCACGGCTACTCTTACATAAATGCTCTTTAGTTAATAGTGATAATTGCGTAGGGTTCTTGAACTGTGAAAAATCATTTGAGCCCAAAATTCACTTCGTTTACCAGAAATGAAATATTGCATGTAGGAAGACACATATCCTGGGGTTTAACTCCCTTTTTGAAGGGAAATTCAAACGAGTTTTTCTCATCCACGAAACACACTCAGTTTTAACGCAAGAAGCAAGCTCTTCTTTCCAGCGTCTCCAATAGAGCAAGAACCATATACTTGCCCTGAAGAAAAGAACTGAGTTTCCTACTCATACGGACCATATGTAGTTCGACTCTGCTTATGAAACTGAGACAAACCACAGCTCCTCTTACATAAAGGCTCTTTAGGTAATAGTCAGAATCGCGTAGGGCTAACTGTATAAAGTCATTTGAGCCCAAAATTCACTGGATTTACCAGAAATGAACTCTTGCTTGTAGGAACACACAGATCGTGGGGTTTAACACCGATTCAGAAGGGATATTCAGACGAGTGTCCTCATCCATGAAACACACGCTGTTTTAACGCAAGAAGCAAGCTCTTCTTTTCAGCGTCTCCAATACAGCAAGAACCATGAGAATGCCCAGAAAAAAAGAACTGTGTTTCCTACTCATAGAGATCATATGCATTTCACCTCTGCTTATGAAGCTGATACAAACTACAGCTCCACTTACATAAATTCTCTTCAGTTAATAGTGAGAATCGAGAAGGGTTCTTGAACTGTGTAAAATCATTTGAGCCCAAAATTCACTTTGTTTCTGAGAAATGAACTCTTGTTTTTAGGAAGACACTGATCCTGGGGTATAACTCCTTTTCTGAAGGGAAATTCTGACCAGAGTTCTCATCACTGAAACACACTCTGTTTTAATGCAAGAAGCAAGCTCTTCTTTCCAGCGTCTATAATAGATCAAGAACCATGAGCATGCCCTTAAAAAAAATAACTGTGTTTCCTACTCATATGGACCATATGTGAGTCTACTCTGCTTATGAAACTGATAGAAACCAAGGCTGCTATTACATAAATGCTCTTCAGTTAATAGTGTTAATCGCGGTGGGTTTCTCAACTGTGTAAAATCATTTGAGACCAAAATTCTCTTTGTTTACCAGAAATGAACTCTTGCATGTAGGAAGACACTGATCCTGGGGTTTAACTCCGTTTCTGAAGGGAAATTCAGACCAGTTTTCTCTTGCATGGAACACACTCTGTTTTAACGCAAGAAGCAAGCTCTTCTTTCCAGAGTCTCCAATACAGCAAGAACCATATTCTTGCCCTGAAGAAAAGGCCTGAGTTTCCTACTCATACGGACCATATGTAGTTCAACACTGTTTATGAAACTGATACAAACCACAGCTCCTCTTACATAAAGGCTCTTTAGGTAATAGTGAGAATCGCGTAGGGCTAACTGTATAAAATCATTTGAGCCCAAAATTCACTGGATTTACCAGAAATGAACTCTTGCTTGTAGGAACACACAGATCGTGGGGTTTAACACCGATTCAGAAGGGATTTCAGACGAGTGTCCTCATCCATGAAACACACGCTGTTTTAACGCAAGAAGCAAGCTCTTCTTTCCAGGGTCTCCAATACAGCAAGAACCATGAGAATGCCCAGAAAAAAAGAACTGTGTTTCCCACTCATAGAGATCATATGCATTTCACCTCTGCTTATGAAGCTGATGCAAACTACAGCTCCACTTACATAAATTCTCTTCAGTTAATAGTGAGAATCGAGTAGGGTTCTTGAACTGTGTAAAATCATTTGAGCCCAAAATTCACTTTGTTTCCGAGAAATGAACTCTTGTTTTTAGGAAGACACTGATCCTGGGATATAACTCCTTTTCTGAAGGGAAATTCTGACCAGAGTTCTCATCACTGAAACACACTCTGTTTTAATGCAAGACGCAAACTCTTCTTTCCAGTGTCTCCAATAGATCAAGAACCATGAGCATGCCCTTAAAAAAATAACTGTGTTTCCTACTCATACGGACCATATGTGAATCAACTCTGCTTATGAAACTGATACAAACCAAGGCTGCTATTACATAAATGCTATTTAGCTAATAGTGAGAATCGCGGTGGGTTTCTCAACTGTGTAAAATCATTTGAGACCAAAATTCTCTTTGTTTACCAGAAATGAACTCTTGCATGTAGGAAGACACAGATCCTGGGGTTTAACTCCATTTCTGAAGGGAAATTCAGACCAGTGTTCTCTTACATGGAACACACTCTGTTTTAACGCAAGAAGCAAGCTCTTCTTTCCAGAGTCTCCAATACAGCAAGAACCATGAGCATGCCCAGAAAAAAGAACAGGGCTTCCTGATTATACGGATCATATGAAGTTCAACTCTGCTTATGAAACTGATACAAACCTCAGCTCCACTTACATAAAGGCTCTTTAGATAATAGTGAGAATCGCGATGGGGTTCTGAACTGTGTAAAATCACATGAGACCAAAATTCTCTTTGTTTACCAGAAATGAACTTTGGCTTGTAGGAAGACACAGATCATGGGGTTTAACTCCATCTCTGAATGAAATTCAGAGCGCTGTTCTCATCGATGAAAAACACTCTGTTTTAACGCAGGAAGCAAGCTCTTCTCCTAGCGTCTCCAACACAGCAAGTACCATGAGCATACCCTAAAAAAAAGAACTGTGTTTCCTACTCATACGGATTATATCAAGTTCAACTCTTTTATGAAACTGATACAAACCACAGCTCCACTTACATAAATGCTCTTTAGTTAATAGTGAGAATCGCGATGGGTTTCTGAACTGTGTAAAATCATTTGAGGCAAAAATTCCGTGGGTTTACCAGAAATAAACTCTTGCTTGTAGGAAGACACAAATCCTGGGGTTTAACTCTGTTTAGATGGGAAATTCAGACCAGTGTTCTCATCCATGGATCATACTCTGTTTTAACACAAGAAGCAAGCTCTTCTTTCCAGCGTCTACAATACAGCAAGAACCATGAGCATCCCAGAAAAAAAGAACTGTGCTTCCTATTCATACGGACCATATGAAGTTCAACTCTGCTTATGAAACTGATACAAACCACAGCTCCTCTTACATAAATGCTCTTTATTTAATAGTGAGAATGCTGTTGGGTTCTTGAACTGGGTAAAATCATTTGAGCTCAAAATTGACTTGGTTTATCAGAAATGAACTCTTGATTCCAGGAAGACACTGATCCTGTGGTTTAACTTCGTTTCTGAAAGGAAATTCAGACCAGTGTTCTCATCCCTGAAACCCACTCTGTTTTAACGCGAGAAGCAAGCTATACTTTACCACATCTCCAATACAGCAAGCAACATGAGCATACCCATGAAAAGAACTGTGTTTCCTACTCATACTGACCATATGTAGTTCAACTCTGCTTATGAAAGTAATACAAACCACAGCTCATCTTACAGAAATTATCTTTAGTTAATAGTGAGATTTGCCTTGGGTTCGTGAACTGGGAAAAATCATTTGAGCCCAAAATTCGTTGGGTTTACCAGAAATGAACTCTTGTTTTTAGGAAGACACTGATCCTGGGGTATAACGCCTTTACTGAAGGGAAATTCTGACCAGAGTTCTCATCACTGAAACACACTCTGTCTTAATGCAAGAATCAAGCTCTTTTTTCCAGCGTCTCCAATAGATCAAGAACCATGAGCATGCCCTTAAAAAAAAAGAACTGTGTTTCCTACTCATACGGACCATATGTGAATCAACTCTGCTTATGAAACTGATACAAACCAAGGCTCCTACTACATAAATGCTCTTTAGTTAATAGTGAGAATTGCGGTGGGTTTCTCAACTGTGTAAAATCACTTGAGACCAAAATTCTCTTTGTTTACCAGAAATGAACTCTTGCATGTAGGAAGACACAGATCCTGGGGTTTAACTCCGTTTCTGAAGGGAAATTCAGACCAGTGTTCTCTTACATGGAACACACTCTGTTTTAACGCAAGAAGCAAGCTCTTCTTTCCAGAGTCTCCAATACAGCAAGAACCATGAGCATGCCCAGAAAAAAGAACAGGGCTTCCTGATTATACGGATCATATGAAGTTCAACTCTGCTTATGAAACTGATACAAACCTCAGCTCCACTTACATAAAGGCTCTTTAGATAATAGTGAGAATCGCGATGGGTTTCTGAACTGTGTAAAATCACTTGAGCCCAAAATTCTCTTTGTATACCAGAAATGAACTCTTGCTTTTAGGAAGACAGAGATCCCGGAGTTTAACTCCATTTCTGTAGGGAAATGCAGACCAGTGTTCTTATCCATGGAAAACACTCTCTTTTAACGCAAGAAACAAGCTCTTCTTTCCAGGCTCTCCAATACAGCATGAACCATGAGAATGCCCAGAAAAAAAGAACTGTGTTTCCTTCTCATATGGACCATATGTAGTTCAAGTCTGCTTATGAAACCGATACAAAACACATCTTCTCTTACATACATGCTCTTTAGCTAACAGTGAGAATCGCGATGGGTTTCTGAACTGTGTAAAAGCACTTGAGCCCAAAATTCTCTTTGTTTACCAGAAATGAGCTCTTTCTTTTAGGAAGACACAAATCATGGGTTTTAACTCCGTTTCTGACGGGAAATTCAGACCAGTGTTCTCATCCATGAAACACACTCTGTTTTAACACAAGAAGCAAGCTCTTCTTTACAGGGTCTCCAATACAGCAAGTACCATGACCATGCCCTGAAAAAAAGAACTGTGTTTCCTAATCATACAGATAATATGTAGTTCAACTCTGCATATGTAACTGATACAACCACGGCTCCAGTTACATAAATGCTCTTTAGTTACTAGTGAGAATCGCGTTGTGTTCTTGAACTGTGTAAAATCTTTTGAGCCCAAAATTACTTGGGTTTACCAATAATGAACTCTTGCTTGTAGGAAGACACAGATGCTGGGGTTTAACTCCATTTCTGAAGGGAAATTCAGACCAGTGTTCTCATCCATGGAACACCCTCAATTTTAACGCAAGAAGCAAGCTCTTCTTTCAAGAATCTCCAATACAGCAAGAACCATGAGCATGCCCTGAAAAAAAGCACTGTGTTTCCTACTCATACGGACCATATGTAGTTCAACTCTGCTTATGAAACTGATACAAACCACAGCTCCTTTCACATAAAGGCTCTTTAGTTAATAGAGACATTCGAATTGGGTTTTCAAGTGTTTAAAATCTTTTGAGCCGAAAATTCACTTGGGTTACCAGAAATGAGCTCTTGCTTGTTGGAAGACACAGATCCTGTGGTTTAACTCCGTTTCTGAAGGGAACTTCAGACCAGGGTTCTCATCCATGGAACACACGCTGTTTTAATGCAAGAAGCAAGCTCTTCTTTCTTGCATGTCCAATACAGCAAGGTCCATGAGCATGCCCTGAAAAAAAGAACTGTCTTTCCTACTCATACGGACCATATGTAAATGAACTCTACTTATGAAACTGATACAAACCAGAGGTCCTCTTACATAAATGCTCTTTAGTAAATAGTGAGAATATAGTGGGGTTTCTGAACTGTTTAAAATCATTTGAGCCTAACATTCACTTGGTTTACCAGAAATGAACTCTTGCTTGTAGGAAGACACAGAACCTGTGGTGTAACTCCATTTCTGTGGGAAATTCAGACCAGGAATCTCATCCATGGAGCACACTCTGTTTTAAGGCAAGACCCAAGGTCTTCTTTCCAGGGTTTCCAATACAGCAAGAATCTCTAGCATGCCCTCAAAAAAAGAACTGTGTTTCCTACTCATAGGGACCATATGTAAATCCACTCTGCTTATGAAACTGATACAAACCTCAACTATACTTCCATAAATGTCTTTAGTAAATAGTGAGAATCTCGTTGGGTTCTTGAACTGTGTAAAATCATTTGAGCCCAAAATTCCCTTGGTTTACCAGAAATGAACACTTGCTTGTAGGAAGATACAGATCATGTGGTTTAACTTCGTTTCTGAAGGGAAATTCAGACCAGTGTTCTCATCCATGAAACACACTGTGTTTTCACACAAGAATCAAGCTCTTCTTTCAAGCGTCTCCAATACAGCAAGAAAAATGAGCATGCTCAGAAAAAAAGAACTGCGTTTCCTATTCATACGGACCACACGAGGTTCAACTCTGCTTATGAAACTGATACAAACCACAGCTCTTTCACATAGATGCTCTTTAGTTAATAGTGAGAATCGCGATGGTTTTCTGAACTGTGTAAAATCATTTGAGCCAAAAATTCTCTTTGTTTACCAGAAATGAAATCTTGCTGGTAGGAAGACCCAGATCCTGGGGTTTAACTCTGTTTCTGAAGGTAAATTTACACCAGTGTTCTCATCCATGAAACACACCCTGTTTTAATGCAAGAAGCAAGCTCTTCTTGGCAGCGACTCAAATACAGCAAGTACCATGAGCATGCCCTGAAAAAAAGAACTGTGTTTCCTACTCATGCGGACCATATGTAATTCAAGTCTGCATATGCAACTGATACAAACCACAGCTACACTTACATAAATGACCTTTAGTTAAAAGTGAGAATAGCATTAGGTCTTGAACGGTGTAAAATCATTTGATCCCAAAAATGACTTGGTTTACCAGAAATGATCACTTGCTTGTAGGAAGACACAGATCCTTTGGTTTAACTCCGTTTCTGAAGGGAAATACAGACCAGTGTTTTCATCCATGGACCACACTCCTTTTTAACCTAAGAAGCAAGATCTTCTTTCCAGCGTGTCCAATACAGCAAGAACCATATTCATGCCCTGAAAAAAAGAACTGTGTTTCCTACTCATACGGACCATATGTGGTTCAACTCTGCTTATGAAACTGATACATACAACAGCTCCTCTTACATAAGTGATCTTTAGTTAATAGTGATAATCACGTTGGGTTCGTGAACTGGGAAAAATCATTTGAGCCCAAAATTAGTAGGGATTACCAGAAATGAACCCTTGTTTGTAGAAAGACACAGATCCTGGGGTATAACTCCGTTTCTGAAGGGAAGTTCAGACCAGAGTTCTCATCCCTGAAACACACTCTGTTTTAATGCAAGAAGCAAGTTCTTCTATGCAGCGTCTCCAATACAGCAAGAACCATGAGAATGCCCAGAAAAAAAGAACTGTGTGTCCTTCTCATATGAACCATATGTGAAACGACTCTGCTTATGAAACTGATACAAACCAGAGCTCATCTTAAATAAATGCTCTTTAGTAAATAGTGAGTATCTAGTTGGGTTTCTGAACTGTGTAAAATCATTTGAGCCCAAAATTCTCATTGTTTACCAGAAATGAATTCTGGCTTGTAGGAAGACACAGAACCTGGGGTTTAACTCAGTTTCTGAAGGTAAATTCAACCCAGGGTTCTCATCCAAGGAACACACTCTGTTTTAACGCAAGAATCAAGCTCCTCTTTCTAGCGTCTCCAATAGAGCAAGTACCATGAGCATGCCCTGAAAAAAATAACTGTGTTTCCTACTCATACTGACCATATGTAATTCAAGTCTGCATATGCAACTGATACAAACCACAGCTCCACTTACATAAATGCTCTTTAGTTAACAATGAGAATAGCGTTGGGTCTTGAATTGTGTAAAATCATTTGAGCCCAAAATTGACTTGGTTTACAAGAAATGAACTCTTGCTTGTATGAAGACACAGATCCTGTGGTTTAACTCCGTGTCTGAAGGGAAATTCAGACAAGTGTTCTCATCCATAGAACCCACTCTGTTTTAATGCAAGAAGCAAGCTCTACTGTCCCGTGTCTCCAGTACAGCAAGTACCATGAGCATGGCGTGAAAAAAAGAACTGTTCTTCCTACTCATACGGACCATACACAGTTCATCTCTGCTTATGAAACTGATACAAATCACAGCTCCATTTTCATAAAGGCTCTTTAGTTAATAGTGAAATCGCGTTGGGTTCTTGAACTGTGTAAAATCGTTTGAGCCCAAAATTGACTTGGTTTACCAGAAATGAACTCTTGCTTGTAGGAAGACACAGATCCTGTGGTTTAACTCCGTTCCTGTGGGAAATTCAGACCAGGGATCTCATCCATGGAACACACTCTGTTTTAAAGCAAGAACCAAGCTCTTATTTCCAGCGTCTCCAATACACCAAGAACCATGAGCATGCCCTCAAAAAAAGAACTGTGTTTCCTTCTCATAGAGACCATATGTAAATCCACGCTGCTTATGAAACTGATACAAACAACAGCTCCACTTACATAAATACTGTTTAGTAAGTAGTGAGAATCACGTTGGGTTCTTGAACTGTGTAAAATCATTTGAGCGCAAAATTCACTTGGTTTACCAGAAATGAACTCTTGCATTTAGGAAGACACAGATCATGTGGTTTGACTCCGTTTCTGAACAGAAATTAAGAACAGTGTTCTCATTCATGAAACACACTCTGTTTTCAAGCAAGAAGCCAGCTCTTCTTTCAAGCGTCTCCTATACAGCAAGAACCATGAGCATGCCCAGAAAAAAAATAAATGACTGTGTTTCCTACTCATACGGACCATACGTAGTTCATCTCTGCTTCGGAAACTGATACAAACCACAAGTCCTGTTACATAAATGCTCTTTAGTTAATAGTGAGAATCACGATGGGTTTTTGAACTGCGTAAAATCACTTGAGCCCCAAATTCACTGGGTTTACCAGAAATGAACTCTTGCTTGTCGGAAGACCCAGAACCTGGGATTTAACTCTGTTTCTGAAGGGAAATTCAGACCAATGTTCTTATCCATGAAACACACTGTGATTTAATGCAAGAAGCAAGCTCTTCAATCTGCCGTCTACAATACAGCAAGTACAACGGGCATGCCCTGAAAAAAAGAACTGTGTTTCCTATTCATACTGACCATATATAATTCAAGTCTGCATATGCAACTGATACAAACCACAGTTCCACTTACATAAATGCTCTTTAGTTAACAATGAGAATAGCGTTGGGACTTGAACTGTGAAAATCATTAGAGCCCAAAATTGACTTGGTTTACCAGAAATGAACCCTTGCTTGTATGAAGACACAGATCCTGTGGTTTAACTCCATGTGTGAAGGGAAATTCAGACCAGTGTTCTCATCCATGGAACACACTCTGTTTTAAGGCAAGAACTAAGCTCTTCTTTACAGCGTCTCCAATACAGCAAGACAATGATCATGCCCTCAAAAAAAAGAACTGTGTTTCCTTCTCATAGGGACCATATGTAAATCCACTCTGCTTATGAAACTGATACAAACATCAGATCCACTTACATAAATGCTCTTTAGTAAATAGTGAGAATCACGTTGGGTTCTTCAACTGTGTAAAATCATTTGAGAAAAAAAAATTCACTTGGTTTACCAGAAATGAACTCTTGTTTTTAGGAACACAGATCCTGTGGTTTGACTCCGTTTTTAAGAAATTAAGACCAGTTTTCTCAACCATGAAACACACTCTGTTTGCAGGCAAGTAGCAAGCTCTTCTTTTATGTGTCTCCTATAGAGCAAGAACCATGAAAAAAAGAACCGTGTTTCCTACTCATAGGGACCATATGTAAATCCAGTCTGCTTATGAAACAGATACAAACCACAGCTCCACTTACATAAGAGCTCTTTAGAAAATAGTGAGAATCGTGATGGGTTCTTGAACTGTGTAAAATCATTTGAGCACAAAATTCACTTGGTTTACCAGAAATGAACTCTGGCTTTAAAAAGACACAGATCCTGTGGTTTGACTCCATTTCTGAAGGGAATTTAACACCAGTGTTCCCATGCATGAAACACACTCTGTTTTCTAGCAAGAAGCAATCTCTTCTTTCAAGCGTCTCTTATACAGAAAGAACCATGAGCATGAACTGAAAAAAATAACCGTGTTTCCTACTCATACGGACCACATGTAATTCTAGTGTGCATATGCAACTGATACAAACCACAGCCCCTTTTACATAAATGCTCTTTAGTTAATAGTGAGAATCGCTATGGGTTTTTGAACTGTGTAAAATCACTTGAGACCAAAATTCACTGGGTTTTCCAGAAATGAACTCTTGCTTGTAGGAAGACACAGATCCTGGGGTTTAACTCCGTTTCTGAATGGATATTCAGACCAGGGTTATCATCCATGAAACACACTCTGATTTACGCAAGAAGCAAGCTCTTCTTTCCAGCATCTCCGATACAGAAAGAACCCTGAGAATGCCCAGAAAAAAAGAACTGTGTTTCCTACACATACAGATCATATGCAGTTCAACTCTGATTATGAAAATGATACAAACCACAGCTCTACTTACATAAATGCTCTTTGGTTAATAGTGAGAATTGTGTTGGGTTCTTGAACTGTATAAAATCATTTGAGCCCAAAATTCACTTGGTTTACCAGAAATGAACTCTTGCTTGTAGGAAGACACAGATCCTGTGGTTTAACTCCGTTTCTGAAGGTAAATTCAGACCAGGGTTCTCATTCATGGAACACACTGTGATTTAATGCAAGAAGCAAGCTCTTCTTTCTAGCATCTCCAATACAGCAAGTACCACGAGCATGCCGTGAAAAAAAGAACTGTGTTTCCTACTCATACTGACCATATGTAATTCAAGTCTGCATATGCAACTGGTACAAACCACAGCTCCACTTACATAAATGATCTTTAGTTAACAATGAGAATAGTGTTGGGTCTTGAATTGTGTAAAATTATTTGAGCCCAAAATTCACTTGGTTTACCCAAAATTAACTCTTGCT
This sequence comes from Onychomys arenicola, assembly GCA_949786405.1. Lineage (NCBI taxonomy): Eukaryota > Metazoa > Chordata > Mammalia > Rodentia > Cricetidae > Onychomys > Onychomys arenicola. The sequence goes on from CATKUM010000003.1 coordinate 817,861, forward strand.
TGTAGGAAGACACAGATCCTGTTGTTTAACTCCGTTTCTGAAGGGAAATTCAGACCAGTGTTCTCATCCATGAAACACACTCTGTTTTAACTCAAGAAGCAAGCTCTTCTTTCCAGTGTCTCCAATACAGCAAGAACCATGAGCATGCCCTCAAAAAAAGAACTGTTTCCTCCTCATACGGACCATACATAAATCAACTCTGCTTATGAAACTGATACAAACCAGAGCTCCTCTTACATAAATGCTCTTTAGTAAATAGTGAGAATCTATTTTGGGATTCTGAACTGTGTAAAATCATTTGAGCCTAAAATTCACTTTGTTTACCAGAAATGAACTCTGGCTTGTAGGAAGACACAGAACCTGGGGTTTAACTCCTGTCTAAAGGAAAATTCAGACCAGTGTTCTCATTCATGGAACCCACTCTGTTTTAACGCAAGAAGCAAGCTCTACTTTCCAGCATCTCTAATAGAGCAAGAACCATGAACATGCCCAGAAAAAAATAACTGTGTTTCCTAACTCATATGGACCATATGTAAATATACTCTGCTTATGAAACTGATGCAAACCACAGCTCCACTTACATAAATGCTCCTTAGTAAATAGTAAGAATCGCTTTGGGTTCTTGAACTGTGAAAATCATTTGAGCCCAAAATTCACTTGGTTTACCAGAAATGAACTCTTGCTTTTAGGAAGACAAAGATCCTGTGGTTTAACTTCGTTTCTGAAGGGAAATTAAGACCAGTATTCTCTTCCATGAAACACACTCTGTTTTAACGCAAGAAGCAAGCATGTCTTTCCAGCATCTCCAATATATCAATAACCGTGAGCATGCCCAGAAAAAATGAAATATGATTCCTACTCATACGGACCATTCATAGTTCACCTGTGGTTATGAAACTGATACAAACCACAGCTCCTCTTACATAAAGGCTCTTTAGTCAATAGTGAGAATCGCGATGGGTTTTTGAACTGTGTAAAATCACTTGAGACCAAAATTCACTGGGTTTTCCAGAAATGAAATCTTGCTTGTAGGAAGACACAGATCCTGGGGTTAAAATCCGTTTCTGAAGGGATATTCAGACCAGTGTTCTCATCCATGAAACACACTCTGTTTTTACGCAAGAAGCAAGCTCTTCTTTCCAGCATCTCCGATACAGAACGAAACATGAGAATGCCCAGAAAAAAAGAACTGTGTTTCCTATTCATACTGATCATATGCAGTTTAACTCTGCTTATGAGTCTGATACACACCACAGCTCCACTTACACAAATGCTCCTTAGTTAATAGTGGGAATCGAGATGGGTTCTTGAACTATGTAAAATCATTTGAGCCCCAAATTCACTTGGTTTACCAGAAATGAACTCTTGCTTGTAGGAAGACACAGATCCTGTGGTTTAACTCCGTTTCTGAGGGGAAATTCTGGCCAGGGTTCTCATCCATGGAATACACTCTGATTTAACGCAAGAAGCAACCTCTTCTTTCCAGCGTCTCCAATACAGCAAGTACCACTAGCATGCCTGAAAAAAAGAACTGGTTTTCCTACTCATACGGACCCTATGTATTTCAAGTCTGCATATGCAACTGATACAAACCACAGCTCACCTTACATAAATGCTCTTTAGTTAATAGTGACAATTGCCTTGGGTTCTTTAACTGTGTATAATCATTTGATCCCAAAATTGACTTGGTTTACCAGAAATGAACTCTTGCTTGTGGGAAGGCACAGATACTGTGGTTTAACTCCGTTTCTGAAGGGAAATTCAGACCAGTGTTCTCATCCATGGCACCCACTCTGTTTTAGCACAAGAAGCAAGCTCTACTTTCCAGCATCTCCAATACTGCAAGAACCATGAACATGCCCAGAAAAAAAGAACTGTGTGTCCTACTCATACGGACCATACGTAGTTCAACTCTGCTTATGAAACTGATACAAACCACAGCGCCTCTTACATAAAAGCTTTTTAGTTAATAGTGAGAATCGCGATGGGTTCTTGAACAGTGTAAAATCATTTGAGCAAAAATTTCACTTGGTATAAAAGAAATGAACTCCTGCTTGTAGGAGGACACAGACCCTGTGGTTTAACTCCGTTTCTAAAGGTAAATTCAGACCAGTGATCTCATCCTTGTCACCCACTCTGTTTAAGCACAAGAAGCAAGCTCTACTTTCCAGCATCTCCAATACAGCAAGAACGATGAGCATGCCCAGAAAAAAAGAACTGTGTTTCCTCCTCATACGTACCATATATAAATCAACTCAGCTTATGAAACTGATGCAAACCAGAGCTCCTCTTACATAAATGCTCTTTAGTAAATAGTGAGAATCTAGTTGGGTTTCTGAACTGTGTAAAATCATTTGAGCCCAAAATTCTCTTTGCTTACCTGAAGTGAACTCTGGCTTGTAGGAAGACACAGAACGTGGGGTTTCACTCCGTTTCTGAAGGTAAATTCAGACCTGGGTTCTCGTCCATGGAGCACACTCTGTTTTAACGCAACAAGCAAGCTCTTCTTTCCAGCATCTCCTATACAGCAAGTTCCATGAGAATGCCCTGAAAAAAAGAACTGTGTTTCCTTCTCATACGGACCATATGTAAATTGACTCTACTTATGACAGTGATACAAAACAGAGCTCATCTTACATAAATGCTCTTTACTAATAAGTGAGAATCTAGTTGGATTTCTGAACTGTGTAAAATCATTTGAGCCCAAAATTATCTTTGTTTACCACAAATGAACTCTGGCTTGTAGGAAGACACAGATCCTGGGGTTAAACTCCGTTTCTTAAGGGAAATTCAGACCAGGGTTCTCATCCATGTAACACACTGTGATTTCACGCAAGAAGCAAGCTCTTCTTTCTAGCGTCTCCAATACAGCAAATACCACGAGCATGCCCTGAAAAAAAGAACTGTGTTTCCTACTCATACTGACCATATGTAATTCAAGTCTGCATATTCAACTAATACAAACCACAGCTCAACTTACATAAATGCTCTTTAGTTAACACTGAGAATAGCGTTGGGTCTTGAACTGTGTAAAATCACTTGAGACCAATATTCACTGGGTTTTCCAGAAATGAACTCTTGCTTGTAGGAAGACACAGATCCTGGGGTTTAACTCCGTTTCTGAAGGGATATTCTGACCAGTGTTCTCATCCATGAAACACACTCTGTTTTTACGCAAGAAGCAAGCTCTGCTTTCCAGCATCTCCAATACAGAAAGAACCATGATAATGCCCAGAAAAAACCAACTGTGTTTCCTATTCATACAGATCATATGCAGTTTAACTCTGCTTATGAGACTGATACAAACCCCAGCTCCACTTACATAAATGCTCTTTAATTAATAGAGGGAAGCGAGATGGGTTCTTGAACTATGTAAAATCATTTGAGCCCAAAATTCACTTGGTTTACCAGAAATGAACTCTTGCTTGTAGGAAGACATAGATCCTGAGGTTTAACTCCGTTTCTGAGGGGAAATTCAGACCAGGGTTCTCATCCATGGAACACACTCTGATTTAACGCAAGAAGCAACCTCTTCTTTAGAGCGTCTCCAATACAGCAAGTACCACTAGCATGCCTGAATAAAAAAGAACTGTTTTTCCTAATCATATGGACCATATGAAGTTCAAATCAGCAAACGCAACTGATACAAACAACAGCTCCACTTACATAAATGCTCTTTAGTTAATAGTGACAATTGCCTTGGGTTCTTTAACTGTGTAACATCATTTGAGCCTAAAATTGACTTGGTTTAACAGAAATGAAATCTTGCTTGTAGGAAGACACAGATCCTGTGGTTTAACTCCGTTTCTAAAGGTAAATTCAGACCAGGGTTCTCAACCATGGAACACACTCTGTTTTAACGCAAGAAGCAAGCTCTTCTTTCCAGCGTCTCCAATACAGCAAGAACCATGAGCATGCCCTCAAAAAAAGAACTGTGTTTCCTCCTCACACTAACCATATATAAATCAACTCATCTTATGAAACTGTTGCAAACTACAGCTCCTATTACAAAGATGCTCTTTATTAAATAGTTAGAATTGTGATGGGTTCTTGAACTGTGTAAATTCATTTGAGCCCAAATTTCATATGGTATACCAGAAATGAACTCTTGTTTGTAGGAAGACACAGATCCTGTGGTTTAACTCTGTTTCTGAAGGTAAATTCAGACCAGGGTTCTCATCCATTGAACACTCTCTGTTTTAACGCAAGAAGCAACCTCTTCTTTCCAGCGTCTCCAATACATCAAGAACCATGAGCATGCCCTCAAAAAAAGAACTGTGTTTCCTCCTCATACGGACCATATATAAATCAACTCTGCTTATGCAACTGATACAAACCAGACCTCATCTTACATAAATCCTTTTTAGTAAATAGTGAGAATCTAGTTTGGGTTTCTGAACTGTGTAAAATCATTTGAGTCCAAAATTCTCTTTGTTTAACAGAAATGAACCCTGGCTTGTAGGAAGACACGGATCCTGTGGTATAACTGCTTGTCTGAAGGGAAATTCAGACCGGTATTCTCATCCATGGAACCCACTCTGTTTTAATGCAAGAAGCAAGCTCTACTTTCCCGCGTCTCCAATACAGCAAGTACCATGAGCATGCCCTGAAAAAAAGAACTGTGTTTCCTTCTTATAGGGACCATATGTAAATCCACTCTGATTATGAAACTGATACAAACAACAGATCCACTTACATAAATGCTCTTTAGTAAATAGTGAGAATCACGTTGGGTTCTTGAACTGTATAAAATCATTTGAGAAAAAAAATTCACATGGTTTTCCAGAAATGAACTCTTGCTTTTAGGAAGACACATATCCTGTGGTTTAACTCCGTTTCTGAAGAGAAATTCAGACCAGTGTTCTCATCCATGAAACACACTCTGGTTTTACGCAAGAAGCAAGCTCTTCTTTCCAGCGTCTCCAATACAGCAAGAACCATGAGCATGCCCAGAAAAAAAGAACTGTGTTTCCTCCTCATACGGACCATATATAAATCAACTCAGCTTATGAAACTGATACAAACCAGAGCTCATCTTACATAAATGCTCTTTAGTAAATAGTGAGAATCTAGTTGGGTTTCTGAACTGTGTAAAATCATTTGAGCCCAAAATTCGCTTTGTTTACCAGAAATGATCTCTGGCTTGTAGGAAGACACAGAACATGGGGTTTAACTCCATTTCTGAAGAGAAATTCAGACCAGTGTTCTCCTCCATGTAACTCACTGTGATTTAACGCGAGAAGCAAGCTCTTCTTTCTAGCGTGTCCAATACAGCAAGTACCAGGAGCATGCCCTGAAAAAAAGAACTGTGTTTCCTACTCATACTGACCATATGTAATCCAAGTCTGTATATGCAACTGATACAAACCACAGCTCCAATTACATAAATGCTCTTTAGTTAACAGTGAGAATAGCGTTGGGTCTTGAACTGTATAAAATCATTTGAGCCCAAAATTGACTTGGTTTACCAGTAATGAACTCTTGCTTTTAGGAAGACACAGATCCTGTGGTTTGTATCCGTTTCTGAAGGGATATTAAGACCAGTGTCCTCATCCAAGAAACACACTCTGTTTTCAGGCAAGAAGCAAGCTCTACTGTCCAGCGTCTCCAATAAAGCAATAACCATGAGCATGCCCAGAAAAAAGAACTGTGTTTCCTACTCATACGGATCATAAATAGTTCAACTCTGGTTATGAAACTGATACAAACTACAGCTCTTCTTACATAAATGCTCTTTAGTTAATAGTGAGAATCGCGATGGGTTTTTGAACTGTGTAAAATCACTTGAGCCCAAAATTCACTGGGTTTTCTAGAAATGAACTATTCCTTGTAGGAAGACACAGATCCTGGGGTTTAACTCCGTTTCTTAAGGGAAATTTAGACCAGTGTTCTCATCCATGAAAAACACTCTGGTTTTACGCAAGAAGCAAGCTCTTCTATCCAGCGTCTCCAATACAGAAAGAACCATGAGCAAGCCCAGAAAAAAAGAACTGTGTTTCCTCCTCATACGGACCATACATAGATCAACTCAGCTTATGAAACTGATACAAACCAGAGCTCATCTTACGTAAATGCTCTTTAGTAAATAGTGAGAATCTAGTTGGGTTTCTGAACTGTGTAAAATCATTTGAGCCCAAAATTGACTTGGTTTACCAGAAATGATCTCTTGCTTGTATGAAAACACAGATCCTGTGGTTTAACTTCGTCTCTGAATGGAAATTCAGAGCAGTGTTCTCATCATGGAACCCACTCTGTTTTAACGCAAGAAGCAAGCTCTACTTTCCCGCGTCTCCAATACAGCAAGTACCATGAGCATGCCCTGAAAAAAAGAACTGTGCTTCCTACTCATACGGACCATATGTAGTTCATCTCTGCTTATGAAACTGATAGAAACCACAGCTCCACTTTCATAAAGAGTCTTTAGTTAATAGTGAGAATCATGTTGGGTTCTTGAACTGAGTAAAATCATTTGAGCCCAAAATTCACTGGGTTTACCAGAAATGAACTCTTGCTTACAGGAATAAACAGATCCTGGTGTTTAACTCCGTTTCTGTGGGAAATTCAGACCAGGGATCCCAGCCATGGAACACACTCTGTTTTAAGGAAAGAACCAAGCTCATCTTTCCAGCGTCTCCAATACAGCAAGAACCATGAGCATGCCCTCAAAAAAAGAACTGTGTTTCCTCCTCATACGGACCATATGTAAACCAACTCAGCTTATGAAACTGATACAAACAAGAGCTCCTCTTACATAAATGCTCTTTAGTAAATAGTGAGAATCTATTTTGGGTTTCTGAACTGTGTAAAATCACTTGAGCCCAAAATTCACTGGGTTTTCCAGAAATGAACTCTTGCTTGTAGTTAGACACAATTCCTGGGGTTTAACTCCGTTTCTGAAGGGAAATTCAGACCAGTGTTCTCATCCATGGAACCCGCTCTGTTTTAACGCAAGAAGCAAGCTCTACTTTCCTGCATCTCCAATACAGCAAGTACCATGAGCATGCCCTGAAAAAAACAACTGTGCTTCTTACTCATACAGACCATACGTAGTTCATCTCTGCTTATGAAACTGATAGAAACCACAGCTCCACTTTCATAAAGGCTCTTTAGTTAATAGTGAGAATCGCATTGGGTTCTTGAACTGTGTAAAATCATTTGAGCCCAAAATTCACTGGGTTTACCAGAAATGAACTCTTGCTTGTAGGAATACACAGATCCTGTGGATTAACTCCAATTCTGTAGGAAATTCAGACCTGGGACCTCATCCATGGAACACACTCCGTTTTAAGGCAAGAACCATGCTCTTCTTTCCAGCTTCTCCAATACAGCAAGAACAATGAGCATGCCCTCAAAAAAAGAACTGTGTTTCCTTCTCATAGGGACCATATGTAAATCCACTCTGATTATGAAACTGATACAAACAACAGATCCACTTACATAAATGCTCTTTAGTAAATAGTGAGAATCACGTTGGGTTCTTGAACTGTATAAAATCATTTGAGAAAAAAAAATTCACATGGTTTTCCAGAAATGAACTCTTGATTTTAGGAAGACACATATCCTGTGGTTTGACTCCATTTCTGAAGGGATATTAAGACCAGTGTTCTCATCCATGAAAGACACTCTGTTTTCAGGCAAGAAGCATGCTCTTCTTTCCAGCTTCTCCAATACAGCAAGAACCATGAGCATGCCCGGAAAAAAAGAACTGTCCTCCCTACTAATAGGGAACATATGTAAATCCACCCTGATTATGAAACTGATACAACCCACAGCTCCAATTACATAAATTCTCTTTAGTAAGTAGTGAGAATCACGTTGGGTTCTTGAACTGTGTAAAATCATTTGAGCCCAAAATTCACTTGGTTTACCAGAAATGAACTCTTGCTTTTAGGAAGACAGGGATCCTGTGGTTTAACTCCGTTTCTGAAGAGAAATTAAGACCAGTGTTCTCATCCATGAAACACACTCTGTTTTAACGCAAGAAGCAAGCTCGTCTTTCCAGCGTCTCCAATACAGCAATAACCATGAGCATGCCCAGAAAAAAAGAACTTTGTTTCCTACTCATACGGACCATACATAGTTCAACTCTGGTTATGAAACTGATACAAACTACAGCTCTTCTTACATAAATGCTCTTTAATTAATAGTGAGAATCCCGATGGGTTTTTGAACTGTGTAAAATCACTTGAGCCCAAAATTCACTGGGTTTTCCAGAAATGAACTCTTGCTTGTTGAAAGACACAGATCCTGGGGTTTAACTCTGTTTCTAAAGGGAAATTCAGACCAGTGTTCTCATCCATGAAACACACTCTGGTTTTACGCAAGAAGCAAGCTCTTCTTTCCAGCGTCTCCAATACAGCAAGAACCATGAGCATGCCCAGAAAAAAAGAACTGTCCTTCCTACTAATAGGGACCATATGTAAATCCACTCTGATTATGAAACTGATACAACCCACAGCTCCAATTACATAAATTCTCTTTAGTAAGAAGTGAGAATCGCATAGGGTTCTTGAACTGTGTAAAATCTTTTGAGCGCAAAATTCGCTTGGTTTACCAGAAATCAAGTCTTGCTTTTAGGAAGACACAGATCCTGTGGTTTAACTCCGTTTCTGAAGGGAAATTAAGACCAGTGTTCACATCCATGAAACACACTCTGTTTTACACAAGAAGCAAGCTCTTCTTTCCAGAGTCTCCAATACAGCAAGAACCATGAGCATGCCCAGAAAAAAAGAACTGTGTTTCCTCCTCATACGGACCATATATAAATCAACTCAGCTTATAAAACGGATAGAAACCAGAGCCCATCTTACATAAATGCTCTTTAGTAAATAGTTAGAATCTAGTTGGCTTTCTGAACTGTGTAAAATCATTTGTCCCCAAAATTCTCTTTGTTTACCAGAAAGGATCTCTGGCTTGTAGGAAGACACAGAACCTGGGGTTCAACTCTGTTTCTGAAGGGAAATTTAGACCAGTGTTCTCATCCATGGAACACACTCTGTTTTAACGCAAGAAGCAGCTCTTCTTTCCAGCGTCTCCAATACAGCAAGAACCATGAGCATGCCCTCAAAAAAAGAACTGTGTTTCCTCCTCATACGGACCATATATAAATCAACTCAGCTTATGAAACTGTTACAAACTAGAGCTCCTCTTACAAAAATGCTCTTTAGTAAATAGTTAGAATTGTATTGGGTTCTTGAACTGTGTAAAATCATTTGAGCCCAAAATTCATATGGTATACCAGAAATGAACTCTTGTTTGTAGTAAGAAACAGATCATGTGGTTTAACTCCGTTTCTGAAGGTAAATTCATACCAGGGTTCTCATCCATTGAACACTCTCTGTTTTAACGCAAGAAGCAACCTCTTCTTTCCAGCGTCTCCAATACATCAAGAACCATGAACATGCCCTCAAAAAAAGAACTGTGTTTCCTCCTCATACGGACCATATATAAATCAACTCTGCTTATGCAACTGATACAAAACAGACCTCATCTTACATAAATCCTTTTTAGTAAATAGTGAGAATCTAGTTTGGGTTTCTGAACTGTGTAAAATCATTTGAGTCCAAAATTCTCTTTGTTTACCAGAAATGAACCCTGGCTTGTAGGAAGACACGGATCCTGTGGTATAACTGCTTGTCTGAAGGGAAATTCAGACCGGTGTTCTCATCCATGGAACCCACTCTGTTTTAATGCAAGAAGCAAGCTCGTCTTTCCAGCGTGTCCAATACAGCAATAACCATGAGCATGAACAGAAAAAAAGAACTGTGTTTCCTACTCATACTGACCATATGTAATTCAAGTCTGCCTATGCAACTGATACAAAGCACAGCTCCACTTACATAAATGCTCTTAACTTAACAGTGAGAATAGCGTTGGGTCTTGAACTGTATAAAATCATTTGATCCCAAAATTGACTTGGTTTACCGGAAATGAACTCTTGCTTGTATTAAGACACTGATCCTGTGGTTTAACTCCGTGTCTGAAGGGAAATTCAGACCAGTGTTCTCATCCATGGAACCCACTCTGTTTTAATGCAAGAAGCCAGCTCTTCTTTCCAGTGTCTCCAATACAGCAAGAACCATGAGCATGCTCTCAAAAAAAGAACTGTGTTTCCTCCTCATACGGACCATACATAAATCAACTCTGCTTATGAAACTGATACAAACCAGAGCTCCTCTAATATAAATGCTCTTTAGTAAATAGTGAGAATCTATTTTGGGTTTCTGTACTTTGTAAAATCATTTGAGCCCAAAATTCTCTTTGTTTACCAGAAATGAACTCTTGCTTTTAGGAAGACACAAATCCTGTGGTTTGACTCCGTTTCTGAAGAAATTAACACCAGTTTTCTCATCCATGAAAAACACTCTCTTTGCTGGCAAGAAGCAAGCTCTTCTTTTAAGTGTCTCTTATACAGCAAGAACAATGAACATGGCCAGAAAAAAAGAACAGTGTTTCATACTCATAAGGACCATATGTAGTTCAACTCTGCTTATGAAACTGATACAAACCACAGCCCCTTTTACATAAATGCTCTTTAGTTAATAGTGCGAATCGTGATGGGTTTTTGAACTGTGTAAAATCTCTTGAGCCCAAAATTCACTGGGTTTACCAGAAATGAACTCTTGCTGTAGGAAGACCCAGATCCTGGGGTTTAACTCCGTTTCTGAAGGGAAATTCAGACCAGTGTTCCAATCCATGAAACACACTCTGTTTTAACGCAAGAAGCAAGGTCTTCTTTCCAGCGTCTTCAATACCGAAAGAACCATGTGAATGCCCAGAAAAAAAGAACTGTGTTTCCTACTCATACAGATCATATGCAGTTCAACTCTGATTATGAAAATGATACAAACCACAGCTCCACTTACATAAATGCTCTTTAGTTAATAGTGAGAATTGTGGTTGGTTCTTGAACTGTGTAAAATCATTTGAGCCCAAAAGTCACTTTGTTTACCAGAAATGAACTCTTGCTTGTAGGAAGACACAGATCCTGTGGTTTAACTCCGTTTCTGAAGGTAAATTCAGACCAGGGTTCTCATCCATGGAACACACTGTGATAACGCAAGAAGCAAGCTCTTCTTTCTAGAATCTCCAATACAGCAAGTACCAAGAGCATGCCTTGAAAAAAAGAACTGTGTTTCCTACTCATACTGACCATATGTAATTCAAGTCTGCATATGCAACTGGTACAAAAGACAGCTCCACTTACATAAATGATCTTTAGTTAACAGTGAGAATAGTGTTGGGTCGTGAATTGTGTAAAATTATTTGAGCCCAAAATTCACTTGGTTTACCCGAAATGAACTCTTGCTTGTAGGAAGACACAGATGCTGTGGTTTAACTCCATTTCTGAAGGGAAATTCAGACCAGTGTTCTCATCCATGAAACACACTCTGTTTTAACGCAAGAAGCAAGCTCTTCTTTCCATCGTCTCCAATACAGCAAGAACCATGAGCAGGCCCTCAAAAAAAGAACTGTGTTTCCTCCGCATACGGACCATACATAAATCAACTCTGCTTATGAAACTGATACAAACCAGAGCTCCTCTTACATAAATGCTCTTTAGTAAATAGTGAGAATCTATTTTGGGTTTCTGAACTGTGTAAAATCATTTGAGCCCAAAATTCTCTTTGTTTACCAGAAATGAACTCTGGCTTTTAGGAAGACACAGAACATGGGGTTTAACTGCTTGTCTGAAGGGAAATTCAGACCAGTGTTCTCATCCATGGAACCCACTCTGTTTTAATGCAAGAAGCAAGCTCTACATTCCAGCATCTCCAATACAGCAAGAACCATGAACATTCCCAGAAAAAAAGAACTGTGTTTCCTAACTCATATGGACCATATGTAAATCCACTCTGCTTATGAATCTGATGCAAACCACAGCTCCATTTACATAAATGCTCCTTAGTAAATAGTGAGAATCGCGATGGGTTTTTGAACTGTGTTAAATCACTTGAGACCAAAATTCACTGGGTTGTCCAGAAATGAACTCTTGCTTGTAGGAAGACACAGATCCTGGGGTTTAACTCCGTTTCTGAAGGGATATTCAGACCAGTTTTCTCATCCATGAAACACACTCTGTTTTTTCGCAAGAAGCAAGCTCTTCTTTCCAGCATCTCCGATACAGAAAGAACAATGAGAATGCAAAGAAAAAAAGAACTGTGTTTCCTATTCATACTGATCATATGCAGTTTAACTCTGCTTATGAGTCTGATACAAACCACAGCTCCACTTACATAAAGGCTCTTTAGTTAATGGTGGGAATCGTGATGGGTTCTTGAACTATGTAAAATCATTTGAGCCCCAAATTCACTTGGTTTACCAGAAATGAACTCTTGCTTTTAGGAAGACACAAATCCTGTGGTTTGACTCCGTTTCTGAAGAAATTAACACCAGTTTTCTCATCCATGAAAAACACTCTCTTTGCTGGCAAGAAGCAAGCTCTTCTTTTAAGTGTCTCTTATACAGCAAGAACAATGAACATGGCCAGAAAAAAAGAACAGTGTTTCATACTCATAAGGACCATATGTAGTTCAACTCTGCTTATGAAACTGATACAAACCACAGCCCCTTTTACATAAATGCTCTTTAGTTAATAGTGCGAATCGTGATGGGTTTTTGAACTGTGTAAAATCTCTTGAGCCCAAAATTCACTGGGTTTACCAGAAATGAACTCTTGCTGTAGGAAGACCCAGATCCTGGGGTTTAACTCCGTTTCTGAAGGGAAATTCAGACCAGTGTTCCAATCCATGAAACACACTCTGTTTTAACGCAAGAAGCAAGGTCTTCTTTCCAGCGTCTTCAATACAGAAAGAACCATGTGAATGCCCAGAAAAAAAGAACTGTGTTTCCTACTCATACAGATCATATGCAGTTCAACTCTGATTATGAAAATGATACAAACCACAGCTCCACTTACATAAATGCTCTTTAGTTAATAGTGAGAATTGTGGTTGGTTCTTGAACTGTGTAAAATCATTTGAGCCCAAAATTCACTTTGTTTACCAGAAATGAACTCTTGCTTGTAGGAAGACACAGATCCTGTGGTTTAACTCCGTTTCTGAAGGTAAATTCAGACCAGGGTTCTCATCCATGGAACACACTGTGATAACGCAAGAAGCAAGCTCTTCTTTCTAGAATCTCCAATACAGCAAGTACCAAGAGCATGCGTTGAAAAAAAGAACTGTGTTTCCTACTCATACTGACCATATGTAATTCAAGTCTGCATATGCAACTGGTACAAAAGACAGCTCCACTTACATAAATGATCTTTAGTTAACAGTGAGAATAGTGTTGGGTCGTGAATTGTGTAAAATTATTTGAGCCCAAAATTCTCTTGGTTTACCCGAAATGAACTCTTGCTTGTAGGAAGACACAGATGCTGTGGTTTAACTCCATTTCTGAAGGGAAATTCAGACCAGTGTTCTCATCCATGAAACACACTCTGTTTTAACGCAAGAAGCAAGCTCTTCTTTCCATCGTCTCCAATACAGCAAGAACCATGAGCAGGCCCTCAAAAAAAGAACTGTGTTTCCTCCGCATACGGACCATACATAAATCAACTCTGCTTATGAAACTGATACAAACCAGAGCTCCTCTTACATAAATGCTCTTTAGTAAATAGTGAGAATCTATTTTGGGTTTCTGAACTGTGTAAAATCATTTGAGCCCAAAATTCTCTTTGTTTACCAGAAATGAACTCTGGCTTTTAGGAAGACACAGAACATGGGGTTTAACTGCTTGTCTGAAGGGAAATTCAGACCAGTGTTCTCATCCATGGAACCCACTCTGTTTTAATGCAAGAAGCAAGCTCTACATTCCAGCATCTCCAATACAGCAAGAACCATGAACATTCCCAGAAAAAAAGAACTGTGTTTCCTAACTCATATGGACCATATGTAAATCCACTCTGCTTATGAATCTGATGCAAACCACAGCTCCATTTACATAAATGCTCCTTAGTAAATAGTGAGAATCGCGATGGGTTTTTGAACTGTGTTAAATCACTTGAGACCAAAATTCACTGGGTTGTCCAGAAATGAACTCTTGCTTGTAGGAAGACACAGATCCTGGGGTTTAACTCCGTTTCTGAAGGGATATTCAGACCAGTTTTCTCATCCATGAAACACACTCTGTTTTTTCGCAAGAAGCAAGCTCTTCTTTCCAGCATCTCCGATACAGAAAGAACAATGAGAATGCAAAGAAAAAAAGAACTGTGTTTCCTCATACTGATCATATGCAGTTTAACTCTGCTTATGAGTCTGATACAAACCACAGCTCCACTTACATAAAGGCTCTTTAGTTAATGGTGGGAATCGCGATGGGTTCTTGAACTATGTAAAATCATTTGAGCCCCAAATTCACTTGATTTACCAGAAATGAACTCTTGCTTCTAGGAAGACACAGATCCTGTGGTTTCACTCCGTTTCTGAGGGGAAATTCATACCAGGGTTCTCATCCATGGAACACACTCTGATTTAACGCAAGAAGCAACCTCTTCTTTCCAGCGTCTCCAATACTGCAAGTACTACTAGCATGTCAGAAAAAAAGAACTGTTTTTCCTACTCATACGGACCCTATGTATTTCAAGTCTGCATATGCAACTGATACAAACCACAGCTCACCTTACATAAATGCTCTTTAGTTAATAGTGACAATTGCCTTGGGTTCTTTAACTGTGTAAAATCATTTGAGACTAAAATTGACTTGGTCTAACAGAAATGAACTCTTGCTGGTAGGAAGACACAGATCCTGTGGTTTAACTCCGTTTCTGAAGGGAAATTCAGACCAGTGTTCTCATCCATGGAAACCACTCTGTTTTAACGCAAGATCAAGCTCTTCTTTCAACCGACTACAATACAGCAAGTTCCATGATCATGCCCTGAAAAAAAGAACTGTGTTTCCTATTCATACGGACCATATGTAATTCAAGTCTGCATTTGCAACTGATACAAACGACAGCTCCACTTACATAAATGACCTTTAGTTAATAGTGAGAATAGCATTGTGTCTTGAACTGTGTAAAATCATTTGATCCCAAAATTGACTTGGTTTACCAGAAACGAACTCTTGCTTGTGGGAAGGCACAGATACTGTGGTTTAACTCCGTTTCTGAAGGGAAATTCAGACCAGTGTTCTCATCCATGGCACCCACTCTGTTTTAGCACAAGAAGCAAGCTCTAATTTCCAGCATCTCCAATACAGCAAGAACCATGAACATGCCCAGAAAAAAAGAACTGTGTGTCCTACTCATACGGACCATATGTAGTTCAACTCTGCTTATTAAACTGATACAAACCACAGCACCTCTTACATAAAGGCTTTTTAATTAATAGTGAGAATCGCGATGGGTTCTTGAACAGTGTAAAATCATTTGAGAAAAATTTCACTTGGTATAAAAGAAATGAACTACTGCTTGTAGGAGGACACACACCCTGTGGTTTAACTCCGTTTCTAAAGGTAAATTCAGACCAGTGATCTCATCCTTGTCACCCACTCTGTTTAAGCACAAGAAGCAAGCTCAACATTCCAGCATCTCCAATACAGCAAGAACCATGATCATGCCCAGAAAAAAAGAACTGTGTTTACTCCTCATACGGACCATATATAAATCAACTCAGCTTATGAAACTGATGCAATCCAGAGCTCCTCTTACATAAATGCTCTTTAGTAAATAGTGAGAATTGTGTTGGGTTCTTGAACTGTTTAAAATCATTTGAGCCCTAAATTCAATTTGTTTTCTGGAAATGAACTCTGGCTTGTAGGAAGACACAGATCCTGTGGTTTAACTCCGTTTCTGAAGGTAAATTCAGACCAGGGTTCTCATCCATGGAACACACTCTGTTTTAACGCAAGAAGCAAGCTCTTCTCATCACCATCTCAGATACAGCAAGTACCATGAGCATGCCCTGAAAAAAAGAACTGTGTTTCCTACTCATACGGACCATATGTAAATCAACTCTACTTATGAAACTGATACAAACCAGAGCTCATCTTTCGTAAATGCTCTTTAGTAAATAGTGAGAATCTAGTTGGGTTTCTGAACTGTGTAAAATCATTTGAGCCCAAAATTCTCTTTGTTTACCACAAATGAACTCTGGCTTGTAGGAAGACACAGAACATGGGGTTAAACTCCGTTTCTTAAGGTAAATTCAGACCAGGGTTCTCATCCATGTAATACACTGTGATTTCACGCAAGAAGCAAGCTCTTCTTTGTAGCGTCTCCAATACAGCAAGTACCAAGAGCATGCCCTAGAAAAAGAACTGTGTTTCCTACTCATACTGACTATATGTAATTCAAGTCTGCATATTCAACTAATACAAACCACAGCTCAACTTACATAAATGCTCTTTAGTTAACAGTGAGAATAGCGTTGTGTCTTGAACTGTGTAAAATCACTTGAGACCAAAATTCACAGGGTTTTCCAGAAATGAACTTTTGCTTGTAGGAAGACACAGATCACGGCGTTTAACTCCGTTTCTAAAGGGATATTCAGACCAGTGTCCTCATCCATGAAACACACTCTGTTTTTACGCAAGAAGCATGCTCTTCTTTCCAGCATCTCCAATACAGAAAAAACCATGAGAATGACCAAAAAAAAGAACTGTGTTTCCTATTCATACATATCATATGCAGTTTAACTCTGCTTATGAGACTGATACAAACCACAGCTCCACTTACATAAATGCTCTTTAGTTAATAGTGGGAATCGAGATGGGTTCTTGAACTATGTAAAATCATTTGAGCCCAAAATTCACTTGGTTTACCAGAAATGAACTGTTGCTTGTAGGAAGACACAGATCCTGTGGTTTAACTCCTTTTCTGAGGGGAAATTCAGAACAGGGTTCTCATCCATGGAACACACTCTGATTTAACGCAAGAAGCAACCTCTTCTTTCCAGCGTCTCCAATACAGCAAGTACCACTAGCATGCCTGAAAAAAAGAACTATTTTTCCTAATCATACGGACCATATGAAGTTCAAGTCTGCATACGCAACTGATACAAACCACAGCACCACTTACATAAATGCTCTTTAGTTAATAGTGACAATTGCCTTGGGTTCTTTAACTGTGTAAAATCATTTGAGCCTAAAATTGACTTGGTTTAACAGAAATGAACTCTTAGTGTAGGAAGACACAGATCCTGTGGTTTAACTCCGTTTCTGAAGGGAAATTCAGAACAGTGTTCTCATCCATGGAAACCACTCTGTTTTAACGCAATATCAAGCTCTTCTTTCAACCGTCTACAATACAGCAAGTTCCATGATCATGCCCTGAAAATAAGAACTGTGTTTCCTACTCATACGGACCATATGTAATTCAAGTCTGCATATGCAACTGATACAGACGATAGCTCCACTTACATAAATGACCTTTAGTTAATAGTGAGAATAGCATTGTGTCTTGAACTGTGTAAAATCATTTGATCCCAAAATTGACTTGGTTTACCAGAAATGAACTCTTGTTTGTGGGAAGGCACATATCCTGTGGTTTATCTCCTTTTCTGAAGGGAAATTCAGACCAGTGTTCTCATCCATGGCACCCACTCTGTTTTAGCACAAGAAGCAAGCTCTACTTTCCAGCATCTCCAATACAGCAAGAACGATGAACATGCCCAGAAAAAAAGAACTGTGTGTCCTACTCATACGGACCATATGTAGTTCAACTCTGCTTATGAAACTGATACAAACCACAGCGCCTCTTACATAAAGGCTTGTCAGTTAATAGTGAGAATCGCGATGGGTTCTTGAACAGTGTAAAATCATTTGAGCCCAAATTTCATATGGTTTACCAGAAATGAACTCTTTTTTGTAGGAAGACACAGATCCTGTGGTTTAACTCCGTTACTGAAGGTAAATTTAGACCAGGGTTCTCATCCATTGAACACTCTCTGTTTTAACGCAAGAAGCAACCTCTTCTTTCCAGCGTCTCCAATAGAGCAAGAACCATGAGCATGCCCTCAAAAAAAGAACTGTGTGTCCTCCTCATACGGACCATATATAAATCAACTCTGCTTATGAAACTGATACAAACCAGAGCTTATCTTACATAAATGCTTTTTAGTAAATAGTGAGAATCTAGTTTGGGTTTCTGAACTGTGTAAAATCATTTGAGTCCAAAATTCACTTGGTTTACCAGAAATGAACCCTGGCTTGTAGGAAGACACGAAAACTGTGGAATAACTTCTTTTCTGAAGGGAAATTCAGACCGGTGTTCTCATCCATGGAACCCACTCTGTTTTAACGCAAGAAGCAAGCTCTACTTTCCCGTGTCTCCAATACTGCAAGTACCAGGAGCATCCGCCGAAAAAAGAACTGTGTTTCCTTCTCATAGGGACCATATGTAAATCCACTCTGCTTATGAAACTGATACAAACCAGAGCTCATCTTACGTAAATGCAGTTTAGTAAATAGTGAAAATCGTGTTGGGTTCTTGAACAGTGTAAAATCATTTGAGCCCAAAATTCACTTGGTTTACCAGAAATGAACTCTTGCTTTTAGGAAGACATGGATCCTGTGGTTTGTCTCCGTGTCTGAAGGGATATTAAGACCAGTGTTCTCATCCATGAAACACACTCTGTTTTCAGGCAAGAAGCAAGCTCTTCTTTCCAGCGTCTCCAATACAGCAATAACCACGAGAATGCCCAGAAAAAAAGAACTGTGTTTCTTACTCATACGGACCATACATATTTCAACTCTCGTTATGAAACTCATACAAACCACAGCTCCTCTAACATAAATGCTCTTTAGTTAATAGTGAGAATCGCGATGGGTTTTTGAACTGTGTAAAATCACTTGAGCCCAAAATTCACTGGGTTTACCAGAAATGAACTATTGCTTGTAGGAAGACACAGATCCTGTGGTTTAACTCCGTTTCTGAAGGTAAATTCAGACCAGGGTTCTCATCCATGAAACACACTCTGTTTTAACGCAAGAAGTATGCTCTTCTTTCCAGCGTCTCCAATACAGCAAGAACCATGAGCATGCCCTCAATAAAAGAACTGTGTTTCCTCCTCATACGGACAATACATAAATCAACTCTGCTTATGAAACTGATGCAAACCAGAGCTCCTCTTACATAAATGCGCTTTAGTAAATAGTGAGAATCTATTTTGGGTTTCTGAACTGTGTAAAATCATTTGAGCCCAAAAATCTCTTTGTTTATAGGAAATGAACTCTGGCTTGTAGGAAGACACAGAACCTGTGGTTTAACTCCTTGTCTGAAGGGAAATTCAGACCAGTGTTTCATCCATGCAACCCACTCTGTTTTAAGGCAAGAAGCAAGCTCTACTTTCCAGCATCTCCAATAGAGCAAGAACCATGAACATGCCCAGAAAAAAAGAACTGAGTTTCCTAAGTCATATGGACCATAGTAAATCCACTCTGCTTATGAAACTGATGCAAAACACAGCTCCACTTATAAATGCTCCTTAGTAAATAGTGAGAATCGCTTTGGGTTCTTGAACTGTATAAAATCATTTGAGCCCAAAATTCACTTGGTTTACCAGAAATGAACTCTTGCTTTTAGGAAGACAAAGATCCTGTGGTTTAACTCCGTTTCTGAAGGGAAATTAAGACCAGTGTACTCTTCCATGAAACACACTCTGTTTTAACACAAGAAGCAAGCATGTCTTTCCAGCATCTCCAATACATCAATAACCATGAGCATGCCCAGAAAAAAAGAAATGTGATTCCTACTCATATGGACCATACATAGTTCACCTGTGGTTATGAAACTGATACAAACTACAGCTCCTCTTACATAAAGGCTCTTTAGTTAATAGTGAGAATCGCGATGGGTTTTTGAACTGTGTAAAATCACTTGAGACCAAAATTCACTGGGTTTTCCAGAAATGAACTCTTGCTTGTAGGAAGACACAGATCCTGGGGTTTAACTCCGTTTATGAAGGGAAATTCAGACCAGTCTTCTTATCCATGAATCACACTTTGTTTTATGCAAGAAGCAAGCTCTTCTTTCCAGCGTCTCCTATACAGCAAGAACAATGAGCATGCCCAGAAAAAAAGAACCGTGTTTCCTACTCATACTGACCATATGTAATTCAAGTCTGCCTATGCAACTGATACAAAGCACAGCTCCACTTACATAAATGCTCTTAACTTAACAGTGAGAATAGCGTTGTGTCTTGAAATGTATAAAATCATTTGAGCCGAAAATTGACTTGGTTTACCTGAAATGAACTTTGCTTGTATGAAGACACAGATCCTGTGGTTTAACTCCGTGTCTGAAGAGAAATTCAGACCAGTGTTCTCATCCATGGAACCCACTCTGTTTTAATGCAAGAAGCAAGTTCTACTTTCCCGCGTCTCCAATACAGCAAGAACCAGGAGCATCCCCTGAAAAAAAGAACTGTGTTTCCTTCTCATAGGGACATATGTAAATCCACTCTGCTTATGAAACTGATACAAACCACAGCTCCACTTCCATAAATGCTGTTTAGTAAATAGTGAGAATCGCGTTGGGTTCTTGAACTGTGTAAAATCATTTGAGCCCAAAATTCACTTGGTGTACCAGAAATGAACTCTTGCTTTTAGGAAGACACGGATCCTGTGGTTTGTCTCCGTGTCTGAAGGCATAGTAAGATCAGTGTTCTCATCCATGAAACACACTCTGGTTTCAGGCAAGAAGCAAGCTCTTCTCTCCAGCGTCTCCAATACAGCAATAACCACGAGAATGCCCAGAAAAAAAGAACTGTGTTTCTTACTCATACGGACCATACATAGTTCAACTCTCGTTATGAAACTGATACAAACCACAGCTCTTCTTACATAAAGGCTCTTTAGTTAATAGTGAGAATCGCGATGGGTTTTTGAACTTTGTAAAATCACTTGAGCCCAAAATTAACTGGGTTTTCCAGAAATGAACACTTGCTTATAGGAAGACACAATTCCTGGGATTTAACTCCGTTTCTGAAGGGAAATTAAGACCAGAGTTCTCATCCATGAAACAAACTCTGTTTTCAAGCAAGAAGCAAGCTCTTCTTTCAAGCATTTTCTATACAGCAAGAACTATGAGCATGCCCAGAAAAAAAGAACTGTGTTTCCTACTCATAAGGACCATACGTAGTTCAACTCTACTTATGAAACTGATACAAACAAGAGCTCCTCTTACATAAATGCTCTTTAGTAAATAGTGAGAATCTAGTTTGGGATTCTGAACTGTGTAAAATCATTAGAGCCCAAAATTTACTGGGTTACCAGAAATGACCTCTTGCTAGTAGGAAGACACAGATCCTGTGGTTTAACTCCGTTTCTGTGGGAAATTCAGACCAGGGATCTCATCCATGGAACACACTCTGTTTTAAGGCAAGAACCAAGCTCTTCTTTCCAGGGTCTCCAATACAGTAAGAACCATGAGCATGCCCTCAAATAAAGAACTGTGTTTCCTTCTCATAGGGACAATATGTAAATCCACTCTGCTTATGAAACTGATACAAACCACAGATCCACTTACATAAATGCTCTTTAGTAAATAGTGAGAATCACGTTGGGTTCTTGAACTGTGTAAAATCATTTGAGCCCAAAATTCACTTGGTTTACCAGAAATGAACTCTTGCTATTAGGAAGACACAGATCCTGTTTTTTAACTCCGTTTCTGAAGGGAAATTAAGACCAGTGTTCTCATCCATGAAACACACTCTGTTTTCAATCAAGAGGCAAGCTCTTCTTTCAAGCGTCTCCTATACAGCAAGAACCATGAGCATGCCCTCAAAAAAGGAACTGTGTTTCCTCCTCATACAGACCATATGTAAATCAACTCAGCTTATGAAACTGATACAAACCAGAGCTCCTCTAACATAAATGCTCTTTAGTTAATAGTGAGAATCGCGATGGGTTTTTGAACTGTGTAAAATCACTTGAGCCCAAAATTCACTGGGTTTACCAGAAATGAACTATTGCTTGTAGGAAGACACAGATCCTGTGGTTTAACTCCGTTTCTGAAGGTAAATTCAGACCAGGGTTCTCATCCATGAAACACACTCTGTTTTAACGCAAGAAGTATGCTCTTCTTTCCAGCGTCTCCAATACAGCAAGAACCATGAGCATGCCCTCAATAAAAGAACTGTGTTTCCTCCTCATACGGACAATACATAAATCAACTCTGCTTATGAAACTGATGCAAACCAGAGCTCCTCTTACATAAATGCGCTTTAGTAAATAGTGAGAATCTATTTTGGGTTTCTGAACTGTGTAAAATCATTTGAGCCCAAAAATCTCTTTGTTTATAGGAAATGAACTCTGGCTTGTAGGAAGACACAGAACCTGTGGTTTAACTCCTTGTCTGAAGGGAAATTCAGACCAGTGTTTCATCCATGCAACCCACTCTGTTTTAAGGCAAGAAGCAAGCTCTACTTTCCAGCATCTCCAATAGAGCAAGAACCATGAACATGCCCAGAAAAAAAGAACTGAGTTTCCTAAGTCATATGGACCATAGTAAATCCACTCTGCTTATGAAACTGATGCAAAACACAGCTCCACTTATAAATGCTCCTTAGTAAATAGTGAGAATCGCTTTGGGTTCTTGAACTGTATAAAATCATTTGAGCCCAAAATTCACTTGGTTTACCAGAAATGAACTCTTGCTTTTAGGAAGACAAAGATCCTGTGGTTTAACTCCGTTTCTGAAGGGAAATTAAGACCAGTGTACTCTTCCATGAAACACACTCTGTTTTAACACAAGAAGCAAGCATGTCTTTCCAGCATCTCCAATACATCAATAACCATGAGCATGCCCAGAAAAAAAGAAATGTGATTCCTACTCATATGGACCATACATAGTTCACCTGTGGTTATGAAACTGATACAAACTACAGCTCCTCTTACATAAAGGCTCTTTAGTTAATAGTGAGAATCGCGATGGGTTTTTGAACTGTGTAAAATCACTTGAGACCAAAATTCACTGGGTTTTCCAGAAATGAACTCTTGCTTGTAGGAAGACACAGATCCTGGGGTTTAACTCCGTTTATGAAGGGAAATTCAGACCAGTCTTCTTATCCATGAATCACACTTTGTTTTATGCAAGAAGCAAGCTCTTCTTTCCAGCGTCTCCTATACAGCAAGAACAATGAGCATGCCCAGAAAAAAAGAACCGTGTTTCCTACTCATACTGACCATATGTAATTCAAGTCTGCCTATGCAACTGATACAAAGCACAGCTCCACTTACATAAATGCTCTTAACTTAACAGTGAGAATAGCGTTGTGTCTTGAAATGTATAAAATCATTTGAGCCGAAAATTGACTTGGTTTACCTGAAATGAACTTTGCTTGTATGAAGACACAGATCCTGTGGTTTAACTCCGTGTCTGAAGAGAAATTCAGACCAGTGTTCTCATCCATGGAACCCACTCTGTTTTAATGCAAGAAGCAAGTTCTACTTTCCCGCGTCTCCAATACAGCAAGAACCAGGAGCATCCCCTGAAAAAAAGAACTGTGTTTCCTTCTCATAGGGACATATGTAAATCCACTCTGCTTATGAAACTGATACAAACCACAGCTCCACTTCCATAAATGCTGTTTAGTAAATAGTGAGAATCGCGTTGGGTTCTTGAACTGTGTAAAATCATTTGAGCCCAAAATTCACTTGGTGTACCAGAAATGAACTCTTGCTTTTAGGAAGACACGGATCCTGTGGTTTGTCTCCGTGTCTGAAGGCATAGTAAGATCAGTGTTCTCATCCATGAAACACACTCTGGTTTCAGGCAAGAAGCAAGCTCTTCTCTCCAGCGTCTCCAATACAGCAATAACCACGAGAATGCCCAGAAAAAAAGAACTGTGTTTCTTACTCATACGGACCATACATAGTTCAACTCTCGTTATGAAACTGATACAAACCACAGCTCTTCTTACATAAAGGCTCTTTAGTTAATAGTGAGAATCGCGATGGGTTTTTGAACTTTGTAAAATCACTTGAGCCCAAAATTAACTGGGTTTTCCAGAAATGAACACTTGCTTATAGGAAGACACAATTCCTGGGATTTAACTCCGTTTCTGAAGGGAAATTAAGACCAGAGTTCTCATCCATGAAACAAACTCTGTTTTCAAGCAAGAAGCAAGCTCTTCTTTCAAGCATTTTCTATACAGCAAGAACTATGAGCATGCCCAGAAAAAAAGAACTGTGTTTCCTACTCATAAGGACCATACGTAGTTCAACTCTACTTATGAAACTGATACAAACAAGAGCTCCTCTTACATAAATGCTCTTTAGTAAATAGTGAGAATCTAGTTTGGGATTCTGAACTGTGTAAAATCATTAGAGCCCAAAATTTACTGGGTTACCAGAAATGACCTCTTGCTAGTAGGAAGACACAGATCCTGTGGTTTAACTCCGTTTCTGTGGGAAATTCAGACCAGGGATCTCATCCATGGAACACACTCTGTTTTAAGGCAAGAACCAAGCTCTTCTTTCCAGGGTCTCCAATACAGTAAGAACCATGAGCATGCCCTCAAATAAAGAACTGTGTTTCCTTCTCATAGGGACAATATGTAAATCCACTCTGCTTATGAAACTGATACAAACCACAGATCCACTTACATAAATGCTCTTTAGTAAATAGTGAGAATCACGTTGGGTTCTTGAACTGTGTAAAATCATTTGAGCCCAAAATTCACTTGGTTTACCAGAAATGAACTCTTGCTATTAGGAAGACACAGATCCTGTTTTTTAACTCCGTTTCTGAAGGGAAATTAAGACCAGTGTTCTCATCCATGAAACACACTCTGTTTTCAATCAAGAGGCAAGCTCTTCTTTCAAGCGTCTCCTATACAGCAAGAACCATGAGCATGCCCTCAAAAAAGGAACTGTGTTTCCTCCTCATACAGACCATATGTAAATCAACTCAGCTTATGAAACTGATACAAACCAGAGCTCCTCTTACATAAATGCTCTTTAGTAAGTAGTGAGATTCTAGTTGGATTGCTGAACTGTGTAAAATCATTTGAGCCCAAAATTCTCTTTGTTTTCCAGAAATGAACTCTGGCTTTTAGGAAGACACAGAAACTGGGGTTTAACTCAGTTTCTGAAGGGAAATTCAGACCAGTGTTCTTATCCATATAACACATGTGATTTAACGCGAGAAGCAAGCTCTTCTTTCTAGCGTCTCCAATACAGCAAGTCCCACTAGCATGCCTGAAAAAAAGAACTGTGCTTCCTACTCATACGGACCATATGTAAATCCACTCTGCTTATGAAACTGATACAAACCACAGCTCCCCTTACATAAATGCTCTTTAGTTAAAAGTGAGAATAGCCTTGGGTTCTTGAAATGTGTAAAATCATTTGAGCCCAAACTTCTCTTTCTTTACCAGAAATGAACTCTTGCTTGTATGAAGACACAGATCCTGTGGTTTAACTCCGTGTCAGAAGGGAAATCAGACCAGTGTTCTCATCCATGGAACCCACTTCCTTTTTACCCAAGAAGCATGCTCTACTTTTTCGAGTCTCCAAAACAGCAAGTACCATGAGCATGTCCTGAAAAAAAGAACTTTGCTTCCGCTCATACGGACCATATGTAAATCCCCTCTGCTTATGAAACTGATACAATCCACAGCTCCACTTACATAAATGCTCTTTAGTTAATAGTGAGAATCACGTTGGGTTCTTGAACTGTGTAAAATCATTTGAGCCCCAAATTCACTTGGTTTACCAGAAATGAACTCTTGCTTTTAGGAAGACACAAATCCTGTGGTTTGACTCCGTTTCTGAAGAAATTAACACCAGTTTTCTCATCCATGAAAAACACTCTCTTTGCTGGCAAGAAGCAAGCTCTTCTTTTAAGTGTCTCTTATACAGCAAGAACAATGAACATGGCCAGAAAAAAAGAACAGTGTTTCATACTCATAAGGACCATATGTAGTTCAACTCTGCTTATGAAACTGATACAAACCACAGCCCCTTTTACATAAATGCTCTTTAGTTAATAGTGCGAATCGTGATGGGTTTTTGAACTGTGTAAAATCTCTTGAGCCCAAAATTCACTGGGTTTACCAGAAATGAACTCTTGCTGTAGGAAGACCCAGATCCTGGGGTTTAACTCCGTTTCTGAAGGGAAATTCAGACCAGTGTTCCAATCCATGAAACACACTCTGTTTTAACGCAAGAAGCAAGGTCTTCTTTCCAGCGTCTTCAATACAGAAAGAACCATGTGAATGCCCAGAAAAAAAGAACTGTGTTTCCTACTCATACAGATCATATGCAGTTCAACTCTGATTATGAAAATGATACAAACCACAGCTCCACTTACATAAATGCTCTTTAGTTAATAGTGAGAATTGTGGTTGGTTCTTGAACTGTGTAAAATCATTTGAGCCCAAAAGTCACTTTGTTTACCAGAAATGAACTCTTGCTTGTAGGAAGACACAGATCCTGTGGTTTAACTCCGTTTCTGAAGGTAAATTCAGACCAGGGTTCTCATCCATGGAACACACTGTGATAACGCAAGAAGCAAGCTCTTCTTTCTAGAATCTCCAATACAGCAAGTACCAAGAGCATGCGTTGAAAAAAAGAACTGTGTTTCCTACTCATACTGACCATATGTAATTCAAGTCTGCATATGCAACTGGTACAAAAGACAGCTCCACTTACATAAATGATCTTTAGTTAACAGTGAGAATAGTGTTGGGTCGTGAATTGTGTAAAATTATTTGAGCCCAAAATTCTCTTGGTTTACCCGAAATGAACTCTTGCTTGTAGGAAGACACAGATGCTGTGGTTTAACTCCATTTCTGAAGGGAAATTCAGACCAGTGTTCTCATCCATGAAACACACTCTGTTTTAACGCAAGAAGCAAGCTCTTCTTTCCATCGTCTCCAATACAGCAAGAACCATGAGCAGGCCCTCAAAAAAAGAACTGTGTTTCCTCCGCATACGGACCATACATAAATCAACTCTGCTTATGAAACTGATACAAACCAGAGCTCCTCTTACATAAATGCTCTTTAGTAAATAGTGAGAATCTATTTTGGGTTTCTGAACTGTGTAAAATCATTTGAGCCCAAAATTCTCTTTGTTTACCAGAAATGAACTCTGGCTTTTAGGAAGACACAGAACATGGGGTTTAACTGCTTGTCTGAAGGGAAATTCAGACCAGTGTTCTCATCCATGGAACCCACTCTGTTTTAATGCAAGAAGCAAGCTCTACATTCCAGCATCTCCAATACAGCAAGAACCATGAACATTCCCAGAAAAAAAGAACTGTGTTTCCTAACTCATATGGACCATATGTAAATCCAATCTGCTTATGAATCTGATGCAAACCACAGCTCCATTTACATAAATGCTCCTTAGTAAATAGTGAGAATCGCGATGGGTTTTTGAACTGTGTTAAATCACTTGAGACCAAAATTCACTGGGTTGTCCAGAAATGAACTCTTGCTTGTAGGAAGACACAGATCCTGGGGTTTAACTCCGTTTCTGAAGGGATATTCAGACCAGTTTTCTCATCCATGAAACACACTCTGTTTTTTCGCAAGAAGCAAGCTCTTCTTTCCAGCATCTCCGATACAGAAAGAACAATGAGAATGCAAAGAAAAAAAGAACTGTGTTTCCTCATACTGATCATATGCAGTTTAACTCTGCTTATGAGTCTGATACAAACCACAGCTCCACTTACATAAAGGCTCTTTAGTTAATGGTGGGAATCGCGATGGGTTCTTGAACTATGTAAAATCATTTGAGCCCCAAATTCACTTGATTTACCAGAAATGAACTCTTGCTTCTAGGAAGACACAGATCCTGTGGTTTAACTCCGTTTCTGAGGGGAAATTCATACCAGGGTTCTCATCCATGGAACACACTCTGATTTAACGCAAGAAGCAACCTCTTCTTTCCAGCGTCTCCAATACTGCAAGTACTACTAGCATGTCAGAAAAAAAGAACTGTTTTTCCTACTCATACGGACCCTATGTATTTCAAGTCTGCATATGCAACTGATACAAACCACAGCTCACCTTACATAAATGCTCTTTAGTTAATAGTGACAATTGCCTTGGGTTCTTTAACTGTGTAAAATCATTTGAGACTAAAATTGACTTGGTCTAACAGAAATGAACTCTTGCTGGTAGGAAGACACAGATCCTGTGGTTTAACTCCGTTTCTGAAGGGAAATTCAGACCAGTGTTCACATCCATGGAAACCACTCTGTTTTAACGCAAGATCAAGCTCTTCTTTCAACCGACTACAATACAGCAAGTTCCATGATCATGCCCTGAAAAAAAGAACTGTGTTTCCTATTCATACGGACCATATGTAATTCAAGTCTGCATTTGCAACTGATACAAACGACAGCTCCACTTACATAAATGACCTTTAGTTAATAGTGAGAATAGCATTGTGTCTTGAACTGTGTAAAATCATTTGATCCCAAAATTGACTTGGTTTACCAGAAACGAACTCTTGCTTGTGGGAAGGCACAGATACTGTGGTTTAACTCCGTTTCTGAAGGGAAATTCAGACCAGTGTTCTCATCCATGGCACCCACTCTGTTTTAGCACAAGAAGCAAGCTCTAATTTCCAGCATCTCCAATACAGCAAGAACCATGAACATGCCCAGAAAAAAAGAACTGTGTGTCCTACTCATACGGACCATATGTAGTTCAACTCTGCTTATTAAACTGATACAAACCACAGCCCCTTTTACATAAATGCTCTTTAGTTAATAGTGCGAATCGTGATGGGTTTTTGAACTGTGTAAAATCTCTTGAGCCCAAAATTCACTGGGTTTACCAGAAATGAACTCTTGCTGTAGGAAGACCCAGATCCTGGGGTTTAACTCCGTTTCTGAAGGGAAATTCAGACCAGTGTTCCAATCCATGAAACACACTCTGTTTTAACGCAAGAAGCAAGGTCTTCTTTCCAGCGTCTTCAATACAGAAAGAACCATGTGAATGCCCAGAAAAAAAGAACTGTGTTTCCTACTCATACAGATCATATGCAGTTCAACTCTGATTATGAAAATGATACAAACCACAGCTCCACTTACATAAATGCTCTTTAGTTAATAGTGAGAATTGTGGTTGGTTCTTGAACTGTGTAAAATCATTTGAGCCCAAAATTCACTTTGTTTACCAGAAATGAACTCTTGCTTGTAGGAAGACACAGATCCTGTGGTTTAACTCCGTTTCTGAAGGTAAATTCAGACCAGGGTTCTCATCCATGGAACACACTGTGATAACGCAAGAAGCAAGCTCTTCTTTCTAGAATCTCCAATACAGCAAGTACCAAGAGCATGCCTTGAAAAAAAGAACTGTGTTTCCTACTCATACTGACCATATGTAATTCAAGTCTGCATATGCAACTGGTACAAAAGACAGCTCCACTTACATAAATGATCTTTAGTTAACAGTGAGAATAGTGTTGGGTCGTGAATTGTGTAAAATTATTTGAGCCCAAAATTCTCTTGGTTTACCCGAAATGAACTCTTGCTTGTAGGAAGACACAGATGCTGTGGTTTAACTCCATTTCTGAAGGGAAATTCAGACCAGTGTTCTCATCCATGAAACACACTCTGTTTTAACGCAAGAAGCAAGCTCTTCTTTCCAGCGTCTCCAATACAGCAAGAACCATGAGCAGGCCCTCAAAAAAAGAACTGTGTTTCCTCCGCATACGGACCATACATAAATCAACTCTGCTTATGAAACTGATACAAACCAGAGCTCCTCTTACATAAATGCTCTTTAGTAAATAGTGAGAATCTATTTTGGGTTTCTGAACTGTGTAAAATCATTTGAGCCCAAAATTCTCTTTGTTTACCAGAAATGAACTCTGGCTTTTAGGAAGACACAGAACATGGGGTTTAACTGCTTGTCTGAAGGGAAATTCAGACCAGTGTTCTCATCCATGGAACCCACTCTGTTTTAATGCAAGAAGCAAGCTCTACATTCCAGCATCTCCAATACAGCAAGAACCATGAACATTCCCAGAAAAAAAGAACTGTGTTTCCTAACTCATATGGACCATATGTAAATCCAATCTGCTTATGAATCTGATGCAAACCACAGCTCCATTTACATAAATGCTCCTTAGTAAATAGTGAGAATCGCGATGGGTTTTTGAACTGTGTTAAATCACTTGAGACCAAAATTCACTGGGTTGTCCAGAAATGAACTCTTGCTTGTAGGAAGACACAGATCCTGGGGTTTAACTCCGTTTCTGAAGGGATATTCAGACCAGTTTTCTCATCCATGAAACACACTCTGTTTTTTCGCAAGAAGCAAGCTCTTCTTTCCAGCATCTCCGATACAGAAAGAACAATGAGAATGCAAAGAAAAAAAGAACTGTGTTTCCTCATACTGATCATATGCAGTTTAACTCTGCTTATGAGTCTGATACAAACCACAGCTCCACTTACATAAAGGCTCTTTAGTTAATGGTGGGAATCGCGATGGGTTCTTGAACTATGTAAAATCATTTGAGCCCCAAATTCACTTGATTTACCAGAAATGAACTCTTGCTTCTAGGAAGACACAGATCCTGTGGTTTAACTCCGTTTCTGAGGGGAAATTCATACCAGGGTTCTCATCCATGGAACACACTCTGATTTAACGCAAGAAGCAACCTCTTCTTTCCAGCGTCTCCAATACTGCAAGTACTACTAGCATGTCAGAAAAAAAGAACTGTTTTTCCTACTCATACGGACCCTATGTATTTCAAGTCTGCATATGCAACTGATACAAACCACAGCTCACCTTACATAAATGCTCTTTAGTTAATAGTGACAATTGCCTTGGGTTCTTTAACTGTGTAAAATCATTTGAGACTAAAATTGACTTGGTCTAACAGAAATGAACTCTTGCTGGTAGGAAGACACAGATCCTGTGGTTTAACTCCGTTTCTGAAGGGAAATTCAGACCAGTGTTCACATCCATGGAAACCACTCTGTTTTAACGCAAGATCAAGCTCTTCTTTCAACCGACTACAATACAGCAAGTTCCATGATCATGCCCTGAAAAAAAGAACTGTGTTTCCTATTCATACGGACCATATGTAATTCAAGTCTGCATTTGCAACTGATACAAACGACAGCTCCACTTACATAAATGACCTTTAGTTAATAGTGAGAATAGCATTGTGTCTTGAACTGTGTAAAATCATTTGATCCCAAAATTGACTTGGTTTACCAGAAACGAACTCTTGCTTGTGGGAAGGCACAGATACTGTGGTTTAACTCCGTTTCTGAAGGGAAATTCAGACCAGTGTTCTCATCCATGGCACCCACTCTGTTTTAGCACAAGAAGCAAGCTCTAATTTCCAGCATCTCCAATACAGCAAGAACCATGAACATGCCCAGAAAAAAAGAACTGTGTGTCCTACTCATACGGACCATATGTAGTTCAACTCTGCTTATTAAACTGATACAAACCACAGCACCTCTTACATAAAGGCTTTTTAATTAATAGTGAGAATCGCGATGGGTTCTTGAACAGTGTAAAATCATTTGAGAAAAATTTCACTTGGTATAAAAGAAATGAACTACTGCTTGTAGGAGGACACACACCCTGTGGTTTAACTCCGTTTCTAAAGGTAAATTCAGACCAGTGATCTCATCCTTGTCACCCACTCTGTTTAAGCACAAGAAGCAAGCTCAACATTCCAGCATCTCCAATACAGCAAGAACCATGATCATGCCCAGAAAAAAAGAACTGTGTTTACTCCTCATACGGACCATATATAAATCAACTCAGCTTATGAAACTGATGCAATCCAGAGCTCCTCTTACATAAATGCTCTTTAGTAAATAGTGAGAATTGTGTTGGGTTCTTGAACTGTTTAAAATCATTTGAGCCCTAAATTCAATTTGTTTTCTGGAAATGAACTCTGGCTTGTAGGAAGACACAGATCCTGTGGTTTAACTCCGTTTCTGAAGGTAAATTCAGACCAGGGTTCTCATCCATGGAACACACTCTGTTTTAACGCAAGAAGCAAGCTCTTCTCATCACCATCTCAGATACAGCAAGTACCATGAGCATGCCCTGAAAAAAAGAACTGTGTTTCCTACTCATACGGACCATTTGTAAATCAACTCTACTTATGAAACTGATACAAACCAGAGCTCATCTTTCGTAAATGCTCTTTAGTAAATAGTGAGAATCTAGTTGGGTTTCTGAACTGTGTAAAATCATTTGAGCCCAAAATTCTCTTTGTTTACCACAAATGAACTCTGGCTTGTAGGAAGACACAGAACATGGGGTTAAACTCCGTTTCTTAAGGTAAATTCAGACCAGGGTTCTCATCCATGTAATACACTGTGATTTCACGCAAGAAGCAAGCTCTTCTTTGTAGCGTCTCCAATACAGCAAGTACCAAGAGCATGCCCTAGAAAAAGAACTGTGTTTCCTACTCATACTGACTATATGTAATTCAAGTCTGCATATTCAACTAATACAAACCACAGCTCAACTTACATAAATGCTCTTTAGTTAACAGTGAGAATAGCGTTGTGTCTTGAACTGTGTAAAATCACTTGAGACCAAAATTCACAGGGTTTTCCAGAAATGAACTTTTGCTTGTAGGAAGACACAGATCACGGCGTTTAACTCCGTTTCTAAAGGGATATTCAGACCAGTGTCCTCATCCATGAAACACACTCTGTTTTTACGCAAGAAGCATGCTCTTCTTTCCAGCATCTCCAATACAGAAAAAACCATGAGAATGACCAAAAAAAAGAACTGTGTTTCCTATTCATACATATCATATGCAGTTTAACTCTGCTTATGAGACTGATACAAACCACAGCTCCACTTACATAAATGCTCTTTAGTTAATAGTGGGAATCGAGATGGGTTCTTGAACTATGTAAAATCATTTGAGCCCAAAATTCACTTGGTTTACCAGAAATGAACTGTTGCTTGTAGGAAGACACAGATCCTGTGGTTTAACTCCTTTTCTGAGGGGAAATTCAGAACAGGGTTCTCATCCATGGAACACACTCTGATTTAACGCAAGAAGCAACCTCTTCTTTCCAGCGTCTCCAATACAGCAAGTACCACTAGCATGCCTGAAAAAAAGAACTATTTTTCCTAATCATACGGACCATATGAAGTTCAAGTCTGCATACGCAACTGATACAAACCACAGCACCACTTACATAAATGCTCTTTAGTTAATAGTGACAATTGCCTTGGGTTCTTTAACTGTGTAAAATCATTTGAGCCTAAAATTGACTTGGTTTAACAGAAATGAACTCTTAGTGTAGGAAGACACAGATCCTGTGGTTTAACTCCGTTTCTGAAGGGAAATTCAGAACAGTGTTCTCATCCATGGAAACCACTCTGTTTTAACGCAATATCAAGCTCTTCTTTCAACCGTCTACAATACAGCAAGTTCCATGATCATGCCCTGAAAATAAGAACTGTGTTTCCTACTCATACGGACCATATGTAATTCAAGTCTGCATATGCAACTGATACAGACGATAGCTCCACTTACATAAATGACCTTTAGTTAATAGTGAGAATAGCATTGTGTCTTGAACTGTGTAAAATCATTTGATCCCAAAATTGACTTGGTTTACCAGAAATGAACTCTTGTTTGTGGGAAGGCACATATCCTGTGGTTTATCTCCTTTTCTGAAGGGAAATTCAGACCAGTGTTCTCATCCATGGCACCCACTCTGTTTTAGCACAAGAAGCAAGCTCTACTTTCCAGCATCTCCAATACAGCAAGAACGATGAACATGCCCAGAAAAAAAGAACTGTGTGTCCTACTCATACGGACCATATGTAGTTCAACTCTGCTTATGAAACTGATACAAACCACAGCGCCTCTTACATAAAGGCTTGTCAGTTAATAGTGAGAATCGCGATGGGTTCTTGAACAGTGTAAAATCATTTGAGCCCAAATTTCATATGGTTTACCAGAAATGAACTCTTTTTTGTAGGAAGACACAGATCCTGTGGTTTAACTCCGTTACTGAAGGTAAATTTAGACCAGGGTTCTCATCCATTGAACACTCTCTGTTTTAACGCAAGAAGCAACCTCTTCTTTCCAGCGTCTCCAATAGAGCAAGAACCATGAGCATGCCCTCAAAAAAAGAACTGTGTGTCCTCCTCATACGGACCATATATAAATCAACTCTGCTTATGAAACTGATACAAACCAGAGCTTATCTTACATAAATGCTTTTTAGTAAATAGTGAGAATCTAGTTTGGGTTTCTGAACTGTGTAAAATCATTTGAGTCCAAAATTCACTTGGTTTACCAGAAATGAACCCTGGCTTGTAGGAAGACACGAAAACTGTGGAATAACTTCTTTTCTGAAGGGAAATTCAGACCGGTGTTCTCATCCATGGAACCCACTCTGTTTTAACGCAAGAAGCAAGCTCTACTTTCCCGTGTCTCCAATACTGCAAGTACCAGGAGCATCCGCCGAAAAAAGAACTGTGTTTCCTTCTCATAGGGACCATATGTAAATCCACTCTGCTTATGAAACTGATACAAACCAGAGCTCATCTTACGTAAATGCAGTTTAGTAAATAGTGAAAATCGTGTTGGGTTCTTGAACAGTGTAAAATCATTTGAGCCCAAAATTCACTTGGTTTACCAGAAATGAACTCTTGCTTTTAGGAAGACATGGATCCTGTGGTTTGTCTCCGTGTCTGAAGGGATATTAAGACCAGTGTTCTCATCCATGAAACACACTCTGTTTTCAGGCAAGAAGCAAGCTCTTCTTTCCAGCGTCTCCAATACAGCAATAACCACGAGAATGCCCAGAAAAAAAGAACTGTGTTTCTTACTCATACGGACCATACATATTTCAACTCTCGTTATGAAACTCATACAAACCACAGCTCCTCTAACATAAATGCTCTTTAGTTAATAGTGAGAATCGCGATGGGTTTTTGAACTGTGTAAAATCACTTGAGCCCAAAATTCACTGGGTTTACCAGAAATGAACTATTGCTTGTAGGAAGACACAGATCCTGTGGTTTAACTCCGTTTCTGAAGGTAAATTCAGACCAGGGTTCTCATCCATGAAACACACTCTGTTTTAACGCAAGAAGTATGCTCTTCTTTCCAGCGTCTCCAATACAGCAAGAACCATGAGCATGCCCTCAATAAAAGAACTGTGTTTCCTCCTCATACGGACAATACATAAATCAACTCTGCTTATGAAACTGATGCAAACCAGAGCTCCTCTTACATAAATGCGCTTTAGTAAATAGTGAGAATCTATTTTGGGTTTCTGAACTGTGTAAAATCATTTGAGCCCAAAAATCTCTTTGTTTATAGGAAATGAACTCTGGCTTGTAGGAAGACACAGAACCTGTGGTTTAACTCCTTGTCTGAAGGGAAATTCAGACCAGTGTTTCATCCATGCAACCCACTCTGTTTTAAGGCAAGAAGCAAGCTCTACTTTCCAGCATCTCCAATAGAGCAAGAACCATGAACATGCCCAGAAAAAAAGAACTGAGTTTCCTAAGTCATATGGACCATAGTAAATCCACTCTGCTTATGAAACTGATGCAAAACACAGCTCCACTTATAAATGCTCCTTAGTAAATAGTGAGAATCGCTTTGGGTTCTTGAACTGTATAAAATCATTTGAGCCCAAAATTCACTTGGTTTACCAGAAATGAACTCTTGCTTTTAGGAAGACAAAGATCCTGTGGTTTAACTCCGTTTCTGAAGGGAAATTAAGACCAGTGTACTCTTCCATGAAACACACTCTGTTTTAACACAAGAAGCAAGCATGTCTTTCCAGCATCTCCAATACATCAATAACCATGAGCATGCCCAGAAAAAAAGAAATGTGATTCCTACTCATATGGACCATACATAGTTCACCTGTGGTTATGAAACTGATACAAACTACAGCTCCTCTTACATAAAGGCTCTTTAGTTAATAGTGAGAATCGCGAAGGGTTTTGGAACTGTGTAAAATCACTTGAGACCAAAATTCACTGGGTTTTCCAGAAATGAACTCTTGCTTGTAGGAAGACACAGATCCTGGGGTTTAACTCCGTTTATGAAGGGAAATTCAGACCAGTCTTCTTATCCATGAATCACACTTTGTTTTATGCAAGAAGCAAGCTCTTCTTTCCAGCGTCTCCTATACAGCAAGAACAATGAGCATGCCCAGAAAAAAAGAACCGTGTTTCCTACTCATACTGACCATATGTAATTCAAGTCTGCCTATGCAACTGATACAAAGCACAGCTCCACTTACATAAATGCTCTTAACTTAACAGTGAGAATAGCGTTGTGTCTTGAAATGTATAAAATCATTTGAGCCGAAAATTGACTTGGTTTACC
The DNA here is from genome assembly GCA_949786405.1 of Onychomys arenicola. NCBI lineage: Eukaryota > Metazoa > Chordata > Mammalia > Rodentia > Cricetidae > Onychomys > Onychomys arenicola. The sequence continues at coordinate 854,128 of CATKUM010000003.1, forward strand.
TGAAATGAACTTTGCTTGTATGAAGACACAGATCCTGTGGTTTAACTCCGTGTCTGAAGAGAAATTCAGACCAGTGTTCTCATCCATGGAACCCACTCTGTTTTAATGCAAGAAGCAAGTTCTACTTTCCCGCGTCTCCAATACAGCAAGAACCAGGAGCATCCCCTGAAAAAAAGAACTGTGTTTCCTTCTCATAGGGACATATGTAAATCCACTCTGCTTATGAAACTGATACAAACCACAGCTCCACTTCCATAAATGCTGTTTAGTAAATAGTGAGAATCGCGTTGGGTTCTTGAACTGTGTAAAATCATTTGAGCCCAAAATTCACTTGGTGTACCAGAAATGAACTCTTGCTTTTAGGAAGACACGGATCCTGTGGTTTGTCTCCGTGTCTGAAGGCATAGTAAGATCAGTGTTCTCATCCATGAAACACACTCTGGTTTCAGGCAAGAAGCAAGCTCTTCTCTCCAGCGTCTCCAATACAGCAATAACCACGAGAATGCCCAGAAAAAAAGAACTGTGTTTCTTACTCATACGGACCATACATAGTTCAACTCTCGTTATGAAACTGATACAAACCACAGCTCTTCTTACATAAAGGCTCTTTAGTTAATAGTGAGAATCGCGATGGGTTTTTGAACTTTGTAAAATCACTTGAGCCCAAAATTAACTGGGTTTTCCAGAAATGAACACTTGCTTATAGGAAGACACAATTCCTGGGATTTAACTCCGTTTCTGAAGGGAAATTAAGACCAGAGTTCTCATCCATGAAACAAACTCTGTTTTCAAGCAAGAAGCAAGCTCTTCTTTCAAGCATTTTCTATACAGCAAGAACTATGAGCATGCCCAGAAAAAAAGAACTGTGTTTCCTACTCATAAGGACCATACGTAGTTCAACTCTACTTATGAAACTGATACAAACAAGAGCTCCTCTTACATAAATGCTCTTTAGTAAATAGTGAGAATCTAGTTTGGGATTCTGAACTGTGTAAAATCATTAGAGCCCAAAATTTACTGGGTTACCAGAAATGACCTCTTGCTAGTAGGAAGACACAGATCCTGTGGTTTAACTCCGTTTCTGTGGGAAATTCAGACCAGGGATCTCATCCATGGAACACACTCTGTTTTAAGGCAAGAACCAAGCTCTTCTTTCCAGGGTCTCCAATACAGTAAGAACCATGAGCATGCCCTCAAATAAAGAACTGTGTTTCCTTCTCATAGGGACAATATGTAAATCCACTCTGCTTATGAAACTGATACAAACCACAGATCCACTTACATAAATGCTCTTTAGTAAATAGTGAGAATCACGTTGGGTTCTTGAACTGTGTAAAATCATTTGAGCCCAAAATTCACTTGGTTTACCAGAAATGAACTCTTGCTATTAGGAAGACACAGATCCTGTTTTTTAACTCCGTTTCTGAAGGGAAATTAAGACCAGTGTTCTCATCCATGAAACACACTCTGTTTTCAATCAAGAGGCAAGCTCTTCTTTCAAGCGTCTCCTATACAGCAAGAACCATGAGCATGCCCTCAAAAAAGGAACTGTGTTTCCTCCTCATACAGACCATATGTAAATCAACTCAGCTTATGAAACTGATACAAACCAGAGCTCCTCTTACATAAATGCTCTTTAGTAAGTAGTGAGATTCTAGTTGGATTGCTGAACTGTGTAAAATCATTTGAGCCCAAAATTCTCTTTGTTTTCCAGAAATGAACTCTGGCTTTTAGGAAGACACAGAAACTGGGGTTTAACTCAGTTTCTGAAGGGAAATTCAGACCAGTGTTCTTATCCATATAACACATGTGATTTAACGCGAGAAGCAAGCTCTTCTTTCTAGCGTCTCCAATACAGCAAGTCCCACTAGCATGCCTGAAAAAAAGAACTGTGCTTCCTACTCATACGGACCATATGTAAATCCACTCTGCTTATGAAACTGATACAAACCACAGCTCCCCTTACATAAATGCTCTTTAGTTAAAAGTGAGAATAGCCTTGGGTTCTTGAAATGTGTAAAATCATTTGAGCCCAAACTTCTCTTTCTTTACCAGAAATGAACTCTTGCTTTTAGGAAGACACAAATCCTGTGGTTTGACTCCGTTTCTGAAGAAATTAACACCAGTTTTCTCATCCATGAAAAACACTCTCTTTGCTGGCAAGAAGCAAGCTCTTCTTTTAAGTGTCTCTTATACAGCAAGAACAATGAACATGGCCAGAAAAAAAGAACAGTGTTTCATACTCATAAGGACCATATGTAGTTCAACTCTGCTTATGAAACTGATACAAACCACAGCCCCTTTTACATAAATGCTCTTTAGTTAATAGTGCGAATCGTGATGGGTTTTTGAACTGTGTAAAATCTCTTGAGCCCAAAATTCACTGGGTTTACCAGAAATGAACTCTTGCTGTAGGAAGACCCAGATCCTGGGGTTTAACTCCGTTTCTGAAGGGAAATTCAGACCAGTGTTCCAATCCATGAAACACACTCTGTTTTAACGCAAGAAGCAAGGTCTTCTTTCCAGCGTCTTCAATACCGAAAGAACCATGTGAATGCCCAGAAAAAAAGAACTGTGTTTCCTACTCATACAGATCATATGCAGTTCAACTCTGATTATGAAAATGATACAAACCACAGCTCCACTTACATAAATGCTCTTTAGTTAATAGTGAGAATTGTGGTTGGTTCTTGAACTGTGTAAAATCATTTGAGCCCAAAAGTCACTTTGTTTACCAGAAATGAACTCTTGCTTGTAGGAAGACACAGATCCTGTGGTTTAACTCCGTTTCTGAAGGTAAATTCAGACCAGGGTTCTCATCCATGGAACACACTGTGATAACGCAAGAAGCAAGCTCTTCTTTCTAGAATCTCCAATACAGCAAGTACCAAGAGCATGCCTTGAAAAAAAGAACTGTGTTTCCTACTCATACTGACCATATGTAATTCAAGTCTGCATATGCAACTGGTACAAAAGACAGCTCCACTTACATAAATGATCTTTAGTTAACAGTGAGAATAGTGTTGGGTCGTGAATTGTGTAAAATTATTTGAGCCCAAAATTCTCTTGGTTTACCCGAAATGAACTCTTGCTTGTAGGAAGACACAGATGCTGTGGTTTAACTCCATTTCTGAAGGGAAATTCAGACCAGTGTTCTCATCCATGAAACACACTCTGTTTTAACGCAAGAAGCAAGCTCTTCTTTCCATCGTCTCCAATACAGCAAGAACCATGAGCAGGCCCTCAAAAAAAGAACTGTGTTTCCTCCGCATACGGACCATACATAAATCAACTCTGCTTATGAAACTGATACAAACCAGAGCTCCTCTTACATAAATGCTCTTTAGTAAATAGTGAGAATCTATTTTGGGTTTCTGAACTGTGTAAAATCATTTGAGCCCAAAATTCTCTTTGTTTACCAGAAATGAACTCTGGCTTTTAGGAAGACACAGAACATGGGGTTTAACTGCTTGTCTGAAGGGAAATTCAGACCAGTGTTCTCATCCATGGAACCCACTCTGTTTTAATGCAAGAAGCAAGCTCTACATTCCAGCATCTCCAATACAGCAAGAACCATGAACATTCCCAGAAAAAAAGAACTGTGTTTCCTAACTCATATGGACCATATGTAAATCCACTCTGCTTATGAATCTGATGCAAACCACAGCTCCATTTACATAAATGCTCCTTAGTAAATAGTGAGAATCGCGATGGGTTTTTGAACTGTGTTAAATCACTTGAGACCAAAATTCACTGGGTTGTCCAGAAATGAACTCTTGCTTGTAGGAAGACACAGATCCTGGGGTTTAACTCCGTTTCTGAAGGGATATTCAGACCAGTTTTCTCATCCATGAAACACACTCTGTTTTTTCGCAAGAAGCAAGCTCTTCTTTCCAGCATCTCCGATACAGAAAGAACAATGAGAATGCAAAGAAAAAAAGAACTGTGTTTCCTATTCATACTGATCATATGCAGTTTAACTCTGCTTATGAGTCTGATACAAACCACAGCTCCACTTACATAAAGGCTCTTTAGTTAATGGTGGGAATCGTGATGGGTTCTTGAACTATGTAAAATCATTTGAGCCCCAAATTCACTTGGTTTACCAGAAATGAACTCTTGCTTTTAGGAAGACACAAATCCTGTGGTTTGACTCCGTTTCTGAAGAAATTAACACCAGTTTTCTCATCCATGAAAAACACTCTCTTTGCTGGCAAGAAGCAAGCTCTTCTTTTAAGTGTCTCTTATACAGCAAGAACAATGAACATGGCCAGAAAAAAAGAACAGTGTTTCATACTCATAAGGACCATATGTAGTTCAACTCTGCTTATGAAACTGATACAAACCACAGCCCCTTTTACATAAATGCTCTTTAGTTAATAGTGCGAATCGTGATGGGTTTTTGAACTGTGTAAAATCTCTTGAGCCCAAAATTCACTGGGTTTACCAGAAATGAACTCTTGCTGTAGGAAGACCCAGATCCTGGGGTTTAACTCCGTTTCTGAAGGGAAATTCAGACCAGTGTTCCAATCCATGAAACACACTCTGTTTTAACGCAAGAAGCAAGGTCTTCTTTCCAGCGTCTTCAATACAGAAAGAACCATGTGAATGCCCAGAAAAAAAGAACTGTGTTTCCTACTCATACAGATCATATGCAGTTCAACTCTGATTATGAAAATGATACAAACCACAGCTCCACTTACATAAATGCTCTTTAGTTAATAGTGAGAATTGTGGTTGGTTCTTGAACTGTGTAAAATCATTTGAGCCCAAAATTCACTTTGTTTACCAGAAATGAACTCTTGCTTGTAGGAAGACACAGATCCTGTGGTTTAACTCCGTTTCTGAAGGTAAATTCAGACCAGGGTTCTCATCCATGGAACACACTGTGATAACGCAAGAAGCAAGCTCTTCTTTCTAGAATCTCCAATACAGCAAGTACCAAGAGCATGCCTTGAAAAAAAGAACTGTGTTTCCTACTCATACTGACCATATGTAATTCAAGTCTGCATATGCAACTGGTACAAAAGACAGCTCCACTTACATAAATGATCTTTAGTTAACAGTGAGAATAGTGTTGGGTCGTGAATTGTGTAAAATTATTTGAGCCCAAAATTCTCTTGGTTTACCCGAAATGAACTCTTGCTTGTAGGAAGACACAGATGCTGTGGTTTAACTCCATTTCTGAAGGGAAATTCAGACCAGTGTTCTCATCCATGAAACACACTCTGTTTTAACGCAAGAAGCAAGCTCTTCTTTCCATCGTCTCCAATACAGCAAGAACCATGAGCAGGCCCTCAAAAAAAGAACTGTGTTTCCTCCGCATACGGACCATACATAAATCAACTCTGCTTATGAAACTGATACAAACCAGAGCTCCTCTTACATAAATGCTCTTTAGTAAATAGTGAGAATCTATTTTGGGTTTCTGAACTGTGTAAAATCATTTGAGCCCAAAATTCTCTTTGTTTACCAGAAATGAACTCTGGCTTTTAGGAAGACACAGAACATGGGGTTTAACTGCTTGTCTGAAGGGAAATTCAGACCAGTGTTCTCATCCATGGAACCCACTCTGTTTTAATGCAAGAAGCAAGCTCTACATTCCAGCATCTCCAATACAGCAAGAACCATGAACATTCCCAGAAAAAAAGAACTGTGTTTCCTAACTCATATGGACCATATGTAAATCCACTCTGCTTATGAATCTGATGCAAACCACAGCTCCATTTACATAAATGCTCCTTAGTAAATAGTGAGAATCGCGATGGGTTTTTGAACTGTGTTAAATCACTTGAGACCAAAATTCACTGGGTTGTCCAGAAATGAACTCTTGCTTGTAGGAAGACACAGATCCTGGGGTTTAACTCCGTTTCTGAAGGGATATTCAGACCAGTTTTCTCATCCATGAAACACACTCTGTTTTTTCGCAAGAAGCAAGCTCTTCTTTCCAGCATCTCCGATACAGAAAGAACAATGAGAATGCAAAGAAAAAAAGAACTGTGTTTCCTCATACTGATCATATGCAGTTTAACTCTGCTTATGAGTCTGATACAAACCACAGCTCCACTTACATAAAGGCTCTTTAGTTAATGGTGGGAATCGCGATGGGTTCTTGAACTATGTAAAATCATTTGAGCCCCAAATTCACTTGATTTACCAGAAATGAACTCTTGCTTCTAGGAAGACACAGATCCTGTGGTTTCACTCCGTTTCTGAGGGGAAATTCATACCAGGGTTCTCATCCATGGAACACACTCTGATTTAACGCAAGAAGCAACCTCTTCTTTCCAGCGTCTCCAATACTGCAAGTACTACTAGCATGTCAGAAAAAAAGAACTGTTTTTCCTACTCATACGGACCCTATGTATTTCAAGTCTGCATATGCAACTGATACAAACCACAGCTCACCTTACATAAATGCTCTTTAGTTAATAGTGACAATTGCCTTGGGTTCTTTAACTGTGTAAAATCATTTGAGACTAAAATTGACTTGGTCTAACAGAAATGAACTCTTGCTGGTAGGAAGACACAGATCCTGTGGTTTAACTCCGTTTCTGAAGGGAAATTCAGACCAGTGTTCTCATCCATGGAAACCACTCTGTTTTAACGCAAGATCAAGCTCTTCTTTCAACCGACTACAATACAGCAAGTTCCATGATCATGCCCTGAAAAAAAGAACTGTGTTTCCTATTCATACGGACCATATGTAATTCAAGTCTGCATTTGCAACTGATACAAACGACAGCTCCACTTACATAAATGACCTTTAGTTAATAGTGAGAATAGCATTGTGTCTTGAACTGTGTAAAATCATTTGATCCCAAAATTGACTTGGTTTACCAGAAACGAACTCTTGCTTGTGGGAAGGCACAGATACTGTGGTTTAACTCCGTTTCTGAAGGGAAATTCAGACCAGTGTTCTCATCCATGGCACCCACTCTGTTTTAGCACAAGAAGCAAGCTCTAATTTCCAGCATCTCCAATACAGCAAGAACCATGAACATGCCCAGAAAAAAAGAACTGTGTGTCCTACTCATACGGACCATATGTAGTTCAACTCTGCTTATTAAACTGATACAAACCACAGCACCTCTTACATAAAGGCTTTTTAATTAATAGTGAGAATCGCGATGGGTTCTTGAACAGTGTAAAATCATTTGAGAAAAATTTCACTTGGTATAAAAGAAATGAACTACTGCTTGTAGGAGGACACACACCCTGTGGTTTAACTCCGTTTCTAAAGGTAAATTCAGACCAGTGATCTCATCCTTGTCACCCACTCTGTTTAAGCACAAGAAGCAAGCTCAACATTCCAGCATCTCCAATACAGCAAGAACCATGATCATGCCCAGAAAAAAAGAACTGTGTTTACTCCTCATACGGACCATATATAAATCAACTCAGCTTATGAAACTGATGCAATCCAGAGCTCCTCTTACATAAATGCTCTTTAGTAAATAGTGAGAATTGTGTTGGGTTCTTGAACTGTTTAAAATCATTTGAGCCCTAAATTCAATTTGTTTTCTGGAAATGAACTCTGGCTTGTAGGAAGACACAGATCCTGTGGTTTAACTCCGTTTCTGAAGGTAAATTCAGACCAGGGTTCTCATCCATGGAACACACTCTGTTTTAACGCAAGAAGCAAGCTCTTCTCATCACCATCTCAGATACAGCAAGTACCATGAGCATGCCCTGAAAAAAAGAACTGTGTTTCCTACTCATACGGACCATATGTAAATCAACTCTACTTATGAAACTGATACAAACCAGAGCTCATCTTTCGTAAATGCTCTTTAGTAAATAGTGAGAATCTAGTTGGGTTTCTGAACTGTGTAAAATCATTTGAGCCCAAAATTCTCTTTGTTTACCACAAATGAACTCTGGCTTGTAGGAAGACACAGAACATGGGGTTAAACTCCGTTTCTTAAGGTAAATTCAGACCAGGGTTCTCATCCATGTAATACACTGTGATTTCACGCAAGAAGCAAGCTCTTCTTTGTAGCGTCTCCAATACAGCAAGTACCAAGAGCATGCCCTAGAAAAAGAACTGTGTTTCCTACTCATACTGACTATATGTAATTCAAGTCTGCATATTCAACTAATACAAACCACAGCTCAACTTACATAAATGCTCTTTAGTTAACAGTGAGAATAGCGTTGTGTCTTGAACTGTGTAAAATCACTTGAGACCAAAATTCACAGGGTTTTCCAGAAATGAACTTTTGCTTGTAGGAAGACACAGATCACGGCGTTTAACTCCGTTTCTAAAGGGATATTCAGACCAGTGTCCTCATCCATGAAACACACTCTGTTTTTTACGCAAGAAGCATGCTCTTCTTTCCAGCATCTCCAATACAGAAAAAACCATGAGAATGACCAAAAAAAAGAACTGTGTTTCCTATTCATACATATCATATGCAGTTTAACTCTGCTTATGAGACTGATACAAACCACAGCTCCACTTACATAAATGCTCTTTAGTTAATAGTGGGAATCGAGATGGGTTCTTGAACTATGTAAAATCATTTGAGCCCAAAATTCACTTGGTTTACCAGAAATGAACTGTTGCTTGTAGGAAGACACAGATCCTGTGGTTTAACTCCTTTTCTGAGGGGAAATTCAGAACAGGGTTCTCATCCATGGAACACACTCTGATTTAACGCAAGAAGCAACCTCTTCTTTCCAGCGTCTCCAATACAGCAAGTACCACTAGCATGCCTGAAAAAAAGAACTATTTTTCCTAATCATACGGACCATATGAAGTTCAAGTCTGCATACGCAACTGATACAAACCACAGCACCACTTACATAAATGCTCTTTAGTTAATAGTGACAATTGCCTTGGGTTCTTTAACTGTGTAAAATCATTTGAGCCTAAAATTGACTTGGTTTAACAGAAATGAACTCTTAGTGTAGGAAGACACAGATCCTGTGGTTTAACTCCGTTTCTGAAGGGAAATTCAGAACAGTGTTCTCATCCATGGAAACCACTCTGTTTTAACGCAATATCAAGCTCTTCTTTCAACCGTCTACAATACAGCAAGTTCCATGATCATGCCCTGAAAATAAGAACTGTGTTTCCTACTCATACGGACCATATGTAATTCAAGTCTGCATATGCAACTGATACAGACGATAGCTCCACTTACATAAATGACCTTTAGTTAATAGTGAGAATAGCATTGTGTCTTGAACTGTGTAAAATCATTTGATCCCAAAATTGACTTGGTTTACCAGAAATGAACTCTTGTTTGTGGGAAGGCACATATCCTGTGGTTTATCTCCTTTTCTGAAGGGAAATTCAGACCAGTGTTCTCATCCATGGAACCCACTCTGTTTTAACGCAAGAAGCAAGCTCTACTTTCCCGTGTCTCCAATACTGCAAGTACCAGGAGCATCCGCCGAAAAAAGAACTGTGTTTCCTTCTCATAGGGACCATATGTAAATCCACTCTGCTTATGAAACTGATACAAACCAGAGCTCATCTTACGTAAATGCAGTTTAGTAAATATTGAAAATCGTGTTGGGTTCTTGAACAGTGTAAAATCATTTGAGCCCAAAATTCACTTGGTTTACCAGAAATGAACTCTTGCTTTTAGGAAGACATGGATCCTGTGGTTTGTCTCCGTGTCTGAAGGGATATTAAGACCAGTGTTCTCATCCATGAAACACACTCTGTTTTCAGGCAAGAAGCAAGCTCTTCTTTCCAGCGTCTCCAATACAGCAATAACCACGAGAATGCCCAGAAAAAAAGAACTGTGTTTCTTACTCATACGGACCATACATATTTCAACTCTCGTTATGAAACTCATACAAACCACAGCTCCTCTAACATAAATGCTCTTTAGTTAATAGTGAGAATCGCGATGGGTTTTTGAACTGTGTAAAATCACTTGAGCCCAAAATTCACTGGGTTTACCAGAAATGAACTATTGCTTGTAGGAAGACACAGATCCTGTGGTTTAACTCCGTTTCTGAAGGTAAATTCAGACCAGGGTTCTCATCCATGAAACACACTCTGTTTTAACGCAAGAAGTATGCTCTTCTTTCCAGCGTCTCCAATACAGCAAGAACCATGAGCATGCCCTCAATAAAAGAACTGTGTTTCCTCCTCATACGGACAATACATAAATCAACTCTGCTTATGAAACTGATGCAAACCAGAGCTCCTCTTACATAAATGCGCTTTAGTAAATAGTGAGAATCTATTTTGGGTTTCTGAACTGTGTAAAATCATTTGAGCCCAAAAATCTCTTTGTTTATAGGAAATGAACTCTGGCTTGTAGGAAGACACAGAACCTGTGGTTTAACTCCTTGTCTGAAGGGAAATTCAGACCAGTGTTTCATCCATGCAACCCACTCTGTTTTAAGGCAAGAAGCAAGCTCTACTTTCCAGCATCTCCAATAGAGCAAGAACCATGAACATGCCCAGAAAAAAAGAACTGAGTTTCCTAAGTCATATGGACCATAGTAAATCCACTCTGCTTATGAAACTGATGCAAAACACAGCTCCACTTATAAATGCTCCTTAGTAAATAGTGAGAATCGCTTTGGGTTCTTGAACTGTATAAAATCATTTGAGCCCAAAATTCACTTGGTTTACCAGAAATGAACTCTTGCTTTTAGGAAGACAAAGATCCTGTGGTTTAACTCCGTTTCTGAAGGGAAATTAAGACCAGTGTACTCTTCCATGAAACACACTCTGTTTTAACACAAGAAGCAAGCATGTCTTTCCAGCATCTCCAATACATCAATAACCATGAGCATGCCCAGAAAAAAAGAAATGTGATTCCTACTCATATGGACCATACATAGTTCACCTGTGGTTATGAAACTGATACAAACTACAGCTCCTCTTACATAAAGGCTCTTTAGTTAATAGTGAGAATCGCGATGGGTTTTTGAACTGTGTAAAATCACTTGAGACCAAAATTCACTGGGTTTTCCAGAAATGAACTCTTGCTTGTAGGAAGACACAGATCCTGGGGTTTAACTCCGTTTATGAAGGGAAATTCAGACCAGTCTTCTTATCCATGAATCACACTTTGTTTTATGCAAGAAGCAAGCTCTTCTTTCCAGCGTCTCCTATACAGCAAGAACAATGAGCATGCCCAGAAAAAAAGAACCGTGTTTCCTACTCATACTGACCATATGTAATTCAAGTCTGCCTATGCAACTGATACAAAGCACAGCTCCACTTACATAAATGCTCTTAACTTAACAGTGAGAATAGCGTTGTGTCTTGAAATGTATAAAATCATTTGAGCCGAAAATTGACTTGGTTTACCTGAAATGAACTTTGCTTGTATGAAGACACAGATCCTGTGGTTTAACTCCGTGTCTGAAGAGAAATTCAGACCAGTGTTCTCATCCATGGAACCCACTCTGTTTTAATGCAAGAAGCAAGTTCTACTTTCCCGCGTCTCCAATACAGCAAGAACCAGGAGCATCCCCTGAAAAAAAGAACTGTGTTTCCTTCTCATAGGGACATATGTAAATCCACTCTGCTTATGAAACTGATACAAACCACAGCTCCACTTCCATAAATGCTGTTTAGTAAATAGTGAGAATCGCGTTGGGTTCTTGAACTGTGTAAAATCATTTGAGCCCAAAATTCACTTGGTGTACCAGAAATGAACTCTTGCTTTTAGGAAGACACGGATCCTGTGGTTTGTCTCCGTGTCTGAAGGCATAGTAAGATCAGTGTTCTCATCCATGAAACACACTCTGTTTTCAGGCAAGAAGCAAGCTCTTCTCTCCAGCGTCTCCAATACAGCAATAACCACGAGAATGCCCAGAAAAAAAGAACTGTGTTTCTTACTCATACGGACCATACATAGTTCAACTCTCGTTATGAAACTGATACAAACCACAGCTCTTCTTACATAAAGGCTCTTTAGTTAATAGTGAGAATCGCGATGGGTTTTTGAACTTTGTAAAATCACTTGAGCCCAAAATTAACTGGGTTTTCCAGAAATGAACACTTGCTTATAGGAAGACACAATTCCTGGGATTTAACTCCGTTTCTGAAGGGAAATTAAGACCAGAGTTCTCATCCATGAAACAAACTCTGTTTTCAAGCAAGAAGCAAGCTCTTCTTTCAAGCATTTTCTATACAGCAAGAACTATGAGCATGCCCAGAAAAAAAGAACTGTGTTTCCTACTCATAAGGACCATACGTAGTTCAACTCTACTTATGAAACTGATACAAACAAGAGCTCCTCTTACATAAATGCTCTTTAGTAAATAGTGAGAATCTAGTTTGGGATTCTGAACTGTGTAAAATCATTAGAGCCCAAAATTTACTGGGTTACCAGAAATGACCTCTTGCTAGTAGGAAGACACAGATCCTGTGGTTTAACTCCGTTTCTGTGGGAAATTCAGACCAGGGATCTCATCCATGGAACACACTCTGTTTTAAGGCAAGAACCAAGCTCTTCTTTCCAGGGTCTCCAATACAGTAAGAACCATGAGCATGCCCTCAAATAAAGAACTGTGTTTCCTTCTCATAGGGACAATATGTAAATCCACTCTGCTTATGAAACTGATACAAACCACAGATCCACTTACATAAATGCTCTTTAGTAAATAGTGAGAATCACGTTGGGTTCTTGAACTGTGTAAAATCATTTGAGCCCAAAATTCACTTGGTTTACCAGAAATGAACTCTTGCTATTAGGAAGACACAGATCCTGTTTTTTAACTCCGTTTCTGAAGGGAAATTAAGACCAGTGTTCTCATCCATGAAACACACTCTGTTTTCAATCAAGAGGCAAGCTCTTCTTTCAAGCGTCTCCTATACAGCAAGAACCATGAGCATGCCCTCAAAAAAGGAACTGTGTTTCCTCCTCATACAGACCATATGTAAATCAACTCAGCTTATGAAACTGATACAAACCAGAGCTCCTCTTACATAAATGCTCTTTAGTAAGTAGTGAGATTCTAGTTGGATTGCTGAACTGTGTAAAATCATTTGAGCCCAAAATTCTCTTTGTTTTCCAGAAATGAACTCTGGCTTTTAGGAAGACACAGAAACTGGGGTTTAACTCAGTTTCTGAAGGGAAATTCAGACCAGTGTTCTTATCCATATAACACATGTGATTTAACGCGAGAAGCAAGCTCTTCTTTCTAGCGTCTCCAATACAGCAAGTCCCACTAGCATGCCTGAAAAAAAGAACTGTGCTTCCTACTCATACGGACCATATGTAAATCCACTCTGCTTATGAAACTGATACAAACCACAGCTCCCCTTACATAAATGCTCTTTAGTTAAAAGTGAGAATAGCCTTGGGTTCTTGAAATGTGTAAAATCATTTGAGCCCAAACTTCTCTTTCTTTACCAGAAATGAACTCTTGCTTGTATGAAGACACAGATCCTGTGGTTTAACTCCGTGTCAGAAGGGAAATCAGACCAGTGTTCTCATCCATGGAACCCACTTCCTTTTTACCCAAGAAGCATGCTCTACTTTTTCGAGTCTCCAAAACAGCAAGTACCATGAGCATGTCCTGAAAAAAAGAACTTTGCTTCCGCTCATACGGACCATATGTAAATCCCCTCTGCTTATGAAACTGATACAATCCACAGCTCCACTTACATAAATGCTCTTTAGTTAATAGTGAGAATCACGTTGGGTTCTTGAACTGTGTAAAATCATTTGAGCCCAAAATTCACTTGGTTTACCAGAAATGAACTCTTGCTTTTAGGAAGACCCAGATCCTGGGGTTTAACTCCGTTTCTGAAGGTAAATTCAGACCAGGGTTCTCATCCATGAAACACACTCTGTTTTAACGCAAGAAGCAAGCTCTTCATTCCAGCATCTCAAATACAGCAAGAACCATGAGCATGCCCTCAAAAAAGAACAGTGTTTCCTATTCATATGGACCATATGTAAATCAGCTCTACTTATGAAACTGATACAAACCACAAGTCCTGTTACATAAATGCTCTTTAGTTAATAGTGAGAATCACGATGGGTTTCTGAATTGTGTAAAATCACTTGAGCCCAAATTCTCTTTGTTTACCAGAAATGAACTCTGGCTTGTAGGAAAACACAGAACCTGGGGTTTAACTCCGTTTCTGAAGGGAAATTCAGACCAGTGTTCTCATCCATGTAACACACTGATTTAATGCAAGAAGCAAGCTCTTCTTTCTAGCGTCTACAATACAGCCAGTACCACGAGCATGCCCTGAAAGAAAGAACTGTGCTTCCTACTCATAAGGACCATATGTAAATCCACTCTGCTTATGAAACTGATACAAACCACAGCTCCACTTACATAAATGCTCTTTAGTTAACAGTGAGAATAGCGTTGGCACTTGAACTGTTTAAATCATTTGAGCCCAAAAATTGATTTGGATTACCAGAAATGAACTCTTGCTTGTATGAAAACTCAGATCCTGTGGTTTAATTCCGTGTCTGAAGGGACACTCTGACCAGTGGTCAAATCCATGGAACCCATTCTGTTTTAACGCAAGAAGCAAGCTCTCCTTTCGCGTGTCTCCAATACAGCAAGTACCATGAGCATGCCCTGAAAAAAAGAACTTTGCTTCCTACTCATACGGACCATATGTAAATCAACTCTGCTTATGAAACTGATAAAAACCACAGCTACACTTACATAAATGCTCTTTAGTTAACAGTTAGAATAGCGTTGGGTCTTGAACTGTGTAAAATCATTTGAGCCCAAAATTGACTTGGTTTAATAGAAATGAACTCTTGGTTGTAGGAAGACACAAATCCTGTGGTTTAATGCCGTTTCTGAGGGAAATTCAGACCAGTGTTCTCATCCATGAAACACACTCTGTTCTAACACAAGAAGCAAGCTCTTCATTCCAGCATCTCAAATACAGCAAGACCATAAGCATGCCCCCCAAAAATCTGTGTTTCCTATTCATATGGACCATATGTAAATCAGCTCTACTTATGAAACTGATACAAACCACAAGTCCTGTTACATAAATGCTCTTTAGTTTATAGTGAAAATCATGATGGGTTTCTGAATTGTGTAAAATCACTTGAGCCCAAATTCGCTTTGTTTACCAGAAATGAACTCTTGCTTTTAGGAAGACACAGGTCCTGGGGTTTAACTCCGTTTCTGAAGGTAAATTCAGACCTGGGTTCTCATCCATGGAACACTCTCTATTTTAACACAAGAAGCAAGCTCTTATTTCCAGCATCTCCAATACAGCAAGTTCCATGAGCATGCCCTGAAAAAAGAACTGTGTTTCCTCCTCATACGGCCCATATATAAAACAACTCAGCTTATGAAACTGATACAAATCTGAGCTCCTCTTACATAAATGCTTTTTATTAAATAGTGAGAATTGTTTTGGGTTCTTAAACTGTGTAAAATCATTTGAGCCCAAAATTGACTTGGTTTACCAGAAATGAACTCTTGCTTGTATGAAAACTCAGATCCTGTGCTTTAATTCCGTGTCTGAAGGGACGCTCTTACCAGTGTTCAAATCCATGGAACCCACTCTGTTTTAACGCAAGAAGCAAGCTCTACTTTCGCATGTCTCCAATACAGCAAGTACCATGAGCATGCCCAGAAAAGAAGAACTGTGCTTCCTACTCATACAGTCCAAACGTATTTTAACTCTGCTTATGAAACTGATGCAAACCACAGCTCCACTTTCATAAAGGCTCTTTAGTTAACAGTTAGAATAGCGTTGGGTCTTGAAATGTGTAAAATCATTTGTGCCCAAAATTGACTTGGTTTAGCAGAAATGAACTCTTGCTTGTATGAAGACACAGATCCTGTGGATTAACTCCGTGTCTGAAGGGAAATTAAGACCAGTGTTCTCATCCAAGAAACACACTCTGATTTAATGAAAGAAGCAAGCTCTTCTGTCCAGCGTCTCCAATACAGCAAGTCTCACTAGCATGCCTGAAAAAAAGAACTGTGCTTCCTACTCATACTGACCATGTGTAATTCAAGTCTGCATATGCAACTGATACAAACCACAGCACCACGTACATAAATGCTCTTTAGTTAACAGAGAGAATAGCGTTGGCACTTGAACTCTTTAAATCATTTGAGCCCAAAATTGACTTGGTTTACCAGAAATGAACTCTTGCTTGTATGAAGACACAGATCCTGTGGTTTAACTCCGTATCTGAAGGGAAATTCAGACTAGTGTTCTCATCCATGGAACCCACTCCCTTTTTACGCAAGAAGCATGCTCTATTTTTTCCCGTCTCCAATACAGCAAGTAACATGAGCATGTCCTGAAAAAAAGAACTGTGCTTCCTGCTCATACGGACCATATGTAAATCCCCTCTGCTTATGAAACTGATACAAACCACAGCTCCACTCATATAAATGCTGTTTAGTAAGTAGTGAGAATCGAGTTGTGTTCTTGAACTGTGTAAAATCATTTGAGCCCAAAATTCACTTCATTTACCAGAAATGATCTCTTGCTTGTAGGAAGACACAAATCCTGGGGTTTAACTCTGTTTTTGAAGGTAAATTTAGAGGAGGGTTCTCATCCATGGAACACACTCTGTTTTATCGCAAGAAGCAAGCTCTTCATTCCAGCATCTCAAATACAGCAAGAACCATGAGCATGCCCTCAAAAAAAGAACTGTGTTTCCTATTCAAATGGACCATATGTAAATCAGCTCTACTTATGAAACTGATACAAACCGCAAGTCGTATTACATAAAAGCTCTTTAATTAATAGTGAGAATCACGATGGGTTTCTGAATTGTTTAAAATCACTTGAGCCCAAATTCTCTTTGTTTAGCAGAAATGAATTCTTGCTATTAGGTAGACACAGATCCTGGGGTTTAACTTCATTTCTAAAGGTAAATTCAGACCTGGGTTCTCATCCATGGAACACTCTCTATTTTAATGCAAGAAGCAAGCTCTTATTTCCAGCATTTCCAATACAGCAAGTTCCATGAGCATGCCCTGAAAAAAAGAACTGTGTTTCCTACCCATATGGACCATATGTAAATCAACTCTCCTTAGGAAACTGATGCAAACCACAGCTCCACTTTCATAAAGGCTCTTTAGTAAATAGTGAGAATCGCGTTGGGTTCTTGAACTCTGTAAAATCATTTGAGCCCAAAATTCTCTTTGTTTACCAGAAATGAACTCTGGCTTGTAGGAAGACACAGAACCGGTGGTTTAACTCCGTATCTGAAGGGAAATTCAGACCAGTGTTCTCATCCATGCAACACACTGTGATTTAACGCAAGAAGCAAGCTCTTCTTTCTAGCGTCTCCAATACAGCAAGTACCATGAGCATGCCCTGAAAAAAAGAACTGTGTTTCCTACTCATACTGACCATATGTAATTCAAGTCTGCATATGCAACTGATACAAACCACAGCTCCACGTACATAAATGCTCTTTAGTAAATAGTGAGAATCTAGTTGGGTTTCTGAACTGTGTAAAACCATTTGAGCCACAATTCCCTTGGTTTACCAGAAATGAACTCTTGCTTCTAGGAAGACACAGATCATGTGGTTTATCTCCGTTTCTGAAGGGAAATTAAGACCAATGTTCTCATCCATGAAACAAACTCTGATTTAACGCAAGAAGCAAGCTCTTCTTTCCAGAGTCTACAATACAGCAAGTACCACTAGCATGTCTGAAAAAAAGAAGTGTGTTTCCTACACATACAGACCATATGTAGTTCAAGTCTGCATATGCAACTGATACAAACAACAGCTCCACTTACATAAATGCTCTTTAGTTAACAGTGAGAATCGAGATGGGTTCTTGAACAGTGTAAAATCATTTGAACGCAAATTTCACTTTGTTTACCAGAAATGAACTCCTGCTTGTAGGAAGACACAGATCCTGTGATTTAACTCCAATTCTGAAGGTAAATTCAGACCAGGGTTCTCATCCATGGAACACACTCTGTTTTAACACAAGAAGCAAGCTCTTCTTTCCGGCATCTCCAATACAGCAAGTTCCATGAGCATGCCCTGAAAAAAAGAACTGTGTTTCCTACTCATATGACCATATGTAATTCAAGTCTGCATATGCAACTGATACAAACCACAGCTCCACTTACATAAATGCTCTTTAGTTAACAGTGAGAATAGCATTGGCACTTGAACTGTTTAAATTATTTGAGCCAAAAAAATTGACTTGGTTTACCAGAAATGAACTCTTGCTTGTATGAAAACTCAGATCCTGTGGTTTAATTCCGTGTCTGAAGGGACACTCTGACCAGTGGTCAAATCCATGGAATCCATTCTGTTTTAACGCAAGAAGCAAGCTCTACTTTCGCGTGTCTCCAATACAGCAAGTACCATGAGCATGCCCTGAAAAAAAGAACTGTGTTTCCTACTCATATGACCATATGTAATTCAAGTCTGCATATGCAACTGATACAAACCACAGCTCCACTTACATAAATGCTCTTTAGTTAACAGTGAGAATAGCATTGGCACTTGAACTGTTTAAATTATTTGAGCCAAAAAAATTGACTTGGTTTACCAGAAATGAACTCTTGCTTGTATGAAAACTCAGATCCTGTGGTTTAATTCCGTGTCTGAAGGGACACTCTGACCAGTGGTCAAATCCATGGAATCCATTCTGTTTTAACGCAAGAAGCAAGCTCTACTTTCGCGTGTCTCCAATACAGCAAGTACCATGAGCATGCCCTGAAAAAAAGAACTGTGTTTCCTACTCATATGACCATATGTAATTCAAGTCTGCATATGCAACTGATACAAACCACAGCTCCACTTACATAAATGCTCTTTAGTTAACAGTGAGAATAGCATTGGCACTTGAACTGTTTAAATTATTTGAGCCAAAAAAATTGACTTGGTTTACCAGAAATGAACTCTTGCTTGTATGAAAACTCAGATCCTGTGGTTTAATTCCGTGTCTGAAGGGACACTCTGACCAGCGGTCAAATCCATGGAATCCATTCTGTTTTAACGCAAGAAGCAAGCTCTACTTTCGCGTTTCTCCAATACAGCAAGTACCATGAGCATGCCCTGAAAAAAAGAACTGTGCTTCCTGCTCATACGGACCATATGTAAATCCCCTCTGCTTATGAAACTGATACAATCCACAGCTCCACTTACATAAATGCTCTTTAGTTAATAGTGAGAATCACGTTGGGTTCTTGAACTGTGTAAAATCATTTGAGCCCAAAATTCACTTGGTTTACCAGAAATGAACTCTTGCTTTTAGGAAGACACAGATCCTGGGGTTTAACTCCGTTTAGGAAGGTAAATTCAGACCAGGGTTCTCATCTATGGAACACTCTCTATTTTAACGCAAGAAGCAAGCTCTTATTTCCAGCATCTCCAATACAGCAAGTTCCATGAGCATGCCCTGAAAAAAAGAACTGTGTTTCCTACTCATACGGACCATATGTAAATCACCTCTGCTTATGAAACTGATGCAAACCACAGCTCCACTTTCATAAAGGCTCTTTAGTAAATAGTGAGAATCGTGTTGGATTCTTGAACTGTGTAAAATCATTTGAGCCCAAAAATCACTTGGTTTACCAGAAATGAACTCTTGCTTCTAGGAAGACACAGATCATGTGGTTTAACTCCGTTTCTGAAGGGAAATTAGACCAGTGTTCTCATCCATGAAACACACTCTGATTTAACGCAAGAAGTAAGCTCTTCTTTCCAACGTCTACAATACAGCAAGTCCCAATAGCATGCCTGAAAAAAAGAACTGTGCTTCCTACTCATACTGACCATGTGTAATTCAAGTCTGCATATGCAACTGATACAAACCACAGCTCCACTTACATAAATGCTCTTTAGTTAACAGAGAGAATAGCGTTGGCACTTGAACTCTTTAAATCATTTGAGCCCAAAATTGACTTGGTTTACCAGAAATGAACTCTTGCTTGTATGAAGACACAGATCCTGTGGTTTAACTCCGTGTCTGAAGGGAAATTCAGACTAGTGTTCTCATCCATGGAACCCACTCCATTTTTACGCAAGAAGCATGCTCTATTTTTTCCCGTCTCCAATACAGCAAGTAACATGAGCATGTCCTGAAAAAAAGAACTGTGCTTCCTGCTCATACGGACCATATGTAAATCCCCTCTGCTTATGAAACTGATACAAACCACAGCTCCACTCATATAAATGCTGTTTAGTAAGTAGTGAGAATCGAGTTGTGTTCTTGAACTGTGTAAAATCATTTGAGCCCAAAATTCACTTGGTTTACCAGAAATGAACTCTTGCTTGTAGGAAGACACAGATCCTGTGATTTAACTCCGTTTCTGAATTGAAATTAAGACCAGTGTTCTCATCCATGAAACACACTCTGTTTTAACGCAAGAAGCAAGCTCGTCTTTCCAGCATCTCCAATACAGCAATAACCAATAGCATGCCCAGAAAAAAAGAACTGTGTTTCCTAGCCATACGGACCATACATAGTTCAACTCTGCTTTGAAACTGATACAAATCACAGCTCCACTTACATAAATGCTCTTTAGTTAATAGTAAGAATGGAGACGGGTTTTTGACCTGTGTAAAATCATTTGAGCCCAAAATTCACTTCATTTACCAGAAATGAACTCTTGCTTGTAGGAAGACACAAATCCTGGGGTTTAACTCTGTTTTTGAAGGTAAATTTAGAGGAGGGTTCTCATCCATGGAACACACTCTGTTTTATCGAAAGAAGCAAGCTCTTCATTCCAGCATCTCAAATACAGCAAGAACCATGAGCGTGCCCTCAAAAAAAGAACTGTGTTTCCTATTCAAATGGACCATATGTAAATCAGCTCTACTTATGAAACTGATACAAACCGCAAGTCGTGTTACATAAAAGCTCTTTAATTAATAGTGAGAATCACGATGGGTTTCTGAATTGTTTAAAATCACTTGAGCCCAAATTCTCTTTGTTTAGCAGAAATGAACTCTTGCTATTAGGTAGACACAGATCCTGGGGTTTAACTTCATTTCTAAAGGTAAATTCAGACCTGGGTTCTCATCCATGGAACACTCTCTATTTTAATGCAAGAAGCAAGCTCTTATTTCCAGCATTTCCAATACAGCAAGTTCCATGAGCATGCCCTGAAAAAAAGAACTGTGTTTCCTACCCATACGGACCATATGTAAATCAACTCTCCTTAGGAAACTGATGCAAACCACAGCTCCACTTTCATAAAGGCTCTTTAGTAAATAGTGAGAATCGCGTTGGGTTCTTGAACTCTGTAAAATCATTTGAGCCCAAAATTCTCTTTGTTTACCAGAAATGAACTCTGGCTTGTAGGAAGACACAGAACCGGTGGTTTAACTCCATATCTGAAGGGAAATTCAGACCAGTGTTCGCATCCATGTAACACACTGTGATTTAACACAAGAAGCAAGCTCTTCTTTCTAGCGTCTCCAATACAGCAAGTACCATGAGCATGCCATGAAAAAAAGAACTGTGTTTCCTACTCATACTGACCATATGTAATTCAAGTCTGCATATGCAACTGATACAAACCACAGCACCACGTACATAAATGCTCTTTAGTAAATAGTGAGAATCTAGTTGGGTTTCTGAACTGTGTAAAACCGTTTGAGCCACAATTCCCTTGGTTTACCAGAAATGAACTCTTGCTTCTAGGAAGACACAGATCATGTGGTTTATCTCCGTTTCTGAAGGGAAATTAAGACCAGTGTTCTCATCCATGAAACAAACTCTGATTTAACGCAAGAAGCAAGCTCTTCTTTCCAGCGTCTACAATACAGCAAGTACCACTAGCATGTCTGAAAAAAAGAAGTGTGTTTCCTACACATACAGACCATATGTAGTTCAAGTCTGCATATGCAACTGATACAAACAACAGCTCCACTTACATAAATGCTCTTTAGTTAACAGTGAGAATCGAGATGGGTTCTTGAACAGTGTAAAATCATTTGAACGCAAATTTCACTTTGTTTACCAGAAATGAACTCCTGCTTGTAGGAAGACACAGATCCTGTGATTTAACTCCAATTCTGAAGGTAAATTCAGACCAGGGTTCTCATCCATGGAACACACTCTGTTTTAACACAAGAAGCAAGCTCTTCTTTCCGGCATCTCCAATACAGCAAGTTCCATGAGCATGCCCTGAAAAAAAGAACTGTGTTTCTTACTCATATGACCATATGTAATTCAAGTCTGCATATGCAACTGATACAAACCACAGCTCCACTTACATAAATGCTCTTTAGTTAACAGTGAGAATAGCATTGGCACTTGAACTGTTTAAATTATTTGAGCCAAAAAAATTGACTTGGTTTACCAGTAATGAACTCTTGCTTGTATGAAAACTCAGATCCTGTGGTTTAATTCCGTGTCTGAAGGGACACTCTGACCAGTGGTCAAATCCATGGAATCCATTCTGTTTTAACGCAAGAAGCAAGCTCTACTTTCGCGTGTCTCCAATACAGCAAGTACCATGAGCATGCCCTGAAAAAAAGAACTGTGTTTCCTACTCATATGACCATATGTAATTCAAGTCTGCATATGCAACTGATACAAACCACAGCTCCACTTACATAAATGCTCTTTAGTTAACAGTGAGAATAGCATTGGCACTTGAACTGTTTAAATTATTTGAGCCAAAAAAATTGACTTGGTTTACCAGAAATGAACTCTTGCTTGTATGAAAACTCAGATCCTGTGGTTTAATTCCGTGTCTGAAGGGACACTCTGACCAGCGGTCAAATCCATGGAATCCATTCTGTTTTAACGCAAGAAGCAAGCTCTACTTTCACGTGTCTCCAATACAGCAAGTACCATGAGCATGCCCTGAAAAAAAGAACTGTGCTTCCTGCTCATATGGACCATATGTAAATCCCCTCTGCTTATGAAACTGATACAATCCACAGCTCCACTTACATAAATGCTCTTTAGTTAATAGTGAGAATCACGTTGGGTTCTTGAACTGTGTAAAATCATTTGAGCCCAAAATTCACTTGGTTTACCAGAAATGAACTCTGGCTTTTAGGAAGACACAGATCCTGGGGTTTAACTCCGTTTAGGAAGGTAAATTCAGACCAGGGTTCTCATCTATGGAACACTCTCTATTTTAACGCAAGAAGCAAGCTCTTATTTCCAGCATCTCCAATACAGCAAGTTCCATGAGGATGCCCTGAAAAAAAGAACTGTGTTTCCTACTCATACGGACCATATGTAAATCACCTCTGCTTATGAAACTGATGCAAACCACAGCTCCACTTTCATAAAGGCTCTTTAGTAAATAGTGAGAATCGTGTTGGATTCTTGAACTGTGTAAAATCATTTGAGCCCAAAAATCACTTGGTTTACCAGAAATGAACTCTTGCTTCTAGGAAGACACAGATCATGTGGTTTAACTCCGTTTCTGAAGGGAAATTAGACCAGTGTTCTCATCCATGAAACACACTCTGATTTAACGCAAGAAGTAAGCTCTTGTTTCCAACGTCTACAATACAGCAAGTCCCACTAGCATGTCTGAAAAAAAGAAGTGTGTTTCCTAAACATACAGACCATATGTAGTTCAAGTCTGCATATGCAACTGATACATACAAAGGTCCACTTACATAAATGCTCTTTAGTTAACAGTGAGAATTGAGATGGGTTCTTGAACAGTGTAAAATCATTTGAACGCAAATTTCACTTTGTTTACCAGAAATGAACTCCTGCTTGTAGGAAGACACAGATCCTGTGGTTTAACTCCGATTCTGAAGGTAAATTCAGACCAGGGTTGTCATCCATGGAACACACTCTGTTTTAACGCAAGAAGCAAGCTCTTCTTTCCAGCATCTCCAATACAGCAAGTACCACTAGCATGCCTGAAAAAAAGAACTGTGCTTCCTACTCATAAGGACCATATGTAAATCCACTCTGCTTATGAAACTGATACAAACCACAGCTCCCCTTACATAAATGCTCCTTAGTTAATAGTAAGAATGGAGATGGGTTTTTGAACTGTGTAAAATCATTTGAGCCCAAAATTCACTTCATTTACCAGAAATGATCTCTTGCTTGTAGGAAGACACCAATCCTGGGGGTTTAACTCTGTTTTTGAAGATAAATTTAGAGGAGGGTTCTCATCCATGGAACACACTCTGTTTTATCGAAAGAAGCAAGCTCTTCATTCCAGCATCTCAATTACAGCAAGAACCATGAGCATGCCCTCAAAAAAAGAACTGTGTTTCCTATTCAAATGGACCATATGTAAATCAGCTCTACTTATG
Source organism: Onychomys arenicola (assembly GCA_949786405.1). NCBI lineage: Eukaryota > Metazoa > Chordata > Mammalia > Rodentia > Cricetidae > Onychomys > Onychomys arenicola. The sequence continues at coordinate 878,291 of CATKUM010000003.1, forward strand.
AAACTGATACAAACCGCAAGTCATGTTACATAAAAGCTGTTTAATTAATAGTGAGAATCACGATGGGTTTCTGAATTGTTTAAAATCACTTGAGCCCAAACTCTCTTTGTTTAGCAGAAATGAACTCTTGCTATTAGGTAGACACAGATCCTGGGGTTTAACTTAGTTTCTGAAGGTAAATTCAGACCTGGGTTCTCATCCATGGAACACTCTCTATTTTAATGCAAGAAGCAAGCTCTTATTTCCAGCATTTCCAATACAGCAAGTTCCATGAGCATTCCCTGAAAAAAAGAACTGTGTTTCCTACCCATACGGACCATATGTAAATCAACTCTCCTTATGAAATTGATGCAAACCACAGCTCCACTTTCATAAAGGCTCTTTAGTAAATAGTGAGAATCCCGTTGGGTTCTTGAACTCTGTAAAATCATTTGAGCCCAAAATTCTCTTTGTTTACCAGAAATGAACTCTGGCTTGTAGGAAGACACAGAACCGGTGGTTTAACTCCGTATCTGAAGGGAAATTCAGACCAGTGTTCTCATCCATGTAACACACTGTGATTTAACGCAAGAAGCAAGCTCTTCTTTCTAGCGTCTCCAATACAGCAAGTACCATGAGCATGCCCTGAAAAAAAGAACTGTGTTTCCTACTCATACTGACCATATGTAATTCAAGTCTGCATATGCAACTGATACAAACCACAGCTCCACGTACATAAATGCTCTTTAGTAAATAGTGAGAATCTAGTTGGGTTTCTGAACTGTGTAAAATCATTTGAGCCACAATTCCCTTGGTTTACCAGAAATGAACTCTTGCTTCTAGGAAGACACAGATCATGTGGTTTATCTCCGTTTCTGAAGGGAAATTAAGACCAGTGTTCTCATCCATGAAACACACTCTGATTTAACGCAAGAAGCAAGCTCTTCTTTCCAGCGTCTACAATACAGCAAGTACCACTAGCATGTCTGAAAAAAAGAAGTGTGTTTCCTACACATACAGACCATATGTAGTTCAAGTCTGCATATGCAACTGATACAAACAACAGCTCCACTTACATAAATGCTCTTTAGTTAATAGTGAGAATCGAGATGGGTTCTTGAACAGTGTAAAATCATTTGAACGCAAATTTCACTTTGTTTACCAGAAATGAACTCCTGCTTGTAGGAAGACACAGATCCTGTGATTTAACTCCGATTCTGAAGGTAAATTCAGACCAGGGTTCTCATCCATGGAACACAGTCTGTTTTAACACAAGAAGCAAGCTCTTCTTTCCGGCATCTCCAATACAGCAAGTTCCATGAGCATGCCCTGAAATAAAGAACAGTGCTTCCTACTCATACTGACCATATGTAAAACAACTCTACTTATAAAACTGATACAAACCAGAGCTCATCTTACATAAATGCTCTTTAGTAAATAGTGAGAATCTAGTAGAGTTTCTGAACTGTGAAAAATCATTTGAGCCCAAAATTATCTTTGTTTACCAGAAATGAACTCTGGCTTGTAGGAAGACACAGATCCTGTGGTTTAACTCCGTTTCTGAAGGGAAATTAAGACCAGTGTTCTCATCCATGAAACACACTCTGTTTTAACGCAAGAAGCAAGCTCGTCTTTCCAGCATCTCCAGTACAGCAATAACCATGAGCATGCCCAGAAAAAAAGAACTGTGTTTCCTACTCATACGGACCATACATAGTTCAACTCTGCTTATGAAACTGATACAAACCACAGCTCCACTTACATAAATGCTCTTTAGTTAATAGTAAGAATGGAGATGGGTTTTTGAACTGTGTAAAATCATTTGAGCCCAAAATTCACTTCATTTACCAGAAATGATCTCTTGCTTGTAGGAGGACACAAATCCTGGGGTTTAACTCTGTTTTTGAATGTAAATTTAGACCAGGGTTCTCAAACATGGAACACACTCTGTTTTAAATCAAGAAGCAAGCTCTTCATTCCCACATCTCAAATACAGCAAGAACCATGAGCATGCCCTCAAAAAAGAACTGTGTTTCCTATTCATATGGACCAGATGTAAAACAGCTCTACTTATGAAACTGATACAAACCACAAGTCCTGTTACATAAATGCTCTTTAGTTAATAGTGAGAATCACGATGGGTTTCTGAATTGTGTAAAATCACTTGAGCCCAAATTCTCTTTGTTTACCAGAAATGAACTCTTGTTTTTAGGAAGACACAGATCCTGGGGTTTAACTCCGTTTCTGAAGGTAAATTCAGACCAGGGATATCATCCATGGAACACACTCTATTTTAACACAAGAAGCAAGCTCTTATTTGCAGCATCTGCAATAGAGCAAGTACCACTAGCATGCCTGAAAAAAAGAACTGTGCTTCCTACTCATAAGGACCATATGTAAATCCACTCTGCTTATGAAACTGATACAAACCACAGCTCCCCTTACATAAATGGTCTTTATTTAAAAGTGAGAATAGCCTTGGGTTCTTGAACTGTGGAAAATCATTTGAGCCCAAAATTGACTTGGTTTAATAGAAATGAACTCTTACTTGTAGGAAGACACAAATCCTGTGGTTTAATGCCGTTTCTGAGGGAAATTCAGACCAGTGTTCTCATCCATGTAACATACAGATTTAACAAAAGAAGCAATCTCTTCTTTCTAGTGTATACAATACAGCAAGTAGCACGAGCATGCCCTCTAAAAAAGAACTGTGTTTCCTACTCATACTGACCATATGTAATTCAAGTCTGCATATGCAACTGATACAAACCACAGCTCCACTTACGTAAATGCTCTTTAGTTAACAGTGAGAATAGCGTTGGCACTTGAACTGTTTAAATCATTTGAGCCCAAAATTGACTTGGTTTAATAGAAATGAACTCTTACTTGTAGGAAGACACAAATCCTGTGGTTTAATGCCGTTTCTGAGGGAAATTCAGACCAGTGTTCTTATCCATGTAACACACTGATTTAACGCAAGAAGCAATCTCTACTTTCCCGTGTCTCCAATGCAGCAAGTACCATGAGCATGTCCTGAAAAAAAGAACTGTGCTTCCTACTCATACGGACCATATGTAAATCCCCTCTGCTTATGAAACTGATACAAACCACAGCTCCAATTACATAAATGCTCTTTAGTTAACAGTTAGAATAGCGTTGGGTCTTGAACTGTGTAAAATCATTTGAGCCCAAAATTGCCTTGGTTTACCAGAAATGAACTCTTGCTTGTATGAAGACACAGATCCTGTGGATTAACTCCGTGTCTGAAGGGAAATACAGACCAGTGTTCTCCTCCATGGAACCCACTCACTTTTTATGCAAGAAGCATGCTCTACTTTTTCGTGTCTCCAATACAGCAAGTACCATGAGCATGTCCTGAAAAAAAGAACTGTGCTTCCTACTCATACGGACCATACATAGTTCAACTCTGCTTATGAAACTGATACAAACCACAGCTCCACTTACATAAATGCTCTTTAGTTAATAGTAAGAATGGAGATGGGTTTTTGAACTGTGTAAAATCATTTGAGCCCAAAATTGACTTGGTTTAATAGAAATGAACTCTTACTTGTAGGAAGACACAAATCCTGTGGTTTAATGCCGTTTCTGAGGGAAATTCAGACCAGTGTTCTCATCCATGTATCACACAGATTTAACGCAAGAAGCAATCTCTTTTTTCTAGCGTCTACAATACAGCAAGTAGCACGAGCATGCCCTGAAAAAAAGAACTGTGTTTCCTACTCATATTGACCATATGTAATTCAAGTCTGCATATGCAACTGATACAAACCACAGCTCCACTTACATAAATGCTCTTTAGTTAACAGTGAGAATAGCGTTGGCACTTGAACTGTTTAAATCATTTGAGCCCCAAAATTGACTTGATTTACCAGAAATGAACTCTTGCTTGTATGAAAACTCAGATCCTGTGGTTTAATTCCGTGTCTGAAGGGACACTCTGACCAGTGGTCAAATCCATGGAATCCATTCTGTTTTAACGCAAGAAGCAAGCTCTACTTTCGCGTGTCTCCAATACAGCAAGTACCATGAGCATGCCCTGAAAAAAAGAACTGTGTTTCCTACTCATATGACCATATGTAATTCAAGTCTGCATATGCAACTGATACAAACCACAGCTCCACTTACATAAATGCTCTTTAGTTAACAGTGAGAATAGCATTGGCACTTGAACTGTTTAAATTATTTGAGCCAAAAAAATTGACTTGGTTTACCAGAAATGAACTCTTGCTTGTATGAAAACTCAGATCCTGTGGTTTAATTCCGTGTCTGAAGGGACACTCTGACCAGCGGTCAAATCCATGGAATCCATTCTGTTTTAACGCAAGAAGCAAGCTCTACTTTCGCGTTTCTCCAATACAGCAAGTACCATGAGCATGCCCTGAAAAAAAGAACTGTGCTTCCTGCTCATACGGACCATATGTAAATCCCCTCTGCTTATGAAACTGATACAATCCACAGCTCCACTTACATAAATGCTCTTTAGTTAATAGTGAGAATCACGTTGGGTTCTTGAACTGTGTAAAATCATTTGAGCCCAAAATTCACTTGGTTTACCAGAAATGAACTCTTGCTTTTAGGAAGACACAGATCCTGGGGTTTAACTCCGTTTAGGAAGGTAAATTCAGACCAGGGTTCTCATCTATGGAACACTCTCTATTTTAACGCAAGAAGCAAGCTCTTATTTCCAGCATCTCCAATACAGCAAGTTCCATGAGCATGCCCTGAAAAAAAGAACTGTGTTTCCTACTCATACGGACCATATGTAAATCACCTCTGCTTATGAAACTGATGCAAACCACAGCTCCACTTTCATAAAGGCTCTTTAGTAAATAGTGAGAATCGTGTTGGATTCTTGAACTGTGTAAAATCATTTGAGCCCAAAAATCACTTGGTTTACCAGAAATGAACTCTTGCTTCTAGGAAGACACAGATCATGTGGTTTAACTCCGTTTCTGAAGGGAAATTAGACCAGTGTTCTCATCCATGAAACACACTCTGATTTAACGCAAGAAGTAAGCTCTTCTTTCCAACGTCTACAATACAGCAAGTCCCAATAGCATGCCTGAAAAAAAGAACTGTGCTTCCTACTCATACTGACCATATGTAATTCAAGTCTGCATATGCAACTGATACAAACCACAGCTCCACTTACATAAATGCTCTTTAGTTAACAGAGAGAATAGCGTTGGCACTTGAACTCTTTAAATCATTTGAGCCCAAAATTGACTTGGTTTACCAGAAATGAACTCTTGCTTGTATGAAGACACAGATCCTGTGGTTTAACTCCGTGTCTGAAGGGAAATTCAGACTAGTGTTCTCATCCATGGAACCCACTCACTTTTTACGCAAGAAGCATGCTCTATTTTTTCCCGTCTCCAATACAGCAAGTAACATGAGCATGTCCTGAAAAAAAGAACTGTGCTTCCTGCTCATACGGACCATATGTAAATCCCCTCTGCTTATGAAACTGATACAAACCACAGCTCCACTCATATAAATGCTGTTTAGTAAGTAGTGAGAATCGAGTTGTGTTCTTGAACTGTGTAAAATCATTTGAGCCCAAAATTCACTTGGTTTACCAGAAATGAACTCTTGCTTGTAGGAAGACACAGATCCTGTGATTTAACTCCGTTTCTGAATTGAAATTAAGACCAGTGTTCTCATCCATGAAACACACTCTGTTTTAACGCAAGAAGCAAGCTCGTCTTTCCAGCATCTCCAATACAGCAATAACCAATAGCATGCCCAGAAAAAAAGAACTGTGTTTCCTAGCCATACGGACCATACATAGTTCAACTCTGCTTTGAAACTGATACAAATCACAGCTCCACTTACATAAATGCTCTTTAGTTAATAGTAAGAATGGAGACGGGTTTTTGACCTGTGTAAAATCATTTGAGCCCAAAATTCACTTCATTTACCAGAAATGAACTCTTGCTTGTAGGAAGACACAAATCCTGGGGTTTAACTCTGTTTTTGAAGGTAAATTTAGAGGAGGGTTCTCATCCATGGAACACACTCTGTTTTATCGAAAGAAGCAAGCTCTTCATTCCAGCATCTCAAATACAGCAAGAACCATGAGCGTGCCCTCAAAAAAAGAACTGTGTTTCCTATTCAAATGGACCATATGTAAATCAGCTCTACTTATGAAACTGATACAAACCGCAAGTCGTGTTACATAAAAGCTCTTTAATTAATAGTGAGAATCACGATGGGTTTCTGAATTGTTTAAAATCACTTGAGCCCAAATTCTCTTTGTTTAGCAGAAATGAACTCTTGCTATTAGGTAGACACAGATCCTGGGGTTTAACTTCATTTCTAAAGGTAAATTCAGACCTGGGTTCTCATCCATGGAACACTCTCTATTTTAATGCAAGAAGCAAGCTCTTATTTCCAGCATTTCCAATACAGCAAGTTCCATGAGCATGCCCTGAAAAAAAGAACTGTGTTTCCTACCCATACGGACCATATGTAAATCAACTCTCCTTAGGAAACTGATGCAAACCACAGCTCCACTTTCATAAAGGCTCTTTAGTAAATAGTGAGAATCGCGTTGGGTTCTTGAACTCTGTAAAATCATTTGAGCCCAAAATTCTCTTTGTTTACCAGAAATGAACTCTGGCTTGTAGGAAGACACAGAACCGGTGGTTTAACTCCATATCTGAAGGGAAATTCAGACCAGTGTTCGCATCCATGTAACACACTGTGATTTAACACAAGAAGCAAGCTCTTCTTTCTAGCGTCTCCAATACAGCAAGTACCATGAGCATGCCATGAAAAAAAGAACTGTGTTTCCTACTCATACTGACCATATGTAATTCAAGTCTGCATATGCAACTGATACAAACCACAGCACCACGTACATAAATGCTCTTTAGTAAATAGTGAGAATCTAGTTGGGTTTCTGAACTGTGTAAAACCGTTTGAGCCACAATTCCCTTGGTTTACCAGAAATGAACTCTTGCTTCTAGGAAGACACAGATCATGTGGTTTATCTCCGTTTCTGAAGGGAAATTAAGACCAGTGTTCTCATCCATGAAACAAACTCTGATTTAACGCAAGAAGCAAGCTCTTCTTTCCAGCGTCTACAATACAGCAAGTACCACTAGCATGTCTGAAAAAAAGAAGTGTGTTTCCTACATATACAGACCATATGTAGTTCAAGTCTGCATATGCAACTGATACAAACAACAGCTCCACTTACATAAATGCTCTTTAGTTAACAGTGAGAATCGAGATGGGTTCTTGAACAGTGTAAAATCATTTGAACGCAAATTTCACTTTGTTTACCAGAAATGAACTCCTGCTTGTAGGAAGACACAGATCCTGTGATTTAACTCCAATTCTGAAGGTAAATTCAGACCAGGGTTCTCATCCATGGAACACACTCTGTTTTAACACAAGAAGCAAGCTCTTCTTTCCGGCATCTCCAATACAGCAAGTTCCATGAGCATGCCCTGAAAAAAAGAACTGTGTTTCTTACTCATATGACCATATGTAATTCAAGTCTGCATATGCAACTGATACAAACCACAGCTCCACTTACATAAATGCTCTTTAGTTAACAGTGAGAATAGCATTGGCACTTGAACTGTTTAAATTATTTGAGCCAAAAAAATTGACTTGGTTTACCAGAAATGAACTCTTGCTTGTATGAAAACTCAGATCCTGTGGTTTAATTCCGTGTCTGAAGGGACACTCTGACCAGTGGTCAAATCCATGGAATCCATTCTGTTTTAACGCAAGAAGCAAGCTCTACTTTCGCGTGTCTCCAATACAGCAAGTACCATGAGCATGCCCTGAAAAAAAGAACTGTGTTTCCTACTCATATGACCATATGTAATTCAAGTCTGCATATGCAACTGATACAAACCACAGCTCCACTTACATAAATGCTCTTTAGTTAACAGTGAGAATAGCATTGGCACTTGAACTGTTTAAATTATTTGAGCCAAAAAAATTGACTTGGTTTACCAGAAATGAACTCTTGCTTGTATGAAAACTCAGATCCTGTGGTTTAATTCCGTGTCTGAAGGGACACTCTGACCAGCGGTCAAATCCATGGAATCCATTCTGTTTTAACGCAAGAAGCAAGCTCTACTTTCACGTGTCTCCAATACAGCAAGTACCATGAGCATGCCCTGAAAAAAAGAACTGTGCTTCCTGCTCATATGGACCATATGTAAATCCCCTCTGCTTATGAAACTGATACAATCCACAGCTCCACTTACATAAATGCTCTTTAGTTAATAGTGAGAATCACGTTGGGTTCTTGAACTGTGTAAAATCATTTGAGCCCAAAATTCACTTGGTTTACCAGAAATGAACTCTGGCTTTTAGGAAGACACAGATCCTGGGGTTTAACTCCGTTTAGGAAGGTAAATTCAGACCAGGGTTCTCATCTATGGAACACTCTCTATTTTAACGCAAGAAGCAAGCTCTTATTTCCAGCATCTCCAATACAGCAAGTTCCATGAGGATGCCCTGAAAAAAAGAACTGTGTTTCCTACTCATACGGACCATATGTAAATCACCTCTGCTTATGAAACTGATGCAAACCACAGCTCCACTTTCATAAAGGCTCTTTAGTAAATAGTGAGAATCGTGTTGGATTCTTGAACTGTGTAAAATCATTTGAGCCCAAAAATCACTTGGTTTACCAGAAATGAACTCTTGCTTCTAGGAAGACACAGATCATGTGGTTTAACTCCGTTTCTGAAGGGAAATTAGACCAGTGTTCTCATCCATGAAACACACTCTGATTTAACGCAAGAAGTAAGCTCTTGTTTCCAACGTCTACAATACAGCAAGTCCCACTAGCATGTCTGAAAAAAAGAAGTGTGTTTCCTAAACATACAGACCATATGTAGTTCAAGTCTGCATATGCAACTGATACATACAAAGGTCCACTTACATAAATGCTCTTTAGTTAACAGTGAGAATTGAGATGGGTTCTTGAACAGTGTAAAATCATTTGAACGCAAATTTCACTTTGTTTACCAGAAATGAACTCCTGCTTGTAGGAAGACACAGATCCTGTGGTTTAACTCCGATTCTGAAGGTAAATTCAGACCAGGGTTGTCATCCATGGAACACACTCTGTTTTAACGCAAGAAGCAAGCTCTTCTTTCCAGCATCTCCAATACAGCAAGTACCACTAGCATGCCTGAAAAAAAGAACTGTGCTTCCTACTCATAAGGACCATATGTAAATCCACTCTGCTTATGAAACTGATACAAACCACAGCTCCCTTACATAAATGCTCCTTAGTTAATAGTAAGAATGGAGATGGGTTTTTGAACTGTGTAAAATCATTTGAGCCCAAAATTCACTTCATTTACCAGAAATGATCTCTTGCTTGTAGGAAGACACCAATCCTGGGGTTTAACTCTGTTTTTGAAGATAAATTTAGAGGAGGGTTCTCATCCATGGAACACACTCTGTTTTATCGAAAGAAGCAAGCTCTTCATTCCAGCATCTCAATTACAGCAAGAACCATGAGCATGCCCTCAAAAAAAGAACTGTGTTTCCTATTCAAATGGACCATATGTAAATCAGCTCTACTTATGAAACTGATACAAACCGCAAGTCATGTTACATAAAAGCTGTTTAATTAATAGTGAGAATCACGATGGGTTTCTGAATTGTTTAAAATCACTTGAGCCCAAACTCTCTTTGTTTAGCAGAAATGAACTCTTGCTATTAGGTAGACACAGATCCTGGGGTTTAACTTAGTTTCTGAAGGTAAATTCAGACCTGGGTTCTCATCCATGGAACACTCTCTATTTTAATGCAAGAAGCAAGCTCTTATTTCCAGCATTTCCAATACAGCAAGTTCCATGAGCATTCCCTGAAAAAAAGAACTGTGTTTCCTACCCATACGGACCATATGTAAATCAACTCTCCTTATGAAATTGATGCAAACCACAGCTCCACTTTCATAAAGGCTCTTTAGTAAATAGTGAGAATCCCGTTGGGTTCTTGAACTCTGTAAAATCATTTGAGCCCAAAATTCTCTTTGTTTACCAGAAATGAACTCTGGCTTGTAGGAAGACACAGAACCGGTGGTTTAACTCCGTATCTGAAGGGAAATTCAGACCAGTGTTCTCATCCATGTAACACACTGTGATTTAACGCAAGAAGCAAGCTCTTCTTTCTAGCGTCTCCAATACAGCAAGTACCATGAGCATGCCCTGAAAAAAAGAACTGTGTTTCCTACTCATACTGACCATATGTAATTCAAGTCTGCATATGCAACTGATACAAACCACAGCTCCACGTACATAAATGCTCTTTAGTAAATAGTGAGAATCTAGTTGGGTTTCTGAACTGTGTAAAATCATTTGAGCCACAATTCCCTTGGTTTACCAGAAATGAACTCTTGCTTCTAGGAAGACACAGATCATGTGGTTTATCTCCGTTTCTGAAGGGAAATTAAGACCAGTGTTCTCATCCATGAAACACACTCTGATTTAACGCAAGAAGCAAGCTCTTCTTTCCAGCGTCTACAATACAGCAAGTACCACTAGCATGTCTGAAAAAAAGAAGTGTGTTTCCTACACATACAGACCATATGTAGTTCAAGTCTGCATATGCAACTGATACAAACAACAGCTCCACTTACATAAATGCTCTTTAGTTAATAGTGAGAATCGAGATGGGTTCTTGAACAGTGTAAAATCATTTGAACGCAAATTTCACTTTGTTTACCAGAAATGAACTCCTGCTTGTAGGAAGACACAGATCCTGTGATTTAACTCCGATTCTGAAGGTAAATTCAGACCAGGGTTCTCATCCATGGAACACAGTCTGTTTTAACACAAGAAGCAAGCTCTTCTTTCCGGCATCTCCAATACAGCAAGTTCCATGAGCATGCCCTGAAATAAAGAACAGTGCTTCCTACTCATACTGACCATATGTAAAACAACTCTACTTATAAAACTGATACAAACCAGAGCTCATCTTACATAAATGCTCTTTAGTAAATAGTGAGAATCTAGTAGAGTTTCTGAACTGTGAAAAATCATTTGAGCCCAAAATTATCTTTGTTTACCAGAAATGAACTCTGGCTTGTAGGAAGACACAGATCCTGTGGTTTAACTCCGTTTCTGAAGGGAAATTAAGACCAGTGTTCTCATCCATGAAACACACTCTGTTTTAACGCAAGAAGCAAGCTCGTCTTTCCAGCATCTCCAGTACAGCAATAACCATGAGCATGCCCAGAAAAAAAGAACTGTGTTTCCTACTCATACGGACCATACATAGTTCAACTCTGCTTATGAAACTGATACAAACCACAGCTCCACTTACATAAATGCTCTTTAGTTAATAGTAAGAATGGAGATGGGTTTTTGAACTGTGTAAAATCATTTGAGCCCAAAATTCACTTCATTTACCAGAAATGATCTCTTGCTTGTAGGAGGACACAAATCCTGGGGTTTAACTCTGTTTTTGAATGTAAATTTAGACCAGGGTTCTCAAACATGGAACACACTCTGTTTTAAATCAAGAAGCAAGCTCTTCATTCCCACATCTCAAATACAGCAAGAACCATGAGCATGCCCTCAAAAAAGAACTGTGTTTCCTATTCATATGGACCAGATGTAAAACAGCTCTACTTATGAAACTGATACAAACCACAAGTCCTGTTACATAAATGCTCTTTAGTTAATAGTGAGAATCACGATGGGTTTCTGAATTGTGTAAAATCACTTGAGCCCAAATTCTCTTTGTTTACCAGAAATGAACTCTTGTTTTTAGGAAGACACAGATCCTGGGGTTTAACTCCGTTTCTGAAGGTAAATTCAGACCAGGGATATCATCCATGGAACACACTCTATTTTAACACAAGAAGCAAGCTCTTATTTGCAGCATCTGCAATAGAGCAAGTACCACTAGCATGCCTGAAAAAAAGAACTGTGCTTCCTACTCATAAGGACCATATGTAAATCCACTCTGCTTATGAAACTGATACAAACCACAGCTCCCCTTACATAAATGGTCTTTATTTAAAAGTGAGAATAGCCTTGGGTTCTTGAACTGTGGAAAATCATTTGAGCCCAAAATTGACTTGGTTTAATAGAAATGAACTCTTACTTGTAGGAAGACACAAATCCTGTGGTTTAATGCCGTTTCTGAGGGAAATTCAGACCAGTGTTCTCATCCATGTAACATACAGATTTAACAAAAGAAGCAATCTCTTCTTTCTAGTGTATACAATACAGCAAGTAGCACGAGCATGCCCTCTAAAAAAGAACTGTGTTTCCTACTCATACTGACCATATGTAATTCAAGTCTGCATATGCAACTGATACAAACCACAGCTCCACTTACGTAAATGCTCTTTAGTTAACAGTGAGAATAGCGTTGGCACTTGAACTGTTTAAATCATTTGAGCCCAAAATTGACTTGGTTTAATAGAAATGAACTCTTACTTGTAGGAAGACACAAATCCTGTGGTTTAATGCCGTTTCTGAGGGAAATTCAGACCAGTGTTCTTATCCATGTAACACACTGATTTAACGCAAGAAGCAATCTCTACTTTCCCGTGTCTCCAATGCAGCAAGTACCATGAGCATGTCCTGAAAAAAAGAACTGTGCTTCCTACTCATACGGACCATATGTAAATCCCCTCTGCTTATGAAACTGATACAAACCACAGCTCCAATTACATAAATGCTCTTTAGTTAACAGTTAGAATAGCGTTGGGTCTTGAACTGTGTAAAATCATTTGAGCCCAAAATTGCCTTGGTTTACCAGAAATGAACTCTTGCTTGTATGAAGACACAGATCCTGTGGATTAACTCCGTGTCTGAAGGGAAATTCAGACCAGTGTTCTCCTCCATGGAACCCACTCACTTTTTATGCAAGAAGCATGCTCTACTTTTTCGTGTCTCCAATACAGCAAGTACCATGAGCATGTCCTGAAAAAAAGAACTGTGCTTCCTACTCATACGGACCATACATAGTTCAACTCTGCTTATGAAACTGATACAAACCACAGCTCCACTTACATAAATGCTCTTTAGTTAATAGTAAGAATGGAGATGGGTTTTTGAACTGTGTAAAATCATTTGAGCCCAAAATTGACTTGGTTTAATAGAAATGAACTCTTACTTGTAGGAAGACACAAATCCTGTGGTTTAATGCCATTTCTGAGGGAAATTCAGACCAGTGTTCTCATCCATGTATCACACAGATTTAACGCAAGAAGCAATCTCTTTTTTCTAGCGTCTACAATACAGCAAGTAGCACGAGCATGCCCTGAAAAAAAGAACTGTGTTTCCTACTCATATTGACCATATGTAATTCAAGTCTGCATATGCAACTGATACAAACCACAGCTCCACTTACATAAATGCTCTTTAGTTAACAGTGAGAATAGCGTTGGCACTTGAACTGTTTAAATCATTTGAGCCCCAAAATTGACTTTGTTTACCAGAAATGAACTCTTGCTTGTATGAAAACTCAGACCCTGTGGTTTAATTCCGTGTCTGAAGGGACACTCTGCCCAGTGGTCAAATCCATGGAACCCATTCTGTTTAACGCAAGAAGCAAGCTCTACTTTCCCGTGTTTCCAATATAGCAAGTACCATGATCATGCCCTGAAAAAAAGAACTGGGCTTCCTACTCATACGGACCATATGTAATTCAAGTATGCATATGGAACTGATACAAACCACAGCTCCACTTACATAAATGCTCTTTAGTTAACAGTGAGAATAGCGTTGGGTCTTGAACTGTTTAAATCATTTGAGCCCAAAATTGACTTGGTTTACCAGAATGAACTCTTGCTTGTATGAAGACACAGATCCTGTGGATTAACTCCGTGTCTGAAGGGAAATTCACACCAGTGTTCTCATCCATGGAACCCACTCTCTTTTTACACTAGAAGCATGCTCTACTTTTTCGTGTCTCCAATACAGCAAGTACCATGAGCATGTCCTGAAAAAAAGAACTGTGCTTCCTGCTCCTACGGACCATATGTAAATCCCCTCTGCTTATGAAACTGATACAATCCACAGCTCCACTTACATAAATGCTCTTTAGTTAATAGTGAGAATCACGTTGGGTTCTTGAACTGTGTAAAATCATTTGAGCCCAAAATTCACTTGGTTTACCAGAAATGAACTCTTGCTTTTAGGAAGACACAGATCCTGGGGTTTAACTCCGTTTAGGAAGGTAAATTCAGACCAGGGTTCTCATCTATGGAACACTCTCTATTTTAACGCAAGAAGCAAGCTCTTATTTCCAGCATCTCCAATACAGCAAGTTCAATGAGCATGCCCTGAAAAAAAGAACTGTGTTTCCTACTCATACGGACCATATGTAAATCAACTCTGCTTATGAAACTGATGCAAACAACAGCTCCACTTTCATAAAGGCTCTTTAGTAAATAGTGAGAATCGTGTTGGATTCTTGAACTGTATAAAATCATTTGAGCCCAAAAATCACTTGGTTTACCAGAAATGAACTCTTGCTTCTAGGAAGACACAGATCATGTGGTTTAACTCCGTTTCTGAAGGGAAATTAGACCAGTGTTCTCATCCATGAAACACTCTCTGATTTAACGCAAGAAGTAAGCTCTTCTTTCTAACGTCTACAATACAGCAAGTCCCACTAGCATGTCTGAAAAAAAGAAGTGTGTTTCCTAAACATAGAGACCATATGTAGTTCAAGTCTGCATATGCAACTGATACAAACAACAGCTCCACTTACATAAATGCTCTTTAGTTAACAGTGAGAATCGAGATGGGTTCTTGAACAGTGTAAAATCATTTGAACGCAAATTTCACTTTGTTTACCAGAAATGAACTCCTGCTTGTAGGAAGACACAGATCCTGTGGTTTAACTCCGATTCTGAAGGTAAATTCAGACCAGGGTTGTCATCCCTGGAACACACTCTGTTTTAACGCAAGAAGCAAGCTCTTCATTCCAGCATCTCCAATACAGCAAGTTCCATGAGCATGCCCTGAAATAAAAAAGACCTGTGTTTCCTACTCATAGGGGCCATATGTAAAACAACTCTACTTATGAAACTGATACAAACCAGAGCTCCTCTTACATAAATGCTCTATAGTAAATAGTGAGAATCTAGTTGGGTTTCTGAACTGTGTAAAATCATTGGAGACCAAAATTCTCTTTGTTTACCAGAAATGAACTCTGGCTTGTAGGAAAACACAGAACCTGGGGTTTAACTCCGTTTCTGAAGGGAAATTCAGACCAGTGTTCTCATCCATGTAACACACTGATTTAATGAAAGAATCAAGCTCTTCTCTCTAGCGTCTACAATACAGCAAGTACCACGATCATGCCCTGAAAAAAAGAACTGTGTTTCCTACTCATACTGACCATATGTAATTCAAGTATGCATATGGAACTGATACACACCACAGCTCCACTTACATAAATGCTCTTTAATTAACAGTGAGAATAGTGTTGGCACTTGAACTGTTTAAATCATTTGAGCCCAAAAATTGACTTGGTTTACAAGAAATGAACTCTTGCTTGTATGAAAACTCAGATCCTGTGGTTTAATTCCGTGTCTGAAGGGACACTCTGACCAGTGGTCAAATCCATGGAACCCATTCTGTTTTAACGCAAGAAGCAAGCTCTACTTTCCCTTGTCTCCAATACAGCAAGTACCATGAGCATGCCCTGAAAAAAAGAACTGTGCTTCCTACTCATACGGACCATATGTAAATCCCCTCTGCTTATGTAAATGATACAAACCACAGCTCCACTTACATAAATGCTCTTTAGTTAATAGTAAGAATGGAGATGGGTTTTTGAACTGTGTAAAATCATTTGAGCCCAAAATTCACTTCATTTACCAGAAATGATCTCTTGCTTGTAGGAAGACTCAAATCCTGGGGTTTAACTCTGTTTTTGAAGGTAAATTTAGACCAGGGTTCTCAAACATGGAACACACTCTGTTTTAACGCAAGAAGCAAGCTCTTCATTCCAGCATCTCAAATACAGCAAGAAACATGAGCATGCCCTCAAAAAAGAACTGTGTTTCCTATTCATGTGGACCATATGTAAATCAGCTCTACTTATGAAACTGATTCAAACCACAAGTCCTGTTACATAAATGCTCTTTAGTTAATAGTGAGAATCACGATGGGTTTCTGAATTTTGTAAAATCACTTGAGCCCAAATTCTCTTTGTTTACCAGAAATGAACTCTTGCTTTTAGGAAGACACAGATCCTGGGGTTTAACTCCGTTTCTGAAGGTAAATTCAGACCAGGGTTCTCATCCATGGAACACTCTCTATTTTAACACAAGAAGCAAGCTCTTATTTCCAGCATCTCCAATACAGCAAGTTCCATGAGCATGCCCTGAAAAAAAGAACTGTGTTTCCTCCTCATACGGCCCATATATAAAACAACTCAGATTATGAAACTGATACAAATCTGAGCTCCTCTTACATAAATGCTTTTTATTAAATAGTGAGAATTGTTTTGGGTTCTTGAACTGTGTAAAATCATTTGAGCCCAAAATTGACTTGGTTTACCAGAAATGAACTCTTGCTTGTATGAAAACTCAGATCCTATGGTTTAATTCCGTGTCTGAAGGGACGCTCTGACCAGTGTTCAAATCCATGGAACCCACTCTGTTTTAACGCAAGAAGCAAGCTCTACTTTCGCGTGTCTCCAATGCAGCAAGTACCATGAGCATGCCCTGAAAAAAAGAACTCTGCTTCCTACTCATACGGACCAAACGTATTTCAACTCTGCTTATGAAAGTGATACAAACCACAGCTCCACTTACATAAATGCTCTTTAGTTAAAAGTGAGAACAGCCTTGGGTTCTTGAACTGTGTAAAATCATTTGAGCCCAAAATTCTGTTTGTTTACCAGAAATGAACTGTGGCTTGTAGGAAGACACAGAACCTGGGGTTTAACTCAGTTTCAGAAGGGAAATTCAGACCAGTGTTCTCATCCATATAACACATGTGATTTAACGCAAGAAGCAAGCTCTTCTATCTAGCGTCTCCAATACAGCAAGTACCACGAGCATGCCATGAAAAAAAAGAACTGTGTTTCCTACTCATACTGACCATGTGTAATTCAAGTCTGCATATGCAACTGATACAAACCACAGCTCCACGTACATAAATGCTCTTTAGTAAATAGTGAGAATCTAGTTGGGTTTCTGAACTGTGTAAAATCATTTGAGCCACAATTGCCTTGGTTTACCAGAAATGAACTCTTGCTTCTAGGAAGACACAGATCATGTGGTTTATCTCCGTTTCTGAAGGGAAATTAAGACCAGTGTTCTCATCCATGAAACACACTCTGATTTAACGCAAGAAGCAAGCTCTTCTTTCTAGCGTCTACAATACAGCAAATACCACTAGCATGTCTGAAAAAAAGAAGTGTGTTTCCTACACATACAGACCATATGTAGTTCAAGTCTGCATATGCAACTGATACAAACAACAGCTCCACTTACATAAATGCTCTTTAGTTAATAGTGAGAATCGAGATGGGTTCTTGAACAATGTAAAATCATTTGAACGCAAATTTCACTTTGTTTACCAGAAATGAACTCCTGCTTGTAGGAAGACACAGATCCTGTGATTTAACTCCGATTCTGAAGGTAAATTCAGACCAGGGTTCTCATCCATGGAACACAGTCTGTTTTAACACAAGAAGCAAGCTCTTCTTTCCGGCATCTCCAATACAGCAAGTTCCATGAGCATGCCCTGAAATAAAGAACAGTGCTTCCTACTCATACTGACCATATGTAAAACAACTCCACTTATGAAACTGATACAAACCAGAGCTCATCTTACATAAATGCTCTTTAGTAAATAGTGAGAATCTAGTAGGGTTTCTGAACTGTGAAAAATCATTTGAGCCCAAAATTATCTTTGTTTACCAGAAATGAACTCTGGCTTGTAGGAAGACACAGATCCTGTGGTTTAACTCCGTTTCTGAAGGGAAATTAAGACCAGTGTTCTCATCCATGAAACACACTCTGTTTTAACGCAAGAAGCAAGCTCGTCTTTCCAGCATCTCCAGTACAGCAATAACCATGAGCTTGCCCAGAAAAAAAGAACTGTGTTTCCTACTCATACGGACCATACATAGTTCAACTCTGCTTTGAAACTGATACAAACCACAGCTCCACTTACATAAATGCTCTTTAGTTAATAGTAAGAATGGAGACGGGTTTTTGACCTGTGTAAAATCATTTGAGCCCAAAATTCACTTCATTTACCAGAAATGATCTCTTGCTTGTAGGAAGACACAAATCCTGGGGTTTAACTCTGTTTTTGAAGGTAAATTTAGAGGAGGGTTCTCATCCATGGGACACACTCTGTATTATCGCAAGAAGCAAGCTCTTCATTCCAGCATCTCAAATACAGCAAGAACCATGAGCATGCCCTCAAAAAAAGAACTGTGTTTCCTATTCAAATGGACCATATGTAAATCAGCTCTACTTATGAAACTGATACAAACCGCAAGTCGTGTTACATAAAAGCTGTTTAATTAATAGTGAGAATCACGATGGGTTTCTTAATTGTTTAAAATCACTTGAGCCCAAATTCTCTTTGTTTAGCAGAAATGAACTCTTGGTATTAGGTAGACACAGATCCTGGGGTTTAACTTCGTTTCTGAAGGTAAATTCAGACCTGGGTTCTCATCCATGGAACACTCTCTATTTTAATGCAAGAAGCAAGCTCTTATTTCCAGCATTTCCAATACAGCAAGTTCCATGAGCATGCCCTGAAAAAAAGAACTGTGTTTCCTGCCCATACGGACCATATGTAAATCAACTCTGCTTATGAAACTGATGCAAACCACAGCTCCACTTTCATAAAGGCTCTTTAGTAAATAGTGAGAATCGCGTTGGGTTCTTGAACTGTGTAAAATCATTTGAGCCCAAAAATCACTTGGTTTACAAGAAATGAACTCTTGATTGTAGGTAGACAAAAATCCTGTGGTTTAACTTCGTTTCTGAAGGTAAATTCAGACCAGGGTTCTCATCCATGGAACACACTCTGTTTTAACGCAAGAAGCAAGCTCTTCATTCCAGCCTCTCCAATATAGCAAGTTCCATGAGCATGCCATGAAAAAAAAGACCTGTGTTTCCTAAACATAGGGGCCATATGTAAATCAACTCTGCTTATGAAACTGATGCAAACCACAGCTCCACTTTCATAATGGCTCTTTAGTAAATAGTGAGAATCGCGTTGGGTTCTTGAACTCTGTAAAATCATTTGAGCCCAAAATTCTCTTTGTTTACCTGAAATGAACTCTGGCTTGTAGGAAGACACAGAACCAGTGGTTTAACTCCGTATCTGAAGGGAAATTCAGACCAGTGTTCTCATCCATGTAACACACTGTGATTTAACGCAAGAAGCAAGCTCTTCTTTCTAGCGTCTCCAATACAGCAAGTACCATGAGCATGCCCTGAAAAAAAGAACTGTGTTTCCTACTCATACTGACCATATGTAATTCAAGTCTGCATATGCAACTGATACAAACCACAGCTCCACGTACATAAATGCTCTTTAGTAAATAGTGAGAATCTGGTTGGGTTTCTGAACTGTGTAAAATCATTTGAGCCACAATTCCCTTGGTTTACCAGAAATGAACTCTTGCTTCTAGGAAGACACAGATCATGTGGTTTATCTCCATTTGTGAAGGGAAATTAAGACCAGTGTTCTCATCCATGAAACACACTCTGATTTAACGCAAGAAGCAAGCTCTTCTTTCCAGCGTCTACAATACAGCAAGTACCACTAGCATGTCTGAAAAAAAGAAGTGTGTTTCCTAAACATACAGACCATATGTAGTTCAAGTCTGCATATGCAACTGATACATACAAAGCTCCACTTACATAAATGCTCTTTAGTTAATAGTGAGAATCGAGATGGGTTCTTGAACAGTGTAAAATCATTTGAACGCAAATTTCACTTTGTTTACCAGAAATGAACTCCTGCTTGTAGGATGACACAGATCCTGTGATTTAACTCCGATTCTGAAGGTAAATTCAGAACGGGGTTCTCATCCACGGAACACACTCTGTTTTAACTCAAGAAGCAAGCTCTTCTTTCTGGCATCTCCAATACAGCAAGTTCCATGAGCATGCCCTGAATAAAAGAACTGTGTTTCCTACTCATACGGACCATATGTAAAACAACTCTACTTATGAAACTGATACAAAACAGAGCTCATCTTACATAAATGCTCTTTAGTAAATAGTGAGAATCTAGTAGGGTTTCTGAACTGTGAAAAATCATTTGAGCCCAAAATTCTCTTTGTTTACCAGAAATGAACTCTGGCTTGTAGGAAAACACAGAACCTGGGCTTTAACTCCTTTTCTGATGGGAAATTCAGACCATTGTTCTCATCCATGTAACACACTGTGATTTAACGCAAGAAGCAAGCTCTTCTTTCCAGCGTCTACAATACAGCAAGTACCACTAGCATGTCTGAAAAAAAGAAGTGTGTTTCCTACACATACAGTCCATATGTAGTTCAAGTCTGCATATGGAACGGATACAAACCACAGCTCCACTTACATAAATGCTCTTTAGTTAACAGTGAGAATAGCGTTGGGTCTTGAACTGTGTAAAATCATTTGAGCCCAAAATTGACTTGGTTTACCAGAAATGAACTCTTGCTTGTATGTAGACACAGATCCTGTGGATTAACTCCGTGTCTGAAGGAAAATTCAGACCAGTGTTCTCATCCATGGAACCCACTCTATTTTTACGCAAGAAGCATGCTCTACTTTTTCGTGTCTCCAATACAGCAAGTACCATGAGCATGTCCTGAAAGAAAGAACTGTGCTTCCTACTCATCCGGACCATATGTAAATCCACTCTGCTTATGAAAGTGATACAAACCACAGCTCCACTTACATAAATGCTCTTTAGTAAATAGTGAGAATCGTGTTGGGTTCTTGAACTGTGTAAATTCATTTGAGCCAAAATTCACTTGGTTTACCAGAAATGAACCCTTGCTTATAGGAAGACTCAAATCCTGGGGTTTAACTCTGTTTTTGAAGGTAAATTTAGACCAGGGTTCTCAAACATGGAACACACTCTGTTTTAACGCAAGAAGCAAGCTCTTCATTCCAGCATCTCAAATACAGCAAGAAAAATGAGCATGCCCTCAAAAAAGAACTGTGTTTCCTATTCATGTGGACCATATGTAAATCAGCTCTACTTATGAAACTGATTCAAACCACAAGTCCTGTTACATAAATGCTCTTTAGTTAATAGTGAGAATCACGATGGGTTTCTGAATTTTGTAAAATCACTTGAGCCCAAATTCTCTTTGTTTACCAGAAATGAACTCTTGCTTTTAGGAAGACACAGATCCTGGGGTTTAACTCCGTTTCTGAAGGTAAATTCAGACCAGGGTTCTCATCCATGGAACACTCTCTATTTTAACACAAGAAGCAAGCTCTTATTTCCAGCATCTCCAATACAGCAAGTTCCATGAGCATGCCCTGAAAAAAAGAACTGTGTTTCCTCCTCATACGGCCCATATATAAAACAACTCAGATTATGAAACTGATACAAATCTGAGCTCCTCTTACATAAATGCTTTTTATTAAATAGTGAGAATTGTTTTGGGTTCTTGAACTGTGTAAAATCATTTGAGCCCAAAATTGACTTGGTTTACCAGAAATGAACTCTTGCTTGTATGAAAACTCAGATCCTATGGTTTAATTCCGTGTCTGAAGGGACGCTCTGACCAGTGTTCAAATCCATGGAACCCACTCTGTTTTAACGCAAGAAGCAAGCTCTACTTTCGCGTGTCTCCAATACAGCAAGTACCATGAGCATGCCCTGAAAAAAAGAACTCTGCTTCCTACTCATACGGACTAAACGTATTTCAACTCTGCTTATGAAAGTGATACAAACCACAGCTCCACTTACATAAATGCTCTTTAGTTAAAAGTGAGAACAGCCTTGGGTTCTTGAACTGTGTAAAATCATTTGAGCCCAAAATTCTCTTTGTTTACCAGAAATGAACTCTGGCTTGTAGGAAGACACAGAACCTGGGGTTTAACTCAGTTTCAGAAGGGAAAATCAGACCAGTGTTCTCATCCATATAACACATGTGATTTAACGCAAGAAGCAAGCTCTTCTATCTAGCGTCTCCAATACAGCAAGTACCACGAGCATGCCATGAAAAAAAAGAACTGTGTTTCCTACTCATACTGACCATGTGTAATTCAAGTCTGCATATGCAACTGATACAAACCACAGCTCCACGTACATAAATGCACTTTAGTAAATAGTGAGAATCTAGTTGGGTTTCTGAACTGTGTAAAATCATTTGAGCCACAATTGCCTTGGTTTACCAGAAATGAACTCTTGCTTCTAGGAAGACACAGATCATGTGGTTTATCTCCGTTTCTGAAGGGAAATTAAGACCAGTGTTCTCATCCATGAAACACACTCTGATTTAACGCAAGAAGCAAGCTCTTTTTTCCAGCGTCTACAATACAGCAAGTACCACTAGCATGTCTGAAAAAAAGAAGTGTGTTTCCTACACATACAGTCCATATGTAGTTCAAGTCTGCATATGGAACGGATACAAACCACAGCTCCACTTACATAAATGCTCTTTAGTTAACAGTGAGAATAGCGTTGGGTCTTGAACTGTGTAAAATCATTTGAGCCCAAAATTGACTTGGTTTACCAGAAATGAACTCTTGCTTGTATGAAGACACAGATCCTGTGGATTAACTCCGTGTCTGAAGGGAAATTCAGACCAGTGTTCTCATCCATGGAACCCACTCTATTTTTACGCAAGAAGCATGCTCTACTTTTTCGTGTCTCCAATACAGCAAGTACCATGAGCATGTCCTGAAAGAAAGAACTGTGCTTCCTACTCATATGGACCATATGTAAATCCACTCGGCTTATGAAAGTGATACAAACCACAGCTCCACTTACATAAATGCTCTTTAGTAAATAGTGAGAATCGTGTTGGGTTCTTGAACTGTGTAAATTCATTTGAGCCAAAATTCACTTGGTTTACCAGAAATGAACCCTTGCTTATAGGAAGACACAAATCCTGTGGTTTAAGTCCGTTTCTGAAGGGAAATTAAGACCAGTTTTCTCATCCATGAAACACACTCTGTTTTAACGCAAGAAGCAAGCTCTTCTTTCCAGCATCTCCAATACAGCAAGTTCCATGAGCATGCCCTGAAAAAAAGAACTGTGTTTCCTACTCATACGGACCATATGTAAAAGAACTCTACTTATGAAACTGATACAAAGCAGAGCTCATCTTACCTAAATGCTCTTCCGTAAATACTGTGAATCTAGTTGGGTTTCTGAACTGTGTAAAATCATTTGAGCCCAAAATTCTCTTTGTTTACCAGATATGAACTCTGGCTTGTAGCAAGACACAGAACCTGGGGTTTAACTCCTTTTCTGAAGGGAAATTCAGACCAGTGTTCTCATCCATGTAACACACTGTGATTTAACGCAAGAAGCAAGCTCTTCTTTCTAGTGTCTCCAATATAGCAAATACCATGAGCATGCCATGAAAAAAAGAACTGTGTTTCCTACTCATACTGACCATATGTAATTCATGTCTGCATATGCAACTGATACAAACCACAGCTCCACTTACATAAAGGCTCTTTAGTTAACAGTGAGAATAGCGTTGGCACTTGAACTGTTTAAATCATTTGAGCCCAAAATTGACTTGGTTTACCAGAAATGAACTCTTGCTTGTATGAAGACACAGATCCTGTGGTTTAACTCCGTGTCAGATGGGAAATTAAGACCAATGTTCTCATCCATGAAACACACTCTGTTTTAACGAAAGAAGCAAGCTCGTCTTTCCAGCATCTCCAATACAGCAATAACCATGAGAATGCCCAGGAAAAAAGAACTGTGTTTCCTAGTCATACGGACCATACATAGTTCAACTCTGCTTATGAAACTGATACAAACCACTGCTCCCCTTACATAAATGCTCTTTAGTTAATAGTAAGAATGGAGATGGGTTTTTGAACTGTGTAAAATCATTTGAGCCCAAAATTCACTTCATTTACCAGAAATGATCTCTTGCTTGTAGGAAGACACAAATCCTGGGGTTTAACTCTGTTTTTGAAGGTAAATTTAGACCAGGGTTCTCATCCATGGAACACACTCTGTTTTAACGCAAGAAGCAAGCTCTTCATTCCAGCATCTCAAATACAGCAAGAACCATGAGCATGCCCTCAAAAAAAGACCTGTGTTTCCTATTCATATGGACCATATGTAAATCAACTCTGCTTATGAAACTGATGCAAACCACAGCTCCACTTTCATAAAGGCTCTTTAGTAAATAATGAGAATCGCGTTGGGTTCTTGAACTGTGTAAAATCATTTGAGCCCCAAAATCACTTGGTTTCCAAGAAATGAACTCTTGATTGTAGGAAGACACAAATCCTGTGGTTTAACTCCGTTTCTGAAAGTAAATTCAGACCAGTGTTCTCATCCATGTAACTCACTCTGTTTTAACGCAAGAAGCAAGCTCTTCTTTCTAGCGTCTCCAATACAGCAAGTACCATGAGCATGCCCTGAAAAAAAGAACTGTGTTTCCTACTCATACTGACCATATGTAATTCCAGTCTGCATATGCAACTGATACAAACCACAGCTCCACGTACATAAATGCTCTTTAGTAAATAGTGAGAATCTGGTTGGGTTTCTGAACTGTGTAAAATCATTTGAGCCACAATTCCCTTGGTTTACCAGAAATGAACTCTTGCTTCTAGGAAGACACAGATCATGTGGTTTATCTCCATTTGTGAAGGGAAATTAAGACCAGTGTTCTCATCCATGAAACACACTCTGATTTAACGCAAGAAGCAAGCTCTTCTTTCCAGCGTCTACAATACAGCAAGTACCACTAGCATGTCTGAAAAAAAGAAGTGTGTTTCCTAAACATACAGACCATATGTAGTTCAAGTCTGCATATGCAACTGATACATACAAAGCTCCACTTACATAAATGCTCTTTAGTTAATAGTGAGAATCGAGATGGGTTCTTGAACAGTGTAAAATCATTTGAACGCAAATTTCACTTTGTTTACCAGAAATGAACTCCTGCTTGTAGGATGACACAGATCCTGTGATTTAACTCCGATTCTGAAGGTAAATTCAGAACGGGGTTCTCATCCACGGAACACACTCTGTTTTAACTCAAGAAGCAAGCTCTTCTTTCTGGCATCTCCAATACAGCAAGTTCCATGAGCATGCCCTGAATAAAAGAACTGTGTTTCCTACTCATACGGACCATATGTAAAACAACTCTACTTATGAAACTGATACAAAACAGAGCTCATCTTACATAAATGCTCTTTAGTAAATAGTGAGAATCTAGTAGGGTTTCTGAACTGTGAAAAATCATTTGAGCCCAAAATTCTCTTTGTTTACCAGAAATGAACTCTGGCTTGTAGGAAAACACAGAACCTGGGCTTTAACTCCTTTTCTGATGGGAAATTCAGACCATTGTTCTCATCCATGTAACACACTGTGATTTAACGCAAGAAGCAAGCTCTTCTTTCCAGCGTCTACAATACAGCAAGTACCACTAGCATGTCTGAAAAAAAGAAGTGTGTTTCCTACACATACAGTCCATATGTAGTTCAAGTCTGCATATGGAACGGATACAAACCACAGCTCCACTTACATAAATGCTCTTTAGTTAACAGTGAGAATAGCGTTGGGTCTTGAACTGTGTAAAATCATTTGAGCCCAAAATTGACTTGGTTTACCAGAAATGAACTCTTGCTTGTATGTAGACACAGATCCTGTGGATTAACTCCGTGTCTGAAGGAAAATTCAGACCAGTGTTCTCATCCATGGAACCCACTCTATTTTTACGCAAGAAGCATGCTCTACTTTTTCGTGTCTCCAATACAGCAAGTACCATGAGCATGTCCTGAAAGAAAGAACTGTGCTTCCTACTCATCCGGACCATATGTAAATCCACTCTGCTTATGAAAGTGATACAAACCACAGCTCCACTTACATAAATGCTCTTTAGTAAATAGTGAGAATCGTGTTGGGTTCTTGAACTGTGTAAATTCATTTGAGCCAAAATTCACTTGGTTTACCAGAAATGAACCCTTGCTTATAGGAAGACTCAAATCCTGGGGTTTAACTCTGTTTTTGAAGGTAAATTTAGACCAGGGTTCTCAAACATGGAACACACTCTGTTTTAACGCAAGAAGCAAGCTCTTCATTCCAGCATCTCAAATACAGCAAGAAAAATGAGCATGCCCTCAAAAAAGAACTGTGTTTCCTATTCATGTGGACCATATGTAAATCAGCTCTACTTATGAAACTGATTCAAACCACAAGTCCTGTTACATAAATGCTCTTTAGTTAATAGTGAGAATCACGATGGGTTTCTGAATTTTGTAAAATCACTTGAGCCCAAATTCTCTTTGTTTACCAGAAATGAACTCTTGCTTTTAGGAAGACACAGATCCTGGGGTTTAACTCCGTTTCTGAAGGTAAATTCAGACCAGGGTTCTCATCCATGGAACACTCTCTATTTTAACACAAGAAGCAAGCTCTTATTTCCAGCATCTCCAATACAGCAAGTTCCATGAGCATGCCCTGAAAAAAAGAACTGTGTTTCCTCCTCATACGGCCCATATATAAAACAACTCAGATTATGAAACTGATACAAATCTGAGCTCCTCTTACATAAATGCTTTTTATTAAATAGTGAGAATTGTTTTGGGTTCTTGAACTGTGTAAAATCATTTGAGCCCAAAATTGACTTGGTTTACCAGAAATGAACTCTTGCTTGTATGAAAACTCAGATCCTATGGTTTAATTCCGTGTCTGAAGGGACGCTCTGACCAGTGTTCAAATCCATGGAACCCACTCTGTTTTAACGCAAGAAGCAAGCTCTACTTTCGCGTGTCTCCAATACAGCAAGTACCATGAGCAGGCCCTGAAAAAAAGAACTCTGCTTCCTACTCATACGGACTAAACGTATTTCAACTCTGCTTATGAAAGTGATACAAACCACAGCTCCACTTACATAAATGCTCTTTAGTTAAAAGTGAGAACAGCCTTGGGTTCTTGAACTGTGTAAAATCATTTGAGCCCAAAATTCTCTTTGTTTACCAGAAATGAACTCTGGCTTGTAGGAAGACACAGAACCTGGGGTTTAACTCAGTTTCAGAAGGGAAAATCAGACCAGTGTTCTCATCCATATAACACATGTGATTTAACGCAAGAAGCAAGCTCTTCTATCTAGCGTCTCCAATACAGCAAGTACCACGAGCATGCCATGAAAAAAAAGAACTGTGTTTCCTACTCATACTGACCATGTGTAATTCAAGTCTGCATATGCAACTGATACAAACCACAGCTCCACGTACATAAATGCACTTTAGTAAATAGTGAGAATCTAGTTGGGTTTCTGAACTGTGTAAAATCATTTGAGCCACAATTGCCTTGGTTTACCAGAAATGAACTCTTGCTTCTAGGAAGACACAGATCATGTGGTTTATCTCCGTTTCTGAAGGGAAATTAAGACCAGTGTTCTCATCCATGAAACACACTCTGATTTAACGCAAGAAGCAAGCTCTTTTTTCCAGCGTCTACAATACAGCAAGTACCACTAGCATGTCTGAAAAAAAGAAGTGTGTTTCCTACACATACAGTCCATATGTAGTTCAAGTCTGCATATGGAACGGATACAAACCACAGCTCCACTTACATAAATGCTCTTTAGTTAACAGTGAGAATAGCGTTGGGTCTTGAACTGTGTAAAATCATTTGAGCCCAAAATTGACTTGGTTTACCAGAAATGAACTCTTGCTTGTATGAAGACACAGATCCTGTGGATTAACTCCGTGTCTGAAGGGAAATTCAGACCAGTGTTCTCATCCATGGAACCCACTCTATTTTTACGCAAGAAGCATGCTCTACTTTTTCGTGTCTCCAATACAGCAAGTACCATGAGCATGTCCTGAAAGAAAGAACTGTGCTTCCTACTCATATGGACCATATGTAAATCCACTCGGCTTATGAAAGTGATACAAACCACAGCTCCACTTACATAAATGCTCTTTAGTAAATAGTGAGAATCGTGTTGGGTTCTTGAACTGTGTAAATTCATTTGAGCCAAAATTCACTTGGTTTACCAGAAATGAACCCTTGCTTATAGGAAGACACAAATCCTGTGGTTTAAGTCCGTTTCTGAAGGGAAATTAAGACCAGTTTTCTCATCCATGAAACACACTCTGTTTTAACGCAAGAAGCAAGCTCTTCTTTCCAGCATCTCCAATACAGCAAGTTCCATGAGCATGCCCTGAAAAAAAGAACTGTGTTTCCTACTCATACGGACCATATGTAAAAGAACTCTACTTATGAAACTGATACAAAGCAGAGCTCATCTTACCTAAATGCTCTTCCGTAAATACTGTGAATCTAGTTGGGTTTCTGAACTGTGTAAAATCATTTGAGCCCAAAATTCTCTTTGTTTACCAGATATGAACTCTGGCTTGTAGCAAGACACAGAACCTGGGGTTTAACTCCTTTTCTGAAGGGAAATTCAGACCAGTGTTCTCATCCATGTAACACACTGTGATTTAACGCAAGAAGCAAGCTCTTCTTTCTAGTGTCTCCAATATAGCAAATACCATGAGCATGCCATGAAAAAAAGAACTGTGTTTCCTACTCATACTGACCATATGTAATTCATGTCTGCATATGCAACTGATACAAACCACAGCTCCACTTACATAAAGGCTCTTTAGTTAACAGTGAGAATAGCGTTGGCACTTGAACTGTTTAAATCATTTGAGCCCAAAATTGACTTGGTTTACCAGAAATGAACTCTTGCTTGTATGAAGACACAGATCCTGTGGTTTAACTCCGTGTCAGATGGGAAATTAAGACCAATGTTCTCATCCATGAAACACACTCTGTTTTAACGAAAGAAGCAAGCTCGTCTTTCCAGCATCTCCAATACAGCAATAACCATGAGAATGCCCAGGAAAAAAGAACTGTGTTTCCTAGTCATACGGACCATACATAGTTCAACTCTGCTTATGAAACTGATACAAACCACTGCTCCCCTTACATAAATGCTCTTTAGTTAATAGTAAGAATGGAGATGGGTTTTTGAACTGTGTAAAATCATTTGAGCCCAAAATTCACTTCATTTACCAGAAATGATCTCTTGCTTGTAGGAAGACACAAATCCTGGGGTTTAACTCTGTTTTTGAAGGTAAATTTAGACCAGGGTTCTCATCCATGGAACACACTCTGTTTTAACGCAAGAAGCAAGCTCTTCATTCCAGCATCTCAAATACAGCAAGAACCATGAGCATGCCCTCAAAAAAAGACCTGTGTTTCCTATTCATATGGACCATATGTAAATCAACTCTGCTTATGAAACTGATGCAAACCACAGCTCCACTTTCATAAAGGCTCTTTAGTAAATAATGAGAATCGCGTTGGGTTCTTGAACTGTGTAAAATCATTTGAGCCCCAAAATCACTTGGTTTCCAAGAAATGAACTCTTGATTGTAGGAAGACACAAATCCTGTGGTTTAACTCCGTTTCTGAAAGTAAATTCAGACCAGTGTTCTCATCCATGTAACTCACTCTGTTTTAACGCAAGAAGCAAGCTCTTCTTTCTAGCTTCTCCAATATAGCAAATACCACGAGCATTCCCTGAAAAAAAGAACTGTGTTTCTTAGTCATACGGACCATACATAGTTCAACTCTGGCTATGAAACTGGTAGAAACCACAGCTCATCTTACATGAATGCTCTTTAGTTAATAGTGAGAATCGCGATGGGTTTTTGATGTGTGTAAATTCACTTGAGCCCAAACGTCACTTGGTTCACCAGAAATGAACTCTTGCTTGTAGGAAGACACAGATCCTGTGTTTTCACTCCGTTTCTGAAAGTAAATTCAGACCAGGGTTCTCATCCATGGAACACACTCGGTTTTAACCCAAATACAAGCTCTTCTTTATAGCTTCTCCAATACAGCAAGAACAATGAGAATGCCAAGAATAAAAGAACTGTGTGTCCTTCTCATACGGACCATATGTGAATCAACACTGCTTATGAAACTCATACAAACCACAGCTCCTCTCACATAAATGCTCTTTAGTAAATAGTGAGAATTGTGTTGGGTTCTTGAACTGTGTAAAATCATTTGAGCCCAAAATTCACGTGGTTTACCAGAAATGAACTCTTGCTTGTACGAAGACACAGATCCTGTGGTTTAACTCCATTTCTGATGGGAAATTCAGACCAGTGTTCACATCCATGGAACCCACTCTGTTTAAACGCATGAAATAATCTCTTCTTTCTAGCGTCTACAATACAGCAAGTTCCATGAGCATGCCCTGAAAAAAGAACTGTGTTTCCTACATACGAACCATACATAGTTCAACTCTGATTATGAAACTGATACAAACCACAGCCTATATTACGTAAATGCTCTTTAGTTAATAGTGAGAATCGCGATGGGTTTCTGAATTTTGTAAAATCATTGGAGCCCCAAATTCTCTTTGTTTACCAGAAATGAACTCTTCCTTGTAGGAAGACACAGGTCCTGGGGTTTAACTCCTTTTCTGAAGGTAATTTAAGGCCAGGGTTCTCATCCATGAAACACGCTCTGTACTAACACAAGAAGCAAGCTCTTCTTTCCAGCATCTCCAATACAAAGTACCATGAGCATGCCCTGAAAAAAAGAACTGTGCTTCCTACTCATTCGGACTATATGTAGTTCAACTCTGCTCATGAAACTGATACAAACCACAGCTCCACTTACATAAATGCTCTTTAGTTAATAGCTAGAATGGCGTTGGGTTCTTGAACTGTGTAAAATCATTTGAGCCCAAAATACCCTGGGTTTACCTGAAATGAACTCTTGCTTGTAGGAAGACACAGATCCTGTGCTTTAACTCCGTTTCTGTGGGAAATTCAGACCAGGGATCTCATCCATGGAACACACTCTGTTTTAAGGCAAGAACCAAGCTCTTCTGTCCAGCTTCTCCAATAGAGCAAGAACCATTAGCATGCCCTCAAAAAAAGAACTGTGTTTCCCACTCATAGGGACCATTTGTAAATCCACTCTGCTTATGAAATTGATACAAAGCACAGCTCCACTTACATAAATGCTCCTTAGTAAATAGTGAGAATCGCTTTGGGTTCTTGAACTGTGTAAAATCATTTGACCCCAAAATTCTCTTCGTTTACCAGAAATAAACTCTTGCTTGTAGGAAGACACAGATCCTGGTGTTTAACTCCGTTTCTGAAGGGAAATTAAAACCAGGGTTCTCATCCATGAAACACACTCTGTTTTAACGCAAAAAGCAAGCTCTTCTTTCAAGCGTCTCCAATACAGCAAGAACCATGAGCATGTGCAGAAAAAAAGAACTGTGTTATCTACCCATACGGACCATATGTAGTTCAACTCTGCTTATGAAACTGATATGAACTACAGTTCATCTAACAACCAATGCTTTTCAGTTAAGAGCAAGAAACGTGTGAGTCGTGAAAGATTTATATTCGTTTGAGCTAAAAGTGACTGCGTTTACCTGAAATGATATATAGTTGTAGAAAGACACAGAGCCTGGGATTTAAGTCCATTTCTGAAGGGAAACATACAGCACAGTTGTCATCCATGAAACACACTCTGCTTTAGAGCAAGAAACACGCTCTTCCTTTCTAGAGTCTCTAATAAACAGGAGACATGAGTGTGCTCAGAACAAAACAACGGTGTTTCCTACACATACGGACCATATCTAGTTCAAATCTGCTTCTGAAACTGATAGAAACCACAGGTCCTCTAACATCCAATGCTTTTCAGTTAAGAGCGAGAAACGTGTGAGCTTTGTGTATAATTTCTTTTCGTTTGTGCTAAAAGTGACTGCGTTTACCTGAAATGATGTATTTTTGTAGGAAGACACAGAGGCTGGGATTTAACTCCATTTCTGAAGAGAAACCCACAGCACAGTTTTCATCCATGAAACACACTCTATTTTAGAGCAAGAAGCACGCACTTGCTTTCTAAGAATCTCTAATACAGCAGGAAACGTAACTGTGCTCAGAACGAAATAACGGTGTTTCCTAAACATACGGACCATATCTAGGTCAACTCTTCTTATGAAACAGATACAAACCACAGTTCCTCTAACATGCAATGCTTTCCAGTTAAGAGCCAGAAACTTGTGAGCTTCGTGAACAACATAGCTTCCTTTGAGCTGAAAGGTGACTGAGTTTACATGAAACGAATTCTTGCTTCTAGGAAGACACAGAGCCTCGGATTTAACTCCATTTCTGAAGGGAGACACACAGCACAGTTCTCATCCATGAAACACACTCTGCTTTAGAGCAAAAAGCATGCTCTTGCTTTCTAAGAGTCTCTAAAAAGCAGGAAACATGAGTGTGCTCATAACAACATGACGGTATTTCCTACACATACGTACCATATCTAGTTCAACTCTGCTTCTGAAACTGAAACAAACCACAGGTCCTCTA
Source organism: Onychomys arenicola (assembly GCA_949786405.1). NCBI lineage: Eukaryota > Metazoa > Chordata > Mammalia > Rodentia > Cricetidae > Onychomys > Onychomys arenicola. Next base: position 910,803 of record CATKUM010000003.1, read on the forward strand.
ACATCGAATGATTTTCAGTTAAGAGCGAGAAACGTGTGAGAGTCGAGAATGATGTAGCTTTCTTCGAGCTGAAAGGTGACTGAGTTTACCTGAAAAGATGTCTTGCTTGTAGGAAGACACAGAGCCTGGGATTTAACTCCATTTCTGAAGGGAAACACAAAGCACAGTTCTCATCCATGAAACACACTCTGCTTTAGAGCAAGAATCACGCTCTTGATTACTAGAGTCTCTAATTCAGCATGTAAAGTGAGTGTGGTCAGAACAAAAGAACTGTGTTTCCTACACATCCAGACCATATCTAGTACAACTCTTCTTCTGAAACTGATCCAAACAAAATCGTCTAACATGCAATGCTTTCCAGTTACGAATGAGAAAAGTGTGAGCTTCGTGAACGATGTCGCTACCTTTGAGCTGAACAGTGACTGAGTTTACCTGAAAAGATGTCTTGCTTGTAGGAAGACACAGAGCCTGGGATTTAACTCCATTTCTGAAGGGAAACACACAGCACAGTTCTCATCCATGAAACACACTCTGCTTTAGAGCAAGAAGCATGCTTTTGCTTTCTAGAGTCTCTAATACAGCAGTAAACGTGAGTGTGCTCAGAACAAAAGAACGGTGTTTCCTACACATACGGACCATATCTAGTTCAACTCTTCTTCTGAAACTGATACAAACCACAATTCCTCTAACATGCAATGCTTTCCATTTATGAGCGAGAAACGTGTGAGCAACGTAAATGATGTAGCTTTGTTTGAGCTGAAACGTGAGTGAGTTTACCTGAAAAGATGTTTTGTGGTAGGAAGACATAGGGCCTGGGATTTAACTTCATTTCTGAAGGGAAACATACAGCACCGTTGTCATCAATGAAACGCACTCGGCTTTAGAGCAAGAAGCACGCTCTTGCCTTCTAGAGTCTCTAATAAAGCAGGAAACGTGAGTGTGCTCAGAACAAAAGAACGGTGTTTCCTACACATATGGACCATTGCTAGTTCAACTCTGCTTCTGAAACTGATACAAACCACAGGTCATCTAACATCCAATGCTTTTCAGTTAAGAGCGAGAAACGTGTGAGCTACGTAAATGATATTGTTTGTATAAGCTGAAAGGTGTGTGAGTTTACCTGAAACAAAGTCTTGTTGTAGGAAGACACAGAGCGTAGGCTTCAACTCCATTTCTGAAGGGAAACACACAGCACGGTTCTCATCCATGAAACACACTCTGCTTTAGAGCAAGAAGCACGCTCTTGATTTCTAGGGTCTCTAATAGAGCAGGAAAGTGAGTGTGGTCAGAACAACAGAATAGTGTTCCCTACACATATGTTCCATATCTAGTAAAACTCTGCTTCTGAAACTGATACAAACCAAGGGTCCTCTAACATCCAATGCTTTCCAGTTACAAACGATAAACATGTGAACTTCGTGAACGATGTCGCTTCCTTTGAGCTGAAAAGTGACTGAGTTTACCTGAAAAGATGTCATGCTTGTAGGAAGAAATAGAGCCTGGGATTTAACTCCATCTCTGAAGGGAAACACACATCACAGTTCTCATGCATGAAAAACACTCTGCTTTAGAGCAAGATGCACGCTCTTGCTTTCTAGAGTCTCTACTAGAGCCAGAAACTTGAGTGTGCTCAGAACAAAAGAACGGTGATTAATACACATACGGACCATTGGTAGTTCAATCTGCTTCTGAAACTGAAACAAACCACAGGTCCTCTAACATCCAATGCTTTACAGTTAAGAGCAAGAAACGTGTGAGCTACGTGAACTATGTATCTTTTGTTTGAGCTGAAAGGTGACTGAGTTTACCTTAAACGAAGTCATGCTTTTAGGAAGACACAGAGCCTGGGATTTAACTCCATTTCTGAAGGAAAACACACAGCACCGTTCTCATCCATGAAACACAGTCTGCTTTAGAGCAAGAAGCAGGCCCGTGCTTTCTATAGTCTATATTAGAGCAGGAAACGTGAGTGTGCTCAGAACAAAAGAACGCATTTCCTACACATACAGACCATATCCAGTTCAACTCTGCTTCTGAAACTGATACAAACAACAGTTCTTCTAACATCCAATGCTTTTCGTTTAAGAGCTAGAAACGTGTGAGCAACGTAAACGATGTAGGTTTGTTTGACCTAAAATGTGAGTGAGTTTACCTGAAAAGAAGTCTTGGTGGTAGGAAGAAACAGAGCCTGTGATTCAACTGCATTTCTGAAGGGAAACACACAGCACAGTTGTCATCCATGAAACACACTCTGCTTATAGCAAGAAGCACGCTGTTGCTTTCTAGAATCTCTAATAGAGCAAGAAATATGTGTATGCTCAGAACAAAAGAACAGTGTTTACTACATATATGGACCATTGCAAGTTCAACTCTGCTTCTGGAACTGATACAAACCACAGGTCATCTAACATCCAATGATTTTCAGTTAAGAGCGTCAAACGTGTGAGCTTCGTGAAAGATTTATATTCATTTGAGCTAAAAGTGACTGCGTTTACCTGAAATGATAAACTATTGTAGGAAGACACAGAGCCTGGGATTTAACTCCATTTCTGAAGGGAAACACACAGCACAGTTCTCATCCATGAAACACACTCTGCTTTAGAGCAAGAAGCACGTTCTTACTTTCTAGGGTCTCTAATACAGCAGGTAAAGTGGTAAGAACAACAGAATGGTGTTTCCTACACATGAGTTCCATATCTAGTTCAACTCAGCTTCTGAAACTGATACAAACCACAGGTCCTCTAACATCCAATGCTTTTCAGTTAAGAGCGAGAATCACGTGAGCTATTTGAATGATGTAGTTTTGTTTGAGCTGAAAAGTAACTGAGTTTACATGAAACGAAGTCATGCTTGTAGGAAGACATGGAGCCTGAGATTTTACACCATTTCTGAAGGGAAACACACAGCACAGTTCTCATCCATGAAACACATTCTGCTTATAGCAAGAAGCACCTTCTTGCTTTCTGGAGTCTCTAATAGAGCAGGCAAAGTGAGTGGGGTTAGAACAAAATAACGGTGTTTCCTACACATACGGACCATATCTAGTTCCACTCTGCTTCTGAAACTCATACAAACCACAGGTCCTCTAACATCTAATTCTTTTCCGTTAAGAGCCAGAAAGGTGTGTGTTATGTGAACAATGTAGTTTTGTTTGAGCTGAAAAGTTACTGAGTTTACATGAAACGAAGTCTTGCTTGTAGGAAGACACAGAGCCTGGGATTTACCTCCACTTATGAAGGGAAACACACAGCATAGTTCTCATCCATGAAACACACTCTGCTTTAGAGCAAAAAGCACGCTCTTGCTTTCTAGAGCCTCTAATAAATCAGGAAACATGAGTGTGCTCAGAACAAAGAACGGTGTTTCCTACACATACGGACCATATCTAGTTCAACTCTTCTTCTGAAACTGATACAAACCACAGTTACTCTAACATGCAATGCTTTTCAGTTAAGAGCGAGAAACGTGTGAGCTTTGTGAACTATATAGCTTCCTTTGAACTGAAAAGTGACTGAGTTTACCTGAAAAGATGTCTTGCTTGTAGGACGACACAGAGCCTGGGATTTAACTCGATTTCTGAAGGGAAACACACAGCACAGTTCTTATCCATGAAGCACATTCTGCTTTAGAGCAAGAAGCATGCTCTTGCTTTCTAGATTCTCTAATAGAATCAGAAACTTGAGGGTGCTCAGAACAAAAGACCGGTGTTTCCTACACATACGGTCCATTACTAGTTCAACTCTGCTTCTGAAGCTGATACAAACCACTGGCCCGCTAATATCCAATGCTTTACAGTTAAGAGCGAGAAACGTTAGCTATGAGAACTATGTATCTTTGTTTGAGCTGAAAGGTGACTGAGTTTACCTTAAAGGAAGTCTTGCTTTTAGGTAGACACAGAGCCTGGGATTTAACTCCATTTCTGAAGGGAAACACACTGCACAGTTCTCATCCGTGAAACACAGTATGCTTTAGTGCAAGAAGCATGCTCTTGCTTTCTAGAGTCTCTAATAGAGTAGAAAAGGTGAGTTGGTTAGAACAAATGAACGATGTTTCCTACACATACGGACCATTGCTGGTTTATTTCTGCTTCTGAAACTGATACAAACCACAGGTCATCTAACATCCAATGCTTTAGAGTTAAGAGCGACAAACGTGTGAACTTCGTGAAAGATTTATATTCGTTTGAGCTAAAAGTGACTGCGTTTACATGAAATGATATATAGTTGTAGGAAGACACAGAGCCTGGGATTTAACTCCATTTTGAAAGGGAAACAAAAAGCACAGTACTCATCCATGAAACACACTCTGCTTTAGAGCAAGAAGCACGCTCTTGCTTTCTAGGGTCTCTAAAAGAGCCAGACACTTGAGTGTGCTCAGAACAAAAGAAAGGTGTTTCCTACACATACAGACCATTGCTGGTTCAACTCTGCTTCTGAAACTGATACAAAACACAGGTCCTCTAATATCCAATGCTTTTCCGTTAAGAGCCAGAAACGTGTGAGTTACGTGAACGATGTTGTTTTGTTTGAGCTGAAAAGTTACCGAGTTTACATGAAAAGAAGTCTTGCTTGTAGGAAGACACAGAGCCTGTGATTTAACTCTATTTCTGAAGGGAAACCCACAGCACAGTTGTCATCCATGAAACACACTCTGCTTTAGAGCAAAAAGCACGCTTTTGCTTTCTAGTGCCTCTAATAAAGCAGGAAACATGAGTGTGCTCAGAACAAAAGAACAGTGTTTCCTACACATACGGACCATATCTAGTTCAACTCTTCTTCTGAAACTGATAGAAACCACAGTCCCTCTAACATCAAATGCTTTCCAGTTACGAACAAGAAACGTGTGAGCTTCGGGAACCATGTAGCTTCCTTTGAGCTGAAAAGTGACTGAGTTTACCTGAGAAGATGTCTTGCTTGTATGAAGACACAGATCCTGGGATTTAACTCCATTCTGAAGGGAAACACACAGCACAGTTCTAATCCATGAAACACACTCTGCTTTAGAACAAGAAGCACGCTCTAGCTTTCTAGAGTCTCTAATGGAGGCAGAAACTTGAAAGTGTGCTCAGAACAAAAGAACGGTGTTTCCTACATATACGGACCATTTCTAGTTCAACTCTGCTTCTGAAACTGATACAAACCACAAGTCATGCAACATCCAATGCTTTTCAGTTAAGAGCGAGAAACGTGTGAGCTTTGTAAACGATTTGTATTCATTTGAGCTGAAAAGTGACTCCAATAACCTGAAATGATGTCTTGCATGTAGGAAGACACAGATCCTGGAATTTTACTCCATTTTGAAGGGAAACACACATCACAGTTCTCATCCATGAAACACACTCTGATTTAGAGCAAGAAGCACGCTCTTGCTTTCTAAGAGTCTCTAATTCAGCCGGAAACGTGACTGTGTTCAGAACAAAATAACGGTGTTTCCTACACATAGGGACCATATCTAGGTCAACTCTTCTTCTGAAACTGATACAAACCACAGTTCCTCTAACATGCAATGTTTTCCAGTTAAGAGTGAGAAACGTGTGAGCTTCGTGAACGATGTAGCGAACTTTGAGCTGAAAAGTGACTGAGTTTACCTGAAAAGATGTCTTGCTTATAGGAAGACACAGAGCCTGGGATTTAACTCCATTTCTGAAGGGAAACACACAGCACAGTTCTAATCAATGAAGCACAATCTGCTTTAGAGCAAGAAGCATGCTCTTGCTTTCTAGAGTGTCTAATAGAGTAGGAAACGTGAGTTGGTTAGAACAAAAGAACGATGTTTCCTACACATACGGACCATTGCTAGCTTAACTCAGCTTCTGAAACTGATACAAACAACAGGTGATCTAACATCCAATGCTTTAGAGTTAAGAGCGACAAACGTGTGAACTTTGTGAGAGATTTATATTCGTTTGAGCTAAAAGTGACTGCGTTTACATGAAATGATATCTCGTTGTAGGAAGACACAGAGCCTGGGATTTAACTCCATTTTGGAATGGAAACACAAAGCACAGTTCTCATCCATGAAACACACTCTGCTTTAGAGCAAGAAGCACGATCTTGCTTTCTAGGGTCTCTAATAGAACAGACACTTGAGTGTGCTCAGAACAAAAGAAGGGTGTTTCCTACACATACGGACCATATCTAGGTCAACTCTTCTTTTGAAACTGATATGAAGCACAGTTCCATTAACATGCAATGCTTTGAAGTTCAGAGCGCGAAACGTGTGAGCTAATTAAACAATGTAGCTTTGTTGGAGCTGAAAGGTTAGTGAGTTTACCTGAAACGAAGTCTTGCTTGTAGGAAGACACAGAGCCTGGAATTTAACTCCATTTCTGAAGGGAAACACACAACACAGTTCTCATCCTTTAAACACAATCTGTGTATAGGAAGAAGCATGCTATTGCTTTCTAGAGTCTCTAATAGAGCAGGAAACGTGAGTGTGCTCAGAACAAAAGAACTGTGTTTCATACACATACGGAAGTTAAGAGCGCGGAACGTGTGAGCTTCATCGATATTTTAGCTTCCTTTGAGCTGAAAAGTGACTGAGTTTACCAGAATATATGTCTTGCTTGTAGGAAGAACCATTTCTGAAGGGAAACACACAGCACAGTTGTCCTCCGTGAATCACACTCTGCTTTAGAGCAAGAAGCACGCTCTTGCTTTCTAGCGTCTCTAATAGAGCCAGAAACTTGAAAGTGTGCTCAGAACAAAAGAACGGTGTTTCCTACATATACGGACCATTGCTAGTTCAACTCTGCTTCTGAAACTGATACAAAGCACAAGTCATCTAACATTCAATGCTTTTCAGTAAGAGCGAGAAACGTGTAAACTATGTAAACGATTTATATTCATTTGAGCTGAAAAGTGTCTACGTTTACCTGAAATGATGTCTTGCTTGTAGGAAGACACAGAGCCTGGAATTTAACTACATTACTGTAGGGAAATGCACCGCACAGTTCTCATCCATGAAACACACTCTGCTTTAGAGCACGAAGCATGCTCTTGCATTCTAGAGTCTATAATAGAGCCTGAAATTGAGGGTACTCAGAACAAAAGAATGGTGTTTCCTACACTTACTGCCCATATCTAGGTCAACTCTTCTTCTGAAACTGATACAAACCACAGTTCCTGTAACATGTAAAGCTTTCCAGTTAAGAGAGAGAAAGTGTGAGCTTCGTGAACGATGTAGCTTCCTTTGTGCCTAAAAGTGAATGAATTTACATGAAAAGTTGTTTGGTTGTAGGAAGACACAGAGCCTGGGATTTAACTCCATTTCTGAAGGGAAACACACAGCGCAGTTCTCATCCATGAAACACACTCTGCTTTAGAGCACAAAGCATGCTCTTGCTTTCTATAGTCTCTAATATTGCCCGAAACTTCAGGGTACTCTGAACAAAAGCACGGTGTTTCTTACACATACAGACCATTGCTAGTTCAACTCAGCTTCTTCTACTGATACAAACCACAAGTCTCCTAACATCCAATGCTTTTCAGTTAAGAGCAAGAAACGTGTGAGCTTTGTAAACGATTTATATTCATTTAAGCTGAAAAGTGACTGCGTTTACCTGAAATGATGTCTTGCTTGTAGGAAGACACAGAGCCTGGAATTTAACTCCATTTCTGAAGGGAAACACACAGCACAGTTCTCATCCATGAAACGCACTCTGCGTATAGGAAGAAGCACGCTATTGCTTTCTAGAGTCTCTAATAGAGCAGGAAATGTGAGTGTGCTCAGAACAAAAGAACGGAGTTTCCTACACATACGGACCATAGCTAGTTCAACTCTGCTTCTGAAACTGATACAAACCACAAGGCATCTAACATGCAATGCTTTTCAATTAAGAGCGAGAAACGTGTGAGTTTCGTAAACTATTTATATTCATTTGAGCTGAAAAGGGACTGCGTTTACCTGAAATGATGTCTTGATTGTAGGAAGACACAGATCCTGGAATTTAACTCCATTTCTGAAGGGAAACACACAGCACAGTTCTCATCCATGAAACACACTCTCCTTTAGAACACGAAGCATGCTCTTGCTTTCTAGAGTCTCTAATAGAGCCAGAAATTGAGGGCACTCTGAACAAAAGAATGGTGTTTCCTACACATACGGACCATTGCTAGTTCAACTCTGCTTCTGAAACTGATACAAACTCAGGTCCTCTAACATCCAATGCTTTACAGTTAAGAGCATGAAACGTGTGAGCTACGTGAACAATGTACCTTTTTTTGAGCTGAAAGGTGACCAAGGTTACGTGAAAAAATTCTTGCTTGTAGTAAGATACAGAGCCTGGGATTTAACTCTATTTCTGAAGGGAAACACACAGCACAGTTCTCACGATGAAACACTCTGCGTATAGCAAGAAGCACGCTCTTGCTTTCTAGAGTCTCTAATAGTGCAGGAAACGTGAGTGTGCTCAGAACAAAAGAACAGAGTTTCCTACACATGCAGACCATATCTAGTCCAACTCTGCTTCTGAAACTGATTCAAACCACAGTTCCTCTAATATCCAATGCTTTTCAGTTAAAGCAAGAAACGTGTGAGCTACGTAAAAGATATAGCTTTGTTTGAGCTGAAACGTGAGTTAGTTTAACTGAAACGAAGTCTTGCTTGTAGGAAGACACAGAGCCTGGGATTTAACTATATTTCTGAAGGGAAACACACAGCACAGTTGTCCTCCGTGAAACACACTCTGCTTTAGAGCAAGAAGCACGCTCTTGCTTTCTAGAGTCTCTAATAGAGCCAGAAACTTGAAAGTGTGCTCAGAACAAAACAACGGTGTTTCCAACACATACGGACCATTGCAAGTCCAACTCTGCTTCTGGAACTGATACAAAGCACAAGTCATCTAACATCCAATGCTTTTCAGTTAAGAGCGAGAAACGTGTGAGCTTCGTAAACGATTTATATTCATTTGAGCTGAATAGTGACTGCATTTACCTGAAATGATGTCTTGCCTGTAGGAAGACACAGAGCCTGGAATTTAACTCCATTTCTCAAGGGAAACACAAAGCCCAGTACTCATCCATGAAACACACTCTGCTTTAGAGCAAGAAGCATGCTCTTCCTTTCTTAGAGTCTCTAATACAGCAGGAAACGTGACTGTGGTCAGAACAAAATAACGGTGTTTCCTACACATACGGACCATATCTAGGTCAACCCTTCTTTTGAAACTGATACAAACCACAGGTCCTCTAACATCCAATGCTTTACAGTTAAGAGCAAGAAACGTGTGAGCTACGTGAATGATGTAGCTTTGTTTGAGCTGAAAGGTGACCGAGTTTACGTGAAAAAAGTCTTGCTTGTAGGAAGACACAGAGCCTGGAATTTAAGTCCATTTCTGAAGGGAAACACACAGCACAGTTCTCATCCATGAAACAAACTCTGCTTTAGAGCAAGAAGCACGTTCTTGCTTTCTAAGAGTCTCTAATACAGCAGGAAACAAGACTGTGTTCAGGACAAAATAACGGGGTTCCCTACACATACTTACCATATCTAGCTCAACTCTTCTTCTGAAACTGATACAAACCACAGTTCCTGTAACAAGTAAAGCTTTCCAGTTAAGAGAGAGAAAGTGTGAGCTTCGTGAACAATGTAGCTTCCTTTGCGCCTAAAAGTGAATGAGTTTACCTGAAAAGTTGTTTGGTTGTAGGAAGACACAGAGCCTGGGATTTAACTCCATTTCTGAAGGGAAACACCCAGCACAGTTCTCATCCAAGAAACACACTCTGCTTTAGAGCAAGAAGCATGCTCTTGCTTTCTAGAGTCTATAATAGAGCCAGAAATTGAGGGTACTCAGAACAAAAGAACGGTGTTTCCTACAAATACAGACCATTGCTAGTTCAACTCTGCGTCTGAAACTGATACAAACCACAGGTCCTCTAACATCTAATGCTTTACAGTTAAGAGCAAGAAACGTGTGAGCTACGTGAACGATGTAGTTTTGTTTGAGCTGAAAGGTGACTGAGCTTACGTGAAACGAAGTCTTGCTTGTAGGAAGATACAGAACCTGTGATATAACTCCATTTCTGAAGGGAAACACACAGCACAGTTCTCACGATGAAACACACTCTGTGTATAGGAAGAAGCATGCTCTTGCTTTCTAGAGCCTCTAATAGAGCAGGAAACGTGAGTGTACTCAGAACAAAATAACAGAGTTTCCTACACATACAGACCATATCTAGTTCAACTCTTCTTTTGAAACTGATACAAAGCACAGTTCCATTAACATGCAATGCTTTGCAGTTAAGAGCGCGAAACGTGTGAGCTTTCTGAATTTTGTAGCTTCCTTTGAGCTTAAAAGTGACTGAGTTTACCTGAAAAGATGTCTTGCTTGTAGGAAGACACAGAGCCTGGGATTTAACTCCATTTCTGAAAGGAAACACACAGCACAGTTCTCATCCTTGAAACACACTCTGCGTATAGGAAGAAGCACGCTATTGCTTTCTAGAGTCTCTAATAAAGCAGGAAACCTGAGTGTGCTCAGAACAAAAGAACGGTGTTTCCTATACATACGGACCATTGCAAGTCCAACTCTGCTTCTGGAACTGATACAAAGCACAAGTCATTTAACATCCAATGCTTTTCAGTTAAGAGCGAGAAACGTGTGAGCTTCTTAAACGATTTATATTCATTTGAGCTGAATAGTGAATGCGTTTACCTGAAATGATGTCTTGCTTGTAGGAAGACACAGAGCCTGGAATTTAACTACATTACTGTAGGGAAATGCACCGCACAGTTCTCATCCATGAAACACACTCTGCTTTAGAGCACGAAGCATGCTCTTGCATTCTAGAGTCTATAATAGAGCCTGAAATTGAGGGTACTCAGAACAAAAGAATGGTGTTTCCTACACTTACTGCCCATATCTAGGTCAACTCTTCTTCTGAAACTGATACAAACCACAGTTCCTGTAACATGTAAAGCTTTCCAGTTAAGAGAGAGAAAGTGTGAGCTTCGTGAACGATGTAGCTTCCTTTGAGCCTAAAAGTGAATGAATTTACATGAAAAGTTGTTTGGTTGTAGGAAGACACAGAGCCTGGGATTTAACTCCATTTCTGAAGGGAAACACACAGCGCAGTTCTCATCCATGAAACACACTCTGCTTTAGAGCACAAAGCATGCTCTTGCTTTCTATAGTCTCTAATATTGCCCGAAACTTCAGGGTACTCTGAACAAAAGCACGGTGTTTCTTACACATACAGACCATTGCTAGTTCAACTCTGCTTCTTATACTGATACAAACCACAAGTCTCCTAACATCCAATGCTTTTCAGTTAAGAGCAAGAAACGTGTGAGCTTCGTAAACGATTTATATTCATTTAAGCTGAAAAGTGACTGCGTTTACCTGAAATGATGTCTTGCTTGTAGGAAGACACAGAGCCTGGAATTTAACTCCATTTCTGAAGGGAAACACACAGCACAGTTCTCATCCATGAAACGCACTCTGCGTATAGGAAGAAGCACGCTATTGCTTTCTAGAGTCTCTAATAGAGCAGGAAATGTGAGTGTGCTCAGAACAAAAGAACGGAGTTTCCTACACATACGGACCATAGCTAGTTCAACTCTGCTTCTGAAACTGATACAAACCACAAGGCATCTAACATGCAATGCTTTTCAATTAAGAGCGAGAAACGTGTGAGTTTCGTAAACTATTTATATTCATTTGAGCTGAAAAGGGACTGCGTTTACCTGAAATGATGTCTTGATTGTAGGAAGACACAGATCCTGGAATTTAACTCCATTTCTGAAGGGAAACACACAGCACAGTTCTCATCCATGAAACACACTCTCCTTTAGAACACGAAGCATGCTCTTGCTTTCTAGAGTCTCTAATAGAGCCAGAAATTGAGGGCACTCTGAACAAAAGAATGGTGTTTCCTACACATACGGACCATTGCAAGTCCAACTCTGCTTCTGGAACTGATACAAAGCACAAGTCATTTAACATCCAATGCTTTTCAGTTAAGAGCGAGAAACGTGTGACCTTCTTAAACGATTTATATTCATTTGAGCTGAATAGTGAATGCGTTTACCTGAAATGATGTCTTGCTTGTAGGAAGACACAGAGCCTGGGATTTAACTACATTTCTGAAGGGAAACACACAGCACAGTTGTCCTCCGTGAAATACACTCTGCTTTAGAGCAAGAAGCACGCTCTTGCTTTCTAGAGTCTCTAATAGTGCCAGAAACTTGAAAGTGTGCTCAGAACAAAAGAACGGTGTTTCCAACACATACGGACCATTGCAAGTCCAACTCTGCTTCTGGAACTGATACAAAGCACAAGTCATCTAACCTCCAATGCTTTTCAGTTAAGAGCGAAAAACATGTGAGCTTCTTAAACGATTTATATTCATTTGAGCTGAATAGTGACTGCGTTTACCTGAAATGATGTCTTGCTTGTAGGAAGACACAGAGCCTGGAATTTAACTCCATTTCTGAAGGGATACACAAAGCACAGTACTCATCCATGAAACACACTCTGCTTTAGAGCAAGAAGCATGCTCTTGCTTTCTTAGAGTCTCTAATAGAGCCGGAATCGTGGCTGTGGTCAGAACAAAATAACGGTGTTTCCTACACATATGGACCATATCTAGGTCAACTCTTCTTTTGAAACTGATACAAAGCAGAGTTCCATTAACATGCAATGCTTTGAAGTTAAGAGCGCAAAACGTGTGAGCTTCGTGAATGTTGTAGCTTCCTTTGAGCTGAAAAGTGACTGAGTTTACATGAAAATATGTCTTGCTTGTAGGAAGAACCAGAGACTGGGATTTAACTCCATTTCTGAAGGGAAACACACAGCACAGTTGTTATCCATGAAACACACTCTGCTTTAGAGCAAGAAGCATGCTCTTGCTTTCTAGAGTCTATAATAGAGCCAGAAATTGAGGGTACTCAGAACAAAAGAACAGTGTTTCCTACACATACAGACCATTGCTAGTTCAACTCTGCTTCTGAAACTGATACAAACCACAGGTCCTCTAACATCCAATGCTTTACAGTTAAGAGCAAGAAACTTGTGAGCTACGTGAACGATGTAGTTTTGTTTGAGCTGAAAGGTGTCCGAGTTTACGTGAAAAAAGTCTTGCTTGTAGGAAGATACAGAGCCTGGGATTTAACTCTATTTCTGAAGGGAAACACACAGCACAGTTCTCATGATGAAACGCATTCTGCGTATAGGAAGAAGCACGCTCTTGCTTTCTAGAGTCTCTAATAGTGCAGGAAACGTGAGTGTGCTCAGAAGAAAAGAACGGAGTTTCCTACACATACACACCATATCTAGTCCAACTCTGCTTCTGAAACTGATACAAACCACAGTTCCTCTAATATCCAATGCTTTTTAGTTAGAGCAAGAAACGTGTGAGCTAATTAAACGATGTAGCTTTGTTTGAGGTGAAAGGTGAGTGAGTTTACCTGAAACGAAGTCTTGCTTGTAGGAAGACACAGAGCCTGGAATTTAACTCCATTTCTGAAGGGAATCACACAGCACAGTTCTCATCCTTGAAACACACTCTGTGTATAGGAAGAACCACGCTATTGCTTTATAGAGTCACTAATAGAGCACGAAACGTGTGTTTGCTCAGAACAAAAGTACGGTGTTTCCTATACATAAGGACCATATTTAGTTCAACTCTGCTTTGAAACTGATACAAACCACAGGTCCTCTATCATCCAATGCTTTTCAGTTAAGAGCGATAAACGTGTGAGCTTCGTGAATGATGTAGCTTTCTTTGACCTGAAAAGTGACTGAATTTACCTGAAAAGATGTCTTGCTTGTAGGAAGACACAGAGCCTGTGATTTAACTCCATTTCTGAAGGGAAAAACACAGCACAGTTCTCATCCATGAAACACACTCTGCTTTAGAGCACAAAGCATGCTCTTGCTTTCTAGAGTCTATACTAGAGGCAGAAACTTGAGAGTACTGTGAACAAAAGAAGGGTGTTTCCTATACATACGGACCATTGGTAGTTCAACTCTGCTTCTGAAACTGATACAAACCACAGGTCCTCTAACATCCAATGCTTTACAGTTAAGAGCAAGAAACGTGTGAGCTACGTGAACGATGTAGCTTTGTTTGAGCTGAAAGGTGACCGAGATTACGTGAAACGAAGTCTTGCTTGTAGGAAGATACAGAGCCTGTGATTTAACTCTATTTCTGAAGGGAAACACACAGCACAGTTCTCACGATGAACATATTCTGCGTATAGGAAGAAGCACGCTCTTGCTTTCTAGAATCTCTAATAGTGCAGGAAACGTGAGTGTGCTCAGAACAAAAGAACGGAGTTTCATACACATACAGACCATATCTAGTCCAACTCTGCTTCTGAAACTGATACAAACCACAGTTCCTCTAATATCCAATGCTTTTTAGTTAGAGTAAGAAACGTGTGAGCTAATTAAACGATGTAGCTTTGTTTGAGCTGAAAGGTGAGTGAGTTTACCTGAAACGAAGTCTTGCTTGTAGGAAGACACAGAGCCTGGAATTTAACTATATTTCTGAAGGGAAACACACAGCACAGTTCTCATCCTTGAAACACACTCTGTGTATAGGAAGAACCACGCTATTGCTTTATAGAGTCACTAATAGAGCACGAAACGTGTGTTTGCTCAGAACAAAAGAACGGTGTTTCCTATACATAAGGACCATATTTAGTTCAACTCTGCATCTGAAACAGATACAAACCACAGGTCCTCTATCATCCAATGCTTTTCAGTTAAGAGCGATAAACGTGTGAGCTTCGTGAACGATGTAGCTTCCTTTGAGCTGAAAAGTGACTGAATTTACCTGAAAAGATGTCTTGCTTGTAGGAAGACACAGAGCCTGTGATTTAACTCCATTTCTGAAGGGAAACACACAGCACAGTTCTCATCCATGAAACACACTCTGCTTTAGAGCACGAAGCATGCTCTTGCTTTCTAGAGTCTATAATAGAGGCAGAAACTTGAGGGTACTGTGAACAAAAGAAGGGTGTTTCCTATACATACGGACCATTGGTAGTTCAACTATGCTTCTGAAACTTATACAAACCACAGTTCCTCTAATATCCAATGCTTTTCAGATAGAGCAAGAAACGTGTGAGCTACGTAAAAGATGTAGCTTTGTTTGAGCTGAAACATGAGTTTGTTTAACTGAAAGGAAGTCTTGCTTGTAGGAAAACACATTGCCTGCGATTTTACTACATTTCTGAAGGGAAACACACAGCACAGTTGTCCTCCATGAAACACACTCTGCTTTAGAGCAAGAATCATGCTCTTGCTTTCTTAGAGTCTCTAATACAGCAGGAATCGTGACTGTGGTCAGAACAAAATAACGGTGTTTCCTACACATATGGACCATATCTAGGTCAACTCTTCTTTTGAAACTGATACAAAGCAGAGTTCCATTAACATGCAATGCTTTGAAGTTAAGAGCACAAAACGTGTGAGCTTCGTGAATGTTGTAGCTTCGTTTGAGCTGAAAAGTGACTGAGTTTACCTGAAAATATGTCTTGCTTGTAGGAAGAACCAGAGACTGGGATTTAACTCCATTTCTGAAGGGAAACACACAGCACAGTTGTTATCCATGAAACACACTCTGCTTTAGAGCAAGAAGCATGCTCTTGCTTTCTAGAGTCTATAATAGAGCCAGAAATTGAGGGTACTCAGAACAAAAGAACAGTGTTTCCTACACATACGGACCATTGCTAGTTCAACTCTGCTTCTGAAACTGATACAAACCACAGGTCCTCTAACATCCAATGCTTTACAGTTAAGAGCAAGAAACTTGTGAGCTACGTGAACGATGTACTTTTGTTTGAGCTGAAAGGTGTCCGAGTTTACGTGAAAAAAGTCTTGCTTGTAGGAAGATACAGAGCCTGGGATTTAACTCTATTTCTGAAGGGAAACACACAGCACAGTTCTCATGATGAAACGCATTCTGCGTATAGGAAGAAGCACGCTCTTGCTTTCTAGAGTCTCTAATAGTGCAGGAAACGTGAGTGTGCTCAGAAGAAAAGAACGGAGTTTCCTACATATACACACCATATCTAGTCCAACTCTGCTTCTGAAACTGATACAAACCACAGTTCCTCTAATATCCAATGCTTTTTAGTTAGAGCAAGAAACGTGTGAGCTAATTAAACGATGTAGCTTTGTTTGAGGTGAAAGGTGAGTGAGTTTACCTGAAACGAAGTCTTGCTTGTAGGAAGACACAGAGCCTGGAATTTAACTATATTTCTGAAGGGAAACACACAGCACAGTTCTCATCCTTGAAACACACTCTGTGTATAGGAAGAACCACGCTATTGCTTTATAGAGTCACTAATAGAGCAGGAAACGTGTGTTTGCTCAGAACAAAAGAACGGTGTTTCCTATACATAAGGACCATATTTAGTTCAACTCTGCATCTGAAACAGATACAAACCACAGGTCCTCTATCATCCAATGCTTTTCAGTTAAGAGCGATAAACGTGTGAGCTTCGTGAACGATGTAGCTTCCTTTGAGCTGAAAAGTGACTGAATTTACCTGAAAAGATGTCTTGCTTGTAGGAAGACACAGAGCCTGTGATTTAACTCCATTTCTGAAGGGAAACACACAGCACAGTTCTCATCCATGAAACACACTCTGCTTTAGAGCACGAAGCATGCTCTTGCTTTCTAGAGTCTATAATAGAGGCAGAAACTTGAGGGTACTGTGAACAAAAGAAGGGTGTTTCCTATACATACGGACCATTGGTAGTTCAACTATGCTTCTGAAACTTATACAAACCACAGTTCCTCTAATATCCAATGCTTTTCAGATAGAGCAAGAAACGTGTGAGCTACGTAAAAGATGTAGCTTTGTTTGAGCTGAAACATGAGTTTGTTTAACTGAAAGGAAGTCTTGCTTGTAGGAAAACACATTGCCTGCGATTTTACTACATTTCTGAAGGGAAACACACAGCACAGTTGTCCTCCATGAAACACACTCTGCTTTAGAGCAAGAATCATGCTCTTGCTTTCTTAGAGTCTCTAATACAGCAGGAATCGTGACTGTGGTCAGAACAAAATAACGGTGTTTCCTACACATATGGACCATATCTAGGTCAACTCTTCTTTTGAAACTGATACAAAGCAGAGTTCCATTTACATGCAATGCTTTGAAGTTAAGAGCACAAAACGTGTGAGCTTCGTGAATGTTGTAGCTTCCTTTGAGCTGAAAAGTGACTGAGTTTACCTGAAAATATGTCTTGCTTGTAGGAAGAACCAGAGACTGGGATTTAACTCCATTTCTGAAGGGAAACACACAGCACAGTTGTTATCCATGAAACACACTCTGCTTTAGAGCAAGAAGCATGCTCTTGCTTTCTAGAGTCTATAATAGAGCCAGAAATTGAGGGTACTCAGAACAAAAGAACAGTGTTTCCTACACATACGGACCATTGCTAGTTCAACTCTGCTTCTGAAACTGATACAAACCACAGGTCCTCTAACATCCAATGCTTTACAGTTAAGAGCAAGAAACTTGTGAGCTACGTGAACGATGTACTTTTGTTTGAGCTGAAAGGTGTCCGAGTTTACGTGAAAAAAGTCTTGCTTGTAGGAAGATACAGAGCCTGGGATTTAACTCTATTTCTGAAGGGAAACACACAGCACAGTTCTCATGATGAAACGCATTCTGCGTATAGGAAGAAGCACGCTCTTGCTTTCTAGAGTCTCTAATAGTGCAGGAAACGTGAGTGTGCTCAGAAGAAAAGAACGGAGTTTCCTACATATACACACCATATCTAGTCCAACTCTGCTTCTGAAACTGATACAAACCACAGTTCCTCTAATATCCAATGCTTTTTAGTTAGAGCAAGAAACGTGTGAGCTAATTAAACGATGTAGCTTTGTTTGAGGTGAAAGGTGAGTGAGTTTACCTGAAACGAAGTCTTGCTTGTAGGAAGACACAGAGCCTGGAATTTAACTATATTTCTGAAGGGAAACACACAGCACAGTTCTCATCCTTGAAACACACTCTGTGTATAGGAAAAAGCACGCTATTGCTTTATAGCATCACTAATAGAGCAGGAAACGTGTGTTTGCTCAGAACAAAAGAACGGTGTTTCCTATACATAAGGACCATATTTAGTTCAACTCTGCTTTGAAACAGATACAAACCACAGTTCCATTAACATGCAATGCATTGAAGTTAAGTGGGAGAAACGTGTGAGCTTTGTGAATGTTGTAGATTCCTTTAAGCTGAAAAGTGACTGAGTTTACCTGAAAATATGACTTGCTTGTAGGAAGAACCAGAGACTGGGATTTAACTCCATTTCTGAAGGGAAACACAAAGCACAGTTGTCATCCATGAAACACACTCTGCTTTAGAGCAAGAAGCATGCTCTTGCTTTCTAGAGTCTATAATAGAGCCAGAAATTGAGGGTACTCAGAACAAAAGAACAGAGTTTCCTACACATACGGACCATTGCTAGTTCAACTCTGCTTCTGAAACTGATACAAACCACAGGTCCTCTAACATCCAATGCTTTACAGTTAAGAGCAAGAAACGTGTGAGCTAAGTGAACGATGTAGCTTTGTTTGAGCTGAAAGGTGACCGAGATTACGTGAAACGAAGTCTTACTTGTAGGAAGATACAGAGCCTGTGATTTAACTCTATTTCTGAAGGGAAACACACAGCACAGTTCTCACGATGAACACATTCTGCGTATAGGAAGAAGCATGCTCTTGCTTTCTAGAGTCTCTAATAGTGCAGGAAACGTGAGTGTGCTCAGAACAAAAAAACGGAGTTTCATATACATACAGACCATATCTAGTCCAACTCTGCTTCTGAAAATGATACAAACCACAGTTCCTCTAATATCCAATGCTTTTTATTTAGAGCAAGAAACGTGTGAGCTAATTAAACGATGTAGCTTTGTTTGAGCTGAAAGGTGAGTGAGTTTACCTGAAACGAAGTCTTGCTTGTAGGAAGACACAGAGCCTGGAATTTAACTCCATTTCTGAAGGGAAACACACAGCACAGTTCTCATCTTTGAAACACACTCTGTGTATAGGAAGAACCACGCTATTGCTTTATAGAGTCACTAATAGAGTACGAAACGTGTGTTTGCTCAGAACAAAAGAACGGTGTTTCCTATACATAGGGACCATATTTAGTTCAACTCTGCATCTGAAACAGATACAAACCACAGGTCCTCTATCATCCAATGCTTTTCAGTTAAGAGCGATAAACGTGTGAGCTTCGTGAACAATGTAGCTTCCTTTGAGCTGAAAAGTGACTGAATTTACCTGAAAAGATGTCTTGCTTGTAGGAAGACACAGAGCCTGTGATTTAACTCCATTTCTGAAGGGAAACACACAGCACAGTTCTCTTCAATGAAACACACTCTGCTTTAGAGCACGAAGCATGCTCTTGCTTTCTAGAATCTATAATAGAGGCAGAAACTTGAGGGAACTGTGAACAAAAGAAGGGTGTTTCCTATACATACGGACCATTGGTAGTTCAACTCTGCTTCTGAAACTGATAGAAACCACAGTTCAGGTAACATGCAATGCTTTCCAGTTAAGAGCAAGAAACGTGTGAGCTTCGTGAATGATTTATTTTCCTTTGAGCTGAAAAGTGACTGCGTTTACCTGAGAAGATTTCTTGCTTGTAGGAAGACACAGAGCCTGCAATTTAACTCTATTTCCGAAGGGAAACACACAGCACAGTTGTCCTCCATGAAACACACTCTGCTTTAGAGCAAGAAGCACACTCTTGCTTTCTAGAGTCTCTAATAGAGCCAGAAACTTGAAAGTGTTCTCAGAACAAAAGAACGGTGTTTCCTACACATACGGACCATTGCAAGTCCAACTCTGCTTCTGTAACTGATACAAAGCACAAGTCATCTAACATCTAATGCTTTTCAGTTAAGAGCGAGAAACGTGTGAGCTTCGTAAACGATTTATATTCATTTGAGCTGAATAGTGACTGCATTCAACTGAAAAGATGTCTTACTTGTAGGAAGACACAGAGCCTGGAGTTTAACTCCATTTCTGATGGGAAACACAAATCCCAGTACTCATCCATGAAACACACTCTGCTTTAGAGCAAGAAGCATGCTCTTGCTTTCTTAGAGTCTCTAATACAGCAGGAAACGTGACTGTGGTCAGAACAAAATAACGGTGTTTCCTACACATAAGGACCATATCTAGGTCAACCCTTCTTCTGAAACTAATACAAACCACAGGTCCTCTAACATCAAATGCTTTACAGTTAAGAGCAAGAAACGTGTGAGCTACGTGAATGATGTAGCTTTGTTTGAGCTGAAAGGTTACCGAGTTTACGTGAAAAAAGTCTTGCTTGTAGGAAGACACAGAGCCTGGAATTTAAGTCCATTTCTGAAGGGAAACACACAGCACAGTTCTCATCCATGAAACACACTCTGCTTTAGAGCAAGAAGCATGCTCTTGCTTTCTAGAGTCTATAATAGAGCCAGAAATTGAGGGTACTCAGAACAAAAGAACGGTGTTTCCTACAAATACAGACCATTGCTAGTTCAACTCTGCGTCTGAAACTGATACAAACCACAGGTCCTCTAACATCTAATGCTTTACAGTTAAGAGCAAGAAACGTGTGAGCTACGTCAACGATGTAGTTTTGTTTGAGCTGAAAGTTGACTGAGCTTACGTGAAACGAAGTCTTGCTTGTAGGAAGATACAGAACCTGTGATATAACTCCATTTCTGAAGGGAAACACACAGCACAGTTCTCACGATGAAACACACTCTGTGTATAGGAAGAAGCATGCTCTTGCTTTCTAGAGCCTCTAATAGAGCAGGAAACGTGAGTGTACTCAGAACAAAATAACAGAGTTTCCTACACGTACAGACCATATCTAGTTCAACTCTTCTTTTGAAACTGATACAAAGCACAGTTCCATTAACATGCAATGCTTTGCAGTTAAGAGCGCGAAACGTGTGAGTTTTGTGAATTTTGTAGCTTCCTTTGAGCTTAAAATGACTGTGTTTACCTGAAAAGATGTCTTGCTTGTAGGAAGACACAGAGCCTGGGATTTAACTCCATTTCTGAAAGGAAACACACAGCACAGTTCTCATCCTTGAAACACACTCTGCGTATAGGAAGAAGCACACTATTGCTTTCTAGAGTCTCTAATAAAGCAGGAAACCTGAGTGTGCTCAGAAAAAAAGAACGGTGTTTTCTATACATACGGACCATTGCAAGTCCAACTCTGCTTCTGGAACTGATACAAAGCACAAGTCATTTAACATCCAATGCTTTTCAGTTAAGAGCGAGAAACGTGTGAGCTTCTTAAACGATTTATATTCATTTGAGCTGAATAGTGAATGCGTTTACCTGAAATGATGTCTTGCTTGTAGGAAGACACAGAGCCTGGGATTTAACTACATTTCTGAAGGGAAACACACAGCACAGTTGTCCTCCATGAAACACACTCTGCTTTAGAGCAAGAAGCACGCTCTTGCTTTCTAGAGTCTCTAATACAGCAGGAATCGTGACTGTGGTCAGAACAAAATAACGGTGTTTCCTACACATATGGACCATATCTAGGTCAACTCTTCTTTTGAAACTGATACAAAGCAGAGTTCCATTAACATGCAATGCTTTGAAGTTAAGAGCGCAAAACGTGTGAGCTTCGTGAATGTTGTAGCTTCCTTTGAGCTGAAAAGTGACTGAGTTTACCTGAAAATATGTCTTGCTTGTAGGAAGAACCAGAGACTGAGATTTAACTCCATTTCTGAAGGGAAACACACAGCACAGTTGTTATCCATGAAACACACTCTGCTTTAGAGCAAGAAGCATGCTCTTGCTTTCTAGAGTCTATAATAGAGCCAGAAATTGAGGGTACTCAGAACAAAAGAACAGTGTTTCCTACACATACGGACCATTGCTAGTTCAACTCTGCTTCTGAAACTGATACAAACCACAGGTCCTCTAACATCCAATGCTTTACAGTTAAGAGCAAGAAACTTGTGAGCTACGTGAATTATGTAGTTTTGTTTGACCTGAAAGGTGTCCGAGTTTAGGTGAAAAAAGTCTTGCTTATAGGAAGATACAGAGCCTGGGATTTAACTCTATTTCTGAAGGGAAACACACAGCACAGTTCTCATGATGAAACGCATTCTGCGTATAGGAAGAAGCACGCTCTTGCTTTCTAGAGTCTCTAATAGTGCAGGAAACGTGAGTGTGCTCAGAAGAAAAGAACGGAGTTTCCTACACATACACACCATATCTAGTCCAACTCTGCTTCTGAAACTGATACAAACCACAGTTCCTCTAATATCCAATGCTTTTTAGTTAGAGCAAGAAACGTGTGAGCTAATTAAACAATGTAGCTTTGTTTGAGCTGAAAGGTGAGTGAGTTTACCTGAAACGAAGTCTTGCTTGTAGGAAGACACAGAGCCTGTGATTTAACTCCATTTCTGAAGGGAAACACACAGCACAGTTCTCATCCATGAAACACACTCTGCTTTAGAGCACGAAGCATGCTCTTGCTTTCTAGAGTCTATAACAGAGGCAGAAACTTGAGGGTACTGTGAACAAAAGAAGGGTGTTTCCTATACATAGGGACCATTGCTAGTTCAACTCTGCTTCTGAAACTGATACAAACCACAGGTCCTCTAACATCCAATGCTTTACAGTTAAGAGCAAGAAACGTGTGAGCTACGTCAACGATGTAGTTTTGTTTGAGCTGAAAGGTGTCTGAGCTTACGTGAAACGAACTCTTCCTTGTAGGAAGATACAGAACCTGTGATATAACTCCATTTCTGAAGGGAAACACGCAGCACAGTTCTCACGATGAAACACACTCTGCGTATAGGAAGAAGCACGCTCTTGCTTTCTAGAGTCTCTAATAGAGCAGGAAACGTGAGTGTACTCAGAACAAAATAACAGAGTTTCCTACACATACAGACCATATCTAGTCCAACTCTGCTTCTGAAACTGATACAAACCCCAGTTCCTCTAATATCCAATGCTTTTCAGTTAGAGCAAGAAACGTGTGAGCTACGTAAAAGATGTAGCTTTGTTTGAGCTGAAACGTGATATGTTTAACTGAAATGAAGTCTTGCTTGTAGGAAAACACATTGCCTGGGATTTAACTACATTTCTGAAGGGAAACACACAGCACAGTTGTCCTCCGTGAACCACACTCTGCTTTAGAGCAAGAAGCACACTCTTGCTTTCTAGAGTCTCTAATAGAGCCAGAAACTTGAAAGTGTGCTCAGAACAAAAGAACGGTGTTTCCAACACATACGGACCATTGCAAGTCCATCTCTGCTTCTGGAACTGATACAAAGCACAAGTCATTTAACATCCAGTGCTTTTCAGTTAAGAGCGAGAAACGTGTGAGCTTCTTAAATGATTTATATTCATTTGAGCTGAATAGTGACTGTGTTTACCTGAAATGATGTCATGCTTGAAGGAAGACACAGAGCCTGGAATTTAAGTCCATTTCTGAAGGGAAACACACAGCACAGTTCTCACCATGAAACACACTCTGCTTATAGGAAGAAGCACGCTCATGCTTTCTAGAGTCTGTAGTAGAGCAGGAAACGTGAGTGTGCTCAGAAAAAAATAACGGAGTTTCCTATACATACAGACCATATCTAGTCCATCTCTGCTTCTGAAACTGATACAAACCACAGGTCCTCTAATATCCAATGCTTTTCAGTTAGAGCAAGAAACGGGTGACCTATGAAAAAGATGTAGCTTTGTTTGAGTGCAAGGTGACTGAGTTTACGTGAAATGAATTATTGCTTGTAGGAAGACACAGAGCCTGGGATTTAACTCCATTTCTGAAGGGAAACACACAGCACAGTTTTCACGACGAAACACACTCTGCGTATAGGAAGAAGCACGCTCTTGCTTTCTAGAGTCTCTAATAGAGCAGGAAACGTGAGTGTACTCAGAACAAAATAACGGAGTTTCCTAAACATGCAGACCATATCGAGTCCTACTCTGCTTCTGAAACTGATACAAAGCACAGTTCCTCTAATATCCAATGCTTTTCAGTTAGAGCAAGAAACGGGTGAGCTACGTAAAAAGATGTAGCTTTGTTTGAGCTGAAACGTGAGTGAGTTTACCTGAAACGAAGTCTTGCTTGTTTGAAGACAGAGAGCCTGGGATTTAACTCCATTTCTGAAGGGAAACACACAGCACAGTTGTCCTCCGTGAAACACACTCTGCTTTAGAGCAAGAAGCACGCTCTTGCTTTCTAGAGTCTCTAATAGAGCCAGAAACTTGAAAGTGTGCTCAGAACAAAAGAACGGTGTTCCCTACACATACGGACCATTGCTAGTTCAACTCTGCTTCTGAAACTGATACAAACCACAAGTCATCTAACATCCAATGATTTTCAGTTAAGAGCGAGAATCGTGTGAGCTTCGAAAACGATTTATATTCATTTGAGCTGAAAAGTGACTGCATTTACCTGAAAAGATGTCTTGCCTGTAGGAAGACACAGAGCCTGGAATTTAACTCCTTTTCTGAAGGGAAACACACAGCACAGTTCTCATTCATGAAACACACTCTGCTTTAGAACACGATGCATGCTCTTGCTTTCAAGAGTATCTAATAGAGCCAGAAACTAGACAGTGTGCTCAGAACAAAAGAACGGTGTTCCCTACACATACAGACCATTGCTAGTTCAACTCTGCTGCTGAAACTGATACAAACCACATGTCATCTAACATCCAATGCTTTTCAGTTAAGAGCGAGAATCGTGTGAGCTTCGTATACGATTTATATTCATTTGAGCTGAAAAGTGACTGAGTTTACCTGAAAAGATTTCTTGCCTGTAGGAAGACACAGAGCCTGGAGTTTAACTCCTTTTCTGAAGGGAAACACACAGCACAGTTCTCATCCATGAAGCACACTCTGCTTTAGAGCAAGAAGCACGCTCTTGCTTTCTAAGTGTCTCTAATACATTAGGAAACGTGACTGTGGTCAGAACAAATTAACGGTGTTTCCTACACATACGGACCAAATCTAGGTCAACTCTTCTTCTGAAACTGATACCAACCACAGGTCCTCTAATATCCAATGCTTTTCAATTAGAGCAAGAATCGGGTGACCTATGTAAAAGATGTAGCTTTGTTTGAGTGCAAGGTGACTGAGTTTACGTGAAATGAAGTATTGCTTGTAGGAAGACACAGAGTCTGGGATTTAACTCCATTTCTGAAGGGAAACACACAGCACAGTTCTCATGACGCAACACACTCTTCGTATAGGAAGAAGCACGTTCTTGCTTTCTAGATTCTCTAATAGAGCAGGAAACGTGAGTGTGCTCAGAAAAAAATAACGGAGTATTCTACACATGCAGACCATATCTAGTCCAACTCTGCTTCTGAAACTGATAGAAAACACAGTTCCTCTAATATCCAATGCTTTTCAGTTAGAGCAAGAAACGGGTGAGCTACGTAAAAAGATGTAGCTTTGTTTGAGCTGAAACGTGAGTGAGTTTACCTGAAAGGAAGTCTTGCTTGTAGGAAGACACAGAGCCTGGGATTTAACTCCATTTCTGAAGGGAAACACACAGCACAGTTGTCCTCCGTGAAACACACTCTGCGTATAGGAACAAGCGCGCTCATGCTTTCTAGAGTCTATAGTAGAGCAGGAAACGTGAGTGTGCTCAGAACAAAATAACGGAGTTTCCTACACATACGGACCATATCTAGGTCAAATCTTCTTCTGAAACTGATTCAAACCCCAAGTCATCTAACATCCAATGCTTTTCAGTTACGAGCGAGAAACATGTGAGCTTCTTAAATGATTTATATTCATTTGAGCTGAAAAGTGACTGCGTTTACCTGAAATTAGCTCTTGCTTGGAGGAAGACACAGAGCCTGGGATTTAACTCCATTTCTGATCGGAAACACACAGCACAGTTCTCATCCATGAAACACACTCTGATTTATAGTAAGAAGCATGCTCTTGCTTTCTAGAATCTCTAATAGAGCCAGAAACTTGAGGGTACTCAGAACAAAAGAATGGTGTTTCCTACACATACGGACCATTGCTAGTTCAACTCTGCTTCGGAAACTGATACAAACCACAGGTCCTCTAACATCTAATGCTTTACAGTTAAGAGCAATAAACTTGTGAGTTACATGAACTATGTAGCTTTGTTTGAGCTGAAAGGTGACTGAATTTACGTGAAATGAAGTCTTGCTTGTAGGAAGATACAGAGCCTGTGATTTAACTCCATTTCTGAAGGGAAACACACAGCACAGTTCTAACCATGAAACACACTCTGTGTATAGGAAGAAGCGCACTCTTGCTTTCTAAGAGTCTCTAATACAACAGGAAAATGTGACTGTGGTGTTTCCTACACATAAGGACCAAATCTAGGTCAACTCTTCTTCTGAAACTGATACAAACCACATTTCCTCTAACATGCAATGCTTTCCACTTAAGAGGGAGAAACGTGTGAGTTTCGAAAACGACGTAGCTTCCTTTGAGCTGAAAAGTGACTGAATTACCTGAAAAGATGTCTTGCTTTTAGGAAGACACTGAGCCTGGGATTTAACTCCATTTCTGAAGGGCAACACACAGCACAGTTCTCATCCATGAAATACACTCTGCTTTAGAGCAAGAAGCATGCTCTTGCTTTCTAGAATCTCTAATAGAGCAGGAAACATGAGTTTTCTCAGAACAAAAGAACGGTGTTTCCTACACATACGGACCATAGCTAGGTCAACTGTGCTGCTGAAACGGATACAAACCACAAGTCATCTAACATCCAATGCTTTTCAGTTAAGAGCGAGAATCGTGTGAGCTTCGTATACGATTTATATTCATTTGAGCTGAAAAGTGACTGCGTTTACCTGAAATTAGGTCTTGCTTGGAGGAAGACACAGAGCCTGGGATTTAACTCCATTTCTGACCGGAAACACACAGCACAGTTCTCATCCATGAAACACACTCTGATTTATAGTAAGAAGCATGCTCTTGCTTTCTAGAATCTCTAATAGAGCCAGAAACTTGAGGGTACTCAGAACAAAAGAATGGTGTTTCCTACACATACGGACCATTGCTAGTTCAACTCTGCTTCGGAAACTGATACAAACAACAGGTCCTCTAACATCTAATGCTTTACAGTTAAGAGCAAGAAACTTGTGAGCTACATGAACTATGTAGCTTTGTTTGAGCTGAAAGGTGACTGAATTTACGTGAAATGAAGTCTTGCTTGTAGGAAGATACAGAGCTTGTGATTTAACTCCATTTCTGAAGGGAAACACACAGCACAGTTCTAACCATGAAACACACTCTGTGTATAGGAAGAAGCACACTCTTGCTTTCTAAGAGTCTCTAATACAACAGGAAAATGTGACTGTGGTGTTTCCTACACATAAGGACCAAATCTAGGTCAACTCTTCTTCTGAAACTGATACAAACCACATTTCCTCTAACATGCAATGCTTTCCACTTAAGAGAGAGAAACGTGTGAGTTTCGTAAACGACGTAGCTTCCTTTGAGCTGAAAAGTGACTGAATTACCTGAAAAGATGTCTTGCTTGTAGGAAGACACAGAGCCTGGGATTTAACTCCATTTCTGAAGGGCAACACACAGCACAGTTCTCATACATGAAATACACTCTGCTTTAGAGCAAGAAGCATGCTCTTGCTTTCTAGAATCTCTAATAGAGCAGGAAACATGAGTTTTCTCAGAACAAAAGAACGGTGTTTCCTACACATACAGACCATAGCTAGGTCAACTGTGCTGCTGAAACGGATACAAACCACAAGTCATCTAACATCCAATGCTTTTCAGTTAAGAGCGAGAATCGTGTGAGCTTCGTATACGATTTATATTCATTTGAGCTGAAAAGTGACTGCGTTTACCTGAAAAGATTTCTTGCCTGTAGGAAGACACAGAGCCTGGAATTTAACTCCTTTTCTGAAGGGAAACACACAGCACAGTTCTCATACATGAAACACACTCTGCTTTAGAGCAAGAAGCATGCTCTTGCTTTCTAGAGACTCTAATAGAGCAGGAAACATGAGTTTTCTCAGAACAAAAGAACGGTGTTTCCTACACATACAGACCATAGCTAGGTCAACTGTGCTGCTGAAACTGATACATACCACAAGTCATCTAACATCCAATGCTTTTCAGTTAAGAGCGAGAATCGTGTGAGCTTCGTATACGATTTATATTCATTTGAGCTGAAAAGTGACTGCGTTTACCTGAAAAGATTTCTTGCCAGTAGGAAGACACAGAGCCTGGAATTTAACTCCTTTTCTGAAGGGAAACACACAGCACAGTTCTCACCATGAAACACACTCTGCGTATAGGAAGAAGCGCGCTCATGCTTTCTAGAGTCTGTAGTAGAGCAGGAAATGTGAGTGTGCTCAGAAAAAAATAACGGAGTTTCCTATACATACAGACCATATCTAGTCCAACTCTGCTTCTGAAACTGATAAAAACCACAGGTCCTCTAATATCCAATGCTTTTCAGTTAGAGCAAGAAACGGGTGACCTATGTAAAAGATGTAGCTTTGTTTGAGTGCAAGGTGACTGAGTTTACGTGAAATGAAGTATTGCTTGTAGGAAGACATAGAGCCTGGGATTTAACTCCATTTCTGAAGGGAAACACACAGCACAGTTTTCACGACGAAACACACTCTGCGTATAGGAAGAAGAACGCTCTTGCTTTCTAGAGTCTCTAATACAGCAGGAAACGTGAGTGTGCTCAGAACAAAATAACGGAGTTTCCTAAACATGCAGACCATATCGAGTCCTACTCTGCTTCTGAAACTGATACAAAACACAGTTCCTCTAATATCCAATGCTTTTCAGTTAGAGCAAGAAACGGGTGAGCTACGTAAAAAGATGTAGCTTTATTTGAGCTAAACGTGAGTGAGTTTACCTGAAAGGAAGTCTTGCTTGTAGGAAGACAGAGAGCCTGGGATTTAACTCCATTTCTGAAGGGAAACACACAGCACAGTTGTCCTCCGGGAAACACACTCTGCTTTATAGTAAGAAGCATGCTCTTGCTTTCTAGAATCTCTAATAGAGCCAGAAACTTGAGGGTACTCAGAACAAAAGAATGGTGTTTCCTACACATACGGACCATTGCTAGTTCAACTCTGCTTCTGAAACTGATACAAACCACAGGTCCTCTAACATCTAATGTTTTACAGTTAAGAGCAAGAAACTTGTGAGCTACATGAACTATGTAGCTTTGTTTGAGCTGAAAGGTGACTGAATTTACGTGAAACGAAGTCTTGCTTGTAGGAAGATACAGAGCCTGTGATTTAACTCCATTTCTGAAGGGAAACACACAGCACAGTTCTAACCATGAAACACACTCTGTGTATAGGAAGAAGCACACTCTTGCTTTCTAAGAGTCTCTAATACAACAGGAAAATGTGACTGTGGTGTTTCCTCCACATAAGGACCAAATCTAGGTCAACTCTTCTTCTGAAACTGATACAAACCACATTTCCTCTAACATGCAGTGCTTTCCACTTAAGAGAGAGAAACGTGTGAGTTTCGTAAACGATGTAGCTTCCTTTGAGCTGAAAAGTGACTGAATTACCTGAAAAGATGTCTTGCTTGTAGGAAGACACAGAGCCTGGGATTTAACTCCATTTCTGAAGGGCAACACACAGCACAGTTCTCATACATGAAACACACTCTGCTTTAGAGCAAGAAGCATGCTCTTGCTTTCTAGAGTCTCTAATAGAGCAGGAAACATGAGTTTTCTCAGAACAAAAGAACGTTGTTTCCTACACATACAGACCATAGCTAGGTCAACTGTGCTGCTGAAACTGATACAAACCACAAGTCATCTAACATCCAATGCTTTTCAGCTAAGAGCGAGAATCGTGTGAGCTTCTTATACGATTTATATTCATTAGAGCTGAACAGTGACTGCGTTTACCTGAAAAGATTTCTTGCCTGTAGGAAGACACAGAGCCTGGAATTTAACTCCTTTTCTGAAGGGAAACACACAGCACAGTTCTCATCCATGAAGCACACTCTGCTTTAGAGCAAGAAGCACGCTCTTGCTTTCTAAGTGTCTCTAATACAGCAGGAAACATGACTGTGGTCAGAACAAAATAACGGTGTTTCCTACACATACGGACCAAATCTACGTCAACTCTTCTTCTGAAACTGATACAATCCACATTTCCTCTAACATGCAATGCTTTCCACTTAAGAGAGAGAAACGTGTGAGTTTCGTGAACGATGTAGCTTCCTTTGAGCTGAAAAGTGACTGAGTTTACCTGAAAAGATGTCTTGCTTGTAGGAAGACACAGAGCCTGGAATTTAACACCATTTCTGAAGGGAAACACACAGCACAGTTCTCACCATGAAACACACTCTGCGTATAGGAAGAAGCGCGCTCATGCTTTCTAGAGTCTGTAGTAGAGCAGGAAACGTGAGTGTGCTCAGAAAAAAATAACGGAGTTTCCTATACATACAGACCATATCTAGTCCAACTCTGCTTCTGAAACTGATACAAACCACAGGTCCTCTAATATCCAATGCTTTTCAGTTAGAGCAAGAAACGGGTTACCTATGTAAAAGATGTAGCTTTGTTTGAGTGCAAGGTGACTGAGTTTACGTGAAATGAAGTATTGCTTGTAGGAAGACACAGAGCCTGGGATTTAACTCCATTTCTGAAGGGAAACACACAGCACAGTTTTCACGACGAAACACACTCTGCCTATAGGAAGAAGCACGCTCTTGCTTTCTAGAGTCTCTAATAGAGCAGGAAACGTGAGTGTGCTCAGAACAAAATAACGGAGTTTCCTAAACATGCAGACCATATCGAGTCCTACTCTGCTTCTGAAACTGATACAAAACACAGTTCCTCTAATATCCAATGCTTTTCAGTTAGAGCAAGAAACGGGTGAGCTACGTAAAAAGATGTAGCTTTGTTTGAGCTGAAACGTGCGTGAGTTTACCTGAAACGAAGTCTTGCTTGTAGGAAGACACAGAGCCTGGGATTTAACTCCATTTCTGAAGGGAAACACACAGCACAGTTGTCCTCCGTGAAACACACTCTGCGTATAGGAACAAGTGCGCTCATGCTTTCTAGAGTCTATAGTAGAGCAGGAAACGTGAGTGTGCTCAGAACAAAATAACGGAGTTTCCTACACATACGGACCATATCTAGGTCAAATCTTCTTCTGAAACTGATTCAAACCCCAAGTCATCTAACATCCAATGCTTTTCAGTTACGAGCGAGAAACATGTGAGCTTCTTAAATGATTTATATTCATTTGAGCTGAAAAGTGACTGCGTTTACCTGAAATTAGGTCTTGCTTGGAGGAAGACACAGAGCCTGGGATTTAACTCCATTTTTGACCGGAAACACACAGCACAGTTCTCATCCATGAAACACACTCTGCTTTATAGTAAGAAGCATGCTCTTGCTTTCTAGAATCTCTAATAGAGCCAGAAACTTGAGGGTACTCAGAACAAAAGAATGGTGTTTCCTACACATACGGACCATTGCTAGTTCAACTCTGCTTCTGAAACTGATACAAACCACAGGTCCTCTAACATCTAATGCTTTACAGTTAAGAGCAAGAAACTTGTGAGCTACATGAACTATGTAGCTTTGTTTGAGCTGAAAGGTGACTGAATTTACGTGAAACGAAGTCTTGCTTGTAGGAAGATACAGAGCCTGTGATTTAACTCCATTTCTGAAGGGAAACACACAGCACAGTTCTAACCATGAAACACACTCTGTGTATAGGAAGAAGCACACTCTTGCTTTCTAAGAGTCTCTAATACAACAGGAAAATGTGACTGTGGTGTTTCCTACACATAAGGACCAAAACTAGGTCAACTCTTCTTCTGAAACTGATACAAACCACATCTCCTCTAACATGCAATGCTTTCCACTTAAGAGAGAGAAACGTGTGAGTTTCGTAAACGATGTAGCTTCCTTTGAGCTGAAAAGTGACTGAATTACCTGAAAAGATGTCTTGCTTGTAGGAAGACACAGAGCCTGGGATTTAACTCCATTTCTGAAGGGCAACACACAGCACAGTTCTCATACATGAAATACACTCTGCTTTAGAGCAAGAAGCATGCTCTTGCTTTCTAGAGTCTCTAATAGAGCAGGAAACATGAGTTTTCTCAGAACAAAAGAACGGTGTTTCCTACACATACAGACCATAGCTAGGTCAACTGTGCTGCTGAAACGGATACAAACCACAAGTCATCTAACATCCAATGCTTTTCAGTTAAGAGCGAGAATCGTGTGAGCTTCGTATACGATTTATATTCATTTGAGCTGAAAAGTGACTGCGTTTACCTGAAAAGATGTCTTGCATGTAGGAAGACACAGAGCCTGGAATTTAACTCCATTTCTGAAGGGAAACACACAGCACAGTTCTCACCATGAAACACACTCTGCATATAGGAAGAAGCGCGCTCATGCTTTCTAGAGTCTGTAGTAGAGCAGGAAACGTGAGTGTGCTCAGAAAAAAATAACGGAGTTTCCTATACATACAGACCATATCTAGTCCAACTCTGCTTCTGAAACTGATAAAAACCACAGGTCCTCTAATATCCAATGCTTTTCAGTTAGAGCAAGAAACCGGTGACCTATGTAAAAGATGTAGCTTTGTTTGAGTGCAAGGTGACTGAGTTTACGTGAAATGAAGTATTGCTTGTAGGAAGACACACAGCCTGGGATTTAACTCCATTTCTGAAGGGAAACACACAGCACAGTTGTCCTCCGTGAAACACACTCTGGGTATAGGAACAAGCGCGCTCATGCTTTCTAAATTCTATAATAGAGCAGGAAACTTGAGTGTGCTCAGAACAAAATAACGGAGTTTCCTACACATACGGACCATATCTAGGTCAAATCTTCTTCTGAAACTGATTCAAACCCCAAGTCATCTAACATCCAATGCTTTTCAGTTACGAGCGAGAAACATGTGAGCTTCTTAAATGATTTATATTCATTTGAGCTGAAAAGTGACTGCGTTTACCTGAAATTAGGTCTTGCTTGGAGGAAGACACAGAGCCTGGGATTTAACTCCATTTCTGACCGGAAACACACAGCACAGTTCTCATCCATGAAACACACTCTGCTTTATAGTAAGAAGCATGCTCTTGCTTTCTAGAATCTCTAATAGAGCCAGAAACTTGAGGGTACTCAGAACAAAAGAATGGTGTTTCCTACACATACGGACCATTGCTAGTTCAACTCTGCTTCTGAAACTGATACAAACCAAAGGTCCTCTAACATCTAATGCTTTACAGTTAAGAGCAAGAAACTTGTGAGCTACATGAACTATGTAGCTTTGTTTGAGCTGAAAGGTGACTGAATTTACGTGAAACGAAGTCTTGCTTGTAGGAAGATACAGAGCCTGTGATTTAACTCCATTTCTGAAGGGAAACACACAGCACAGTTCTAACCATGAAACACACTCTGTGTATAGGAAGAAGCACACTCTTGCTTTCTAAGAGTCTCTAATACAACAGGAAAATGTGACTGTGGTGTTTCCTACACATAAGGACCAAATCTAGGTCAACTCTTCTTCTGAAACTGATACAAACCACATTTCCTCTAACATGCAATGCTTTCCACTTAAGAGAGAGAAACGTGTGAGTTTCGTAAACGATGTAGCTTCCTTGGAGCTGAAAAGTGACTGAATTACCTGAAAAGATGTCTTGCTTGTAGGAAGACACAGAGCCTGGGATTTAACTCCATTTCTGAAGGGCAACACACAGCACAGTTCTCATACATGAAACACACTCTGCTTTAGAGCTAGAAGCATGCTCTTGCTTTCTAGAGTCTCTAATAGAGCAGGAAACATGAGTTTTCTCAGAACAAAAGAACGGTGTTTCCTACACATACAGACCATAGCTAGGTCAACTGTGCTGCTGAAACTGATACAAACCACAAGTCATCTAACATCCAATGCTTTTCAGCTAAGAGCGAGAATCATGTGAGCTTCGTATACGATTTATATTCATTTGAGCTGAAAAGTGACTGCGTTTACCTGAAAAGATTTCTTGCCTGTAGGAAGACACAGAGCCTGGAATTTAACTCCTTTTCTGAAGGGAAACACACAGCACAGTTCTCATCCATGAAGCACACTCTGCTTTAGAGCAAGAAGCACGCTCTTGCTTTCTAAGAGTCTCTAATACAGCAGGAAACGTGACTGTGGTCAGAACAAAATAACGGTGTTTCCTACACATACGGACCAAATCTAGGTCAACTGTGCTGCTGAAACTGATACAAACCACAAGTCATCTAACATCCAATGCTTTTCAGCTAAGAGCGAGAATCGTGTGAGCTTCGTATACGATTTATATTCATTGGAGCTGAAAAGTGACTGCGTTTACCTGAAAAGATGTCTTGCTTGTAGGAAGACACAGAGCCTGGGATTTAACTCCATTTCTGAAGGGCAACACACAGCACAGTTCTCATACATGAAATACACTCTGCTTTAGAGCAAGAAGCATGCTCTTGCTTTCTAGAGTCTCTAATAGAGCAGGAAACATGAGTTTTCTCAGAACAAAAGAACGGTGTTTCCTACACATACAGACCATAGCTAGGTCAACTGTGCTGCTGAAACGGATACAAACCACAAGTCATCTAACATCCAATGCTTTTCAGTTAAGAGCGAGAATCGTGTGAGCTTCGTATACGATTTATATTCATTTGAGCTGAAAAGTGACTGCGTTTACCTGAAAAGATGTCTTGCATGTAGGAATACACAGAGCCTGGAATTTAACTCCATTTCTGAAGGGAAACACACAGCACAGTTCTCACCATGAAACACA
Source organism: Onychomys arenicola (assembly GCA_949786405.1). Classification (NCBI taxonomy): domain Eukaryota; kingdom Metazoa; phylum Chordata; class Mammalia; order Rodentia; family Cricetidae; genus Onychomys; species Onychomys arenicola. The sequence continues at coordinate 945,547 of CATKUM010000003.1, forward strand.
CTCTGCATATAGGAAGAAGCGCGCTCATGCTTTCTAGAGTCTGTAGTAGAGCAGGAAACGTGAGTGTGCTCAGAAAAAAATAACGGAGTTTCCTATACATACAGACCATATCTAGTCCAACTCTGCTTCTGAAACTGATAAAAACCACAGGTCCTCTAATATCCAATGCTTTTCAGTTAGAGCAAGAAACCGGTGACCTATGTAAAAGATGTAGCTTTGTTTGAGTGCAAGGTGACTGAGTTTACGTGAAATGAAGTATTGCTTGTAGGAAGACACACAGCCTGGGATTTAACTCCATTTCTGAAGGGAAACACACAGCACAGTTGTCCTCCGTGAAACACACTCTGGGTATAGGAACAAGCGCGCTCATGCTTTCTAAATTCTATAATAGAGCAGGAAACTTGAGTGTGCTCAGAACAAAATAACGGAGTTTCCTACACATACGGACCATATCTAGGTCAAATCTTCTTCTGAAACTGATTCAAACCCCAAGTCATCTAACATCCAATGCTTTTCAGTTACGAGCGAGAAACATGTGAGCTTCTTAAATGATTTATATTCATTTGAGCTGAAAAGTGACTGCGTTTACCTGAAATTAGGTCTTGCTTGGAGGAAGACACAGAGCCTGGGATTTAACTCCATTTCTGACCGGAAACACACAGCACAGTTCTCATCCATGAAACACACTCTGCTTTATAGTAAGAAGCATGCTCTTGCTTTCTAGAATCTCTAATAGAGCCAGAAACTTGAGGGTACTCAGAACAAAAGAATGGTGTTTCCTACACATACGGACCATTGCTAGTTCAACTCTGCTTCTGAAACTGATACAAACCAAAGGTCCTCTAACATCTAATGCTTTACAGTTAAGAGCAAGAAACTTGTGAGCTACATGAACTATGTAGCTTTGTTTGAGCTGAAAGGTGACTGAATTTACGTGAAACGAAGTCTTGCTTGTAGGAAGATACAGAGCCTGTGATTTAACTCCATTTCTGAAGGGAAACACACAGCACAGTTCTAACCATGAAACACACTCTGTGTATAGGAAGAAGCACACTCTTGCTTTCTAAGAGTCTCTAATACAACAGGAAAATGTGACTGTGGTGTTTCCTACACATAAGGACCAAATCTAGGTCAACTCTTCTTCTGAAACTGATACAAACCACATTTCCTCTAACATGCAATGCTTTCCACTTAAGAGAGAGAAACGTGTGAGTTTCGTAAACGATGTAGCTTCCTTGGAGCTGAAAAGTGACTGAATTACCTGAAAAGATGTCTTGCTTGTAGGAAGACACAGAGCCTGGGATTTAACTCCATTTCTGAAGGGCAACACACAGCACAGTTCTCATACATGAAACACACTCTGCTTTAGAGCTAGAAGCATGCTCTTGCTTTCTAGAGTCTCTAATAGAGCAGGAAACATGAGTTTTCTCAGAACAAAAGAACGGTGTTTCCTACACATACAGACCATAGCTAGGTCAACTGTGCTGCTGAAACTGATACAAACCACAAGTCATCTAACATCCAATGCTTTTCAGCTAAGAGCGAGAATCATGTGAGCTTCGTATACGATTTATATTCATTTGAGCTGAAAAGTGACTGCGTTTACCTGAAAAGATTTCTTGCCTGTAGGAAGACACAGAGCCTGGAATTTAACTCCTTTTCTGAAGGGAAACACACAGCACAGTTCTCATCCATGAAGCACACTCTGCTTTAGAGCAAGAAGCACGCTCTTGCTTTCTAAGAGTCTCTAATACAGCAGGAAACGTGACTGTGGTCAGAACAAAATAACGGTGTTTCCTACACATACGGACCAAATCTAGGTCAACTGTGCTGCTGAAACTGATACAAACCACAAGTCATCTAACATCCAATGCTTTTCAGCTAAGAGCGAGAATCGTGTGAGCTTCGTATACGATTTATATTCATTGGAGCTGAAAAGTGACTGCGTTTACCTGAAAAGATGTCTTGCTTGTAGGAAGACACAGAGCCTGGAATTTAACTCCATTTCTGAAGGGAAACACACAGCACAGTTCTCACCATGAAACACACTCTGCATATAGGAAGAAGCGCGCTCATGCTTTCTAGAGTCTCTAGTAGAGCAGGAAACGTGAGTGTGCTCAGAACAAAATAACGGAGTTTCCTAAACATGCAGACCATATCGAGTCCTACTCTGCTTCTGAAACTGATACAAAACACAGTTCCTCTAATATCCAATGCTTTTCAGTTAGAGCAAGAAACGGGTGAGCTACGTAAAAAGATGTAGCTTTGTTTGAGCTGAAACGTGACTGAGTTTACCTGAAACGAAGTCTTGCTTGTAGGAAGACACAGAGCCTGGGATTTAACTCCATTTCTGAAGGGAAACACACAGCACAGTTGTCCTCCGTGAAACACACTCTGCGTATATGAACAAGCGCGCTCATGCTTTCTAGATTCTATAGTAGAGCAGGAAACTTGAGTGTGCTCAGTACAAAATAACGGAGTTTCCTACACATACGGACCATATCTAGGTCAAATCTTCTTCTGAAACTGATTCAAACCCCAAGTCATCTAACATCCAATGCTTTTCAGTTACGAGCGAGAAACGTGTGAGCTTCTTAAATGATTTATATTCATTTGAGCTGAAAAGTGACTGCGTTTACCTGAAATTAGGTCTTGCTTGGAGGAAGACACAGAGCCTGGGATTTAACTCCATTTCTGACCAGAAACACACAGCACAGTTCTCATCCATGAAACACACTCTGCTTTATAGTAAGAAGATTGCTCTTGGTTTCTAGAATCTCTAATAGAGCCAGAAACTTGAGGGTACTCAGAACAAAAGAATGGTGTTTCCTACACATACGGACCATTACTAGTTCAGCTCTGCTTCTGAAACTGATACAAACCACAGGTCCTCTAACATCTAATGCTTTACAGTTAAGAGCAAGAATCTTGTGAGCTACATGAACTATGTAGCTTTGTTTGAGCTGAAAGGTGACTGAATTTACGTGAAACGAAGTCTTGCTTGTAGGAAGATACAGAGCCTGTGATTTAACTCCATTTCTGAAGGGAAACACACAGCACAGTTCTAACCATGAAACACACTCTGTGTATAGGAAGAAGCACACTCTTGCTTTCTAAGAGTCTCTAATACAACAGGAAAATGTGACTGTGGTGTTTCCTACACATAAGGACCAAATCTAGGTCAACTCTTCTTCTGAAACTGATACAAACCACATTTCCTCTAACATGCAATGCTTTCCACTTAAGAGAGAGAAACGTGTGAGTTTCGTAAACGATGTAGCTTCCTTTGAGCTGAAGAGTGACTGAATTACCTGAAAAGATGTCTTGCTTGTAGGAAGACACAGAGCCTGGGATTTAACTCCATTTCTGAAGGGCAACACACAGCACAGTTCTCATAAATGAAACACACTCTGCTTTAGAGCAAGAAGCATGCTCTTGCTTTCTAGAGTCTCTAATAGAGCAGGAAACATGAGTTTTCTCAGAACAAAAGAACGGTGTTTCCTACACATACAGACCATAGCTAGGTCAACTGTGCTGCTGAAACTGATACAAACCACACGTCATCTAACATCCAATGCTTTTCAGTTAAGAGCGAGAATCGTGTGAGCTTCGTACACGATTTATATTCATTTGAGCAGAAAAGTGACTGCGTTTACCTGAAAAGATTTCTTGCCTGTAGGAAGACACAGAGCCTGGAATTTAACTCCTTTTCTGAAGGGAAACACACAGCACAGTTCTCATCCATGAAGCACACTCTGCTTTAGATCAAGAAGCACGCTCTTGCTTTCTAAGAGTCTCTAATACAGCAGGAAACGTGACTGTGGTCAGAACAAAATAACGGTGTTTCCTACACATACGGACCAAATCTAGGTCAACTGTGCTGCTGAAACTGATACAAACCACAAGTCATCTAACATCCAATGCTTTTCAGCTAAGAGCGAGAATCGTGTGAGCTTCGTATACGATTTATATTCATTTGAGCTGAAAAGTGACTGCGTTTACCTGAAAAGATGTCTTGCTTGTAGGAAGACACAGAGCCTGGAATTTAACTCCATTTCTGAAGGGAAACACACAGCACAGTTCTCACCATGAAACACACTCTGCGTATAGGAAGAAGCGCGCTCATGCTTTCTAGAGTCTGTAGTAGAGCAGGAAACGTGAGTGTGCTCAGAACAAAATAACGGAGTTTCCTACACATACGGACCATATCTAGGTCAAATCTTCTTCTGAAACTGATTCAAACCCCAAGTCATCTAACATCCAATGCTTTTCAGTTACGAGCGAGAAACATGTGAGCTTCTTAAATGATTTATATTCATTTGAGCTGAAAAGTGACTGCGTTTACCTGAAATTAGGTCTTGCTTGGAGGAAGACACAGAGCCTGGGATTTAACTCCATTTCTGACCGGAAACACACAGCACAGTTCTCATCCATGAAACACACTCTGCTTTATAGTAAGAAGCATGCTCTTGCTTTCTAGAATCTCTAATAGAGCCAGAAACTTGAGGGTACTCAGAACAAAAGAATGGTGTTTCCTACACATACGGACCATTGCTAGTTCAACTCTGCTTCTGAAACTGATACAAACCACAGGTCCTCTAACATCTAATGCTTTACAGTTAAGAGCAAGAAACTTGTGAGCTACATGAACTATGTAGCTTTCTTTGAGCTGAAAGGTGACTTTGAGCTGAAAGGTGGAGAATTTACGTGAAACGAAGTCTTGCTTGTAAGAAGATACAGAGCGTGTGATTTAACTCCATTTCTGAAGGGAAACACACAGCACAGTTCTAACCATGAAACACACTCTGTGTATAGGAAGAAGCTCACTCTTGCTTTCTAAGAGTCTCTAATACAACAGGAAAATGTGACTGTGGTCAGAACAATTAACGGTGTTTCCTACACATACAGACCATATCTATGTCAACTTTTCTTCTGAAACTGATACAAAGCACAGTTCCATTAACCTGCAATGCTTTCCAGTTAAGAGCAAGAAATGTGTTAGCTTTCTGAACGATGTAGCTTCCATTGACCTGAAAAGTGACTGAGTTTACCTGAAAAGATGTGTTGCTTGTAGGTCGATACAGACCCTGGGATTTAACTCCATTTCTGAAGGGAAACACACAGCACAGTTCTCATCAATGAAACACACTCTGTTTTAGAGCAAGAAGCACGCTCTTGCCTTCTAGAGTCTATAATAGAGCCAGAAACTTGAAAGTGTGCTCAGAACAAAAGAACGGTGCTTCATACACATACAGACCATTGCTAGTTCAACTCTGCTTCTGAAAGTGATACAAACCACAAGTCATCAAACATCCAATGCTTTTCAGTTAAGAGCGAGAAACGTGTGAGCTTCGTAAACGATTTATATTCATTTGAGCTGAAAAGCGTCTGCGTTTACCTGAAATGATGTCTTGCTTGTAGGAAGACACAGAGCCTGGAATTTAACTACATTTCTGAAGGGAAACACACAGCCCATTTCTCATGCATGAAACACACTCTGCTTTAGATCATAAGCACGCTCTTTCTTTCTAAGAGTCTCTAATACAGCAGGAAACGTGACTGTGGTCAGAACAAAATAACGGTGTTTCCTACACATACGGACCAAATCTAGGTCAACTCTTCTTCTGAAACTGATACAAACCACATTTCCTCTAACATGCAATGCTTTCCACTTAAGAGAGAGAAACGTGTGAGTTTCGTAAACGATGTAGCTTCCTTTGAGGTGAAAAGTGACTGAATTACCTGAAAAGATGTCTTGCTTGTAGGAAGACACAGAGCCTGGGATTTAACTCCATTTCTGAAGGGAAAAACACAGCACAGTTCTCATACATGAAACACACTCTGCTTTAGAGCAAGAAGCATGCTCTTGCTTTCTAGAGACTCTAATAGAGCAGGAAACATGAGTTTTCTCAGAACAAAAGAACGGAGTTTCCTACACATACACATCATATCTAGTCCAACTCTGCTTCTGAAACTGATACCAACCACAGTTCCTCTAATATCCAATGCTTTTCAGTTAGAGCAAGAAACTGGTGACCTATGTAAAAGATGTATCTTTGTTTGAGTGCAAGGTGACTGAGTTTACGTGAAATGAAGTATTGCTTGTAGGAAGACACAGAGCCTGGGATTTAACTCCATTTCTGAAGGGAAAGACACAGCACAGTTTTCACGACGAAACACACTCTGCGTATAGGAAGAAGCACGCTCTTGCTTTCTAGAGTCTCTAATAGAGCAGGAAACGTGAGTGTGCTCAGAACAAAATAACGGAGTTTCCTAAACATGCAGACCATATCGAGTCCAACTCTGCTTCTGAAACTGATACAAAACACAGTTCCTCTAATATCCAATGCTTTTCAGTTAGAGCAAGAAACGGGTGAGCTACATAAAAAGATGTAGCTTTGTTTGAGCTGAAACGTGAGTGAGTTTACCTGAAACGAAGTCTTGCTTGTAGGAAGACACAGAGCCTGGGATTTAACTCCATTTCTGAAGGGAAACACACAGCACAGTTGTCCTCCGTGAAACACACTCTGCTTTAGAGCAAGAAGCACGCTCTTGCTTTCTAGAGTCTCTAATAGAGCCAGAAACTTGAAAGTGTCCTCAGAACAAAAGAACGCTGTTCCCTACACATACGGACCATTGCTAGTTCAACTCTGCTTCTGAAACTGATACAAACCACATGTCATCTAACATCCAATGCTTTTCAGTTAAGAGCGGGAATCGTGTGAGCTTCGTAAACGATTTATATTCATTTGAGCTGAAAAGTGACTGCATTTACCTGAAAAGATATCTTGCCTGTAGGAAGACACAGAGCCTGGAATTTAACTCCTTTTCTGAAGGGAAACACACAGCACAGTTCTCATCCATGAAGCACACTCTGCTTTAGAGCAAGAAGCACGCTCTTGCTTTCTAAGTGTCTCTAATACAGCAGGAAACGTGACTGTGGTCAGAACAAAATAACGGTGTTTCCTACACATACGGACCTAATCTAGGTCAACTCTTCTTCTGAAACTGATACAAACCACATTTCCTCTAACATGCAATGCTTTCCACTTAAGAGAGAGAAACGTGTGAGTTTCGTGAACGATGTAGCTTCCTTTGAGCTGAAAAGTGACTGAGTTTACCTGAAAAGATGTCTTGCTTGTAGGAAGACACAGAGCCTGGAATTTAACTCCATTTCTGAAGGGAAACACACAGCACAGTTCTCACCATGAAACACACTCTGCGTGTAGTAAGAAGCGCGCTCATGCTTTCTAGAGTCTGTAGTAGAGCAGGAAACGTGAGTGTGCTCAGAAAAAAGTAACGGAGTTTCCTATACATACAGACCATATCTAGTCCAACTCTGCTTCTGAAACTGATACAAACCACAGGTCCTCTAATATCCAATGCTTTTCAGTTAGAGCAAGAAACGGGTGACCTATGTAAAAGATGTAGCTTTGTTTGAGTGCAAGGTGACTGAGTTTACGTGAAATGAAGTATTGCTTGTAGGAAGACACAGAGCCTGGGATTTAACTCCATTTCTGAAGGGAAACACACAGCACAGTTTTCACGACGAAACACACTCTGCGTATAGGAAGAAGCACGCTCTTGCTTTCTAGAGTCTCTAATAGAGCAGGAAACGTGAGTGTGCTAGAACAAAATAACGGAGTTTCCTAAACATGCCGACCATATCGAGTCCTACTCTGCTTCTGAAACTGATACAAAACACAGTTCCTCTAATATCCAATGCTTTTCAGTTAGAGCAAGAAACGGGTGAGCTACGTAAAAAGATGTAGCTTTGTTTGAGCTGAAACGTGAGTGAGTTTACCTGAAACGAAGTCTTGCTTGTAGGAAGACATAGAGCCTGGGATTTAACTCCATTTCTGAAGGGAAACACACAGCACAGTTGTCCTCCGTGAAACACACTCTGTGTATAGGAACAAGCACGCTCATGCTTTCTAGAGTCTATAGTAGAGCACGAAACGTGAGTGTGCTCAGAACAAAATAACAGAGTTTCCTACACATACGGACCATATCTAGGTCAAATCTTCTTCTGAAACTGATTCAAACCCCAAGTCATCTAACATCCAATGCTTTTCAGTTACGAGCGAGAAACATGTGAGCTTCTTAAATGATTTATATTCATTTGAGCTGAAAAGAGACTGCGTTTACCTGAAATTAGGTCTTGCTTGGAGGAAGACACAGAGCCTGGGATTTAACTCCATTTCTGACCGGAAACACACAGCACAGTTCTAACCATGAAACACACTCTGTGTATAGGAAGAAGCTCACTCTTGCTTTCTAAGAGTCTCTAATACAACAGGAAATTGTGACTGTGGTCAGAACAAATTAACGGTGTTTCCTACACATACAGACCATATCTATGTCAACTTTTCTTCTGAAACTGATACAAAGCACAGTTCCATTAACATGCAATGCTTTCCAGTTAAGAGCAAGAAATGTGTTAGCTTTCTGAACGATGTAGCTTCCATTGACCTGAAAAGTGACTGAGTTTACCTGAAAAGATGTGTTGCTTGTAGGAAGATACAGACCCTGGGATTTAACTCCATTTCTGAAGGGAAGCACACAGCACAGTTCTCATCAATGAAACACACTCTGTTTTAGAGCAAGAAGAACGCTCTTGCCTTCTAGAGTCTATAATAGAGCCAGAAACTTGAAAGTGTGCTCAGAACAAAAGAACGGTGCTTCATACACATACAGACCATTGCTAGTTCAACTCTGCTTCTGAAAGTGATACAAACCACAAGTCATCAAACATCCAATGCTTTTCAGTTAAGAGCGAGAAACGTGTGAGCTTCGTAAACGATTTATATTCATTTGAGCTGAAAAGCGTCTGCGTTTACCTGAAATGATGTCTTGCTAGTAGGAAGACACAGAGCCTGGAATTTAACTACATTTCTGAAGGGAAACACACAGCCCATTTCTCATGCATGAAACACACTCTGCTTTAGATCATAAGCACGCTCTTTCTTTCTAAGAGTCTCTAATACAGCAGTAAACGTGACTGTGGTCAGAACAAAATAACGGTGTTTCCTACACATACGGACCAAATCTAGGTCAACTCTTCTTCTGAAACTGATACAAACCACATTTCCTCTAACATGCAATGCTTTCCACTTAAGAGAGAGAAATGTGTGAGTTTCGTAAACGATGTAGCTTCCTTTGAGCTGAAAAGTGACTGAATTACCTGAAAAGATGTCTTGCTTGTAGGAAGACACAGAGCCTGGGATTTAACTCCATTTCTGAAGGGAAACACACAGCACAGTTCTCATACATGAAACACACTCTGCTTTAGAGCAAGAAGCATGCTCTTGCTTTCTAGAGACTCTAATAGAGCAGGAAACATGAGTTTTCTCAGAACAAAAGAACGGAGTTTCCTACACATACACACCATATCTAGTCCAACTCTGCTTCTGAAACTGATACCAACCACAGGTCCTCCAATATCCAATGCTTTTCAGTTAGAGCAAGAAACGGGTGAGCTACGTAAAAAGATGTAGCTTTGTTTGAGCTGAAACGTGAGTGAGTTTACCTGAAACGAAGTCTTGCTTGTAGGAAGATACAAAGCCTGGCATTTAACTCCATTTCAGAAGGGAAACACACAGCACAGTTGTCTTCTGTGAAACACACTCTGCTTTAGAGCAAGAAGCACGCTCTTGCTTTCTAGAGTCTCTAATAGAGCCAGAAACTTGAAAGTGTGCTCAGAACAAAAGAACGGTGTTCCCTACATATACGGACCATTGCTAGTTCAACTCTGCTTCTGAAACTGATACAAACCACAGGTCATCTAACATCCAATGCTTTTCAGTTAAGAGCGAGAATCGTGTGAGCTTCGTAAACGATTTATATTCATTTGAGCTGAAAAGTGACTGCATTTACCTGAAAAGATGTCTTGCCTGTAGGAAGACACAGAGCCTGGAATTTAACTCCTTTTCTGAAGGGAAACACACAGCACAGTTCTCATCCATGAAGCACACTCTGCTTTAGAGCAAGAAGCACGCTCTTGCTTTCTAGAGTCTCTTATACAGCCAGAAACTTGAAAGAGTGCTCAGAACAAAAGAACGGAGTTCCCTACACATACGGACCATTGCTAGTTCAACTCTGCTGCTGAAACTGATACAAACGACAGGTCCTCTAACATCCAATGCGTTTCAGTTAAGAGCGAGAATCGTGTGAGCTTCGTATACGATTTATATTCATTTGAGCTGAAAAGTGACTACGTTTACCTGAAAAGATTTCTTGCCTGTAGGAAGACACAGAGCCTGGAATTTAACTCCTTTTCTGAAGGGAAACACAGAGCACAGTTCTCATCCATGAAGCACACTCTGCTTTAGAGCAAGAAGCACGCTCTTGCTTTCTAAGTGTCTCTAATACAGCAGGAAACGTGACTGTGGTCAGAACAAAATAACGGTGTTTCCTACACATACGGACCAAATCTAGGTCAACACTTCTTCTGAAACTAATACAAACCACATTTCCTCTAACATGCAATGCTTTCCACTTAAGAGAGAGAAACGTGTGAGTTTCGTGAACGATGTAGCTTCCATTGAGCTGAAAAGTGACTGAGTTTACCTGAAAAGATGTCTTGCTTGTAGGAAGACATAGAGCCTGGAATTTAACTCCTTTTCTGAAGGGAAACACACAGCACAGTTCTCATCCATGAAGCACACTCTGCGTATAGGAAGAAGCACGCTCTTGCTTTCTAGAGTCTATAATAGAGCCAGAAACTTGAAAGGGTACTCAGAGCAAAAGAATGGTGTTTCCTACACATTCGGACCATTGCTAGTCCAACTCTGCTTCTGAAACTGATACAAACCACAGTTCCTGTAACATGCAATGCTTTCCAGCTAAGAGTGAGAATCGTGTGAGCTTCGTGAACGATGTAGCTTCATTTGAGCTGAAAAGTGACTGAGTTTACCTGAAAAGATATCTTGCTTGTAGGAAGACACAGAGCCTGGGATTTAACTCCATTTCTGAAGGGAAACACACAGCACAGTTGTCCTCCGTGAAACACACTCTGCTTTAGAGCAAGAAGCACGCTCTTGCTTTCGTGAGTCTATAATAGAGCCAGAAACTTGAAAGTGTACTCAGAGCAAAAGAACGGTGTTTCCTACACATTCGGACCATTGCTAGTCCAACTCTGCTTCTGAAACTGATACAAACCATAGTTCCTGTAACATGCAATGCTTTCCAGTTAAGAGCGAGAAACGTGTCTAATACACCAGGAAACGTGACTGTGGATAGAACAAAATAACGGTGTTTCCTACACATACAGACCATATCTAGGTCAACTCTTCTTCTGGAACTGATACAAACCACCGTTCCTCTAATATGCAATGCTTTCCACTTAAGAGCGAGAAACCTGTGAGCTTCGTGAACGATGTAGCTTCCTTTGAGCTGAAAAGTGACTGCGTTTACCTGAAATGATGTCCTGCTTGTAGGAAGACACAGAGCCTGGGATTTAACTCCATTTCTGAAGGGAAACACACAGCACAGTTCTCATCCATGAAACACACTCTGCTGTAGAACACGAAGCATGCTCTTGCTTTCTAGAGTCTCTAATAGACAGAAATTGAGGGTTCTCGGAACAAAAGAACGGTGTTTCCTACACATACAGACCATTGCTAGTTCAACTCTGCTTCTGAAACTGATACAAACCACAGGTCCTCTAACATCCAATGCTTTACAGTTAAGAGCAAGAAACGTGTGAGCTACGTGAACAATGTAGCTTTGTTTGAGCTGAAAGGTGACTGAGTTTACGTGAAACGAAGTCTTGCTTGTAGGAAGATACAGAGCCTGTGATTTAACTCCATTTCTGAAGGGAAACACACCGCACAGTTCTCACAATGAAACACAATCTGCATATAGGAAGAAGCACGCTCTTGCTTTCTAAGAGTCTCTAATACAGCAGGAAAAATGACTGTGGTCAGAATAAAATAACGGTGTTTCCTACACATGCGGATCATATCTAGGTCAACTCTTCTTCTGAAACTAATACAAAGCACAGTTCCATTAACACGCAATGCTTTCCAGTTAAGAGCAAGAAACGTGTCAGCTGTGTGAACGATGTAGCTTCCTTTGAGCTGAAAAGTGACTGAGTTTACCTGAAAAGATGTGTTGCTTGTAGAAAGACACAGAGCCTGGGATTTAACTCCATTTCTGAAGGGAAACACACAGCACAGTTCTCATCCATGAAACACACTCTGCTTTAGAGCAAGAAGCACGCTCTTGCTTTATAGAATCTATAATAGATCCAGAAACTTGAAAGTGTGCTCAGAACAAAAGAACGGAGTTTCATACTCATACGGACCATTGCTAGTTCAACTCTGCTTCTGAAACTGATACAAACAACAAGTAATCTAACATCCAATGCTTTTCATTTAAGAGCGAGAAACGTGTAAACTTCGTAAACGATTTATATTCATTTGAGCTGAAAAGTGTCTACGTTTACCTCAAATGATGTCTTGCTTGTAGGAAGACACAGACCCTGGGATTTAACTCCATTTCTGAAGGGAAACACACAGCAGAGTTCTCATCCATGAAACACACTCTGCTTTAGAGCAAGAAGCACGCTCTTGCTTTCTAGAGTCTATAATAGAGCCAGAAACTTGAAAGTGTGCTCAGAACAAAAGAACGGAGTTTCATACACATACGGACCATTGCTAGTTCAACTCTGCTTCTGAAACTGATAGAAACCACAGTTCAGGTAACATGCAATGCTTTCCAGTTAAGAGCGAGAAACGTGTGAGCTTCGTGAATGATTTATATTCATTTGAGCTGAAAAGTGACTGCGTTTACATGAAAAGATATCTTGTTTGTAGGACGACACAGAGCCTGGGATTTAACTCCATTTCTGAAGGGAAACAAACAGCACAGTTCTCATCCATGAAGCACACTATGCTTTAGAACAAGAAGCACGCTCTTGCTTTCTAAGAGTCTCTAATACAGCAGGAAACGTGATTGTGTTCAGAACAAAATAACGGTGTTTCCTACACATACGGACCATATCTATGTCAAATCTTCTTCTGAAACTGATTCAAACCCCATGTCATCCAACATCCAATACTTTTCAGTTATGAGCGAGAAACATGTGAGCTTCGTAAACGTTTTATATTCATTTGAGCTGAAAAGTGACTGCGTTTATCTGAAATGAGGTCTTGCTTGTAGGAAGACACAGAGCCTGGAATTTAACTCCATTTCTGAAGGGAAACACACAGCACAGTTCTCATCAATGAAACACACTCTGCTTTAGAGCAAGAAGCAGGCTCTTGCTTTCTAGAGTCTATAATAGAGCCAGAAACTAGAAAGTGTGCTCAGAACAAAAGAATTGTGTTTCCTACACATACGGACCATTGCTAGTTCAACTCTGCTTCTGAAACTGATACAATCCACAAGTCATCTAACATCCAATGCTTCTCAGTTAAGAGCGAGAAACGTGTCTAATACACCAGGAAACGTGACTGTGGATAGAACAAAATAACGGTGTTTCCTACACATACAGACCATATCTAGGTCAACTCTTCTTCTGAAACTGATACAAACCACCGTTCCTCTAACATGCAATGCTTTCCACTTAAGAGCGAGAAACCAGTGTGCTTCGTGAATGATGTAGCTTCCTTTGAGCTGAAAAGTGACTGCGTTTACCTGAAATGATGTCTTGCTTGTAGGAAGACAGAGAGCCTGGGATTTAACTCCATTTCTGAAGGGAAACACACAGCAGAGTTCTCATCCATGAAACACACACTGCTGTAGAACACGAAGCACGCTCTTGCTTTCTAGAGTCTCTAATAGACAGAAATTGAGGGTACTCGGAACAAAAGAACGGTGTTTCCTACACATACAGACCATTGCTAGTTCAACTCTGCTTCTGAAACTGATACAAACCACAGGTCATCTAACATCCAATGCTTTACAGTTAAGAGCAAGAAACGTGTGAGCTACGTGAATGATGTAGCTTTGTTTGAGCTGAAAGGTGACTGAGTTTACGTGAAATGAAGTCTTGCTTGTAGGAAGATACAGAGCCTGTGATTTAACTCCATTTCTGAAGGGAAACACACAGCACAGTTCTCAAGATGAAACACACTCTGCGTATAGGAAGAAGCACGCTCTTGCTTTCTAGAGTCTATAATAGAGCCAGAAACTTGAAAGGGTACTCATAGCAAAAGAACGGTTTTTCCTACACATTCGGACCATTGCTAGTCCAACTCTGCTTCTGAAACTGATACAAACCACAGTTCCTGTAACATGCAATGCTTTCCAGCTAAGAGTGAGAAACGTGTGAGCTTCGTGAACGATGTAGCTACATTTGAGCTGAAAAGTGACTGCGTTTACCTGAAATGAGGTCTTGCTTGTAGGAAGACACAAAGCCTGGAATTTAACTCCATTTCTGAAGGGAAACACACAGCACAGTTGTCCTCCATGAAACACACTCTGCTTTAGAGCAAGAAGCACGCTCTTGCTTTCGTGAGTCTATAATAGAGCCAGAAACTTGAAAGTGTACTCAGAGCAAAAGAACGGTGTTTCCTACACATTCGGACTATTGCTAGTCCAACTCTGCTTCTGAAACTCATACAAACCATAGTTCCTGTAACATGCAATGCTTTCCAGTTAAGAGTGAGAAACGTGTGATCTTCGTGAACGTTGTAGCTTCATTTGACCTGAAAAGTGCCTGAGTTTACCTGAAAAGAATTCTTGCTTGTAGGAAGACACAGAGCCTGGGATTTAACTCCATTACTGAAGGGAAATACACAGCACAGTTCTCATCCACGAAACACACTCTGCTTCAGAGCAAGAAGCATGCTCTTGCTTTCTAGAGTCTCTGATAGAGCCAGAAACTTGAGGGGACTCAGAACAAAAGAATGGTGTTTCCTACACATACGGACCATTTCTAGTTCAACTATGCTTCTGAAACTGATACAAACCACAGGTCCTCTAACATCCAATGCTTTACATTTAAGATCAAGAAACTTGTGAGCTACGTGAACGATGTAGCTTTGTTTGAGCTGAAAGGTGACTGAATTTACGTGAAACGAAGTCTTGCTTGTAGGAAGATACAGAGCCTGTGATTTAACTCCATTTCTGAAGGGAAACACACAGCACAGTTCTCATCCATGAAACACACTCTGCTTTAGAGCAAGAAGCTCGCTCTTGCTTTCTAGAGTCTATAATAGAGCCAAAAACTTGAAAGTGTGCTCAGAACAAAAGAATGGTGTTTCCTACACATACGGGCCATTGCTAGTTCAACTCTGCTTCTGAAACTGATACAAAGCATAGTTCCATTAACATGCATTGCTTTCCAGTTAATAGCGAGAATCCTGTGAGCTTCGTGAACGATGTAGCTTCCTTTGAGCTGAAAAGTTACTGAGTTTACCTGAAATGATGTCTTGCTTGTAGGAAGACCCAGAGCCTGGGATTTAACTCCATTTTTGAAGGGCAACACACAGCACAGTTCTCATGCATGAAACACATTCTGCTTTAGAGCAAGAGGCATGCTCTTGCTTTCTAGAGTCTCTAATATAGCAGGAAACGTGAGTGTGCTCAGAACAAAAGAACGGTGTTTCCTACACATACAGACCATTGCTAGTTCAACTCTGCTTCTCAAACTGATACAAACCACAAGTCATCTAACATCCAATGCTTTTCAGTTAAGAGCGAGAAACGTGTGAGCTTCAAAAACAATTTATATTCATTTGAGCTGAAAAGTGACTGCGTTTACCTGAAATGATGTCTTGCTTGTAGGAAGACACAGAGCCTGGAATTTAACTCCTTTTCTGAAGGGAAACACACAGCACAGTTCTCATCCATGAAGCACACTCTGCTTTAGAGCAAGAAGCATGCTCTTGTTTTCTAAGAGTCTCTAATACATCAGGAAACATGATAGTGGTCAGACAAAATAACGGTGTTTCCTACACATACGGACCATATATCGGTCAAATCGTCTTCTAAAACTGATTCAAACGCCAAGTCATCTAACATCCAATGCTTTTCAGTTACGAGCGAGAACCATGTGAGCTTCGTAAACAATTTATATTCATTTGAGCTGAAAAGTGACTGCGTTTACAGAAATGAGGTCTTGCTTGTAGGAAGACAAAGAGCAAGGAATTTAACTCCATTTCTGAAGGGAAACAGACAGCACAGTTCTCATCCATGAAACACACTCTGCTTTAGAGCCAGAAGTAGGCTCTTGCTTTCTAAGAGTCTCTAATACAGCAGGAAACATGACTGTAGTCAGAAGAAAATAACGGTGTTTCCTACACATACGGACCATATCTAGGTCAACTCTTCTGCTGAAACTGATACAAAGCACAGTTCCATTAACATGCAATGCTTTCCACTTAAGAGCAAGACACGTGTGAGCTTCATGATCGATGTAGCTTCCTTAGAGCTGAAAAGTGACTGAGTTTACCTGAAAAGATGTCTTGCTTGTAGGAAGACACAGAGCCTGGAATTTAACTCCATTTCTGAAGGGAAACACACAGCACAGTTCTCACCATGAAACACACTCTGCGTGTAGTAAGAAGCGCGCTCATGCTTTCTAGAGTCTGTAGTAGAGCAGGAAACGTGAGTGTGCTCAGAAAAAAGTAACGGAGTTTCCTATACATACAGACCATATCTAGTCCAACTCTGCTTCTGAAACTGATACAAACCACAGGTCCTCTAATATCCAATGCTTTTCAGTTAGAGCAAGAAACGGGTGACCTATGTAAAAGATGTAGCTTTGTTTGAGTGCAAGGTGACTGAGTTTACGTGAAATGAAGTATTGCTTGTAGGAAGACACAGAGCCTGGGATTTAACTCCATTTCTGAAGGGAAACACACAGCACAGTTTTCACGACGAAACACACTCTGCGTATAGGAAGAAGCACGCTCTTGCTTTCTAGAGTCTCTAATAGAGCAGGAAACGTGAGTGTGCTAGAACAAAATAACGGAGTTTCCTAAACATGCCGACCATATCGAGTCCTACTCTGCTTCTGAAACTGATACAAAACACAGTTCCTCTAATATCCAATGCTTTTCAGTTAGAGCAAGAAACGGGTGAGCTACGTAAAAAGATGTAGCTTTGTTTGAGCTGAAACGTGAGTGAGTTTACCTGAAACGAAGTCTTGCTTGTAGGAAGACATAGAGCCTGGGATTTAACTCCATTTCTGAAGGGAAACACACAGCACAGTTGTCCTCCGTGAAACACACTCTGTGTATAGGAACAAGCACGCTCATGCTTTCTAGAGTCTATAGTAGAGCACGAAACGTGAGTGTGCTCAGAACAAAATAACAGAGTTTCCTACACATACGGACCATATCTAGGTCAAATCTTCTTCTGAAACTGATTCAAACCCCAAGTCATCTAACATCCAATGCTTTTCAGTTACGAGCGAGAAACATGTGAGCTTCTTAAATGATTTATATTCATTTGAGCTGAAAAGAGACTGCGTTTACCTGAAATTAGGTCTTGCTTGGAGGAAGACACAGAGCCTGGGATTTAACTCCATTTCTGACCGGAAACACACAGCACAGTTCTAACCATGAAACACACTCTGTGTATAGGAAGAAGCTCACTCTTGCTTTCTAAGAGTCTCTAATACAACAGGAAATTGTGACTGTGGTCAGAACAAATTAACGGTGTTTCCTACACATACAGACCATATCTATGTCAACTTTTCTTCTGAAACTGATACAAAGCACAGTTCCATTAACATGCAATGCTTTCCAGTTAAGAGCAAGAAATGTGTTAGCTTTCTGAACGATGTAGCTTCCATTGACCTGAAAAGTGACTGAGTTTACCTGAAAAGATGTGTTGCTTGTAGGAAGATACAGACCCTGGGATTTAACTCCATTTCTGAAGGGAAGCACACAGCACAGTTCTCATCAATGAAACACACTCTGTTTTAGAGCAAGAAGAACGCTCTTGCCTTCTAGAGTCTATAATAGAGCCAGAAACTTGAAAGTGTGCTCAGAACAAAAGAACGGTGCTTCATACACATACAGACCATTGCTAGTTCAACTCTGCTTCTGAAAGTGATACAAACCACAAGTCATCAAACATCCAATGCTTTTCAGTTAAGAGCGAGAAACGTGTGAGCTTCGTAAACGATTTATATTCATTTGAGCTGAAAAGCGTCTGCGTTTACCTGAAATGATGTCTTGCTAGTAGGAAGACACAGAGCCTGGAATTTAACTACATTTCTGAAGGGAAACACACAGCCCATTTCTCATGCATGAAACACACTCTGCTTTAGATCATAAGCACGCTCTTTCTTTCTAAGAGTCTCTAATACAGCAGTAAACGTGACTGTGGTCAGAACAAAATAACGGTGTTTCCTACACATACGGACCAAATCTAGGTCAACTCTTCTTCTGAAACTGATACAAACCACATTTCCTCTAACATGCAATGCTTTCCACTTAAGAGAGAGAAATGTGTGAGTTTCGTAAACGATGTAGCTTCCTTTGAGCTGAAAAGTGACTGAATTACCTGAAAAGATGTCTTGCTTGTAGGAAGACACAGAGCCTGGGATTTAACTCCATTTCTGAAGGGAAACACACAGCACAGTTCTCATACATGAAACACACTCTGCTTTAGAGCAAGAAGCATGCTCTTGCTTTCTAGAGACTCTAATAGAGCAGGAAACATGAGTTTTCTCAGAACAAAAGAACGGAGTTTCCTACACATACACACCATATCTAGTCCAACTCTGCTTCTGAAACTGATACCAACCACAGGTCCTCCAATATCCAATGCTTTTCAGTTAGAGCAAGAAACGGGTGAGCTACGTAAAAAGATGTAGCTTTGTTTGAGCTGAAACGTGAGTGAGTTTACCTGAAACGAAGTCTTGCTTGTAGGAAGATACAAAGCCTGGCATTTAACTCCATTTCAGAAGGGAAACACACAGCACAGTTGTCTTCTGTGAAACACACTCTGCTTTAGAGCAAGAAGCACGCTCTTGCTTTCTAGAGTCTCTAATAGAGCCAGAAACTTGAAAGTGTGCTCAGAACAAAAGAACGGTGTTCCCTACATATACGGACCATTGCTAGTTCAACTCTGCTTCTGAAACTGATACAAACCACAGGTCATCTAACATCCAATGCTTTTCAGTTAAGAGCGAGAATCGTGTGAGCTTCGTAAACGATTTATATTCATTTGAGCTGAAAAGTGACTGCATTTACCTGAAAAGATGTCTTGCCTGTAGGAAGACACAGAGCCTGGAATTTAACTCCTTTTCTGAAGGGAAACACACAGCACAGTTCTCATCCATGAAGCACACTCTGCTTTAGAGCAAGAAGCACGCTCTTGCTTTCTAGAGTCTCTTATACAGCCAGAAACTTGAAAGAGTGCTCAGAACAAAAGAACGGAGTTCCCTACACATACGGACCATTGCTAGTTCAACTCTGCTGCTGAAACTGATACAAACGACAGGTCCTCTAACATCCAATGCGTTTCAGTTAAGAGCGAGAATCGTGTGAGCTTCGTATACGATTTATATTCATTTGAGCTGAAAAGTGACTACGTTTACCTGAAAAGATTTCTTGCCTGTAGGAAGACACAGAGCCTGGAATTTAACTCCTTTTCTGAAGGGAAACACAGAGCACAGTTCTCATCCATGAAGCACACTCTGCTTTAGAGCAAGAAGCACGCTCTTGCTTTCTAAGTGTCTCTAATACAGCAGGAAACGTGACTGTGGTCAGAACAAAATAACGGTGTTTCCTACACATACGGACCAAATCTAGGTCAACACTTCTTCTGAAACTAATACAAACCACATTTCCTCTAACATGCAATGCTTTCCACTTAAGAGAGAGAAACGTGTGAGTTTCGTGAACGATGTAGCTTCCATTGAGCTGAAAAGTGACTGAGTTTACCTGAAAAGATGTCTTGCTTGTAGGAAGACATAGAGCCTGGAATTTAACTCCTTTTCTGAAGGGAAACACACAGCACAGTTCTCATCCATGAAGCACACTCTGCGTATAGGAAGAAGCACGCTCTTGCTTTCTAGAGTCTATAATAGAGCCAGAAACTTGAAAGGGTACTCAGAGCAAAAGAATGGTGTTTCCTACACATTCGGACCATTGCTAGTCCAACTCTGCTTCTGAAACTGATACAAACCACAGTTCCTGTAACATGCAATGCTTTCCAGCTAAGAGTGAGAATCGTGTGAGCTTCGTGAACGATGTAGCTTCATTTGAGCTGAAAAGTGACTGAGTTTACCTGAAAAGATATCTTGCTTGTAGGAAGACACAGAGCCTGGGATTTAACTCCATTTCTGAAGGGAAACACACAGCACAGTTGTCCTCCGTGAAACACACTCTGCTTTAGAGCAAGAAGCACGCTCTTGCTTTCGTGAGTCTATAATAGAGCCAGAAACTTGAAAGTGTACTCAGAGCAAAAGAACGGTGTTTCCTACACATTCGGACCATTGCTAGTCCAACTCTGCTTCTGAAACTGATACAAACCATAGTTCCTGTAACATGCAATGCTTTCCAGTTAAGAGCGAGAAACGTGTCTAATACACCAGGAAACGTGACTGTGGATAGAACAAAATAACGGTGTTTCCTACACATACAGACCATATCTAGGTCAACTCTTCTTCTGGAACTGATACAAACCACCGTTCCTCTAATATGCAATGCTTTCCACTTAAGAGCGAGAAACCTGTGAGCTTCGTGAACGATGTAGCTTCCTTTGAGCTGAAAAGTGACTGCGTTTACCTGAAATGATGTCCTGCTTGTAGGAAGACACAGAGCCTGGGATTTAACTCCATTTCTGAAGGGAAACACACAGCACAGTTCTCATCCATGAAACACACTCTGCTGTAGAACACGAAGCATGCTCTTGCTTTCTAGAGTCTCTAATAGACAGAAATTGAGGGTTCTCGGAACAAAAGAACGGTGTTTCCTACACATACAGACCATTGCTAGTTCAACTCTGCTTCTGAAACTGATACAAACCACAGGTCCTCTAACATCCAATGCTTTACAGTTAAGAGCAAGAAACGTGTGAGCTACGTGAACAATGTAGCTTTGTTTGAGCTGAAAGGTGACTGAGTTTACGTGAAACGAAGTCTTGCTTGTAGGAAGATACAGAGCCTGTGATTTAACTCCATTTCTGAAGGGAAACACACCGCACAGTTCTCACAATGAAACACAATCTGCATATAGGAAGAAGCACGCTCTTGCTTTCTAAGAGTCTCTAATACAGCAGGAAAAATGACTGTGGTCAGAATAAAATAACGGTGTTTCCTACACATGCGGATCATATCTAGGTCAACTCTTCTTCTGAAACTAATACAAAGCACAGTTCCATTAACACGCAATGCTTTCCAGTTAAGAGCAAGAAACGTGTCAGCTGTGTGAACGATGTAGCTTCCTTTGAGCTGAAAAGTGACTGAGTTTACCTGAAAAGATGTGTTGCTTGTAGAAAGACACAGAGCCTGGGATTTAACTCCATTTCTGAAGGGAAACACACAGCACAGTTCTCATCCATGAAACACACTCTGCTTTAGAGCAAGAAGCACGCTCTTGCTTTATAGAATCTATAATAGATCCAGAAACTTGAAAGTGTGCTCAGAACAAAAGAACGGAGTTTCATACTCATACGGACCATTGCTAGTTCAACTCTGCTTCTGAAACTGATACAAACAACAAGTAATCTAACATCCAATGCTTTTCATTTAAGAGCGAGAAACGTGTAAACTTCGTAAACGATTTATATTCATTTGAGCTGAAAAGTGTCTACGTTTACCTCAAATGATGTCTTGCTTGTAGGAAGACACAGACCCTGGGATTTAACTCCATTTCTGAAGGGAAACACACAGCAGAGTTCTCATCCATGAAACACACTCTGCTTTAGAGCAAGAAGCACGCTCTTGCTTTCTAGAGTCTATAATAGAGCCAGAAACTTGAAAGTGTGCTCAGAACAAAAGAACGGAGTTTCATACACATACGGACCATTGCTAGTTCAACTCTGCTTCTGAAACTGATAGAAACCACAGTTCAGGTAACATGCAATGCTTTCCAGTTAAGAGCGAGAAACGTGTGAGCTTCGTGAATGATTTATATTCATTTGAGCTGAAAAGTGACTGCGTTTACATGAAAAGATATCTTGTTTGTAGGACGACACAGAGCCTGGGATTTAACTCCATTTCTGAAGGGAAACAAACAGCACAGTTCTCATCCATGAAGCACACTATGCTTTAGAACAAGAAGCACGCTCTTGCTTTCTAAGAGTCTCTAATACAGCAGGAAACGTGATTGTGTTCAGAACAAAATAACGGTGTTTCCTACACATACGGACCATATCTATGTCAAATCTTCTTCTGAAACTGATTCAAACCCCATGTCATCCAACATCCAATACTTTTCAGTTATGAGCGAGAAACATGTGAGCTTCGTAAACGTTTTATATTCATTTGAGCTGAAAAGTGACTGCGTTTATCTGAAATGAGGTCTTGCTTGTAGGAAGACACAGAGCCTGGAATTTAACTCCATTTCTGAAGGGAAACACACAGCACAGTTCTCATCAATGAAACACACTCTGCTTTAGAGCAAGAAGCAGGCTCTTGCTTTCTAGAGTCTATAATAGAGCCAGAAACTAGAAAGTGTGCTCAGAACAAAAGAATTGTGTTTCCTACACATACGGACCATTGCTAGTTCAACTCTGCTTCTGAAACTGATACAATCCACAAGTCATCTAACATCCAATGCTTCTCAGTTAAGAGCGAGAAACGTGTCTAATACACCAGGAAACGTGACTGTGGATAGAACAAAATAACGGTGTTTCCTACACATACAGACCATATCTAGGTCAACTCTTCTTCTGAAACTGATACAAACCACCGTTCCTCTAACATGCAATGCTTTCCACTTAAGAGCGAGAAACCAGTGTGCTTCGTGAATGATGTAGCTTCCTTTGAGCTGAAAAGTGACTGCGTTTACCTGAAATGATGTCTTGCTTGTAGGAAGACAGAGAGCCTGGGATTTAACTCCATTTCTGAAGGGAAACACACAGCAGAGTTCTCATCCATGAAACACACACTGCTGTAGAACACGAAGCACGCTCTTGCTTTCTAGAGTCTCTAATAGACAGAAATTGAGGGTACTCGGAACAAAAGAACGGTGTTTCCTACACATACAGACCATTGCTAGTTCAACTCTGCTTCTGAAACTGATACAAACCACAGGTCATCTAACATCCAATGCTTTACAGTTAAGAGCAAGAAACGTGTGAGCTACGTGAATGATGTAGCTTTGTTTGAGCTGAAAGGTGACTGAGTTTACGTGAAATGAAGTCTTGCTTGTAGGAAGATACAGAGCCTGTGATTTAACTCCATTTCTGAAGGGAAACACACAGCACAGTTCTCAAGATGAAACACACTCTGCGTATAGGAAGAAGCACGCTCTTGCTTTCTAGAGTCTATAATAGAGCCAGAAACTTGAAAGGGTACTCATAGCAAAAGAACGGTTTTTCCTACACATTCGGACCATTGCTAGTCCAACTCTGCTTCTGAAACTGATACAAACCACAGTTCCTGTAACATGCAATGCTTTCCAGCTAAGAGTGAGAAACGTGTGAGCTTCGTGAACGATGTAGCTACATTTGAGCTGAAAAGTGACTGCGTTTACCTGAAATGAGGTCTTGCTTGTAGGAAGACACAAAGCCTGGAATTTAACTCCATTTCTGAAGGGAAACACACAGCACAGTTGTCCTCCATGAAACACACTCTGCTTTAGAGCAAGAAGCACGCTCTTGCTTTCGTGAGTCTATAATAGAGCCAGAAACTTGAAAGTGTACTCAGAGCAAAAGAACGGTGTTTCCTACACATTCGGACTATTGCTAGTCCAACTCTGCTTCTGAAACTCATACAAACCATAGTTCCTGTAACATGCAATGCTTTCCAGTTAAGAGTGAGAAACGTGTGATCTTCGTGAACGTTGTAGCTTCATTTGACCTGAAAAGTGCCTGAGTTTACCTGAAAAGAATTCTTGCTTGTAGGAAGACACAGAGCCTGGGATTTAACTCCATTACTGAAGGGAAATACACAGCACAGTTCTCATCCACGAAACACACTCTGCTTCAGAGCAAGAAGCATGCTCTTGCTTTCTAGAGTCTCTGATAGAGCCAGAAACTTGAGGGGACTCAGAACAAAAGAATGGTGTTTCCTACACATACGGACCATTTCTAGTTCAACTATGCTTCTGAAACTGATACAAACCACAGGTCCTCTAACATCCAATGCTTTACATTTAAGATCAAGAAACTTGTGAGCTACGTGAACGATGTAGCTTTGTTTGAGCTGAAAGGTGACTGAATTTACGTGAAACGAAGTCTTGCTTGTAGGAAGATACAGAGCCTGTGATTTAACTCCATTTCTGAAGGGAAACACACAGCACAGTTCTCATCCATGAAACACACTCTGCTTTAGAGCAAGAAGCTCGCTCTTGCTTTCTAGAGTCTATAATAGAGCCAAAAACTTGAAAGTGTGCTCAGAACAAAAGAATGGTGTTTCCTACACATACGGGCCATTGCTAGTTCAACTCTGCTTCTGAAACTGATACAAAGCATAGTTCCATTAACATGCATTGCTTTCCAGTTAATAGCGAGAATCCTGTGAGCTTCGTGAACGATGTAGCTTCCTTTGAGCTGAAAAGTTACTGAGTTTACCTGAAATGATGTCTTGCTTGTAGGAAGACCCAGAGCCTGGGATTTAACTCCATTTTTGAAGGGCAACACACAGCACAGTTCTCATGCATGAAACACATTCTGCTTTAGAGCAAGAGGCATGCTCTTGCTTTCTAGAGTCTCTAATATAGCAGGAAACGTGAGTGTGCTCAGAACAAAAGAACGGTGTTTCCTACACATACAGACCATTGCTAGTTCAACTCTGCTTCTCAAACTGATACAAACCACAAGTCATCTAACATCCAATGCTTTTCAGTTAAGAGCGAGAAACGTGTGAGCTTCAAAAACAATTTATATTCATTTGAGCTGAAAAGTGACTGCGTTTACCTGAAATGATGTCTTGCTTGTAGGAAGACACAGAGCCTGGAATTTAACTCCTTTTCTGAAGGGAAACACACAGCACAGTTCTCATCCATGAAGCACACTCTGCTTTAGAGCAAGAAGCATGCTCTTGTTTTCTAAGAGTCTCTAATACATCAGGAAACATGATAGTGGTCAGACAAAATAACGGTGTTTCCTACACATACGGACCATATATCGGTCAAATCGTCTTCTAAAACTGATTCAAACGCCAAGTCATCTAACATCCAATGCTTTTCAGTTACGAGCGAGAACCATGTGAGCTTCGTAAACAATTTATATTCATTTGAGCTGAAAAGTGACTGCGTTTACAGAAATGAGGTCTTGCTTGTAGGAAGACAAAGAGCAAGGAATTTAACTCCATTTCTGAAGGGAAACAGACAGCACAGTTCTCATCCATGAAACACACTCTGCTTTAGAGCCAGAAGTAGGCTCTTGCTTTCTAAGAGTCTCTAATACAGCAGGAAACATGACTGTAGTCAGAAGAAAATAACGGTGTTTCCTACACATACGGACCATATCTAGGTCAACTCTTCTGCTGAAACTGATACAAAGCACAGTTCCATTAACATGCAATGCTTTCCACTTAAGAGCAAGACACGTGTGAGCTTCATGATCGATGTAGCTTCCTTAGAGCTGAAAAGTGACTGAGTTTACCTGAAAAGATATCTTGATTGTAGGAAGACACAGAGCCTGGAATTTAACTCCTTTTCTGAAGGGGAACACACAGCACAGTTCTCATCCATGAAACACACTCTGCTTTAGAGCAAGAAGCATGCTCTTGCTTTCTAGTGTCTCAAATATAGCCAGAAACTTGAGGGTACTCAGAACAAAAAATGGTGTTTCTTACAGATACGGACCATTGCTAGTTCAACTCTGCTTCTGAAACTGATACAAACCAGAGGTCTTCTAACATCCAATGCTTTACAGTTAAGAGCAAGAAACTTTTGAGCTACGTGAATGATGTAGCTTTGTTTGAGCTGTAAGGTGACTGAATTTACGTGAAACGAAGTCTTGCTTGTAGGAAGATACAGAGCCTGTTATTTAACTACATTTCTGAAGGGAAACACACAGCACAGTTCTCATCCATGAAACACACTCTACTTTAGAGCAAGAAGCACGGACTTGCTTTCTAGAGTCTCTAATAGAGCCAGAAATTGAGGGTACTCTGAACAAATGAATGGTGTTTCCTACACATACGGACCATTGCTAGTTCAACTCTGCTTCTGAAACTGGTACAAAACACAGGTCCACTAACATCCAATGCTTTACAGTTAAGAGCAAGAAACGTGTGAGCTACGTGAACGATGTAGCTTTGTTTGAGCTAATAGGTGACTGAGTTAATGTGAAACGAAGTCTTGCTTGTAGGAAGACACAGAGCCTGGTATTTAACTCCAATTCTGAAGGGAAACACACAGCACAGTTGTCCTCCGTGAAACACACTCTGCTTTAGAGCAAGAAGAACGCTCTTGCTTTCTAGAGTCTCTAATAGACCCAGAAACTTGAAACTGTGCTCAGAACAAAAGAATGGTGTTTCCTACACATACGGGCCTTTGCTAGTTCAACTCTGCTTCTGAAAGTGATACAAAGCATAGTTCTATTAACGTTCAATGCTTTCCAGTTAATAGCAAGAATCGTGTGAGCTTCGTGAACGATGTAGCTTCCTTTAAGGTGAAAAGTTACTGAGTTTACCTGAAATGATGTCTTCTTGTAGGAAGACACAGAGCCTGGGATTTAAATCCATTTTTGAAGGGCAACACACAGCACAGTTCTCATGCATGAAACACACTCTGCTTTAGAGCAAGAAGCATGCTCTTGATTTCTAGAGTCTCTAATAGAGCAGGAAACGTGAGTGTGCTCAGAACAAAAGAACGGTGTTTAGTACACATACAGACCATAGCTAGTTCAACTATGCATCTGAAACTGATACAAACCACAAGTCATCTAACATCCAATGCTTTTCAGTTAAGAGCGAGAAACGTGTGAGCTTCGAAAACGATTTATATATATTTGAGCTGAAAAGTGACTGCGTTTACCTGAAATGATGTCTTGCTTGTAGGAAGACACAGAGCCTGGAATTTAACTCCTTTTCTGAAGGGGAACACACAGCACAGTTCTCATCTATGAAGCACACTCTGCTTTAGATCAAGAAGCACGCTCTTGCTTTCTAAGAGTCTCTCATACAGCAGGAAACGTGATTGTGGTCAGAACAAAATAACGGTGTTTCCTTCACATACGGACCATATCTAGGTCAAATCGTCTTCTGAAACTGATTCAAACCCCAAGTCATCTAACATCCAATGCTTTTCAGTTACGAGCTAGAACCATGTGAGCTTCGTAAATGATTTATATTCATTTGAGCTGAAAAGTGACTGCGTTTACCTGAAATGAGGTCTTGCTTGTAGGAAGACACAAAGCCTGGAATTTAACTCCATTTCTGAAGGGAAACACACAGCACAGTTCTCATCCATGAGAAACACTCTGCTTTAGAGCAAGAAGCAGGCTCTTGCTTTCTAAGAGTCTCTAATACAGCAGGAAACGTGACTGTGGTCTGAACAAAATAACGGTGTTTCCTACACATACGGACCATATCTAGGTCAACTCTTCTTCTGAAACTGATACAAAGCACAGTTCCGTTAACATGCGATGCTTTCATCTTAAGAGCGAGAAACATGTGAGCTTCGTGATCGATGTAGCTTCCTTACAGCTGAAAAGTGACTGAGTTTACCTGAAAAGATGTCTTGCTTGTAGGAAGTCACAGAGCCTGGGATTTATCTCCATTTCTGAAGGGAAACACACAGCACAGTTCTCATCCATGAAACAAACTCTGCTTTAGAACACGAAGCATGCTCTTGCTTTCTAGAGTCACTAATAGAGCCAGAAATTGAGGGGACTCTGAACAAAGAACGGTGTTTCCTACACATACGGACCATTACTAGTTCAAATCTCCTTCTGAAACTGATAAAAACCACAGGTCCTCTAACATCCAATGCTTTACAGTTAAGAGCAAGATACGTGTGAGCTACGTGAACGATGTAGCTTTGTTTGAGCTGTAAGGTGACTGAGTTTACGTGAAACGAAGTCTTGCTTGTAGGAAGACACAGAGCCTGTGATTTAACTCCATTTCTGAAGGGAAACACACAGCACAGTTCTCACCATGAAACACACTCTGCGTATAGGAAGAAGCACGCTCTTGCTTTCTAAGATTCTCTAATATAGTAGGAAACGTGACTGTGGTCAGAACAAAATATCGGTGTTTCCTACACATACGGATCATATCTAGGTCAACTCTTCTTCTGAAACTGATACAAAGCACAGTTCCATTAACATGCAGTGCTTTCCAGTTAAGAGCAAGAAACTTGCGAGCTTTGTGAACGATGTAGCTTCCTTTGAGCTGAAAATTGACTGAGTACACCTGAAAAGATGTGTTGCTTGTAGGAAGACACAGATCCTGGGATTTAACTCCATTTCTGAAGGGAAACACACAGCACAGTTCTCATCCATGAAACACACTCTGCTTTAGAGCAAGAAGCACGCTCTTGGTTTCTAGAGTCTATAATAGAGCCAGAAACTTGAAAGTGTGCTCAGAACAAAAGAACGGTGTTTCCTACACATTCGGACGATTGCTGGTTCAACTCTGCTTCTGAAACTGATACAAACCACAAGTCATCTAACATCCAATGCTTTTCAGTTAAGAGCGAGAAACGTGTAATCTTCGTAAACGATTTATATTCATTTGAGATGAAAAGTGTGTACGTTTACCTGAAATGATGTCTTGTTTGTAGGAAGACACAGAGCCTGGAATTTAACTACATTTCTGAAGGGAAACACACAGCACATTTTTCATCCATGAAACACACTCTGCTTTAGATCAAGAAGCACGCTCTTTCTTTCTAAGAGTCTCTAATACAGCAGGAAACGTGACTGTGGATAGAACAAAATAACGGTGTTTCCTACACATATGGACCAAATCTAGGTAAACTCTTCTTCTGAAACTGATACAAACCAAATTTCCTCTAACATGCAATGCTTTCCACTTAAGAGCGAGAAACCTGTGACCTTCGTGAACGATGTAGCTTCCTTTGAGCTGAAAAGTGACTGCGTTAACCTGAAATGATGTTGTGCTTGTAGGAAGACAAAAAGCCTGGGATTTAACTCCATTTCTAAAGGGAAACACACAGCACAGTTCTCATCCATGAAACACACTCTGCTTTAGAACACGAAGCATGCTCTTGCTTTCTAGAGTCACTAATAGAGCCAGAAATTGAGGGTACTCTGAACAAAGAACGGTGTTTCCTACACATACGGACCATTACTAGTTCAAATCTCCTTCTGAAACTGATACAAACCACAGGTCCTCTAACATCCAATGCTTTACAGTTAATAGCAAGATACGTGTGAGCTACGTGAACGATGTAGCTTTGTTTGAGCTGTAAGGTGACTGAGTTTACGTGAAACGAAGTCTTGCTTGTAGGAAGACACAGAGCCTGTGATTTAACTCCATTTCTGAAGGGAAACACACAGCACAGTTCTCACCATGAAACACACTCTGCGTATAGGAAGAAGCACGCTCTTGCTTTCTAAGATTCTCTAATATAGTAGGAAACGTGACTGTGGTCAGAACAAAATATCGGTGTTTCCTACACATACGGATCATATCTAGGTCAACTCTTCTTCTGAAACTGATACAAAGCACAGTTCCATTAACATGCAGTGCTTTCCAGTTAAGAGCAAGAAACTTGCGAGCTTTGTGAACGATGTAGCTTCCTTTGAGCTGAAAATTGACTGAGTACACCTGAAAAGATGTGTTGCTTGTAGGAAGACACAGATCCTGGGATTTAACTCCATTTCTGAAGGGAAACACACAGCACAGTTCTCATCCATGAAACACACTCTGCTTTAGAGCAAGAAGCACGCTCTTGGTTTCTAGAGTCTATAATAGAGCCAGAAACTTGAAAGTGTGCTCAGAACAAAAGAACGGTGTTTCCTACACATTCGGACGATTGCTGGTTCAACTCTGCTTCTGAAACTGATACAAACCACAAGTCATCTAACATCCAATGCTTTTCAGTTAAGAGCGAGAAACGTGTAATCTTCGTAAACGATTTATATTCATTTGAGATGAAAAGTGTGTACGTTTACCTGAAATGATGTCTTGCTTGTAGGAAGACACAGAGCCTGGAATTTAACTACATTTCTGAAGGGAAACACACAGCACATTTTTCATCCATGAAACACACTCTGCTTTAGATCAAGAAGCACGCTCTTTCTTTCTAAGAGTCTCTAATACAGCAGGAAACGTGACTGTGGATAGAACAAAATAACGGTGTTTCCTACACATATGGACCAAATCTAGGTCAACTCTTCTTCTGAAACTGATACAAACCAAATTTCCTCTAACATGCAATGCTTTCCACTTATGAGCGAGAAACCTGTGAGCTTCGTGAACGATGTAGCTTCCTTTGAGCTGAAAAGTGACTGCGTTAACCTGATATGATATTGTGCTTGTAGGAAGACAAAAAGCCTGGGATTTAACTCCATTTCTGAAGGGAAACACACAGCACAGTTCTCATCCATGAAACACACTCTGCTTTAGAACACGAAGCATGCTCTTGCTTTCTAGAGTCTCTAATAGAGCCAGAAATTGAGGGTACTCTGATCAAGTGAACGGTGTTTCCTACACATACGGACCATTGCTAGTTCAACTCTGCTTCTGAAACTGATACAAACCACAGGTCCTCTAACATCCAATGCTTTACAGTTAAGAGCAAGAAACGTGTGAGCTACGTGAACGATGTAGCTTTGTTTGAGCTGAAAGGTGACTGAGTTTTCGTGAAACGAAGTCTTGCTTGTAGGAAGACACAGAGACTGGGATTTAACTCCAATTCTGAAGGGAAACACACAGCACAGTTGTCCTCCGTGAAACACACTCTGCTTTAGAACACGAAGCATGCTCTTGCTTTCTAGAGTCACTAATAGAGCCAGAAATTGAGGGTACTCTGAACAAAGAACGGTGTTTCCTACACATACGGACCATTACTAGTTCAAATCTCCTTCTGAAACTGATACAAACCACAGGTCCTCTAACATCCAATGCTTTACAGTTAAGAGCAAGATACGTGTGAGCTACGTGAATGATGTAGCTTTGTTTGAGCTGTAAGGTGACTGAGTTTACGTGAAACGAAGTCTTGCTTGTAGGAAGACACAGAGCCTGTGATTTAACTCCATTTCTGAAGGGAAACACACAGCACAGTTCTCACCATGAAACACACTCTGCGTATAGGAAGAAGCACGCTCTTGCTTTCTAAGATTCTCTAATATAGTAGGAAACGTGACTGTGGTCAGAACAAAATATCGGTGTTTCCTACACATACGGATCATATCTAGGTCAACTCTTCTTCTGAAACTGATACAAAGCACAGTTCCATTAACATGCAGTGCTTTCCAGTTAATAGCAAGAAACTTGCGAGCTTTGTGAACGATGTAGCTTCCTTTGAGCTGAAAATTGACTGAGTACACCTGAAAAGATGTGTTGCTTGTAGGAAGACACAGATCCTGGGATTTAACTCCATTTCTGAAGGGAAACACACAGCACAGTTCTCATCCATGAAACACACTCTGCTTTAGAGCAAGAAGCACGCTCTTGGTTTCTAGAGTCTATAATAGAGCCAGAAACTTGAAAGTGTGCTCAGAACAAAAGAACGGTGTTTCCTACACATTCGGACGATTGCTGGTTCCACTCTGCTTCTGAAACTGATACAAACCACAAGTCATCTAACTTCCAATGCTTTTCAGTTAAGAGCAAGAAACGTGTAATCTTCGTAAACGATTTATATTCATTTGAGATGAAAAGTGTGTACGTTTACCTGAAATGATGTCTTGCTTGTAGGAAGACACAGAGCCTGGAATTTAACTACATTTCTGAAGGGAAACACACAGCACATTTTTCATCCATGAAACACACTCTGCTTTAGATCAAGAAGCACGCTCTTTCTTTCTAAGAGTCTCTAATACAGCAGGAAACGTGACTGTGGATAGAACAAAATAACGGTGTTTCCTACACATATGGACCAAATCTAGGTCAACTCTTCTTCTGAAACTGATACAAACCAAATTTCCTCTAACATGCAATGCTTTCCACTTAAGAGCGAGAAACCTGTGACCTTCGTGAACGATGTAGCTTCCTTTGAGCTGAAAAGTGACTGCGTTAACCTGAAATGATGTTGTGCTTGTAGGAAGACAAAAAGCCTGGGATTTAACTCCATTTCTAAAGGGAAACACACAGCACAGTTCTCATCCATGAAACACACTCTGCTTTAGAACACGAAGCATGCTCTTGCTTTCTAGAGTCACTAATAGAGCCAGAAATTGAGGGTACTCTGAACAAAGAACGGTGTTTCCTACACATACGGACCATTACTAGTTCAAATCTCCTTCTGAAACTGATACAAACCACAGGTCCTCTAACATCCAATGCTTTACAGTTAAGAGCAAGATACGTGTGAGCTACGTGAACGATGTAGCTTTGTTTGAGCTGTAAGGTGACTGAGTTTACGTGAAACGAAGTCTTGCTTGTAGGAAGACACAGAGCCTGTGATTTAACTCCATTTCTGAAGGGAAACACACAGCACAGTTCTCACCATGAAACACACTCTGCGTATAGGAAGAAGCACGCTCTTGCTTTCTAAGATTCTCTAATATAGTAGGAAACGTGACTGTGGTCAGAACAAAATATCGGTGTTTCCTACACATACGGATCATATCTAGGTCAACTCTTCTTCTGAAACTGATACAAAGCACAGTTCCATTAACATGCAGTGCTTTCCAGTTAAGAGCAAGAAACTTGCGAGCTTTGTGAACGATGTAGCTTCCTTTGAGCTGAAAATTGACTGAGTACACCTGAAAAGATGTGTTGCTTGTAGGAAGACACAGATCCTGGGATTTAACTCCATTTCTGAAGGGAAACACACAGCACAGTTCTCATCCATGAAACACACTCTGCTTTAGAGCAAGAAGCACGCTCTTGGTTTCTAGAGTCTATAATAGAGCCAGAAACTTGAAAGTGTGCTCAGAACAAAAGAACGGTGTTTCCTACACATTCGGACGATTGCTGGTTCAACTCTGCTTCTGAAACTGATACAAACCACAAGTCATCTAACATCCAATGCTTTTCAGTTAAGAGCGAGAAACGTGTAATCTTCGTAAACGATTTATATTCATTTGAGATGAAAAGTGTGTACGTTTACCTGAAATGATGTCTTGCTTGTAGGAAGACACAGAGCCTGGAATTTAACTACATTTCTGAAGGGAAACACACAGCACATTTTTCATCCATGAAACACACTCTGCTTTAGATCAAGAAGCACGCTCTTTCTTTCTAAGAGTCTCTAATACAGCAGGAAACGTGACTGTGGATAGAACAAAATAACAGTGTTTCCTACACATATGGACCAAATCTAGGTCAACTCTTCTTCTGAAACTGATACAAACCAAATTTCCTCTAACATGCAATGCTTTCCACTTAAGAGCGAGAAACCTGTGAGCTTCGTGAACGATGTAGCTTCCTTTGAGCTGAAAAGTGACTGCGTTAACCTGATATGATGTTGTGCTTGTAGGAAGACAAAAAGCCTGGGATTTAACTCCATTTCTGAAGGGAAACACACAGCACAGTTCTCATCCATGAAACACACTCTGCTTTAGAACACGAAGCATGCTCTTGCTTTCTAGAGTCTCTAATAGAGCCAGAAATTGAGGGTACTCTGATCAAGTGAACGGTGTTTCCTACACATACGGACCATTGCTAGTTCAACTCTGCTTCTGAAACTGATACAAACCACAGGTCCTCTAACATCCAATGCTTTACAGTTAAGAGCAAGAAACGTGTGAGCTACGTGAACGATGTAGCTTTGTTTGAGCTGTAAGGTGACTGAGTTTACGTGAAACGAAGTCTTGCTTGTAGGAAGACACAGAGCCTGTGATTTAACTCCATTTCTGAAGGGAAACACACAGCACAGTTCTCACCATGAAACACACTCTGCGTATAGGAAGAAGCACGCTCTTGCTTTCTAAGATTCTCTAATATAGTAGGAAACGTGACTGTGGTCAGAACAAAATATCGGTGTTTCCTACACATACGGATCATATCTAGGTCAACTCTTCTTCTGAAACTGATACAAAGCACAGTTCCATTAACATGCAGTGCTTTCCAGTTAAGAGCAAGAAACTTGCGAGCTTTGTGAACGATGTAGCTTCCTTTGAGCTGAAAATTGACTGAGTACACCTGAAAAGATGTGTTGCTTGTAGGAAGACACAGATCCTGGGATTTAACTCCATTTCTGAAGGGAAACACACAGCACAGTTCTCATCCATGAAACACACTCTGCTTTAGAGCAAGAAGCACGCTCTTGGTTTCTAGAGTCTATAATAGAGCCAGAAACTTGAAAGTGTGCTCAGAACAAAAGAACGGTGTTTCCTACACATTCGGACGATTGCTGGTTCAACTCTGCTTCTGAAACTGATACAAACCACAAGTCATCTAACATCCAATGCTTTTCAGTTAAGAGCGAGAAACGTGTAATCTTCGTAAACGATTTATATTCATTTGAGATGAAAAGTGTGTACGTTTACCTGAAATGATGTCTTGCTTGTAGGAAGACACAGAGCCTGGAATTTAACTACATTTCTGAAGGGAAACACACAGCACATTTTTCATCCATGAAACACACTCTGCTTTAGATCAAGAAGCACGCTCTTTCTTTCTAAGAGTCTCTAATACAGCAGGAAACGTGACTGTGGATAGAACAAAATAACGGTGTTTCCTACACATATGGACCAAATCTAGGTCAACTCTTCTTCTGAAACTGATACAAACCAAATTTCCTCTAACATGCAATGCTTTCCACTTATGAGCGAGAAACCTGTGAGCTTCGTGAACGATGTAGCTTCCTTTGAGCTGAAAAGTGACTGCGTTAACCTGATATGATATTGTGCTTGTAGGAAGACAAAAAGCCTGGGATTTAACTCCATTTCTGAAGGGAAACACACAGCACAGTTCTCATCCATGAAACACACTCTGCTTTAGAACACGAAGCATGCTCTTGCTTTCTAGAGTCTCTAATAGAGCCAGAAATTGAGGGTACTCTGATCAAGTGAACGGTGTTTCCTACACATACGGACCATTGCTAGTTCAACTCTGCTTCTGAAACTGATACAAACCACAGGTCCTCTAACATCCAATGCTTTACAGTTAAGAGCAAGAAACGTGTGAGCTACGTGAACGATGTAGCTTTGTTTGAGCTGAAAGGTGACTGAGTTTTCGTGAAACGAAGTCTTGCTTGTAGGAAGACACAGAGACTGGGATTTAACTCCAATTCTGAAGGGAAACACACAGCACAGTTGTCCTCCGTGAAACACACTCTGCTTTAGAACACGAAGCATGCTCTTGCTTTCTAGAGTCACTAATAGAGCCAGAAATTGAGGGTACTCTGAACAAAGAACGGTGTTTCCTACACATACGGACCATTACTAGTTCAAATCTCCTTCTGAAACTGATACAAACCACAGGTCCTCTAACATCCAATGCTTTACAGTTAAGAGCAAGATACGTGTGAGCTACGTGAATGATGTAGCTTTGTTTGAGCTGTAAGGTGACTGAGTTTACGTGAAACGAAGTCTTGCTTGTAGGAAGACACAGAGCCTGTGATTTAACTCCATTTCTGAAGGGAAACACACAGCACAGTTCTCACCATGAAACACACTCTGCGTATAGGAAGAAGCACGCTCTTGCTTTCTAAGATTCTCTAATATAGTAGGAAACGTGACTGTGGTCAGAACAAAATATCGGTGTTTCCTACACATACGGATCATATCTAGGTCAACTCTTCTTCTGAAACTGATACAAAGCACAGTTCCATTAACATGCAGTGCTTTCCAGTTAATAGCAAGAAACTTGCGAGCTTTGTGAACGATGTAGCTTCCTTTGAGCTGAAAATTGACTGAGTACACCTGAAAAGATGTGTTGCTTGTAGGAAGACACAGATCCTGGGATTTAACTCCATTTCTGAAGGGAAACACACAGCACAGTTCTCATCCATGAAACACACTCTGCTTTAGAGCAAGAAGCACGCTCTTGGTTTCTAGAGTCTATAATAGAGCCAGAAACTTGAAAGTGTGCTCAGAACAAAAGAACGGTGTTTCCTACACATTCGGACGATTGCTGGTTCCACTCTGCTTCTGAAACTGATACAAACCACAAGTCATCTAACTTCCAATGCTTTTCAGTTAAGAGCAAGAAACGTGTAATCTTCGTAAACGATTTATATTCATTTGAGATGAAAAGTGTGTACGTTTACCTGAAATGATGTCTTGCTTGTAGGAAGACACAGAGCCTGGAATTTAACTACATTTCTGAAGGGAAACACACAGCACATTTTTCATCCATGAAACACACTCTGCTTTAGATCAAGAAGCACGCTCTTTCTTTCTAAGAGTCTCTAATACAGCAGGAAACGTGACTGTGGATAGAACAAAATAACGGTGTTTCCTACACATATGGACCAAATCTAGGTCAACTCTTCTTCTGAAACTGATACAAACCAAATTTCCTCTAACATGCAATGCTTTCCACTTAAGAGCGAGAAACCTGTGACCTTCGTGAACGATGTAGCTTCCTTTGAGCTGAAAAGTGACTGCGTTAACCTGAAATGATGTTGTGCTTGTAGGAAGACAAAAAGCCTGGGATTTAACTCCATTTCTAAAGGGAAACACACAGCACAGTTCTCATCCATGAAACACACTCTGCTTTAGAACACGAAGCATGCTCTTGCTTTCTAGAGTCACTAATAGAGCCAGAAATTGAGGGTACTCTGAACAAAGAACGGTGTTTCCTACACATACGGACCATTACTAGTTCAAATCTCCTTCTGAAACTGATACAAACCACAGGTCCTCTAACATCCAATGCTTTACAGTTAAGAGCAAGATACGTGTGAGCTACGTGAACGATGTAGCTTTGTTTGAGCTGTAAGGTGACTGAGTTTACGTGAAACGAAGTCTTGCTTGTAGGAAGACACAGAGCCTGTGATTTAACTCCATTTCTGAAGGGAAACACACAGCACAGTTCTCACCATGAAACACACTCTGCGTATAGGAAGAAGCACGCTCTTGCTTTCTAAGATTCTCTAATATAGTAGGAAACGTGACTGTGGTCAGAACAAAATATCGGTGTTTCCTACACATACGGATCATATCTAGGTCAACTCTTCTTCTGAAACTGATACAAAGCACAGTTCCATTAACATGCAGTGCTTTCCAGTTAAGAGCAAGAAACTTGCGAGCTTTGTGAACGATGTAGCTTCCTTTGAGCTGAAAATTGACTGAGTACACCTGAAAAGATGTGTTGCTTGTAGGAAGACACAGATCCTGGGATTTAACTCCATTTCTGAAGGGAAACACACAGCACAGTTCTCATCCATGAAACACACTCTGCTTTAGAGCAAGAAGCACGCTCTTGGTTTCTAGAGTCTATAATAGAGCCAGAAACTTGAAAGTGTGCTCAGAACAAAAGAACGGTGTTTCCTACACATTCGGACGATTGCTGGTTCAACTCTGCTTCTGAAACTGATACAAACCACAAGTCATCTAACATCCAATGCTTTTCAGTTAAGAGCGAGAAACGTGTAATCTTCGTAAACGATTTATATTCATTTGAGATGAAAAGTGTGTACGTTTACCTGAAATGATGTCTTGCTTGTAGGAAGACACAGAGCCTGGAATTTAACTACATTTCTGAAGGGAAACACACAGCACATTTTTCATCCATGAAACACACTCTGCTTTAGATCAAGAAGCACGCTCTTTCTTTCTAAGAGTCTCTAATACAGCAGGAAACGTGACTGTGGATAGAACAAAATAACAGTGTTTCCTACACATATGGACCAAATCTAGGTCAACTCTTCTTCTGAAACTGATACAAACCAAATTTCCTCTAACATGCAATGCTTTCCACTTAAGAGCGAGAAACCTGTGAGCTTCGTGAACGATGTAGCTTCCTTTGAGCTGAAAAGTGACTGCGTTAACCTGATATGATGTTGTGCTTGTAGGAAGACAAAAAGCCTGGGATTTAACTCCATTTCTGAAGGGAAACACACAGCACAGTTCTCATCCATGAAACACACTCTGCTTTAGAACACGAAGCATGCTCTTGCTTTCTAGAGTCTCTAATAGAGCCAGAAATTGAGGGTACTCTGATCAAGTGAACGGTGTTTCCTACACATACGGACCATTGCTAGTTCAACTCTGCTTCTGAAACTGATACAAACCACAGGTCCTCTAACATCCAATGCTTTACAGTTAATCGCAAGAAACGTGTGAGCTACGTGAACGATGTAGCTTTGTTTGAGCTGAAAGGTGACTGAGTTTTCGTGAAACGAAGTCTTGCTTGTAGGAAGACACAGAGACTGGGATTTAACTCCAATTCTGAAGGGAAACACACAGCACAGTTGTCCTCCGTGAAACACACTCTGCTTTAGAGCAAGGAGAACGCTCTTGCTTTCTAGAGTCTCTAATAGACCCAGAAACTTGAAACTGTGCTCAGAACAAAAGAACGGTGTTTCCTACACATACGGGCCTTTGCTAGTTCAACTCTCCTTCTGAAACTGATACAAACCACAAGTCATCTAACATCCAATGCTTTTCAGTTAAGAGCGAGAAACGTGTGAGCTTCGAAAACGATTTATATAAATTTGAGCTGAAAAGTGACTGCGTTTACCTGAAATGATGTCTTGCTTGTAGGAAGACACAGAGCCTGGAATTTAACTCCATTTCTGAAGGGAAACACACAGCACAGTTCTCATCCATGAAGCACACTCTGCTTTAGAGCAAGAAGCACGCTCTTGCTTTCTAAGAGTCTCTAATACAGCAGGAAACGTGATTGTGGTCAGAAAAAAATAACGGAGTTTCCTACACATACGGACCATATCTCGGTCAAATCGTCTTCTGAAACTGATTCAAACAACAAGTCATCTAACATCCAATACTTTTCAGTTACGAGCGAGAAACATGTGAGCTTCGTAAACGATTTATATTCATTTGAGCTGAAAAGTGACTGCGTTTACCTGAAATGATGTCCTGCTTGAAGGAAGACAAAGAGCCTGGGATTTAACTCCATTTCTGAAGGGAAACACACAGCACAGTTCTCATCCATGAAACACACTCTGCTTTAGAACAAGAAGCATGCTCTTGCTTTCTAGAGTCTATAATAGAGCCAGAAATTGAGGGTACTCTGAACAAGTGAACGGTGTTTCCTACACATACGGACCACTGCTAGTTCAACTCTGCTTCTCAAACTGATACAAACCACAGGTCCTCTAACATCCAATGCTTTACAGTTAAGAGCAAGAAACGTGTGAGCTACGTGAACGATGTAGCTTTGTTTGAGCTGAAAGGTGACTGAGTTTTCGTGAAACGAAGTCTTGCTTGTAGGAAGACACAGAGCCTGGTATTTAACTCCAATTCTGAAGGGAAACACACAGCACAGTTGTCCTCCGTGAAACACACTCTGCTTTAGAGCAAGAAGAACGCTCTTGCTTTCTAGAGTCTCTAATAGACCCAGAAACTTGAAACTGTGCTCAGAACAAAAGAACGTTGTTTCCTACACATACGGGCCTTTGCTAGTTCAACTCTGCTTCTGAAACTGATACAAAGCATAGTTCTATTAACGTGCAATGCTTTCCAGTTAATAGCAAGAATCGTGTGAGCTTCGTGAATGATGTAGATTCCTTTGAGTTGAAAAGTTACTGAGTTTACCTGAAATGATGTCTTCTTGTAGGAAGACACAGAGCCTGGGATTTAAATCCATTTTTGAAGGGCAACACACAGCACAGTTCCCATGCATGAAACACACGCTGCTTTAGAGCAAGAAGCATGCTCTTGATTTCTAGAGTCTCTAATAGAGCAGGAAACGTGAGTGTGCTCAGAACAAAAGAACGGTGTTTAGAACACATACCGACCATAGCTAGTTCAACTCTGCTTCTGAAACTGATACAAACCACAAGTCATCTAACATCCAATGCTTTACAGTTAAGAGCAAGAAACGTGTGAGCTACGTGAACGATTTAGCTTTGTTTGAGCTGAAAGGTGACTGAGTTTTCGTGAAACGAAGTCTTGCTTGTAGGAAGACACAGAGCCTGGAATTTAACTCCATTTCTGAAGGGAAACACATAGCACAGTTCTCATCCATGAAACACACTCTGCTTTACAGCAAGAAGCACGCTCTTGCTTTCTAAGAGTCTCTAATACAGCAGGAAATGTGACTGTGTTCAGAACAAAATAACGGTGTTTCCTACACATACAGACCACAGCTAGGTCAACTCTTCTTCTGAAACTGATACAAACCACATTTCCTCTAACATGTAATGCTTTCCACTTAAGAGCGAGAAAACTGTGAGCTTCGTGAACGATGTACCTTCCTTTGAGCAGATAAATGTCTGCGTTTACCTGAAATGATGTCCTGCTTGTAGGAAGACACAGAGCCTGGGATTTAACTTCATTTCTGAAGGGAAACACACAACACAGTTCTCATCCATGAAACACACTCTGCTTTAGAGCAAGAAGCCCGCTCTTGCTTTCTAAGAGTCTCAAATACAGCAGGAAACGTGACTGTGGATAGAACAAAATAACGGTGTTTCCTACACATACAGACCATATCTAGGTCAACTCTATTTCTGAAACTGATACAAACCACCGTTCCTCTAACATGCAATGCGTTCCACTTAAGAGCGAGAAACCTGTGAGCTTTGTGAAGGATGTAGCTTCCTTTGAGCTGAAAAGTGACTGCGTTACCTGAAATGATGTCCTGCTTGTAGGAAGAGACAGAGTTTGGGTTTTAACTTCATTTCTGAAGGGAAACACACAGCACAGTTCTCATCCATGAAACACACTCTGCTTTAGAACACGAAGCATGCTCTTGCTTTCTAGAGTCTCTAATAGAGCTAGAAATTGAGGGTACTCTGAACAAAAGAACGGTGTTTCCTACACATACGGACCATTACTAGTTCAAATCTGCTTCTGAAACTGATACAAACCACAGGTCCTCTAACATCCAATGCTTTACAGTTAAGAGCAAGAAACGTGTGAGCTACGTGAACGACGTCTTTGTTTGAGCTGAAAGGTTACTGAGTTTACGTGAAACTAAGTCTTGCTTGTAGGAAGACACAGAGCCTGGGATTTAACTCCATTTCTGAAGGGAAACACACAGCACAGTAGTACTCCGTGAAACACACTCTGCTTTAGAGCAAGAAGCATGCTCTTGTTTTCTAGAGTCTCTAATAGAACAGGAAATGTGAGTGTGCTCAGAACAAAAGAACGGTGTTTCCTACATATACAGACCATAGCTAGTTCAACTCTGCTTCTGAAACTGACACAAAGCATAGTTCCATTAACATGCAATGCTTTCCAGTTAATAGCGAGAATTGTGTTAGCTTCGTGAACGATGTAGCTCCCTTTGAGCTGAAAAGTGACTGAGTTTACCTGAAATGATGTCTTGCTTGTAGGAAGACACAGAGCCTGGGATTTAACTCCATTTTTGAAGGGCAACACACAGCACTGTTCTCATGCATGAAACACACTCTGCTTTAGAGCAAGAGGCATGCTCTTGCTTTCTAGAGTCTCTAATAGAGCAGGAAACGTGAGTGTGCTCAGAACAAAAGAACTGTGTTTCCTACACATACAGACCATAGCTACTTCAACTCTGCTCTCAAACTGATACAAACCACAGGTCCTCTAACATCCAATGCTTTACAGTTAAGAGCAAGAAACGTGTGAGCTACGTGAACGATGTAGCTTTGTTTGAGCTGTAAGGTGACTGAGTTTACGTGAAACTAAGTCTTGCTTGTAGGAAGACACAGAGCCTGGGATTTAACTCCATTTCTGAAGGGAAACACACAGCACAGTTCTCATCCATGAAACATACTCTGCTTTAGAGCAAGAAGCACGCTCTTGCTTTCTAGAGTCTCTAATAGACCCAGAAACTTGAATCTGTGCTCAGAACAAAAGAATGGTGTTTCCTACACATACGGGCCATTGCTAGTTCAACTCTGCTTCTGAAACTGACACAAAGCAAAGTTCCATTAACATGCAATGCTTTCCAGTTAATAGCGAGAATCATGTTAGCTTCGTGAACGATGTAGCTCCCTTTGAGCTGAAAAGTGACTGAGTTTTCCTGAAATGATGTCTTGCTTGTAGGAAGACACAGAGCCTGGGATTTAACTCCATTTTTGAAGGGCAACACACAGCACAGTTCTCATGCATGAAACACACTCTGCTTTAGAGCAAGAGGCATGCTCTTGCTTTCTAGAGTCTCTAATAGAGCAGGAAATGTGAGTGTGCTCAGAACAAAAGAACTGTGTTTCCTACACATACAGACCATAGCCAGTTCAACTCTGCTCTCAAACTGATACAAACCACAATCATCTAACATCCAATGCTTTTCAGTTAAGAGCGAGAAACGTGTGAGCTTCGTAAACGATTTATATTCATTTGAGCTGAAAAGTGACTGCGTTTACCTGAAATGAGGTCTTGCTTGTAGGAAGACACAGAGCCTGGAATTTAACTCCATTTCTGAAGGGAAACACACAGCACAGTTCTCATCCATGAAACACATTCTGCTTTATAGCAAGAAGCACGCTCTTGCTTTCTAAGAGTCTCTAATACAGCAGGAAACGTGACTGTGGTCAGAACAAAATAACGGTGTTTCCTACACATACAGACCACAGCTAGGTCAACTCTTCTTCTGAAACTGATGCAAAGCACAGTTCCAGTAACATGCAATGCTTTCCACTTAAGAGCGAGAAACCTGTGAGCTTCGTGAACGATGTAGCTTCTTTTGAGCTGAAAAGTGACTCTATTTACCTGAAATGATGTCCTGCCTG
The DNA here is from genome assembly GCA_949786405.1 of Onychomys arenicola. Taxonomy (NCBI): domain Eukaryota; kingdom Metazoa; phylum Chordata; class Mammalia; order Rodentia; family Cricetidae; genus Onychomys; species Onychomys arenicola. The sequence goes on from CATKUM010000003.1 coordinate 988,500, forward strand.
TAGGAAGACACAGAGCCTGGGATTTAACTCCATTTCTGAAGGGAAACACATAGCACAGTTCTCATCCATGAAACACACTCTGCTTTAGAACACGAAGCATGCTCTTGCTTTCTAGAGTCTCTAATAGAGACAGAAATTGAGGGTCCTCTGAAGAAAAGAACGGTTTTTCAACACATACGGACCATTACTAGTTCAAATCTGCTTCTGAAACTGATACAAAGCACAGTTCCGTTAACATGCAATGCTTTCCACTTAAGAGCGAGAAACGTGTGAGCTTCGTGATCGATGTAGCTTCCTTACAGCTGAAAAGTACTGAGTTTACCTGAAAAGATATCTTGCTTGTAGGAAGACACAGAGGATGGAATTTAACTCCTTTTCTGAAGGGGAACACACAGCACAGTTCTCATCCATGAAACACACTCTGCTTTAGAGCAAGAAGCCCGCTCTTGCTTTCTAAGAGTCTCAAATACAGCAGGAAACGTGACTGTGGATAGAAGAAAATAACGGTGTTTCCTACACATATGGACCATATCACGGTCAACTCTATTTCTGAAACTGATACAAACCACCGTTCCTCTAACATGCAATGCTTTCCACTTAAGAGCGAGAACCATGTGAGCTTTGTGAAGGATGTAGCTTCCTTTGAGCTGAAAAGTGACTGCGTTTACCTGAAATGATGTCCTGCTTGTAGGAAGACACAGAGTTTGGGTTTTAACTTCATTTCTGAAGGGAAACACACAGCACAGTTCTCATCCATGAAACACACTCTGCTTTAGAACACGAAGCATGCTCTTGCTTTCTAGAGTCTCTAATAGAGCTAGAAATTGAGGGTACTCTGAACAAAAGAACGGTGTTTCCTACACATACGGACCATTACTAGTTCAAATCTGCTTCTGAAACTGATACAAACCACAGGTCCTCTAACATCCAATGCTTTACAGTTAAGAGCAAGAAACGTGTGAGCTACGTGAACGATGTAGCTTTGTTTGAGTTGAAAGGTGACTGATTTTACGTGAAACAAAGTCTTGCCTGTAGGAAGACACAGAGCCTGGGATTTAACTCCATTTCTGAAGGGAAACACACAGCACAGTAGTACTCCGTGAAACACACTCTGCTTTAGAGGAAGAAGCATGCTCTTGTTTTCTAGAGTCTCTAATGGAACAGGAAATGTGAGTGTGCTCAGAACAAAAGAACGGTGTTTCCTACATATACAGACCATAGCTAGTTCAACTCTGCTTCTGAAACTGATACAAACCACAAGTCATCTAACATCCAATGCTTTTCAGTAAAGAGCGAGAAACGTGTGAGCTACGAAAACGATTTTTATTGATTTGAGCTGAAAAGTGACTGCGTTTACCTGAAATGATGTCTTGCTTGTAGGAAGACACAGAGCCTGGAATTTAACTCCTTTTCTGAAGGGAAACACACTGCACAGTTCTCATCCATGAAGCACACTCTGCTTTAGAGCAAGAAGTATGCTCTTGTTTTCTAAGAGTCTCTAATACAGCAGGAAACGTGATTGTGGTCAGAACAAAATAACGGTGTTTCCTACACATACGGACCATATCTCGGTCAAATAGTCTTCTGAAACTGATTCAAACTCCAAGTCATCTAACATCCAATGCTTTTCAGTTACGAGCGAGAACGATGTGAGCTTCGTAAACGATTTATATTCATTTGAGCTGAAAAGTGACTGCGTTTACCTGAAATGAGGTCTTGCTTGTAGGAAGACACAGAGCCTGGAATTTAACTCCATTTCTGAAGGGAAACACATAGCACAGTTCTCATCCATGAAACACACTCTGCTTTATAGCAGGAAGCACGCTCTTGCTTTCTAAGAGTCTCTAATACAGCAGGAAACGTGACTGTGGTCAGAACAAAATAACGGTGTTTCCTACACGTACAGACCACAGCTAGTTCAACTCTTCTTCTGAAACTGATGCAAAGCACAGTTCCATTAACATGCAATGCTTTCCACTTAAGAGCGAGAAACCTGTGAGCTTCGTGAACGATGTAGCTTCTTTTGAGCTGAAAAGTGACTGCGTTTACCTGAAATGATGTCCTGCTTGTAGGAAGTCACAGAGTCTGGGATTTAACTCCATTTCTGAAGGGAAACACATAGCACGGTTCTCATCCATGAAACACACTCTGCTTTAGAACACGAAGCATGCTCTTGCTTTCTAGAGTCTCTAATAGAGACAGAAATTGAGGGTACTCTGAAGAAAAGAACGGTTTTTCAACACATACGGACCATTACTAGTTCAAATCTGCTTCTGAAACTGATACAAAGCACAGTTCCGTTAACATGCAATGCTTTCCACTTAAGAGCGAGAAACGTGTGAGCTTCGTGATCGATGTAGCTTCCTTACAGCTGAAAAGTACTGAGTTTACCTGAAAAGATATCTTGCTTGTAGGAAGACACAGAGGATGGAATTTAACTCCTTTTCTGAAGGGGAACACACAGCACAGTTCTCATCCATGAAACACACTCTGCTTTAGAGCAAGAAGCCCGCTCTTGCTTTCTAAGAGTCTCAAATACAGCAGGAAACGTGACTGTGGATAGAAGAAAATAACGGTGTTTCCTACACATATGGACCATATCACGGTCAACTCTATTTCTGAAACTGATACAAACCACCGTTCCTCTAACATGCAATGCTTTCCACTTAAGAGCGAGAACCATGTGAGCTTTGTGAAGGATGTAGCTTCCTTTGAGCTGAAAAGTGACTGCGTTTACCTGAAATGATGTCCTGCTTGTAGGAAGACACAGAGTTTGGGTTTTAACTTCATTTATGAAGGGAAACACACAGCACAGTTCTCATCCATGAAACACACTCTGCTTTAGAACACGAAGCATGCTCTTGCTTTCTAGAGTCTCTAATAGAGCTAGAAATTGAGGGTACTCTGAACAAAAGAACGGTGTTTCCTACACATACGGACCATTACTAGTTCAAATCTGCTTCTGAAACTGATACAAACCACAGGTCCTCTAACATCCAATGCTTTACAGTTAAGAGCAAGAAACGTGTGAGCTACGTGAACGATGTAGCTTTGTTTGAGTTGAAAGGTGACTGATTTTACGTGAAACAAAGTCTTGCCTGTAGGAAGACACAGAGCCTGGGATTTAACTCCATTTCTGAAGGGAAACACACAGCACAGTAGTACTCCGTGAAACACACTCTGCTTTAGAGCAAGAAGCATGCTCTTGTTTTCTAGAGTCTCTAATGGAACAGGAAATGTGAGTGTGCTCAGAACAAAAGAACGGTGTTTCCTACATATACAGACCATAGCTAGTTCAACTCTGCTTCTGAAACTGATACAAACCACAAGTCATCTAACATCCAATGCTTTTCAGTAAAGAGCGAGAAACGTGTGAGCTACGAAAACGATTTTTATTGATTTGAGCTGAAAAGTGACTGCGTTTACCTGAAATGATGTCTTGCTTGTAGGAAGACACAGAGCCTGGAATTTAACTCCTTTTCTGAAGGGAAACACACTGCACAGTTCTCATCCATGAAGCACACTCTGCTTTAGAGCAAGAAGTACGCTCTTGTTTTCTAAGAGTCTCTAATACAGCAGGAAACGTGATTGTGGTCAGAACAAAATAACGGTGTTTCCTACACATACGGACCATATCTCGGTCAAATAGTCTTCTGAAACTGATTCAAACTCCAAGTCATCTAACATCCAATGCTTTTCAGTTACGAGCGAGAACGATGTGAGCTTCGTAAACAATTTATATTCATTTGAGCTGAAAAGTGACTGCGTTTACCTGAAATGAGGTCTTGCTTGTAGGAAGACACAGAGCCTGGAATTTAACTCCATTTCTGAAGGGAAACACATAGCACAGTTCTCATCCATGAAACACACTCTGCTTTATAGCAGGAAGCACGCTCTTGCTTTCTAAGAGTCTCTAATACAGCAGGAAACGTGACTGTGGTCAGAACAAAATAACGGTGTTTCCTACACGTACAGACCACAGCTAGTTCAACTCTTCTTCTGAAACTGATGCAAAGCACAGTTCCATTAACATGCAATGCTTTCCACTTAAGAGCGAGAAACCTGTGAGCTTCGTGAACGATGTAGCTTCTTTTGAGCTGAAAAGTGACTGCGTTTACCTGAAATGATGTCCTGCTTGTAGGAAGTCACAGAGTCTGGGATTTAACTCCATTTCTGAAGGGAAACACATAGCACGGTTCTCATCCATGAAACACACTCTGCTTTAGAACACGAAGCATGCTCTTGCTTTCTAGAGTCTCTAATAGAGCCAGAAATTGAGGGTACTCTGAAGTAAAGAACGGTGTTTCCTACACGTACGGACCATTACTAGTTCCAACCTGCCTCTGAAACTGATATAAACCACAGGTCCTCTAACATCCAATGCTTTACAGTTAAGAGCAAGAAACGTGTGAGCTATGTGAACGATGTAGCTTTGTTTGAGCTGAAAGGTGACTGAGTTTACGTGAAACGTACTCTTGCTGGTAGGAAGACACAGAGCCTGGGATTTAACTCCATTTCTGACGGGAAAGACACAGCACAGTTGTCCTCCGTGAAACACACTCTGCTTTAGAGCAAGAAGCACGCTCTTGCTTTCTAAGGTCTGAAATATAGCCAGAAACTTGAGGGTACTCAGAACAAAAGAATGGTGTTTCCTACACATAGGGACCATTGCTAGTTAAACTCTGCTTCTGAAACTGATACACACCACAGGTCTTCTAACATCCAATGCTTTATAGTTAAGAGCAAGAAACTTTTGAGCTATGTGAACGATGTAGCTTTGTTTGAGCTGAAAGTTGTCTGAGTTTATGTGAAACGAAGTCTTGCTTGTAGGAAGACACAGAGCCTGTGATTTAACTCCATTTCTGAAGGGAAACACACAGCACAGTTCTCACCATGAAACACACTCTGCGTATATGAAGAAGCACGCTCTTGCTTTCTAAGAGTCTCTAAAACAGCAGGAAACGTGACTGTGGTCAGAACAAAATAACGGTATTTCCTACACCTACGGATCATATCTAGGTCAACTCTTCTTCTGAAACTGATACAAAGCACAGTTCCATTAACCTGCAGTGCTATCCAGTTAAGAGCAAGAAACGTGTGAGCTTTGTGAACAATGTAGCTTCCTTTGAGCTGAAAAGTGACTGAGTACACCTGAAAAGATGTGTTGCTTGTAGGAAGACACAGAGCCTGGGATTTAACTCCATTTCTGAAGGGAAACACACAGCACAGTTCTCATCCATGAAGCACACTCTGCTTTAGAGCAAGAGGCATGCTCTTGCTTTCTAGAGTCTCTAATAGAGCAGGAAATGTGAGTGTGCTCAGAACAAAAGAACTGTGTTTCCTACACATACAGACCATAGCCAGTTCAACTCTGCTCTCAAACTGATACAAACCACAATCATCTAACATCCAATGCTTTTCAGTTAAGAGCGAGAAACGTGTGAGCTTCGTAAACGATTTATATTCATTTGAGCTGAAAAGTGACTGCGTTTACCTGAAATGAGGTCTTGCTTGTAGGAAGACACAGAGCCTGGAATTTAACTCCATTTCTGAAGGGAAACACACAGCACAGTTCTCATCCATGAAACACACTCTGCTTTATAGCAAGAAGCACGCTCTTGCTTTCTAAGAGTCTCTAATACAGCAGGAAACGTGACTGTGGTCAGAACAAAATAACGGTGTTTCCTACACATACAGACCACAGCTAGGTCAACTCTTCTTCTGAAACTGATGCAAAGCACAGTTCCAGTAACATGCAATGCTTTCCACTTAAGAGCGAGAAACCTGTGAGCTTCGTGAACGATGTAGCTTCTTTTGAGCTGAAAAGTGACTCTATTTACCTGAAATGATGTCCTGCTTGTAGGAAGACACAGAGCCTGGGATTTAACTCCATTTCTGAAGGGAAACACATAGCACAGTTCTCATCCATGAAACACACTCTGCTTTAGAACACGAAGCATGCTCTTGCTTTCTAGAGTCTCTAATAGAGACAGAAATTGAGGGTACTCTGAAGAAAAGAACGGTTTTTCAACACATACGGACCATTACTAGTTCAATTCTGCTTCTGAAACTGATACAAAGCACAGTTCCGTTAACATGCAATGCTTTCCACTTAAGAGCGAGAAACGTGTGAGCTTCGTGATCAATGTAGCTTCCTTACAGCTGAAAAGTACTGAGTTTACCTGAAAAGATATCTTGCTTGTAGGAAGACACAGAGGATGGAATTTAACTCCTTTTCTGAAGGGGAACACACAGCACAGTTCTCATCCATGAAACACACTCTGCTTTAGAGCAAGAAGCCCGCTCTTGCTTTCTAAGAGTCTCAAATACAGCAGGAAACGTGACTGTGGATAGAAGAAAATAACGGTGTTTCCTACACATATGGACCATATCACGGTCAACTCTATTTCTGAAACTGATACAAACCACCGTTCCTCTAACATGCAATGCTTTCCACTTAAGAGCGAGAACCATGTGAGCTTTGTGAAGGATGTAGCTTCCTTTGAGCTGAAAAGTGACTGCGTTTACCTGAAATGATGTCCTGCTTGTAGGAAGACACAGAGTTTGGGTTTTAACTTCATTTATGAAGGGAAACACACAGCACAGTTCTCATCCATGAAACACACTCTGCTTTAGAACACGAAGCATGCTCTTGCTTTCTAGAGTCTCTAATAGAGCTAGAAATTGAGGGTACTCTGAACAAAAGAACGGTGTTTCCTACACATACGGACCATTACTAGTTCAAATCTGCTTCTGAAACTGATACAAACCACAGGTCCTCTAACATCCAATGCTTTACAGTTAAGAGCAAGAAACGTGTGAGCTACGTGAACGATGTAGCTTTGTTTGAGTTGAAAGGTGACTGATTTTACGTGAAACAAAGTCTTGCCTGTAGGAAGACACAGAGCCTGGGATTTAACTCCATTTCTGAAGGGAAACACACAGCACAGTAGTACTCCGTGAAACACACTCTGCTTTAGAGCAAGAAGCATGCTCTTGTTTTCTAGAGTCTCTAATGGAACAGGAAATGTGAGTGTGCTCAGAACAAAAGAACGGTGTTTCCTACATATACAGACCATAGCTAGTTCAACTCTGCTTCTGAAACTGATACAAACCACAAGTCATCTAACATCCAATGCTTTTCAGTAAAGAGCGAGAAACGTGTGAGCTACGAAAACGATTTTTATTGATTTGATCTGAAAAGTGACTGCGTTTACCTGAAATGATGTCTTGCTTGTAGGAAGACACAGAGCCTGGAATTTAACTCCTTTTCTGAAGGGAAACACACTGCACAGTTCTCATCCATGAAGCACACTCTGCTTTAGAGCAAGAAGTACGCTCTTGTTTTCTAAGAGTCTCTAATACAGCAGGAAACGTGATTGTGGTCAGAACAAAATAACGGTGTTTCCTACACATACGGACCATATCTCGGTCAAATAGTCTTCTGAAACTGATTCAAACTCCAAGTCATCTAACATCCAATGCTTTTCAGTTACGAGCGAGAACGATGTGAGCTTCGTAAACGATTTATATTCATTTGAGCTGAAAAGTGACTGCGTTTACCTGAAATGAGGTCTTGCTTGTAGGAAGACACAGAGCCTGGAATTTAACTCCATTTCTGAAGGGAAACACATAGCACAGTTCTCATCCATGAAACACACTCTGCTTTATAGCAGGAAGCACGCTCTTGCTTTCTAAGAGTCTCTAATACAGCAGGAAACGTGACTGTGGTCAGAACAAAATAACGGTGTTTCCTACACGTACAGACCACAGCTAGTTCAACTCTTCTTCTGAAACTGATGCAAAGCACAGTTCCATTAACATGCAATGCTTTCCACTTAAGAGCGAGAAACCTGTGAGCTTCGTGAACGATGTAGCTTCTTTTGAGCTGAAAAGTGACTGCGTTTACCTGAAATGATGTCCTGCTTGTAGGAAGTCACAGAGTCTGGGATTTAACTCCATTTCTGAAGGGAAACACATAGCACGGTTCTCATCCATGAAACACACTCTGCTTTAGAACACGAAGCATGCTCTTGCTTTCTAGAGTCTCTAATAGAGCCAGAAATTGAGGGTACTCTGAAGAAAAGAACGGTGTTTCCTACACGTACGGACCATTACTAGTTCCAACCTGCCTCTGAAACTGATATAAACCACAGGTCCTCTAACATCCAATGCTTTACAGTTAAGAGCAAGAAACGTGTGAGCTATGTGAACGATGTAGCTTTGTTTGAGCTGAAAGGTGACTGAGTTTACGTGAAACGTACTCTTGCTGGTAGGAAGACACAGAGCCTGGGATTTAACTCCATTTCTGACGGGAAAGACACAGCACAGTTGTCCTCTGTGAAACTCACTCTGCTTTAGAGCAAGAAGCACGCTCTTGCTTTCTAAGGTCTCAAATATAGCCAGAAACTTGAGGGTACTCAGAACAAAAGAATGGTGTTTCCTACACATACGGACCATTGCTAGTTAAACTCTGCTTCTGAAACTGATACACACCACAGGTCTTCAAACATCCAATGCTTTATAGTTAAGAGCAAGAAACTTTTGAGCTATGTGAACGATGTAGCTTTGTTTGAGCTGAAAGTTGTCTGAGTTTATGTGAAACGAAGTCTTGCTTGTAGGAAGACACAGAGCCTGTGATTTAACTCCATTTCTGAAGGGAAACACACAGCACAGTTCTCACCATGAAACACACTCTGCGTATATGAAGAAGCACGCTCTTGCTTTCTAAGAGTCTCTAAAACAGCAGGAAACGTGACTGTGGTCAGAACAAAATAACGGTATTTCCTACACCTACGGATCATATCTAGGTCAACTCTTCTTCTGAAACTGATACAAAGCACAGTTCCATTAACCTGCAGTGCTATCCAGTTAAGAGCAAGAAACGTGTGAGCTTTGTGAACAATGTAGCTTCCTTTGCGCTGAAAAGTGACTGAGTACACCTGAAAAGATGTGTTGCTTGTAGGAAGACACAGAGCCTGGGATTTAACTCCATTTCTGAAGGGAAACACACAGCACAGTTCCCATCCATGAAGCACACTCTGCTTTAGAGCAAGAAGCACGCTCTTGCTTTCTAGAGTCTATAATAGAGCCAGAAACTTGAAAATGTACTCAGAAAAAAAGAACGGTGTTTCATACACATACAGACCATTGCTAGTTCAACTCTGCTTCTGAAACTTATACAAAACACAAGTCATCTAACATCCAATGCTTTTCAGTTAAGAGCGAGAAACGTGTAAACTTCGTAAACGATTTATATTCATTTGATCTGAAAAGTGTGTACGTTTACCTGAAATGATGTCTTGCTTGTAGGAAGACACAGAGCCTGTAATTTAACGACATTTCTTAAGGGAAACACACAGCACATTTTTCATCCATGAAACACACTCTGCTTTAGATTAAGAAGCTCGCTCATTCTTTCTAAGTTTCTCTAATACAGGAGGAAACGTGACTGTGGTCAGAACAAAATAACGGTGTTTCCTACACATACGGACCAAATCTAGGTCAACTCTTCTTCTGAAACTGATACAAACCACATTTCCTCTAACATGCAATGCTTTCCACTTAAGAGCGAGAAACCTGTGAGCTTTGTGAACGATGTAGCTTCCTTTGAGCTGAAAAGTGACTGCGTTTACCTGAAATGATGTCCTGCTTGTAGGAAGACACAGAGCCTGGGATTTAACTACATTTCTGAAGGGAAACACACAGCACAGTTCTCATCCATGAAACACACTCTGCTTTATAGCAGGAAGCACGCTCTTGCTTTCTAAGAGTCTCTAATACAGCAGGAAACGTGACTGTGGTCAGAACAAAATAACGGTGTTTCCTACACGTACAGACCACAGCTAGTTCAACTCTTCTTCTGAAACTGATGCAAAGCACAGTTCCATTAACATGCAATGCTTTCCACTTAAGAGCGAGAAACCTGTGAGCTTCGTGAACGATGTAGCTTCTTTTGAGCTGAAAAGTGACTGCGTTTACCTGAAATGATGTCCTGCTTGTAGGAAGTCACAGAGTCTGGGATTTAACTCCATTTCTGAAGGGAAACACATAGCACGGTTCTCATCCATGAAACACACTCTGCTTTAGAACACGAAGCATGCTCTTGCTTTCTAGAGTCTCTAATAGAGCCAGAAATTGAGGGTACTCTGAAGAAAAGAACGGTGTTTCCTACACGTACGGACCATTACTAGTTCCAACCTGCCTCTGAAACTGATATAAACCACAGGTCCTCTAACATCCAATGCTTTACAGTTAAGAGCAAGAAACGTGTGAGCTATGTGAACGATGTAGCTTTGTTTGAGCTGAAAGGTGACTGAGTTTACGTGAAACGTACTCTTGCTGGTAGGAAGACACAGAGCCTGGGATTTAACTCCATTTCTGACGGGAAGGACACAGCACAGTTGTCCTCTGTGAAACACACTCTGCTTTATAGCGAGAAGCACGCTCTTGCTTTCTAAGGTCTGAAATATAGCCAGAAACTTGAGGGTACTCAGAACAAAAGAATGGTGTTTCCTACACATACGGACCATTGCTAGTTAAACTCTGCTTCTGAAACTGATACACACCACAGGTCTTCTAACATCCAATGCTTTATAGTTAAGAGCAAGAAACTTTTGAGCTATGTGAACGATGTAGCTTTGTTTGAGCTGAAAGTTGTCTGAGTTTATGTGAAACGAAGTCTTGCTTGTAGGAAGACACAGAGCCTGTGATTTAACTCCATTTCTGAAGGGAAACACACAGCACAGTTCTCACCATGAAACACACTCTGCGTATATGAAGAAGCACGCTCTTGCTTTCTAAGAGTCTCTAAAACAGCAGGAAACGTGACTGTGGTCAGAACAAAATAACGGTGTTTCCTACACATACGGACCAAATCTAGGTCAACTCTTCTTCTGAAACTGATACAAACCACATTTCCTCTAACATGCAATGCTTTCCACTTAAGAGCGAGAAACCTGTGAGCTTTGTGAACGATGTAGCTTCCTTTGAGCTGAAAAGTGACTGCGTTTACCTGAAATGATGTCCTGCTTGTAGGAAGACACAGAGCCTGGGATTTAACTACATTTCTGAAGGGAAACACACAGCACAGTTCTCATCCATGAAACACACTCTGCTTTAGAAAACGAATCATGCTCTTGCTTTCTAGAGTCTCTAATAGAGCCAGAAATTGAGGGTACTCTGAACAAAAGAACGGTGTTTCCTACACATACGGACAATTACTAGTTCAACTCTGCTGCTGAAACTGATACAAACCACAGGTCCTCTAACATCCAATGCTTTACAGTTAAGAGCAAGAAACGTGTGAGCTACGTGAACGATGTAGCTTTGTTTGAGCTGTAAGGTGACTGAGTTTACGTGAAACGAAGTCTTGCTTGTAGGAAGACACAGAGCCTGGGATTTAACTCCATTTCTGAAGGGAAACACACAGCACAGTTCTCATCCATGAAACACACTCTGCTTTAGAACAAGAAGCACGCTCTTGCATTCTAGAGTCTCTAATAGACCCAGAAACTTGAATCTGTGCTCAGAACAAAAGAATGGTGTTTCCTACACATACGGGCCATTGCTAGTTCAACTCTGCTTCTGAAACTGACACAAAGCATAGTTCCATTAACATGCAATGCTTTCCAGTTAATAGCGAGAATCGTGTTAGCTTCGTGAACGATGTAGCTCCCTTTGAGCTGAAAAGTGACTGAGTTTACCTGAAATGATGTCTTGCTTGTAGGAAGACACAGAGCCTGGGATTTAACTCCATTTTTGAAGGGCAACACACAGCACTGTTCTCATGCATGAAACACACTCTGCTTTAGAGCAAGAGGCATGCTCTTGCTTTCTAGAGTCTCTAATAGAGCAGGAAACGTGAGTGTGCTCAGAACAAAAGAACTGTGTTTCCAACACATACAGACCATAGCTAGTTCAACTCTGCTCTCAAACTGATACAAACCACAGGTCCTCTAACATCCAATGCTTTACAGTTAAGAGCAAGAAACGTGTGAGCTACGTGAACGATGTAGCTTTGTTTGAGCTGTAAGGTGACTGAGTTTACGTGAAACGAAGTCTTGCTTGTAGGAAGACACAGAGCCTGGGATTTAACTCCATTTCTGAAGGGAAACACACAGCACAGTTCTCATCCATGAAACACACTCTGCTTTAGAGCAAGAAGCACGCTCTTGCTTTCTAGAGTCTCTAATAGACCCAGAAACTTGAATCTGTGCTCAGAACAAAAGAATGGTGTTTCCTACACATACGGGCCGTTGCTAGTTCAACTCTGCTTCTGAAACTGACACAAAGCATAGTTCCATTAACATGCAATGCTTTCCAGTTAATAGCGAGAATCATGTTAGCTTCGTGAACGATGTAGCTCCCTTTGAGCTGAAAAGTGACTGAGTTTTCCTGAAATGATGTCTTGCTTGTAGGAAGACACAGAGCCTGGGATTTAACTCCATTTTTGAAGGGCAACACACAGCACAGTTCTCATGCATGAAACACACTCTGCTTTAGAGCAAGAGGCATGCTCTTGCTTTCTAGAGTCTCTAATAGAGCAGGAAATGTGAGTGTGCTCAGAACAAAAGAACTGTGTTTCCTACACATACAGACCATAGCCAGTTCAACTCTGCTCTCAAACTGATACAAACCACAATCATCTAACATCCAATGCTTTTCAGTTAAGAGCGAGAAACGTGTGAGCTTCGTAAACGATTTATATTCATTTGAGCTGAAAAGTGACTGCGTTTACCTGAAATGAGGTCTTGCTTGTAGGAAGACACAGAGCCTGGAATTTAACTCCATTTCTGAAGGGAAACACACAGCACAGTTCTCATCCATGAAACACACTCTGCTTTATAGCAAGAAGCACGCTCTTGCTTTCTAAGAGTCTCTAATACAGCAGGAAACGTGACTGTGGTCAGAACAAAATAACGGTGTTTCCTACACATACAGACCACAGCTAGGTCAACTCTTCTTCTGAAACTGATGCAAAGCACAGTTCCAGTAACATGCAATGCTTTCCACTTAAGAGCGAGAAACCTGTGAGCTTCGTGAACGATGTAGCTTCTTTTGAGCTGAAAAGTGACTCTATTTACCTGAAATGATGTCCTGCTTGTAGGAAGACACAGAGCCTGGGATTTAACTCCATTTCTGAAGGGAAACACATAGCACAGTTCTCATCCATGAAACACACTCTGCTTTAGAACACGAAGCATGCTCTTGCTTTCTAGAGTCTCTAATAGAGACAGAAATTGAGGGTACTCTGAAGAAAAGAACGGTTTTTCAACACATACGGACCATTACTAGTTCAAATCTGCTTCTGAAACTGATACAAAGCACAGTTCCGTTAACATGCAATGATTTCCACTTAAGAGCGAGAAACGTGTGAGCTTCGTGATCGATGTAGCTTCCTTACAGCTGAAAAGTACTGAGTTTACCTGAAAAGATGTCTTGCTTGTAGGAAGACACAGAGGATGGAATTTAACTCCTTTTCTGAAGGGGAACACACAGCACAGTTCTCATCCATGAAACACACTCTGCTTTAGAGCAAGAAGCCCGCTCTTGCTTTCTAAGAGTCTCAAATACAGCAGGAAACGTGACTGTGGATAGAAGAAAATAACGGTGTTTCCTACACATATGGACCATATCACGGTCAACTCTATTTCTGAAACTGATACAAACCACCGTTCCTCTAACATGCAATGCTTTCCACTTAAGAGCGAGAACCATGTGAGCTTTGTGAAGGATGTAGCTTCCTTTGAGCTGAAAAGTGACTGCGTTTACCTGAAATGATGTCCTGCTTGTAGGAAGACACAGAGTTTGGGTTTTAACTTCATTTCTGAAGGGAAACACACAGCACAGTTCTCATCCATGAAACACACTCTGCTTTAGAACACGAAGCATGCTCTTGCTTTCTAGAGTCTCTAATAGAGCTAGAAATTGAGGGTACTCTGAACAAAAGAACGGTGTTTCCTACACGTACAGACCATTACTAGTTCAAATCTGCTTCTGAAACTGATACAAACCACAGGTCTTCTAACATCCAATGCTTTACAGTTAAGAGCAAGAAACGTGTGAGCTACGTGAACGATGTAGCTTTGTTTGAGTTGAAAGGTGACTGATTTTACGTGAAACAAAGTCTTGCCTGTAGGAAGACACAGAGCCTGGGATTTAACTCCATTTCTGAAGGGAAACACACAGCACAGTAGTACTCCGTGAAACACACTCTGCTTTAGAGCAAGAAGCATGCTCTTGCATTCTAGAGTCTCTAATAGACCCAGAAACTTGAATCTGTGCTCAGAACAAAAGAATGGTGTTTCCTACACATACGGGCCATTGCTAGTTCAACTCTGCTTCTGAAACTGACACAAAGCATAGTTCCATTAACATGCAATGCTTTCCAATTAATAGCGAGAATCGTGTTAGCTTCGTGAACGATGTAGCTCCCTTTGAGCTGAAAAGTGACTGAGTTTACCTGAAATGATGTCTTGCTTGTAGGAAGACACAGAGCCTGGGATTTAACTCCATTTTTGAAGGGCAACACACAGCACTGTTCTCATGCATGAAACACACTCTGCTTTAGAGCAAGAGGCATGCTCTTGCTTTCTAGAGTCTCTAATAGAGCAGGAAACGTGAGTGTGCTCAGAACAAAAGAACTGTGTTTCCTACACATACAGACCATAGCTAGTTCAACTCTGCTCTCAAACTGATACAAACCACAGGTCCTCTAACATCCAATGCTTTACAGTTAAGAGCAAGAAACGTGTGAGCTACGTGAACGATGTAGCTTTGTTTGAGCTGTAAGGTGACTGAGTTTACGTGAAACGAAGTCTTGCTTGTAGGAAGACACAGAGCCTGGGATTTAACTACATTTCTGAAGGGAAACACACAGCACAGTTCTCATCCATGAAACACACTCTGCTTTAGAACAAGAAGCACGCTCTTGCATTCTAGAGTCTCTAATAGACCCAGAAACTTGAATCTGTGCTCAGAACAAAAGAATGGTGTTTCCTACACATACGGGCCATTGCTAGTTCAACTCTGCTTCTGAAACTGACACAAAGCATAGTTCCATTAACATGCAATGCTTTCCAGTTAATAGTGAGAATCGTGTTAGCTTCGTGAACGATGTAGCTCCCTTTGAGCTGAAAAGTGACTGAGTTTACCTGAAATGATGTCTTGCTTGTAGGAAGACACAGAGCCTGGGATTTAACTCCATTTTTGAAGGGCAACACACAGCACTGTTCTCATGCATGAAACACACTCTGCTTTAGAGCAAGAGGCATGCTCTTGCTTTCTAGAGTCTCTAATAGAGCAGGAAACATGAGTGTGCTCAGAACAAAAGAACTGTGTTTCCTACACATACAGACCATAGCTAGTTCAACTCTGCTCTCAAACTGATACAAACCACAGGTCCTCTAACATCCAATGCTTTACAGTTAAGAGCAAGAAACGTGTGAGCTACGTGAACGATGTAGCTTTGTTTGAGCTGTAAGGTGACTGAGTTTACGTGAAACGAAGTCTTGCTTGTAGGAAGACACAGAGCCTGGGATTTAACTCCATTTCTGAAGGGAAACACACAGCACAGTTCTCATCCATGAAACACACTCTGCCTTAGAGCAAGAAGCACGCTCTTGCTTTCTAGAGTCTCTAATAGACCCAGAAACTTGAATCTGTGCTCAGAACAAAAGAATGGTGTTTCCTACACATACGGGCCATTGCTAGTTCAACTCTGCTTCTGAAACTGTCACAAAGCATAGTTCCATTAACATGCAATGCTTTCCAGTTAATAGTGAGAATCGTGTTAGCTTCGTGAACGATGTAGCTCCCTTTGAGCTGAAAAGTGACTGAGTTTACCTGAAATGATGACTTGCTTGTAGGAAGACACAGAGCCTGGGATTTAACTCCATTTTTGAAGGGCAACACACAGCACAGTTCTCATGCATGAAACACACTCTGCTTTAGAGCAAGAGGCATGCTCTTGCTTTCTAGAGTCTCTAATAGAGCAGGAAATGTGAGTGTGCTCAGAACAAAAGAACTGTGTTTCCTACACATACAGACCATAGCCAGTTCAACTCTGCTCTCAAACTGACACAAACCACAAGTCATCTAACATCCAATGTTTTTCAGTTAAGAGCGAGAAACGTGTGAGCTTCGTAAACGATTTATATTCATTTGAGCTGAAAAGTGACTGCGTTTACCTGAAATGAGGTCTTGCTTGTAGGAAGACACAGAGCCTGGAATTTAACTCCATTTCTGAAGGGAAACACACAGCACATTTTTCATCCATGAAACACACTCTGCTTTAGATTAAGAAGCTCGCTCATTCATTCTAAGTTTCTCTAATACAGGAGGAAACGTGACTGTGGTCAGAACAAAATAACGGTGTTTCCTACACATACGGACCAAATCTAGGTCAACTCTTCTTCTGAAACTGATACAAACCACATTTCCTCTAACATGCAATGCTTTCCACTTAAGAGCGAGAAACCTGTGAGCTTTGTGAACGATGTAGCTTCCTTTGAGCTGAAAAGTGACTGCGTTTACCTGAAATGATGTCCTGCTTGTAGGAAGACACAGAGCCTGGGATTTAACTACATTTCTGAAGGGAAACACACAGCACAGTTCTCATCCATGAAACACACTCTGCTTTAGAAAACGAATCATGCTCTTGCTTTCTAGAGTCTCTAATAGAGCCAGAAATTGAGGGTACTCTGAACAAAAGAACGGTGTTTCCTACACATACGGACAATTACTAGTTCAACTCTGCTGCTGAAACTGATACAAACCACAGGTCCTCTAACATCCAATGCTTTACAGTTAAGAGCAAGAAACGTGTGAGCTACGTGAACGATGTAGCTTTGTTTGAGCTGTAAGGTGACTGAGTTTACGTGAAACGAAGTTTGCTTGTAGGAAGACACAGAGCCTGGGATTTAACTCCATTTCTGAAGGGAAACACACAGCACAGTTCTCATCCATGAAACACACTCTGCTTTAGAACAAGAAGCACGCTCTTGCATTCTAGAGTCTCTAATAGACCCAGAAACTTGAATCTGTGCTCAGAACAAAAGAATGGTGTTTCCTACACATACGGGCCATTGCTAGTTCAACTCTGCTTCTGAAACTGACACAAAGCATAGTTCCATTAACATGCAATGCTTTCCAGTTAATAGCGAGAATCGTGTTAGCTTCGTGAACGATGTAGCTCCCTTTGAGCTGAAAAGTGACTGAGTTTACCTGAAATGATGTCTTGCTTGTAGGAAGACACAGAGCCTGGGATTTAACTCCATTTTTGAAGGGCAACACACAGCACTGTTCTCATGCATGAAACACACTCTGCTTTAGAGCAAGAGGCATGCTCTTGCTTTCTAGAGTCTCTAATAGAGCAGGAAACGTGAGTGTGCTCAGAACAAAAGAACTGTGTTTCCAACACATACAGACCATAGCTAGTTCAACTCTGCTCTCAAACTGATACAAACCACAGGTCCTCTAACATCCAATGCTTTACAGTTAAGAGCAAGAAACGTGTGAGCTACGTGAACGATGTAGCTTTGTTTGAGCTGTAAGGTGACTGAGTTTACGTGAAACGAAGTCTTGCTTGTAGGAAGACACAGAGCCTGGGATTTAACTCCATTTCTGAAGGGAAACACACAGCACAGTTCTCATCCATGAAACACACTCTGCTTTAGAGCAAGAAGCACGCTCTTGCTTTCTAGAGTCTCTAATAGACCCAGAAACTTGAATCTGTGCTCAGAACAAAAGAATGGTGTTTCCTACACATACGGGCCGTTGCTAGTTCAACTCTGCTTCTGAAACTGACACAAAGCATAGTTCCATTAACATGCAATGCTTTCCAGTTAATAGCGAGAATCATGTTAGCTTCGTGAACGATGTAGCTCCCTTTGAGCTGAAAAGTGACTGAGTTTTCCTGAAATGATGTCTTGCTTGTAGGAAGACACAGAGCCTGGGATTTAACTCCATTTTTGAAGGGCAACCCACAGCACAGTTCTCATGCATGAAACACACTCTGCTTTAGAGCAAGAGGCATGCTCTTGCTTTCTAGAGTCTCTAATAGAGCAGGAAATGTGAGTGTGCTCAGAACAAAAGAACTGTGTTTCCTACACATACAGACCATAGCCAGTTCAACTCTGCTCTCAAACTGATACAAACCACAATCATCTAACATCCAATGCTTTTCAGTTAAGAGCGAGAAACGTGTGAGCTTCGTAAACGATTTATATTCATTTGAGCTGAAAAGTGACTGCGTTTACCTGAAATGAGGTCTTGCTTGTAGGAAGACACAGAGCCTGGAATTTAACTCCATTTCTGAAGGGAAACACACAGCACAGTTCTCATCCATGAAACACACTCTGCTTTATAGCAAGAAGCACGCTCTTGCTTTCTAAGAGTCTCTAATACAGCAGGAAACGTGACTGTGGTCAGAACAAAATAACGGTGTTTCCTACACATACAGACCACAGCTAGGTCAACTCTTCTTCTGAAACTGATGCAAAGCACAGTTCCAGTAACATGCAATGCTTTCCACTTAAGAGCGAGAAACCTGTGAGCTTCGTGAACGATGTAGCTTCTTTTGAGCTGAAAAGTGACTCTATTTACCTGAAATGATGTCCTGCTTGTAGGAAGACACAGAGCCTGGGATTTAACTCCATTTCTGAAGGGAAACACATAGCACAGTTCTCATCCATGAAACACACTCTGCTTTAGAACACGAAGCATGCTCTTGCTTTCTAGAGTCTCTAATAGAGACAGAAATTGAGGGTACTCTGAAGAAAAGAACGGTTTTTCAACACATACGGACCATTACTAGTTCAAATCTGCTTCTGAAACTGATACAAAGCACAGTTCCGTTAACATGCAATGATTTCCACTTAAGAGCGAGAAACGTGTGAGCTTCGTGATCGATGTAGCTTCCTTACAGCTGAAAAGTACTGAGTTTACCTGAAAAGATGTCTTGCTTGTAGGAAGACACAGAGGATGGAATTTAACTCCTTTTCTGAAGGGGAACACACAGCACAGTTCTCATCCATGAAACACACTCTGCTTTAGAGCAAGAAGCCCGCTCTTGCTTTCTAAGAGTCTCAAATACAGCAGGAAACGTGACTGTGGATAGAAGAAAATAACGGTGTTTCCTACACATACGGACCATATCACGGTCAACTCTATTTCTGAAACTGATACAAACCACCGTTCCTCTAACATGCAATGCTTTCCACTTAAGAGCGAGAACCATGTGAGCTTTGTGAAGGATGTAGCTTCCTTTGAGCTGAAAAGTGACTGCGTTTACCTGAAATGATGTCCTGCTTGTAGGAAGACACAGAGTTTGGGTTTTAACTTCATTTCTGAAGGGAAACACACAGCACAGTTCTCATCCATGAAACACACTCTGCTTTAGAACACGAAGCATGCTCTTGCTTTCTAGAGTCTCTAATAGAGCTAGAAATTGAGGGTACTCTGAACAAAAGAACGGTGTTTCCTACACGTACGGACCATTACTAGTTCAAATCTGCTTCTGAAACTGATACAAACCACAGGTCTTCTAACATCCAATGCTTTACAGTTAAGAGCAAGAAACGTGTGAGCTACGTGAACGATGTAGCTTTGTTTGAGTTGAAAGGTGACTGATTTTACGTGAAACAAAGTCTTGCCTGTAGGAAGACACAGAGCCTGGGATTTAACTCCATTTCTGAAGGGAAACACACAGCACAGTAGTACTCCGTGAAACACACTCTGCTTTAGAGCAAGAAGCATGCTCTTGCATTCTAGAGTCTCTAATAGACCCAGAAACTTGAATCTGTGCTCAGAACAAAAGAATGGTGTTTCCTACACATACGGGCCATTGCTAGTTCAACTCTGCTTCTGAAACTGACACAAAGCATAGTTCCATTAACATGCAATGCTTTCCAATTAATAGCGAGAATCGTGTTAGCTTCGTGAACGATGTAGCTCCCTTTGAGCTGAAAAGTGACTGAGTTTACCTGAAATGATGTCTTGCTTGTAGGAAGACACAGAGCCTGGGATTTAACTCCATTTTTGAAGGGCAACACACAGCACTGTTCTCATGCATGAAACACACTCTGCTTTAGAGCAAGAGGCATGCTCTTGCTTTCTAGAGTCTCTAATAGAGCAGGAAACATGAGTGTGCTCAGAACAAAAGAACTGTGTTTCCTACACATACAGACCATAGCTAGTTCAACTCTGCTCTCAAACTGATACAAACCACAGGTCCTCTAACATCCAATGCTTTACAGTTAAGAGCAAGAAACGTGTGAGCTACGTGAACGATGTAGCTTTGTTTGAGCTGTAAGGTGACTGAGTTTACGTGAAACGAAGTCTTGCTTGTAGGAAGACACAGAGCCTGGGATTTAACTACATTTCTGAAGGGAAACACACAGCACAGTTCTCATCCATGAAACACACTCTGCTTTAGAACAAGAAGCACGCTCTTGCATTCTAGAGTCTCTAATAGACCCAGAAACTTGAATCTGTGCTCAGAACAAAAGAATGGTGTTTCCTACACATACGGGCCATTGCTAGTTCAACTCTGCTTCTGAAACTGACACAAAGCATAGTTCCATTAACATGCAATGCTTTCCAGTTAATAGTGAGAATCGTGTTAGCTTCGTGAACGATGTAGCTCCCTTTGAGCTGAAAAGTGACTGAGTTTACCTGAAATGATGTCTTGCTTGTAGGAAGACACAGAGCCTGGGATTTAACTCCATTTTTGAAGGGCAACACACAGCACTGTTCTCATGCATGAAACACACTCTGCTTTAGAGCAAGAGGCATGCTCTTGCTTTCTAGAGTCTCTAATAGAGCAGGAAACATGAGTGTGCTCAGAACAAAAGAACTGTGTTTCCTACACATACAGACCATAGCTAGTTCAACTCTGCTCTCAAACTGATACAAACCACAGGTCCTCTAACATCCAATGCTTTACAGTTAAGAGCAAGAAACGTGTGAGCTACGTGAACGATGTAGCTTTGTTTGAGCTGTAAGGTGACTGAGTTTACGTGAAACGAAGTCTTGCTTGTAGGAAGACACAGAGCCTGGGATTTAACTCCATTTCTGAAGGGAAACACACAGCACAGTTCTCATCCATGAAACACACTCTGCCTTAGAGCAAGAAGCACGCTCTTGCTTTCTAGAGTCTCTAATAGACCCAGAAACTTGAATCTGTGCTCAGAACAAAAGAATGGTGTTTCCTACACATACGGGCCATTGCTAGTTCAACTCTGCTTCTGAAACTGTCACAAAGCATAGTTCCATTAACATGCAATGCTTTCCAGTTAATAGTGAGAATCGTGTTAGCTTCGTGAACGATGTATCTCCCTTTGAGCTGAAAAGTGACTGAGTTTACCTGAAATGATGACTTGCTTGTAGGAAGACACAGAGCCTGGGATTTAACTCCATTTTTGAAGGGCAACACACAGCACAGTTCTCATGCATGAAACACACTCTGCTTTAGAGCAAGAGGCATGCTCTTGCTTTCTAGAGTCTCTAATAGAGCAGGAAATGTGAGTGTGCTCAGAACAAAAGAACTGTGTTTCCTACACATACAGACCATAGCCAGTTCAACTCTGCTCTCAAACTGACACAAACCACAAGTCATCTAACATCCAATGTTTTTCAGTTAAGAGCGAGAAACGTGTGAGCTTCGTAAACGATTTATATTCATTTGAGCTGAAAAGTGACTGCGTTTACCTGAAATGAGGTCTTGCTTGTAGGAAGACACAGAGCCTGGAATTTAACTCCATTTCTGAAGGGAAACACACAGCACAGTTCTCATCCATGAAACACACTCTGCTTTATAGCAAGAAGCACGCTCTTGCTTTCTAAGAGTCTCTAATACAGCAGGAAACGTGACTGTGGTCAGAACAAAATAACGGTGTTTCCTACACATACAGACCACAGCTAGGTCAACTCTTCTTCTGAAACTGATGCAAAGCACAGTTCCAGTAACATGCAATGCTTTCCACTTAAGAGCGAGAAACCTGTGAGCTTCGTGAACGATGTAGCTTCTTTTGA
Source organism: Onychomys arenicola (assembly GCA_949786405.1). Classification (NCBI taxonomy): domain Eukaryota; kingdom Metazoa; phylum Chordata; class Mammalia; order Rodentia; family Cricetidae; genus Onychomys; species Onychomys arenicola. The sequence continues at coordinate 1,010,535 of CATKUM010000003.1, forward strand.
GCTGAAAAGTGACTCTATTTACCTGAAATGATGTCCTGCTTGTAGGAAGACACAGAGCCTGGGATTTAACTCCATTTCTGACGGGAAAGACACAGCACAGTTGTCCTCTGTGAAACACACTCTGCTTTAGAGCAAGAAGCACGCTCTTGCTTTCTAAGGTCTGAAATATAGCCAGAAACTTGAGGGTACTCAGAACAAAAGAATGGTGTTTCCTACACATACGGACCATTGCTAGTTAAACTCTGCTTCTGAAACTGATACACACCACAGGTCTTCTAACATCCAATGCTTTATAGTTAAGAGCAAGAAACTTTTGAGCTATGTGAACGATGTAGCTTTGTTTGAGCTGAAAGTTGTCTGAGTTTATGTGAAACGAAGTCTTGCTTGTAGGAAGACACAGAGCCTGTGATTTAACTCCATTTCTGAAGGGAAACACACAGCACAGTTCTCACCATGAAACACACTCTGCGTATATGAAGAAGCACGCTCTTGCTTTCTAAGAGTCTCTAAAACAGCAGGAAACGTGACTGTGGTCAGAACAAAATAACGGTATTTCCTACACCTAAGGATCATATCTAGGTCAACTCTTCTTCTGAAACTGATACAAAGCACAGTTCCATTAACCTGCAGTGCTATCCAGTTAAGAGCAAGAAACGTGTGAGCTTTGTGAACAATGTAGCTTCCTTTGAGCTGAAAAGTGACTGAGTACACCTGAAAAGATGTGTTGCTTGTAGGAAGACACAGAGCCTGGGATTTAACTCCATTTCTGAAGGGAAACACACAGCACAGTTCCCATCCATGAAGCACACTCTGCTTTAGAGCAAGAAGCACGCTCTTGCTTTCTAGAGTCTATAATAGAGCCAGAAACTTGAAAATGTACTCAGAAAAAAAGAACGGTGTTTCTAACACATACGGACCATTGCTAGTTCAACTCTGCTTCTGAAACTGATACAAACCACAAGTCATCTAACATCCAATGCTTTTCAGTTAAGAGCGAGAAACGTGTAAACTTCGTAAACGATTTATATTCATTTGATCTGAAAAGTGTGTACGTTTACCTGAAATGATGTCTTGCTTGTAGGAAGACACAGAGCCTGTAATTTAACGACATTTCTGAAGGGAAACACACAGCACATTTTTCATCCATGAAACACACTCTGCTTTAGATTAAGAAGCTCGCTCATTCTTTCTAAGTTTCTCTAATACAGGAGGAAACGTGACTGTGGTCAGAACAAAATAACGGTGTTTCCTACACATACGGACCAAATCTAGGTCAACTCTTCTTCTGAAACTGATACAAACCACATTTCCTCTAACATGCAATGCTTTCCACTTAAGAGCGAGAAACCTGTGAGCTTTGTGAACGATGTAGCTTCCTTTGAGCTGAAAAGTGACTTCGTTTACCTGAAATGATGTCCTGCTTGTAGGAAGACACAGAGCCTGGGATTTAACTACATTTCTGAAGGGAAACACACAGCACAGTTCTCATCCATGAAACACACTCTGCTTTAGAACAAGAAGCACGCTCTTGCATTCTAGAGTCTCTAATAGACCCAGAAACTTGAATCTGTGCTCAGAACAAAAGAATGGTGTTTCCTACACATACGGGCCATTGCTAGTTCAACTCTGCTTCTGAAACTGACACAAAGCATAGTTCCATTAACATGCAATGCTTTCCAGTTAATAGTGAGAATCGTGTTAGCTTCGTGAACGATGTAGCTCCCTTTGAGCTGAAAAGTGACTGAGTTTACCTGAAATGATGTCTTGCTTGTAGGAAGACACAGAGCCTGGGATTTAACTCCATTTTTGAAGGGCAACACACAGCACTGTTCTCATGCATGAAACACACTCTGCTTTAGAGCAAGAGGCATGCTCTTGCTTTCTAGAGTCTCTAATAGAGCAGGAAACATGAGTGTGCTCAGAACAAAAGAACTGTGTTTCCTACACATACAGACCATAGCTAGTTCAACTCTGCTCTCAAACTGATACAAACCACAGGTCCTCTAACATCCAATGCTTTACAGTTAAGAGCAAGAAACGTGTGAGCTACGTGAACGATGTAGCTTTGTTTGAGCTGTAAGGTGACTGAGTTTACGTGAAACGAAGTCTTGCTTGTAGGAAGACACAGAGCCTGGGATTTAACTCCATTTCTGAAGGGAAACACACAGCACAGTTCTCATCCATGAAACACACTCTGCCTTAGAGCAAGAAGCACGCTCTTGCTTTCTAGAGTCTCTAATAGACCCAGAAACTTGAATCTGTGCTCAGAACAAAAGAATGGTGTTTCCTACACATACGGGCCATTGCTAGTTCAACTCTGCTTCTGAAACTGTCACAAAGCATAGTTCCATTAACATGCAATGCTTTCCAGTTAATAGTGAGAATCGTGTTAGCTTCGTGAACGATGTAGCTCCCTTTGAGCTGAAAAGTGACTGAGTTTACCTGAAATGATGTCTTGCTTGTAGGAAGACACAGAGCCTGGGATTTAACTCCATTTTTGAAGGGCAACACACAGCACAGTTCTCATGCATGAAACACACTCTGCTTTAGAGCAAGAGGCATGCTCTTGCTTTCTAGAGTCTCTAATAGAGCAGGAAATGTGAGTGTGCTCAGAACAAAAGAACTGTGTTTCCTACACATACAGACCATAGCCAGTTCAACTCTGCTCTCAAACTGACACAAACCACAAGTCATCTAACATCCAATGTTTTTCAGTTAAGAGCGAGAAACGTGTGAGCTTCGTAAACGATTTATATTCATTTGAGCTGAAAAGTGACTGCGTTTACCTGAAATGAGGTCTTGCTTGTAGGAAGACACAGAGCCTGGAATTTAACTCCATTTCTGAAGGGAAACACACAGCACAGTTCTCATCCATGAAACACACTCTGCTTTATAGCAAGAAGCACGCTCTTGCTTTCTAAGAGTCTCTAATACAGCAGGAAACGTGACTGTGGTCAGAACAAAATAACGGTGTTTCCTACACATACAGACCACAGCTAGGTCAACTCTTCTTCTGAAACTGATGCAAAGCACAGTTCCAGTAACATGCAATGCTTTCCACTTAAGAGCGAGAAACCTGTGAGCTTCGTGAACAATGTAGCTTCTTTTGAGCTGAAAAGTGACTCTATTTACCTGAAATGATGTCCTGCTTGTAGGAAGACACAGAGCCTGGGATTTAACTCCATTTCTGACGGGAAAGACACAGCACAGTTGTCCTCTGTGAAACACACTCTGCTTTAGAGCAAGAAGCACGCTCTTGCTTTCTAAGGTCTGAAATATAGCCAGAAACTTGAGGGTACTCAGAACAAAAGAATGGTGTTTCCTACACATACGGACCATTGCTAGTTAAACTCTGCTTCTGAAACTGATACACACCACAGGTCTTCTAACATCCAATGCTTTATAGTTAAGAGCAAGAAACTTTTGAGCTATGTGAACGATGTAGCTTTGTTTGAGCTGAAAGTTGTCAGAGTTTATGTGAAACGAAGTCTTGCTTGTAGGAAGACACAGAGCCTGTGATTTAACTCCATTTCTGAAGGGAAACACACAGCACAGTTCTCACCATGAAACACACTCTGCGTATATGAAGAAGCACGCTCTTGCTTTCTAAGAGTCTCTAAAACAGCAGGAAACGTGACTGTGGTCAGAACAAAATAACGGTATTTCCTACACCTACGGATCATATCTAGGTCAACTCTTCTTCTGAAACTGATACAAAGCACAGTTCCATTAACCTGCAGTGCTATCCAGTTAAGAGCAAGAAACGTGTGAGCTTTGTGAACAATGTAGCTTCCTTTGAGCTGAAAAGTGACTGAGTACACCTGAAAAGATGTGTTGCTTGTAGGAAGACACAGAGCCTGGGATTTAACTCCATTTCTGAAGGGAAACACACAGCACAGTTCCCATCCATGAAGCACACTCTGCTTTAGAGCAAGAAGCACGCTCTTGCTTTCTAGAGTCTATAATAGAGCCAGAAACTTGAAAATGTACTCAGAAAAAAAGAACGGTGTTTCATACACATACGGACCATTGCTAGTTCAACTCTGCTTCTGAAACTTATACAAACCACAAGTCATCTAACATCCAATGCTTTTCAGTTAAGAGCGAGAAACGTGTAAACTTCGTAAACGATTTATATTCATTTGATCTGAAAAGTGTGTACGTTTACCTGAAATGATGTCTTGCTTGTAGGAAGACACAGAGCCTGTAATTTAACGACATTTCTGAAGGGAAACACACAGCACATTTTTCATCCATGAAACACACTCTGCTTTAGATTAAGAAGCTCGCTCATTCTTTCTAAGTTTCTCTAATACGGGAGGAAACGTGACTGTGGTCAGAACAAAATAACGGTGTTTCCTACACATACGGACCAAATCTAGGTCAACTCTTCTTCTGAAACTGATACAAACCACATTTCCTCTAACATGCAATGCTTTCCACTTAAGAGCGAGAAACCTGTGAGCTTTGTGAACGATGTAGCTTCCTTTGAGCTGAAAAGTGACTGCGTTTACCTGAAATGATGTCCTGCTTGTAGGAAGACACAGAGCCTGGGATTTAACTACATTTCTGAAGGGAAACACACAGCACAGTTCTCATCCATGAAACACACTCTGTTTTAGAACACGAATCATGCTCTTGCTTTCTAGAGTCTCTAATAGAGCCAGAAATTGAGGGTACTCTGAACAAAAGAACGGTGTTTCCTACACATACGGACAATTACTAGTTCAACTCTGCTGCTGAAACTGATACAAACCACAGGTCCTCTAACATCCAATGCTTTACAGTTAAGAGCAAGAAACGTGTGAGCTACGTGAACGATGTAGCTTTGTTTGAGCTGTAAGGTGACTGAGTTTACGTGAAACGAAGTCTTGCTTGTAGGAAGACACAGAGCCTGGGATTTAACTCCATTTCTGAAGGTAAACACACAGTACAGTTCTCATCCATGAAACACACTCTGCTTTAGAACAAGAAGCACGCTCTTGCATTCTAGAGTCTCTAATAGACCCAGAAATTTGAATCTGTGCTCAGAACAAAAGAATGGTGTTTCCTACACATACGGGCCATTGCTAGTTCAACTCTGCTTCTGAAACTGACGCAAAGCATAGTTCCATTAACATGCAATGCTTTCCAGTTAATAGCGAGAATCGTGTTAGCTTCGTGAACGATGTAGCTCCCTTTGAGCTGAAAAGTGACTGAGTTTACCTGAAATGATGTCTTGCTTGTAGGAAGACACAGAGCCTGGGATTTAACTCCATTTTTGAAGGGCAACACACAGCACTGTTCTCATGCATGAAACACACTCTGCTTTAGAGCAAGAGGCATGCTCTTGCTTTCTAGAGTCTCTAATAGAGCAGGAAACGTGAGTGTGCTCAGAACAAAAGAACTGTGTTTCCTACACATACAGACCATAGCTAGTTCAACTCTGCTCTCAAACTGATACAAACCACAAGTCATCTAACATCCAATGCTTTTCATTTAAGAGCGAGAAACGTGTGAGCTTCAAAAATGATTTATATTCATTTGAGCTGAAAAGTGACTGCGTTTACCTGAAATGATGTCTTGCTTGTAGGAAGACACAGAGCCTGGAATTTAACTCCTTTTCTGAAGGGAAACACACAGCACAGTTCTCATCCATGAAACACACTCTACTTTAGAGCAAGAAGCACGGACTTGCTTTCTAGTCTCTAATAGAGCCAGAAATTGAGGGTACTCTGAACAAATGAACGGTGTTTCCTACACATTCGGACCATTGCTAGTTCAACTCTGCTTCTGAAACTGATACAAACCACAGGTCCTCTAACATCCAATGCTTTACAGTTAAGAGCAAGAAACCTGTGAGCTACATGAACGATGTAGCTTTGTTTGAGCTGAAAGGTGACTGAGTTTACGTGAAACGAAGTCTTGCTTGTAGGAAGACACAGAGCCTGGGATTTAACTCCAATTCTGAAGGGAAACACACAGCACAGTTGTCCTCCGTGAAACACACTCTGCTTTAGAGCAAGAAGAACGCTCTTGCTTTCTAGAGTCTCTAATAGACCCAGAAACTTGAAACTGTGCTCAGAACAAAAGAACGGTGTTTCCTACACATACGGGCCTTTGCTAGTTCAACTCTGCTTCTGAAACTGATACAAAGCATAGTTCTATTAATGTGCAATGCTTTCCAGTTAATAGCAAGAATCATGTGAGCTTCGTGAACTATGTTGCTTCCTTTGATGTTAAAAGTTACTGAGTTTACCTGAAATGATGTCTTCTTGTAGGAAGACACAGAGCCTGGGATTTAAATCCATTTTTGAAGGGCAACACACAGCACAGTTCTCATGCATGAAACACACTCTACTTTAGAGCAAGAAGCATGCTCTTGATTTCTAGAGTCTCTAATAGAGCAGGAAACGTGAGTGTGCTCAGAACAAAAGAACGGTGTTTAGTACACATACAGACCATAGCTAGTTCAACTATGCTTCTGAAACTGATACAAACCATAAGTCATCTAACATCCAAGGCTTTTCAGTTAAGAGCAAGAAACGTGTGAGCTTCGAAAACGATTTATACTCATTTGAGCTGAAAAGTGACTGCGTTACCTGAAAAGATGTCTTGCTTGTAGGAAGACACAGAGCCTGGAATTTAACTCCTTTTCTGAAGGGAAACACACAGCACAGTTCTCATCCATGAAGCACACTCTGCTTTAGAGCAAGAAGCCCGCTCTTGCTTTCTAAGAGTCTCTCATACAGCAGGAAACGTGATTGTGGTCAGAACAAGATAACGGTGTCTCCTACACATACGGACCATATCTCGGTCAAATCGTCTTCTGAAACTGATTCAAAGCCCAAGTCATCTAATATCCAATGCTTTTCAGTTACGAGCGAGAACCATGTGAGCTTCGTAAACGATTTATATTCATTTGAGCTGAAAAGTGTCTGCGTTTACAGAAATGAGGTCTTGCTTGTAGGAAGACACAGAGCCAGGAATTTAACTCCATTTCTGAAGGGAAACACACAGCACAGTTCTCATCCATGAAACACACTCTGCTTTAGAGCAAGAAGTAGGCTCTTGCTTTCTAAGAGTCTCTAATACAGCAGGAAACGTGACTGTGGTCAGAACAAAATAACGGTGTTTCCTACACATACGGACCATATCTAGGTCAACTCTTCTTCTGAAACTGATACAAAGCACAGTTCCATTAACATGCAATGTTTTCCACTTAAGAGCAAGACACGTGTGAGCTTCGTGATCGATGTAGCTTCCTTAGAGCTGAAAAGTGACTGAGTTTACCTGAAAAGATATCTTGATTGTAGGAAGACACAGAGCCTGGGATTTAACTCCATTTCTGAAGGGAAATACACAGCACAGTTCTCATCCATGAAACACACCCTGCTTCAGAGCAAGAAGCATGCTCTTGCTTTCTAGAGTCTCAAATATAGCCAGAAACTTGAGGGTACTCAGAACAAAAGAATGGTGTTTCTTACACATACGGACCATTGCTAGTTCAACTCTGCTTCTGAAACTGATACAAACCAGAGGTCTTCTAACATCCAATGCTTTACAGTTAAGAGCAAGAAACTTTTGAGCTACGTGAACGATATAGCTTTGTTTGAACTGTAAGGTGACTGAATTTACGTGAAACGAAGTCTTGCTTGTAGGAAGATACAGAGCCTGGGATTTAACTACATTTCTGAAGGGAAACACACAGCACAGTTCTCATCCATGAAACACACTCTACTTTAGAGCAAGAAGCACGCACTTGCTTTCTAGAGTCTCTAATAGAGCCAGAAATTGAGGGTACTCTGAACAAATGAACGGTGTTTCCTACACATACGGACCATTGCTAGTTCAACTCTGCTTCTGAAACTGATACAAACCACAGGTCCTCTAACATCCAATGCTTTACAGTTAAGAGCAAGAAACGTGTGAGCTACATGAATGATGTAGCTTTGTTTGAGCTGAAAGGTGGCTGAGTTTACCTGAGACGAAGTCTTGATTGTAGGAAGACAGAGAGCCTGGGATTTAACTCCAATTCTGAAGGGAAACACACAGCACAGTTGTCCTCCGTGAAACACACTCTGCTTAAGAGCAAGAAGAACGCTCTTGCTTTCTAGAGTCTCTAATAGACCCAGAAATTTGAAACTGTGCTCAGAACAAAAGAACGGTGTTTCCTACACATACGGGCCTTTGCTAGTTCAACTCTGCTTCTGAAACTGATATAAAGCATAGTTCTATTAACGTGCAATGCTTTCCAGTTAATAGCAAGAATTGTGTGAGCTTCGTGAACGATGTAGCTTCCTTTGAGTTGAAAAGTTACTGAGTTTACCTGAAATGATGTCTTCTTGTAGGAAGACACAGAGCCTGGGATTTAAATCCATTTTTGAAGGGCAATACACAGCACAGTTCTCATGCATGAAACACACTCTACTTTAGAGCAAGAAGCATGCTCTTGATTTCTAGAGTCTCTAATAGAGCAGGAAACGTGAGTGTGCTCAGAACAAAAGAACGGTGTTTAGTACACATACAGACCATAGCTAGGTCAAATATGCTTCTGAAACTGATACAAACCACAAGTCATCTAACATCCAATGCTTTTCAGTTAAGAGCGAGAAACGTGTGAGCTTCGAAAACGATTTATATTCATTTGAGCTGAAAAGTGACTGCGTTTACCTGTAATGATATCTTGCTTGTAGGAAGACACAGAGCCTGGAATTTAACTCCTTTTCTGAAGGGAAACACACAGCACAGTTCTCATCCATGAAGCACACTCTGCTTTAGAGCAAGAAGCCCGCTCTTGCTTTCTAAGAATCTCTAATACAGCAGGAAACGTGTTTGTGGTCAGAACAAAATAACGGTGTCTCCTACACATACGGACCATATCTCGGTCAAATCGTCTTCTGAAACTGATTCAAAGCCCAAGTCATCTAACATCCAATGCTTTTCAGTTACGAGCGAGAACCATGTGAGCTTCTTAAACGATTTATATTCATTTGAGCTGAAAAGTGACTGTGTTTACCTGAAATGAGGTCTTGCTTGTAGGAAGACACAAAGCCTGGAATTTAACTCCATTTCTGAAGGGAAACACACAGCACAGTTGTCATCCATGAAACACACTCTACTTTAGAGCAAGAAGCAGGCTCTTGCTTTCTAAGAGTCTCTAATACAGCAGGAAACGTGACTGTGGTCAGAACAAAATAACGGTGTTTCCTACACATACGGACCATATCTAGGTCAACTCTTCTTCTGAAACTGATACAAAGCACAGTTCCATTAACATGCAATGCTTTCCAATTAAGAGCGAGAAACGTGTGAGCTTCGTGATCGATGTAGCTTCCTTACAGCTGAAAAGTGACTGAGTATACCTGAAAAGATGTCTTGCTTGTAGGAAGTCACAGAGCCTGGGATTTATCTCCATTTCTGAAGGGAAACACACAGCACAGTTCTCATGCATATAACACACTCTGCTTTAGAAAACGAATCACGCTCTTGCTTTCTAGAGTCTATAATAGAGCCAGAAACTTGAAAGTGTACTCAGAGCAAAAGAACAGTGTTTCCTACACATTCGGACCATTGCTAGTTCAACTCTGCTTCTGAAACTGATAAAAACCACAGGTCCTCTAACATCCAATGCTTTACAGTTAAGAGCAAGAAACGTGTGAGCTACGTGAATGATGTAGCTTTGTTTGAGCTGAAAGGTGGCTGAGTTTACCTGAGACGAAGTCTTGCTTGTAGGAAGACACAGAGCCTGGGATTTAACTCCAATTCTGAAGGGAAACACACAGCACAGTTGTCCTCTGTGAAACACACTCTGCTTAAGAGCAAGAAGAACGCTCTTGCTTTCTAGAGTCTCTAATAGACCCAGAAATTTGAAACTGTGCTCAGAACAAAAGAACGGTGTTTCCTACACATACGGGCCTTTGCTAGTTCAACTCTGCTTCTGAAACTGATACAAAGCATAGTTCTATTAACGTGCAATGCTTTCCAGGTAATAGCAAGAATTGTGTGAGCTTCGTGAACGATGTAGCTTCCTTTGAGTTGAAAAGTTACTGAGTTTACCTGAAATGATGTCTTCTTGTAGGAAGACACAGAGCCTGGGATTTAAATCCATTTTTGAAGGGCAACACACAGCACAGTTCTCATGCATGAAACACACTCTACTTTAGAGCAAGAAGCATGCTCTTGATTTCTAGAGTCTCTAATAGAGCAGGAAACGTGAGTGTGCTCAGAACAAAAGAACGGTGTTTAGTACACATACAGACCATAGCTAGGTCAACTATGCTTCTGAAACTGATACAAACCACAAGTCATCTAACATCCAATGCTTTTCAGTTAAGAGCGAGAAACGTGTGAGCTTCAAAAATGATTTATATTCATGTGAGCTGAAAAGTGACAGCGTTTACCTGAAATGATGTCTTGCTTGTAGGAAGACACAGAGCCTGGAATTTAACTCCTTTTCTGAAGGGAAACACACAGCACAGTTCTCATCCATGAAACACACTCTACTTTAGAGCAAGAAGCACGGACTTGCTTTCTAGTCTCTAATAGAGCCAGAAATTGAGGGTACTCTGAACAAATGAACGGTGTTTCCTACACATTCGGACCATTGCTAGTTCAACTCTGCTTCTGAAACTGATACAAACCACAGGTCCTCTAACATCCAATGCTTTACAGTTAAGAGCAAGAAACCTGTGAGCTACATGAACGATGTAGCTTTGTTTGAGCTGAAAGGTGACTGAGTTTACGTGAAACGAAGTCTTGCTTGTAGGAAGACACAGAGCCTGGGATTTAACTCCAATTCTGAAGGGAAACACACAGCACAGTTGTCCTCCGTGAAACACACTCTGCTTTAGAGCAAGAAGAACGCTCTTGCTTTCTAGAGTCTCTAATAGACCCAGAAACTTGAAACTGTGCTCAGAACAAAAGAACGGTGTTTCCTACACATACGGGCCTTTGCTAGTTCAACTCTGCTTCTGAAACTGATACAAAGCATAGTTCTATTAATGTGCAATGCTTTCCAGTTAATAGCAAGAATCATGTGAGCTTCGTGAACTATGTTGCTTCCTTTGATGTTAAAAGTTACTGAGTTTACCTGAAATGATGTCTTCTTGTAGGAAGACACAGAGCCTGGGATTTAAATCCATTTTTGAAGGGCAACACACAGCACAGTTCTCATGCATGAAACACACTCTACTTTAGAGCAAGAAGCATGCTCTTGATTTCTAGAGTCTCTAATAGAGCAGGAAACGTGAGTGTGCTCAGAACAAAAGAACGGTGTTTAGTACACATACAGACCATAGCTAGGTCAACTATGCTTCTGAAACTGATACAAACCACAAGTCATCTAACATCCAAGGCTTTTCAGTTAAGAGCAAGAAACGTGTGAGCTTCGAAAACGATTTATATTCATTTGAGCTGAAATGTGACTGCGTTACCTGAAAAGATGTCTTGCTTGTAGGAAGACACAGAGCCTGGAATTTAACTCCTTTTCTGAAGGGAAACACACAGCACAGTTCTCATCCATGAAGCACACTCTGCTTTAGAGCAAGAAGCCCGCTCTTGCTTTCTAAGAGTCTCTCATACAGCAGGAAACGTGATTGTGGTCAGAACAAGATAACGGTGTCTCCTACACATACGGACCATATCTCGGTCAAATCGTCTTCTGAAACTGATTCAAAGCCCAAGTCATCTAATATCCAATGCTTTTCAGTTACGAGCGAGAACCATGTGAGCTTCGTAAACGATTTATATTCATTTGAGCTGAAAAGTGTCTGCGTTTACAGAAATGAGGTCTTGCTTGTAGGAAGACACAGAGCCAGGAATTTAACTCCATTTCTGAAGGGAAACACACAGCACAGTTCTCATCCATGAAACACACTCTGCTTTAGAGCAAGAAGTAGGCTCTTGCTTTCTAAGAGTCTCTAATACAGCAGGAAACGTGACTGTGGTCAGAACAAAATAACGGTGTTTCCTACACATACGGACCATATCTAGGTCAACTCTTCTTCTGAAACTGATACAAAGCACAGTTCCATTAACATGCAATGCTTTCCACTTAAGAGCAAGACACGTGTGAGCTTCGTGATCGATGTAGCTTCCTTAGAGCTGAAAAGTGACTGAGTTTACCTGAAAAGATATCTTGATTGTAGGAAGACACAGAGCCTGGGATTTAACTCCATTTCTGAAGGGAAATACACAGCACAGTTCTCATCCATGAAACACACCCTGCTTCAGAGCAAGAAGCATGCTCTTGCTTTCTAGAGTCTCAAATAAAGCCAGAAACTTGAGGGTACTCAGAACAAAAGAATGGTGTTTCTTACACATACGGACCATTGCTAGTTCAACTCTGCTTCTGAAACTGATACAAACCAGAGGTCTTCTAACATCCAATGCTTTACAGTTAAGAGCAAGAAACTTTTGAGCTACGTGAACGATATAGCTTTGTTTGAGCTGTAAGGTGACTGAATTTACGTGAAACGAAGTCTTGCTTGTAGGAAGATACAGAGCCTGGGATTTAACTACATTTCTGAAGGGAAACACACAGCACAGTTCTCATCCATGAAACACACTCTACTTTAGAGCAAGAAGCACGGACTTGCTTTCTAGAGTCTCTAATAGAGCCAGAAATTGAGGGTACTCTGAACAAATGAACGGTGTTTCCTACACATACGGACCATTGCTAGTTCAACTCTGCTTCTGAAACTGATACAAACCACAGGTCCTCTAACATCCAATGCTTTACAGTTAAGAGCAAGAAACGTGTGAGCTACGTGAATGATGTAGCTTTGTTTGAGCTGAAAGGTGGCTGAGTTTACCTGAAACGAAGTCTTGCTTGTAGGAAGACACAGAGCCTGGGATTTAACTCCAATTCTGAAGGGAAACACACAGCACAGTTGTCCTCCGTGAAACACACTCTGCTTAAGAGCAAGAAGAACGCTCTTGCTTTCTAGAGTCTCTAATAGACCCAGAAACTTGAAACTGTGCTCAGAACAAAAGAACGGTGGATCCTACACATACGGGCCTTTGCTAGTTCAACTCTGCTTCTGAAACTGATACAAAGCATAGTTCTATTAACGTGCAATGCTTTCCAGTTAATAGCAAGAATCGTGTGAGCTTCGTGAACGATGTAGCTTCCTTTGAGTTGAAAAGTTACTGAGTTTACCTGAAATGATGTCTTCTTGTAGGAAGACACAGAGCCTGGGATTTAAATCCATTTTTGAAGGGCAACACACAGCACAGTTCTCATGCATGAACCACACTCTGCTTTAGAGCAAGAAGCATGCTCTTGATTTCTAGAGTCTCTAATAGAGCAGGAAACGTGAGTGTGCTCAGAACAAAAGAACGGTGTTTAGTACACATACAGACCATAGCTAGTTCAACTATGCTTCTGAAACTGATACAAACCACAAGTCATCTAACATCCAATGCTTTTCAGTTAAGAGCGAGAGACGTGTGAGCTTCGAAAACGATTTATATTCATTTGAGCTGAAAAGTGACTGCGTTTACCTGTAATGATATCTTGCTTGTAGGAAGACACAGAGCCTGGAATTTAACTCCTTTTCTGAAGGGAAACACACAGCACAGTTCTTATCCATGAAGCACACTCTGCTTTAGAGCAAGAAGCCCGCTCTTGCTTTCTAAGAATCTCTAATACAGCAGGAAACGTGTTTGTGGTCAGAACAAAATAACGGTGTTTCCTACACATACGGACCATATCTCGGTCAAATCGTCTTCTGAAACTGATTCAAAGCCCAAGTCATCTAACATCCAATGCTTTTCAGTTACGAGCGAGAACCATGTGAGCTTCGTAAACGATTTATATTCATTTGAGCTGAAAAGTGACTGCGTTTACCTGAAATGAGGTCTTGCTTGTAGGAAGACACAAAGCCTGGAATTTAACTCCATTTCTGAAGGGAAACACACAGCACAGTTGTCATCCATGAAACACACTCTACTTTAGAGCAAGAAGCAGGCTCTTGCTTTCTAAGAGTCTCTAATACAGCAGGAAACGTGACTGTGGTCAGAACAAAATAACGGTGTTTCCTACACATACGGACCATATCTAGGTCAACTCTTCTTCTGAAACTGATACAAAGCACAGTTCCGTTAACATGCAATGCTTTCCACTTAAGAGCGAGAAACGTGTGAGCTTCGTGATCGATGTAGCTTCCTTACAGCTGAAAAGTGACTGAGTTTACCTGAAAAGATGTCTTGCTTGTAGGAAGTCACAGAGCCTGGGATTTATCTCCATTTCTGAAGGGAAACACACAGCACAGTTCTCATGCATATAACACACTCTGCTTTAGAAAACGAATCACGCTCTTGCTTTCTAGAGTCTATAATAGAGCCAGAAACTTGAAAGTGTACTCAGAGCAAAAGAACGGTGTTTCCTACACATTCGGACCATTGCTAGTTCAACTCTGCTTCTGAAACTGATACAAACCACAAGTCATCTAACATCCAAGGCTTTTCATTTAAGAGCGAGAAACGTGTGAGCTTCGTAAACGATTTATATTCATTTGAGCTGAAAAGTGACTGCGTTTACCTGAAATGAGGTCTTGCTTGTAGGAAGACACAAAGCCTGGAATTTAACTCCATTTCTGAAGGGAAACACACAGCACAGTTCTCATCCATGAATCACACTCTGCTTTAGAGCAAGAAGCAGGCTCTTGCTTTCTAAGAGTCTCTAATACAGCAGGAAACGTGACTGGGGTCAGAACAAAAGAACTGTACTTCCTACATATACGGACCATTGCTAGTTCAACTCTGCTTCTGAAACTGATCCAAACCACAAGTCATCTAACATCCATGCTTTTCCGTTAAGAGCAAGAAACATGTGAGCTTCGTAAACGATTTATATTCATTTGAGCTCAAAATTGACTGCGTTTACCTGAAATGATGTCTTGCTTGTAGGAAGACACAGAGCCTGGGATTTAACTCCATTTCTGAAGGGAAACACACAGCACAGTTCTCACGAGGAAACACACTCTGCGTATAGGAAGAAGCACGCTCTTGCTTTCTAGAGACTCTAATAGTGCAGGAAACGTGAGTGTGCTCAGAACAAAAGAACGGTGTTTCCTACACATACGGACCATATCTAGGTCAACTCTTCTTCTGAAACGGATACAAAGCAGAGTTCCATTAACATGCAATGCTTTCCACTTAAGAGCAAGACACGTGTGAGCTTCGTGAACGATGTAGCTTTGTTTGATCTGTAAGGTGACTGAATTGACGTGAAACGAAGTCTTGCTTGTAGGAAGATACAGAGCCTGGGATTTAACTACATTTCTGAAGGGAAACACACAGCACAGTTCTCATCCATGAAACACACTCTACTTTAGAGCAAGAAGCACGGACTTGCTTTCTAGAGTCTCTAATAGAGCCAGAAATTGAGGGTACTCTGAACAAATGAACGGTGTTTCCTACACATTCGGACCATTGCTAGTTCAACTCTGCTTCTGAAACTGATACAAACCACAGGTCCTCTAACATCCAATGCTTTACAGTTAAGAGCAAGAAACGTGTGAGCTACATGAACGATGTAGCTTTGTTTGAGCTGAAAGGTGACTGAGTTTACGTGAAACGAAGTCTTGCTTGTAGGAAGACACAGAGCCTGGGATTTAACTCCATTTCTGAAGGGAAACACACAGCACAGTTGTCCTCCGTGAAACACACTCTGCTTAAGAGCAAGAAGAACGCTCTTGCTTTCTAGAGTCTCTAATAGACCCAGAAATTTGAAACTGTGCTCAGAACAAAAGAACGGTGTTTCCTACACATACGGGCCTTTGCTAGTTCAACTCTGCTTCTGAAACTGATATAAAGCATAGTTCTATTAACGTGCAATGCTTTCCAGTTAATAGCAAGAATTGTGTGAGCTTCGTGAACGATGTAGCTTCCTTTGAGTTGAAAAGTTACTGAGTTTACCTGAAATGATGTCTTCTTGTAGGAAGACACAGAGCCTGGGATTTAAATCCATTTTTGAAGGGCAATACACAGCACAGTTCTCATGCATGAAACACACTCTACTTTAGAGCAAGAAGCATGCTCTTGATTTCTAGAGTCTCTAATAGAGCAGGAAACGTGAGTGTGCTCACAACAAAAGAACGGTGTTTAGTACACATACAGACCATAGCTAGGTCAAATATGCTTCTGAAACTGATACAAACCACAAGTCATCTAACATCCAATGCTTTTCAGTTAAGAGCGAGAAACGTGTGAGCTTCGAAAACGATTTATATTCATTTGAGCTGAAAAGTGACTGCGTTTACCTGTAATGATATCTTGCTTGTAGGAAGACACAGAGCCTGGAATTTAACTCCTTTTCTGAAGGGAAACACACAGCACAGTTCTCATCCATGAAACACACTCTGCTTTAGAGCAAGAAGCACGCTCTTGCTTTCTAAGAGTCTCTAATACAGCAGGAAACGTGTTTGTGGTCAGAACAAAATAACGGTGTCTCCTACACATACGGACCATATCTCGGTCAAATCGTCTTCTGAAACTGATTCAAAGCCCAAGTCATCTAACATCCAATGCTTTTCAGTTACGAGCGAGAACCATGTGAGCTTCGTAAACGATTTATATTCATTTGAGCTGAAAAGTGACTGTGTTTACCTGAAATGAGGTCTTGCTTGTAGGAAGACACAAAGCCTGGAATTTAACTCCATTTCTGAAGGGAAACACACAGCACAGTTGTCATCCATGAAACACACTCTACTTTAGAGCAAGAAGCAGGCTCTTGCTTTCTAAGAGTCTCTAATACAGTAGGAAACGTGACTGTGGTCAGAACAAAATAACGGTGTTTCCTACACATACGGACCATATCTAGGTCAACTCTTCTTCTGAAACTGATACAAAGCACAGTTCCATTAACATGCAATGCTTTCCAATTAAGAGCGAGAAACGTGTGAGCTTCGTGATCGATGTAGCTTCCTTACAGCTGAAAAGTGACTGAGTATACCTGAAAAGATGTCTTGCTTGTAGGAAGTCACAGAGCCTGGGATTTATCTCCATTTCTGAAGGGAAACACACAGCACAGTTCTCATGCATATAACACACTCTGCTTTAGAAAACGAATCACGCTCTTGCTTTCTAGAGTCTATAATAGAGCCAGAAACTTGAAAGTGTACTCAGAGCAAAAGAACAGTGTTTCCTACACATTCGGACCATTGCTAGTTCAACTCTGCTTCTGAAACTGATACAAACCACAGGTCCTCTAACATCCAATGCTTTACAGTTAAGAGCAAGAAACGTGTGAGCTACGTGAATGATGTAGCTTTGTTTGAGCTGAAAGGTGGCTGAGTTTACCTGAGACGAAGTCTTGCTTGTAGGAAGACACAGAGCCTGGGATTTAACTCCAATTCTGAAGGGAAACACACAGCACAGTTGTCCTCCGTGAAACACACTCTGCTTAAGAGCAAGAAGAACGCTCTTGCTTTCTAGAGTCTCTAATAGACCCTGAAATTTGAAACTGTGCTCAGAACAAAAGAACGGTGTTTCCTACACATACGGGCCTTTGCTAGTTCAACTCTGCTTCTGAAACTGATACAAAGCATAGTTCTATTAACGTGCAATGCTTTCCAGTTAATAGCAAGAATTGTGTGAGCTTCGTGAACGATGTAGCTTCCTTTGAGTTGAAAAGTTACTGAGTTTACCTGAAATGATGTCTTCTTGTAGGAAGACACAGAGCCTGGGATTTAAATCCATTTTTGAAGGGCAACACACAGCACAGTTCTCATGCATGAAACACACTCTACTTTAGAGCAAGAAGCATGCTCTTGATTTCTAGAGTCTCTAATAGAGCAGGAAACGTGAGTGTGCTAAGAACAAAAGAACGGTGTTTAGTACACATACAGACCATAGCTAGGTCAACTATGCTTCTGAAACTGATACAAACCACAAGTCATCTAACATCCAATGCTTTTCAGTTAAGAGCGAGAAACGTGTGAGCTTCAAAAATGATTTATATTCATGTGAGCTGAAAAGTGACTGCGTTTACCTGAAATGATGTCTTGCTTGTAGGAAGACACAGAGCCTGGAATTTAACTCCTTTTCTGAAGGGAAACACACAGCACAGTTCTCATCCATGAAACACACTCTACTTTAGAGCAAGAAGCACGGACTTGCTTTCTAGTCTCTAATAGAGCCAGAAATTGAGGGTACTCTGAACAAATGAACGGTGTTTCCTACACATTCGGACCATTGCTAGTTCAACTCTGCTTCTGAAACTGATACAAACCACAGGTCCTCTAACATCCAATGCTTTACAGTTAAGAGCAAGAAACCTGTGAGCTACATGAACGATGTAGCTTTGTTTGAGCTGAAAGGTGACTGAGTTTACGTGAAACGAAGTCTTGCTTGTAGGAAGACACAGAGCCTGGGATTTAACTCCAATTCTGAAGGGAAACACACAGCACAGTTGTCCTCCGTGAAACACACTCTGCTTTAGAGCAAGAAGAACGCTCTTGCTTTCTAGAGTCTCTAATAGACCCAGAAACTTGAAACTGTGCTCAGAACAAAAGAACGGTGTTTCCTACACATACGGGCCTTTGCTAGTTCAACTCTGCTTCTGAAACTGATACAAAGCATAGTTCTATTAATGTGCAATGCTTTCCAGTTAATAGCAAGAATCATGTGAGCTTCGTGAACTATGTTGCTTCCTTTGATGTTAAAAGTTACTGAGTTTACCTGAAATGATGTCTTCTTGTAGGAAGACACAGAGCCTGGGATTTAAATCCATTTTTGAAGGGCAACACACAGCACAGTTCTCATGCATGAAACACACTCTACTTTAGAGCAAGAAGCATGCTCTTGATTTCTAGAGTCTCTAATAGAGCAGGAAACGTGAGTGTGCTCAGAACAAAAGAACGGTGTTTAGTACACATACAGACCATAGCTAGGTCAACTATGCTTCTGAAACTGATACAAACCACAAGTCATCTAACATCCAAGGCTTTTCAGTTAAGAGCAAGAAACGTGTGAGCTTCGAAAACGATTTATATTCATTTGAGCTGAAAAGTGACTGCGTTACCTGAAAAGATGTCTTGCTTGTAGGAAGACACAGAGCCTGGAATTTAACTCCTTTTCTGAAGGGAAACACACAGCACAGTTCTCATCCATGAAGCACACTCTGCTTTAGAGCAAGAAGCCCGCTCTTGCTTTCTAAGAGTCTCTCATACAGCAGGAAACGTGATTGTGGTCAGAACAAGATAACGGTGTCTCCTACACATACGGACCATATCTCGGTCAAATCGTCTTCTGAAACTGATTCAAAGCCCAAGTCATCTAATATCCAATGCTTTTCAGTTACGAGCGAGAACCATGTGAGCTTCGTAAACGATTTATATTCATTTGAGCTGAAAAGTGTCTGCGTTTACAGAAATGAGGTCTTGCTTGTAGGAAGACACAGAGCCAGGAATTTAACTCCATTTCTGAAGGGAAACACACAGCACAGTTCTCATCCATGAAACACACTCTGCTTTAGAGCAAGAAGTAGGCTCTTGCTTTCTAAGAGTCTCTAATACAGCAGGAAACGTGACTGTGGTCAGAACAAAATAACGGTGTTTCCTACACATACGGACCATATCTAGGTCAACTCTTCTTCTGAAACTGATACAAAGCACAGTTCCATTAACATGCAATGCTTTCCACTTAAGAGCAAGACACGTGTGAGCTTCGTGATCGATGTATCTTCCTTAGAGCTGAAAAGTGACTGAGTTTACCTGAAAAGATATCTTGATTGTAGGAAGACACAGAGCCTGGGATTTAACTCCATTTCTGAAGGGAAATACACAGCACAGTTCTCATCCATGAAACACACCCTGCTTCAGAGCAAGAAGCATGCTCTTGCTTTCTAGAGTCTCAAATATAGCCAGAAACTTGAGGGTACTCAGAACAAAAGAATGGTGTTTCTTACACATACGGACCATTGCTAGTTCATCTCTGCTTCTGAAACTGATACAAACCAGAGGTCTTCTAACATCCAATGCTTTACAGTTAAGAGCAAGAAACTTTTGAGCTACGTGAACGATATAGCTTTGTTTGAACTGTAAGTGACTGAATTTACGTGAAACGAAGTCTTGCTTGTAGGAAGATACAGAGCCTGGGATTTAACTACATTTCTGAAGGGAAACACACAGCACAGTTCTCATCCATGAAACACACTCTACTTTAGAGCAAGAAGCACGGACTTGCTTTCTAGAGTCTCTAATAGAGCCAGAAACTTGAAAGTGTACTCAGAGCAAAAGAACGGTGTTTCCTACACATTCGGACCATTGCTAGTTCAACTCTGCTTCTGAAACTGATACAAACCACAGGTCCTCTAACATCCAATGCTTTACAGTTAAGAGCAAGAAACGTGTGAGCTACGTGAATGATGTAGCTTTGTTTGAGCTGAAAGCTGGCTGAGTTTACCTGAGACGAAGTCTTGCTTGTAGGAAGACACAGAGCCTGGGATTTAACTCCAATTCTGAAGGGAAACACACAGCACAGTTGTCCTCCGTGAAACACACTCTGCTTAAGAGCAAGAAGAACGCTCTTGCTTTCTAGAGTCTCTAATAGACCCAGAAATTTGAAACTGTGCTCAGAACAAAAGAACGGTGTTTCCTACACATACGGGCCTTTGCTAGTTCAACTCTGCTTCTGAAACTGATACAAAGCATAGTTCTATTAACGTGCAATGCTTTCCAGTTAATAGCAAGAATTGTGTGAGCTTCGTGAACGATGTAGCTTCCTTTGAGTTGAAAAGTTACTGAGTTTACCTGAAATGATGTCTTCTTGTAGGAAGACACAGAGCCTGGGATTTAAATCCATTTTTGAAGGGCAACACACAGCACAGTTCTCATGCATGAAACACACTCTACTTTAGAGCAAGAAGCATGCTCTTGATTTCTAGAGTCTCTAATAGAGCAGGAAACGTGAGTGTGCTCAGAACAAAAGAACGGTGTTTAGTAAACATACAGACCATAGCTAGGTCAACTATGCTTCTGAAACTGATACAAACCACAAGTCATCTAACATCCAATGCTTTTCAGTTAAGAGCGAGAAACGTGTGAGCTTCGAAAACGATTTATATTCATTTGAGCTGAAAAGTGACTGCGTTTACCTGTAATGATATCTTGCTTGTAGGAAGACACAGAGCCTGGAATTTAACTCCTTTTCTGAAGGGAAACACACAGCACAGTTCTCATCCATGAAGCACACTCTGCTTTAGAGCAAGAAGCCCGCTCTTGCTTTCTAAGAATCTCTAATACAGCAGGAAACGTGTTTGTGGTCAGAACAAAATAACGGTGTCTCCTTCACATACGGACCATATCTCGGTCAAATCGTCTTCTGAAACTGATTCAAAGCCCAAGTCATCTAACATCCAATGCTTTTCAGTTACGAGCGAGAACCATGTGAGCTTCGTAAACGATTTATATTCATTTGAGCTGAAAAGTGACTGTGTTTACCTGAAATGAGGTCTTGCTTGTAGGAAGACACAAAGCCTGGAATTTAACTCCATTTCTGAAGGGAAACACACAGCACAGTTGTCATCCATGAAACACACTCTACTTTAGAGCAAGAAGCAGGCTCTTGCTTTCTAAGAGTCTCTAATACAGCAGGAAACGTGACTGTGGTCAGAACAAAATAACGGTGTTTCCTACACATACGGACCATATCTAGGTCAACTCTTCTTCTGAAACGGATACAAAGCACAGTTCCATTAACATCCAATGCTTTACAGTTAAGAGCAAGAAACGTGTGAGCTACATGAACGATGTAGCTTTGTTGAGCTGAAAGGTGACTGAGTTTACGTGAAACGAAGTCTTGCTTGTAGGAAGACACAGAGCCTGGGATTTAACTCCATTTCTGAAGGGAAACACACAGCACAGTTGTCCTCCGTGAAACACACTCTGCTTTAGAGCAAGAAGAACGCTCTTGCTTTCTAGAGTCTCTAATAGACCCAGAAACTTGAATCTGTGCTCAGAAGAAAAGAACGGTGTTTCCTACACATACGGGCCTTTGCTAGTTCAACTCTGCTTCTGAAACTGATACAAAGCATAGTTCTATTAACGTGCAATGCTTTCCAGTTAATAGCAAGAATCATGTGAGCTTCGTGAACTATGTTGCTTCCTTTGATGTTAAAAGTTACTGAGTTTACCTGAAATGATGTCTTCTTGTAGGAAGACACAGAGCCTGGGATTTAAATCCATTTTTGAAGGGCAACACACAGCACAGTTCTCATGCATGAAACATACTCTACTTTAGAGCAAGAAGCATGCTCTTGATTTCTAGAGTCTCTAATAGAGCAGGAAACGTGAGTGTGCTCAGAACAAAAGAACGGTGTTTAGTACACATACAGACCATAGCTAGTTCAACTATGCTTCTGAAACTGATACAAACCACAAGTCATCTAACATCCAAGGCTTTTCAGTTAAGAGCGAGAAACGTGTGAGCTTCGAAAACGATTTATATTCATTTGAGCTGAAAAGTGACTGCGTTACCTGAAATGATGTCTTGCTTGTAGGAAGACACAGAGCCTGGAATTTAACTCCTTTTCTGAAGGGAAACACACAGCACAGTTCTCATCCATGAAGCACACTCTGCTTTAGAGCAAGAAGCCCGCTCTTGCTTTCTAAGAGTCTCTCATACAGCAGGAAACGTGATTGTGGTCAGAACAAAATAACGGTGTCTCCTACACATACGGACCATATCTCGGTCAAATCGTCTTCTGAAACTGATTCAAAGCCCAAGTCATCTAATATCCAATGCTTTTCAGTTACGAGCGAGAACGATTTATATTCATTTGAGCTGAAAAGTGTCTGCGTTTACAGAAAAGAGGTCTTGCTTGTAGGAAGACACAGAGCCAGGAATTTAACTCCATTTCTGAAGGGAAACACACAGCACAGTTCTCATCCATGAAACACACTCTGCTTTAGAGCAAGAAGTAGGCTCTTGCTTTCTAAGAGTCTCTAATACAGCAGGAAACGTGACTGTGGTCAGAACAAAATAACGGTGTTTCCTACACATACGGACCATATCTAGGTCAACTCTTCTTCTGAAACTGATACAAAGCACAGTTCCATTAACATGCAATGCTTTCCACTTAAGAGCAAGACACGTGTGAGCTTCGTGATCGATGTAGCTTCCTTAGAGCTGAAAAGTGACTGAGTTTACCTGAAAAGATATCTTGATTGTAGGAAGACACAGAGCCTGGGATTTAACTCCATTTCTGAAGGGAAATACACAGCACAGTTCTCATCCATGAAACACACCCTGCTTCAGAGCAAGAAGCATGCTCTTGCTTTCTAGAGTCTCAAATAAAGCCAGAAACTTGAGGGTACTCAGAACAAAAGAATGGTGTTTCTTACACATACGGACCATTGCTAGTTCAACTCTGCTTCTGAAACTGATACAAACCAGAGGTCTTCTAACATCCAATGCTTTACAGTTAAGAGCAAGAAACTTTTGAGCTACGTGAACGATATAGCTTTGTTTGAGCTGTAAGGTGACTGAATTTACGTGAAACGAAGTCTTGCTTGTAGGAAGATACAGAGCCTGGGATTTAACTACATTTCTGAAGGGAAACACACAGCACAGTTCTCATCCATGAAACACACTCTACTTTAGAGCAAGAAGCACGGACTTGCTTTCTAGAGTCTCTAATAGAGCCAGAAATTGAGGGTACTCTGAACAAATGAACGTTGTTTCCTACACATACGGACCATTGCTAGTTCAACTCTGCTTCTGAAACTGATACAAACCACAGGTCCTCTAACATCCAATGCTTTACAGTTAAGAGCAAGAAACGTGTGAGCTACGTGAATGATGTAGCTTTGTTTGAGCTGAAAGGTGGCTGAGTTTACCTGAAACGAAGTCTTGCTTGTAGGAAGACACAGAGCCTGGGATTTAACTCCAATTCTGAAGGGAAACACACAGCACAGTTGTCCTCCGTGAAACACACTCTGCTTAAGAGCAAGAAGAACGCTCTTGCTTTCTAGAGTCTCTAATAGACCCAGAAACTTGAAACTGTGCTCAGAACAAAAGAACGGTGGATCCTACACATACGGGCCTTTGCTAGTTCAACTCTGCTTCTGAAACTGATACAAAGCATAGTTCTATTAACGTGCAATGCTTTCCAGTTAATAGCAAGAATCGTGTGAGCTTCGTGAACGATGTAGCTTCCTTTGAGTTGAAAAGTTACTGAGTTTACCTGAAATGATGTCTTCTTGTAGGAAGACACAGAGCCTGGGATTTAAATCCATTTTTGAAGGGCAACACACAGCACAGTTCTCATGCATGAACCACACTCTGCTTTAGAGCAAGAAGCATGCTCTTGATTTCTAGAGTCTCTAATAGAGCAGGAAACGTGAGTGTGCTCAGAACAAAAGAACGGTGTTTAGTACACATACAGACCATAGCTAGTTCAACTATGCTTCTGAAACTGATACAAACCACAAGTCATCTAACATCCAATGCTTTTCAGTTAAGAGCGAGAGACGTGTGAGCTTCGAAAACGATTTATATTCATTTGAGCTGAAAAGTGACTGCGTTTACCTGTAATGATATCTTGCTTGTAGGAAGACACAGAGCCTGGAATTTAACTCCTTTTCTGAAGGGAAACACACAGCACAGTTCTTATCCATGAAGCACACTCTGCTTTAGAGCAAGAAGCCCGCTCTTGCTTTCTAAGAATCTCTAATACAGCAGGAAACGTGTTTGTGGTCAGAACAAAATAACGGTGTTTCCTACACATACGGACCATATCTCGGTCAAATCGTCTTCTGAAACTGATTCAAAGCCCAAGTCATCTAACATCCAATGCTTTTCAGTTACGAGCGAGAACCATGTGAGCTTCGTAAACGATTTATATTCATTTGAGCTGAAAAGTGACTGCGTTTACCTGAAATGAGGTCTTGCTTGTAGGAAGACACAAAGCCTGGAATTTAACTCCATTTCTGAAGGGAAACACACAGCACAGTTGTCATCCATGAAACACACTCTACTTTAGAGCAAGAAGCAGGCTCTTGCTTTCTAAGAGTCTCTAATACAGCAGGAAACGTGACTGTGGTCAGAACAAAATAACGGTGTTTCCTACACATACGGACCATATCTAGGTCAACTCTTCTTCTGAAACTGATACAAAGCACAGTTCCGTTAACATGCAATGCTTTCCACTTAAGAGCGAGAAACGTGTGAGCTTCGTGATCGATGTAGCTTCCTTACAGCTGAAAAGTGACTGAGTTTACCTGAAAAGATGTCTTGCTTGTAGGAAGTCACAGAGCCTGGGATTTATCTCCATTTCTGAAGGGAAACACACAGCACAGTTCTCATGCATATAACACACTCTGCTTTAGAAAACGAATCACGCTCTTGCTTTCTAGAGTCTATAATAGAGCCAGAAACTTGAAAGTGTACTCAGAGCAAAAGAACGGTGTTTCCTACACATTCGGACCATTGCTAGTTCAACTCTGCTTCTGAAACTGATACAAACCACAAGTCATCTAACATCCAAGGCTTTTCATTTAAGAGCGAGAAACGTGTGAGCTTCGTAAACGATTTATATTCATTTGAGCTGAAAAGTGACTGCGTTTACCTGAAATGAGGTCTTGCTTGTAGGAAGACACAAAGCCTGGAATTTAACTCCATTTCTGAAGGGAAACACACAGCACAGTTCTCATCCATGAATCACACTCTGCTTTAGAGCAAGAAGCAGGCTCTTGCTTTCTAAGAGTCTCTAATACAGCAGGAAACGTGACTGGGGTCAGAACAAAAGAACTGTACTTCCTACATATACGGACCATTGCTAGTTCAACTCTGCTTCTGAAACTGATCCAAACCACAAGTCATCTAACATCCATGCTTTTCCGTTAAGAGCAAGAAACATGTGAGCTTCGTAAACGATTTATATTCATTTGAGCTCAAAATTGACTGCGTTTACCTGAAATGATGTCTTGCTTGTAGGAAGACACAGAGCCTGGGATTTAACTCCATTTCTGAAGGGAAACACACAGCACAGTTCTCACGAGGAAACACACTCTGCGTATAGGAAGAAGCATGCTCTTGCTTTCTAGAGACTCTAATAGTGCAGGAAACGTGAGTGTGCTCAGAACAAAAGAACGGTGTTTCGTACACATACGGACCATATCTAGGTCAACTCTTCTTCTGAAACGGATACAAAGCAGAGTTCCATTAACATGCAATGCTTTCCACTTAAGAGCAAGACACGTGTGAGCTTCGTGAACGATGTAGCTTTGTTTGATCTGTAAGGTGACTGAATTGACGTGAAACGAAGTCTTGCTTGTAGGAAGATACAGAGCCTGGGATTTCACTACATTTCTGAAGGGAAACACACAGCACAGTTCTCATCCATGAAACACACTCTACTTTAGAGCAAGAAGCACGGACTTGCTTTCTAGAGTCTCTAATAGAGCCAGAAATTGAGGGTACTCTGAACAAATGAACGGTGTTTCCTACAAATTCGGACCATTGCTAATTCAACTCTGCTTCTGAAACTGATACAAACCACAGGTCCTCTAACATCCAATGCTTTACAGTTAAGAGCAAGAAACGTGTGAGCTACATGAACGATGTAGCTTTGTTTGAGCTGAAAGGTGACTGAGTTTACGTGAAACGAAGTCTTGCTTGTAGGAAGACACAGAGCCTGGGATTTAACTCCATTTCTGAAGGGAAACACACAGCACAGTTGTCCTCCGTGAAACACACTCTGCTTTAGAGCAAGAAGAACGCTCTTGCTTTCTAGAGTCTCTAATAGACCCAGAAACTTGAAACTGTGCTCAGAACAAAAGAACGGTGTTTCCTACACATACGGGCCTTTGCTAGTTCAACTCTGCTTCTGAAACTGATACAAAGCATAGTTCTATTAACGTGCAATGCTTTCCAGTTAATAGCAAGAATCATGTGAGCTTCGTGAACTATGTTGCTTCCTTTGATGTTAAAAGTTACTGAGTTTACCTGAAATGATGTCTTCTTGTAGGAAGACACAGAGCCTGGGATTTAAATCCATTTTTGAAGGGCAACACACAGCACAGTTCTCATGCATGAAACACACTCTACTTTAGAGCAAGAAGCATGCTCTTGATTTCTAGAGTCTCTAATAGAGCAGGAAACGTGAGTGTGCTCAGAAAAAAAGAACGGTGTTTAGTACACATACAGACCATAGCTAGTTCAACTATGCATCTGAAACTGATACAAACCACAAGTCATCTAACATCCAAGGCTTTTCAGTTAAGAGCGAGAAACGTGTGAGCTTCGAAAACGATTTATATTCATTTGAGCTGAAAAGTGACTGCGTTACCTGAAATGATGTCTTGCTTGTAGGAAGACACAGAGCCTGGAATTTAACTCCTTTTCTGAAGGGAAACACACAGCACAGTTCTCATGCATGAAGCACACTCTGCTTTAGAACAAGAAGCCCGCTCTTGCTTTCTAAGAGTCTCTCATACAGCAGGAAACGTGATTGTGGTCAGAACAAAATAACGGTGTCTCCTACACATACGGACCATATCTCGGTCAAATCGTCTTCTGAAACTGATTCAAAGCCCAAGTCATCTAATATCCAATGCTTTTCAGTTACGATCGAGAACCATGTGAGCTTCGTAAACGATTTATATTCATTTGAGCTGAAAAGTGTCTGCGTTTGCAGAAAAGAGGTCTTGCTTGTAGGAAGACACAGAGCCAGGAATTTAACTCCATTTCTGAAGGGAAACACACAGCACAGTTCTCATCCATGAAACACACTCTGCTTTAGAGCAAGAAGTAGGCTCTTGCTTTCTAAGAGTCTCTAATACAGCAGGAAACTTGACTGTGGTCAGAACAAAATAACGGTGTTTCCTACACATACGGACCATATCTAGGTCAACTCTTCTTCTGAAACTGATACAAAGCACAGTTCCATTAACATGCAATGCTTTCCACTTAAGAGCAAGACACGTGTGAGCTTCGTGATCGATGTAGCTTCCTTAGAGCTGAAAAGTGACTGAGTTTACCTGAAAAGATATCTTGATTGTAGGAAGACACAGAGCCTGGGATTTAACTCCATTTCTGAAGGGAAATACACAGCACAGTTCTCATCCATGAAACACACCCTGCTTCAGAGCAAGAAGCATGCTCTTGCTTTCTAGAGTCTCAAATATAGACAGAAACTTGAGGGTACTCAGAACAAAAGAATGGTGTTTCTTACACATACGGACCATTGCTAGTTCAACTCTGCTTCTGAAACTGATACAAACCAGAGGTCTTCTAACATCCAATGCTTTACAGTTAAGAGCAAGAAACTTTTGAGCTACGTGAACGATATAGCTTTGTTTGAGCTGTAAGGTGACTGAATTTACGTGAAACGAAGTCTTGCTTGAATGAAGATACAGAGCCTGGGATTTAACTACATTTCTGAAGGGAAACACACAGCACAGTTCTCATCCATGAAACACACTCTACTTTAGAGCAAGAAGCACGGACTTGCTTACTAGAGTCTCTAATAGAGCCAGAAATTGAGGGTACTCTGAACAAATGAACGGTGTTTCCTACACATACGGACCATTGCTAGTTCAACTCTGCTTCTGAAACTGATACAAACCACAGGTCCTCTAACATCCAATGCTTTACAGTTAAGAGCAAGAAACGTGTGAGCTACGTGAATGATGTAGCTTTGTTTGAGCTGAAAGGTGGCTGAGTTTACCTGAAACGAAGTCTTGCTTGTAGGAAGACACAGAGCCTGGGATTTAACTCCAATTCTGAAGGGAAACACACAGCACAGTTGTCCTCCGTGAAACACACTCTGCTTAAGAGCAAGAAGAACGCTCTTGCTTTCTAGAGTCTCTAATAGACCCAGAAACTTGAAACTGTGCTCAGAACAAAAGAACTGTGGATCCTACACATACGGGCCTTTGCTAGTTCAACTCTGCTTCTGAAACTGATACAAAGCATAGTTCTATTAACGTGCAATGCTTTCCAGTTAATAGCAAGAATCGTGTGAGCTTCGTGAACGATGTAGCTTCCTTTGAGTTGAAAAGTTACTGAGTTTACCTGAAATGATGTCTTCTTGTAGGAAGACACAGAGCCTGGGATTTAAATCCATTTTTGAAGGGCAACACACAGCACAGTTCTCATGCATGAACCACACTCTGCTTTAGAGCAAGAAGCATGCTCTTGATTTCTAGAGTCTCTAATAGAGCAGGAAACGTGAGTGTGCTCAGAACAAAAGAACGGTGTTTAGTACACATACAGACCATAGCTAGTTCAACTATGCTTCTGAAACTGAT
The DNA here is from genome assembly GCA_949786405.1 of Onychomys arenicola. Taxonomy (NCBI): domain Eukaryota; kingdom Metazoa; phylum Chordata; class Mammalia; order Rodentia; family Cricetidae; genus Onychomys; species Onychomys arenicola. The sequence continues at coordinate 1,039,775 of CATKUM010000003.1, forward strand.
ACAAACCACAAGTCATCTAACATCCAATGCTTTTCAGTTAAGAGCGAGAAACGTGTGAGCTTCGAAAACGATTTATATTCATTTGAGCTGAAAAGTGACTGCGTTTACCTGTAATGAGGTCTTGCTTGTAGGAAGACACAGAGCCTGGAATTTAACTCCATTTTTGAAGGGCAACACACAGCACAGTTCTCATCCATGAAGCACACTCTGCTTTAGAGCAAGAAGCCCGCTCTTGCTTTCTAAGAATCTCTAATACAGCAGGAAACGTGTTTGTGGTCAGAACAAAATAACGGTGTTTCCTACACATACGGACCATATCTCGGTCAAATCGTCTTCTGAAACTGATTCAAAGCCCAAGTCATCTAACATCCAATGCTTTTCAGTTACGAGCGAGAACCATGTGAGCTTCGTAAACGATTTATATTCATTTGAGCTGAAAAGTGACTGCGTTTACCTGAAATGAGGTCTTGCTTGTAGGAAGACACAAAGCCTGGAATTTAACTCCATTTCTGAAGGGAAACACACAGCACAGTTGTCATCCATGAAACACACTCTACTTTAGAGCAAGAAGCAGGCTCTTGCTTTCTAAGAGTCTCTAATACAGCAGGAAACGTGACTGTGGTCAGAACAAAATAACGGTGTTTCCTACACATACGGACCATATCTAGGTCAACTCTTCTTCTGAAACTGATACAAAGCACAGTTCCGTTAACATGCAATGCTTTCCACTTAAGAGCGAGAAACGTGTGAGCTTCGTGATCGATGTAGCTTCCTTACAGCTGAAAAGTGACTGAGTTTACCTGAAAAGATGTCTTGCTTGTAGGAAGTTACAGAGCCTGGGATTTATCTCCATTTCTGAAGGGAAACACACAGCACAGTTCTCATGCATATAACACACTCTGCTTTAGAAAACGAATCACGCTCTTGCTTTCTAGAGTCTATAATAGAGCCAGAAACTTGAAAGTGTACTCAGAGCAAAAGAACGGTGTTTCCTACACATTCGGACCATTGCTAGTTCAACTCTGCTTCTGAAACTGATACAAACCACAAGTCATCTAACATCCAAGGCTTTTCATTTAAGAGCGAGAAACGTGTGAGCTTCGTAAACGATTTATATTCATTTGAGCTGAAAAGTGACTGCGTTTACCTGAAATGAGGTCTTGCTTGTAGGAAGACACAAAGCCTGGAATTTAACTCCATTTCTGAAGGGAAACACACAGCACAGTTCTCATCCATGAATCACACTCTGCTTTAGAGCAAGAAGCAGGCTCTTGCTTTCTAAGAGTCTCTAATACAGCAGGAAACGTGACTGAGGTCAGAACAAAAGAACTGTATTTCCTACATATACGGACCATTGCTAGTTCAACTCTGCTTCTGAAACTGATCCAAACCACAAGTCATCTAACATCCATGCTTTTCCGTTAAGAGCAAGAAACATGTGAGCTTCGTAAACGATTTATATTCATTTGAGCTCAAAATTGACTGCGTTTACCTGAAATGATGTCTTGCTTGTAGGAAGACACAGAGCCTGGGATTTAACTCCATTTCTGAAGGGAAACACACAGCACAGTTCTCACAAGGAAACACACTCTGCGTATAGGAAGAAGCACGCTCTTGCTTTCTAGAGACTCTAATAGTGCAGGAAACGTGAGTGTGCTCAGAACAAAAGAACGGTGTTTCCTACACATACGGACCATATCTAGGTCAACTCTTCTTCTGAAACGGATACAAAGCACAGTTCCATTAACATGCAATGCGTTCCACTTAAGAGCAAGACACGTGTGAGCTTCGTGAACGATGTAGCTTTGTTTGATCTGTAAGGTGACTGAATTGACGTGAAATGAAGTCTTGCTTGTAGGAAGATACAGAGCCTGGGATTTCACTACATTTCTGAAGGGAAACACACAGCACAGTTCTCATCCATGAAACACACTCTACTTTAGAGCAAGAAGCACGGACTTGCTTTCTAGAGTCTCTAATAGAGCCAGAAATTGAGGGTACTCTGAACAAATGAACGGTGTTTCCTACACATTCGGACCATTGCTAGTTCAACTCTGCTTCTGAAACTGATACAAACCACAGGTCCTCTAACATCCAATGCTTTACAGTTAAGAGCAAGAAACGTGTGAGCTACATGAACGATGTAGCTTTGTTTGAGCTGAAAGGTGACTGAGTTTACGTGAAACGAAGTCTTGCTTGTAGGAAGACACAGAGCCTGGGATTTAACTCCATTTCTGAAGGGAAACACACAGCACAGTTGTCCTCCGTGAAACACACTCTGCTTTAGAGCAAGAAGAACGCTCTTGCTTTCTAGAGTCTCTAATAGACCCAGAAACTTGAAACTGTGCTCAGAACAAAAGAACGGTGTTTCCTACACATACGGGCCTTTGCTAGTTCAACTCTGCTTCTGAAACTGATACAAAGCATAGTTCTATTAACCTGCAATGCTTTCCAGTTAATAGCAAGAATCATGTGAGCTTCGTGAACTATGTTGCTTCCTTTGATGTTAAATGTTACTGAGTTTACCTGAAATGATGTCTTCTTGTAGGAAGACACAGAGCCTGGGATTTAAATCCATTTTTGAAGGGCAACACACAGCACAGTTCTCATGCATGAACCACACTCTGCTTTAGAGCAAGAAGCATGCTCTTGATTTCTAGAGTCTCTAATAGAGCAGGAAACGTGAGTGTGCTCAGAACAAAAGAACGGTGTTTAGTACACCTACAGACCATAGCTAGTTCAACTATGCTTCTGAAACTGATACAAACCACAAGTCATCTAACATCCAATGCTTTTCAGTTAAGAGCGAGAAACGTGTGAGCTTCGAAAACGATTTATATTCATTTGAGCTGAAAAGTGACTGCGTTTACCTGTAATGATGTCTTGCTTGTAGGAAGACACAGAGCCTGGAATTTAACTCCTTTTCTGAAGGGAAACACACAGCACAGTTCTCATCCATGAAGCACACTCTGCTTTAGAGCAAGAAGCCCGCTCTTGCTTTCTAAGAATCTCTAATACAGCAGGAAACGTGTTTGTGGTCAGAACAAAATAACGGTGTTTCCTACACATACGGACCATATCTCTTTCAAATCGTCTTCTGAAACTGATTCAAAGCCCATGTCATCTAACATCCAATGCTTTTCAGTTACGAGCGAGAACCATGTGAGCTTCGTAAACGATTTATATTCATTTGAGCTGAATAGTGACTGCGTTTACCTGAAATGAGGTCTTGCTTGTAGGAAGACACAAAGCCTGGAATTTAACTCCATTTCTGAAGGGAAACACACAGCACAGTTGTCATCCATGAAACACACTCTACTTTAGAGCAAGAAGCAGGCTCTTGCTTTCTAAGAGTCTCTAATACAGCAGGAAACGTGACTGTGGTCAGAACAAAATAACGGTGTTTCCTACACATACGGACCATATCTAGGTCAACTCTTCTTCTGAAACTGATACAAAGCACAGTTCCGTTAACATGCAATGCTTTCCACTTAAGAGCGAGAAACGTGTGAGCTTCGTGATCGATGTAGCTTCCTTACAGCTGAAAAGTGACTGAGTTTACCTGAAAAGATGTCTTGCTTGTAGGAAGTCACAGAGCCTGGGATTTATCTCCATTTCTGAAGGGAAACACACAGCACAGTTCTCATGCATATAACACACTCTGCTTTAGAAAACGAATCACGCTCTTGCTTTCTAGAGTCTATAATAGAGCCAGAAACTTGAAAGTGTACTCAGAGCAAAAGAACGGTGTTTCCTACACATTCGGACCATTGCTAGTTCAACTCTGCTTCTGAAACTGATACAAACCACAAGTCATCTAACATCCAAGGCTTTTCATTTAAGAGCGAGAAACGTGTGAGCTTCGTAAACGATTTATATTCATTTGAGCTAAAAAGTGACTGCGTTTACCTGAAATGAGGTCTTGCTTGTAGGAAGACACAAAGCCTGGAATTTAACTCCATTTGTGAAGGGAAACACACAGCACAGTTCTCATCCATGAATCACACTCTGCTTTAAAGCAAGAAGCAGGCTCTTGCTTTCTAAGAGTCTCTAATACAGCTGGAAACGTGACTGGGGTCAGAACAAAAGAACTGTATTTCCTACATATACGGACCATTGCTAGTTCAACTCTGCTTCTGAAACTGATCCAAACCACAAGTCATCTAACATCCATGCTTTTCCGTTAAGAGCAAGAAACATGTGAGCTTCGTAAACGATTTATATTCATTTGAGCTCAAAATTGACTGCGTTTACCTGAAATGATGTCTTGCTTGTAGGAAGACACAGAGCCTGGGATTTAACTCCATTTCTGAAGGGAAACACACAGCACAGTTCTCACGAGGAAACACACTCTGAGTATAGGAAGAAGCACGCTCTTGCTTTCTAGAGACTCTAATAGTGCAGGAAACGTGAGTGTGCTCAGAACAAAAGAACGGTGTTTCCTACACATACGGACCATATCTAGGTCAACTCTTCTTCTGAAACGGATACAAAGCACAGTTCCATTAACATGCAATGCTTTCCACTTAAGAGCAAGACACGTGTGAGCTTCGTGAACGATGTAGCTTTGTTTGATCTGTAAGGTGACTGAATTGACGTGAAACGAAGTCTTGCTTGTAGGAAGATACAGAGCCTGGGATTTAACTACATTTCTGAAGGGAAACACACAGCACAGTTGTCCTCCGTGAAACACACTCTGCTTTAGAGCAAGAAGAACGCTCTTGCTTTCTAGAGTCTCTAATAGACCCAGAAACTTGAAACTGTGCTCAGAAGAAAAGAACGGTGTTTCCTACACATACGGGCCTTTGCTAGTTCAACTCTGCTTCTGAAACTGATACAAAGCATAGTTCTATTAACGTGCAATGCTTTCCAGTTAATAGCAAGAATCATGTGAGCTTCGTGAACTATGTTGCTTCCTTTGATGTTAAAAGTTACTGAGTTTACCTGAAATGATGTCTTCTTGTAGGAAGACACAGAGCCTGGGATTTAAATCCATTTTTGAAGGGCAACACACAGCACAGTTCTCATGCATGAAACACACTCTACTTTAGAGCAAGAAGCATGCTCTTGATTTCTAGAGTCTCTAATAGAGCAGGAAACGTGAGTGTGCTCAGAACAAAAGAACGGAGTTTAGTACACATACAGACCATAGCTAGTTCAACTATGCTTCTGAAACTGATACAAACCACAAGTCATCTAACATCCAAGGCTTTTCAGTTAAGAGCGAGAAACGTGTGAGCTTCGAAAACGATTTATATTCATTTGAGCTGAAAAAGTGACTGCGTTACCTGAAATGATGTCTTGCTTGTAGGAAGACACAGAGCCTGGAATTTAACTCCTTTTCTGAAGGGAAACACACAGCACAGTTCTCATCCATGAAGCACACTCTGCTTTAGAGCAAGAAGCCCGCTCTTGCTTTCTAAGAATCTCTAATACAGCAGGAAACGTGTTTGTGGTCAGAACAAAATAACGGTGTTTCCTACACATACGGACCATATCTCTTTCAAATCGTCTTCTGAAACTGATTCAAAGCCCATGTCATCTAACATCCAATGCTTTTCAGTTACGAGCGAGAACCATGTGAGCTTCGTAAACGATTTATATTCATTTGAGCTGAATAGTGACTGCGTTTACCTGAAATGAGGTCTTGCTTGTAGGAAGACACAAAGCCTGGAATTTAACTCCATTTCTGAAGGGAAACACACAGCACAGTTGTCATCCATGAAACACACTCTACTTTAGAGCAAGAAGCAGGCTCTTGCTTTCTAAGAGTCTCTAATACAGCAGGAAACGTGACTGTGGTCAGAACAAAATAACGGTGTTTCCTACACATACGGACCATATCTAGGTCAACTCTTCTTCTGAAACTGATACAAAGCACAGTTCCGTTAACATGCAATGCTTTCCACTTAAGAGCGAGAAACGTGTGAGCTTCGTGATCGATGTAGCTTCCTTACAGCTGAAAAGTGACTGAGTTTACCTGAAAAGATGTCTTGCTTGTAGGAAGTCACAGAGCCTGGGATTTATCTCCATTTCTGAAGGGAAACACACAGCACAGTTCTCATGCATATAACACACTCTGCTTTAGAAAACGAATCACGCTCTTGCTTTCTAGAGTCTATAATAGAGCCAGAAACTTGAAAGTGTACTCAGAGCAAAAGAACGGTGTTTCCTACACATTCGGACCATTGCTAGTTCAACTCTGCTTCTGAAACTGATACAAACCACAAGTCATCTAACATCCAAGGCTTTTCATTTAAGAGCGAGAAACGTGTGAGCTTCGTAAACGATTTATATTCATTTGAGCTGAAAAGTGACTGCGTTTACCTGAAATGAGGTCTTGCTTGTAGGAAGACACAAAGCCTGGAATTTAACTCCATTTCTGAAGGGAAACACACAGCACAGTTCTCATCCATGAATCACACTCTGCTTTAGAGCAAGAAGCAGGCTCTTGCTTTCTAAGAGTCTCTAATACAGCCGGAAACGTGACTGGGGTCAGAACAAAAGAACTGTATTTCCTACATATACGGACCATTGCTAGTTCAACTCTGCTTCTGAAACTGATCCAAACCACAAGTCATCTAACATCCATGCTTTTCCGTTAAGAGCAAGAAACATGTGAGCTTCGTAAACGATTTATATTCATTTGAGCTCAAAATTGACTGCGTTTACCTGAAATGATGTCTTGCTTGTAGGAAGACACAGAGCCTGGGATTTAACTCCATTTCTGAAGGGAAACACACAGCACAGTTCTCACGAGGAAACACACTCTGCGTATAGGAAGAAGCACGCTCTTGCTTTCTAGAGACTCTAATAGTGCAGGAAACGTGAGTGTGCACAGAACAAAAGAACGGTGTTTCCTACACATACGGACCATATCTAGGTCAACTGTTCTTCTGAAACGGATACAAAGCACAGTTCCATTAACATCAATGCTTTCCACTTAAGAGCAAGACACGTGTGAGCTTCGTGAACGATGTAGCTTTGTTTGATCTGTAAGGTGACTGAATTGACGTGAAACGAAGTCTTGCTTGTAGGAAGATACAGAGCCTGGGATTTAACTCCATTTCTGAAGGGAAACACACAGCACAGTTGTCCTCCGTGAAACACACTCTGCTTTAGAGCAAGAAGAACGCTCATGCTTTCTAGAGTCTCTAATAGACCCAGAAACTTGAAACTGTGCTCAGAAGAAAAGAACGGTGTTTCCTACACATACGGGCCTTTGCTAGTTCAACTCTGCTTCTGAAACTGATACAAAGCATAGTTCTATTAACGTGCAATGCTTTCCAGTTAATAGCAAGAATCATGTGAGCTTCGTGAACTATGTTGCTTCCTTTGATGTTAAAAGTTACTGAGTTTACCTGAAATGATGTCTTCTTGTAGGAAGACACAGAGCCTGGGATTTAACTCCATTTCTGAAGGGAAACACACAGCACAGTTCTCACGAGGAAACACACTCTGCGTATAGGAAGAAGCACGCTCTTGCTTTCTAGAGACTCTAATAGTGCAGGAAACGTGAGTGTGCTCAGAACAAAAGAACGGTGTTTCCTACACATACGGACCATATCTAGGTCAACTGTTCTTCTGAAACGGATACAAAGCACAGTTCCATTAACATGCAATGCTTTCCACTTATGAGCAAGACACGTGTGAGCTTCGTGATCGATGTATCTTCCTTAGAGCTGAAAAGTGACTGAGTTTACCTGAAAAGATATCTTGATTGTAGGAAGACACAGAGCCTGGGATATAACTCCATTTCTGAAGGGAAATACACAGCACAGTTCTCATCCATGAAACACACCCTGCTTCAGAGCAAGAAGCATGCTCTTGCTTTCTAGAGTCTCAAATATAGCCAGAAACTTGAGGGTACTCAGAACAAATGAATGGTGTTTCTTACACATACGGACCATTGCTAGTTCAACTCTGCTTCTGAAACTGATACAAATCACAGGTCCTCTAACATCCAATGCTTTACAGTTAAGAGCAAGAAACGTGTGAGCTACATGAACGATGTAGCTTTGTTTGAGCTGAAAGGTGACTGAGTTTACGTGAAACGAAGTCTTGCTTGTAGGAAGACACAGAGCCTGGGATTTAACTCCATTTCTGAAGGGAAACACACAGCACAGTTGTCCTCCGTGAAACACACTCTGCTTTAGAGCAAGAAGAACGCTCTTGCTTTCTAGAGTCTCTAATAGACCCAGAAACTTGAAACTGTGCTCAGAACAAAAGAACGGTGTTTGCTACACATACGGGCCTTTGCTAGTTCAACTCTGCTTCTGAAACTGATACAAAGCATAGTTCTATTAACGTGCAATGCTTTCCAGTTAATAGCAAGAATCATGTGAGCTTCGTGAACTATGTTGCTTCCTTTGATGTTAAAAGTTACTGAGTTTACCTGAAATGATGTCTTCTTGTAGGAAGACACAGAGCCTGGGATTTAAATCCATTTTTGAAGGGCAACACACAGCACAGTTCTCATGCATGAAACACATTCTACTTTAGAGCAAGAAGCATGCTCTTGATTTCTAGAGTCTCTAATAGAGCAGGAAACGTGAGTGTGCTCAGAACAAAAGAACGGTGTTTAGTACACATACAGACCATAGCTAGTTCAACTATGCTTCTGAAACTGATACAAACCACAAGTCATCTAACATCCAAGGCTTTTCAGTTAAGAGCGAGAAACGTGTGAGCTTCGAAAACGATTTATATTCATTTGAGCTGAAAAGTGACTGCGTTACCTGAAATGATGTCTTGCTTGTAGGAAGACACAGAGCCTGGAATTTAACTCCTTTTCTGAAGGGAAACACACAGCACAGTTCTCATGCATGAAGCACACTCTGCTTTAGAACAAGAAGCCCGCTCTTGCTTTCTAAGAGTCTCTCATACAGCAGGAAACGTGATTGTGGTCAGAACAAAATAACGGTGTCTCCTACACATACGGACCATATCTCGTTCAAATCATCTTCTGAACCTGATTCAAAGCCCAAGTCATCTAATATCCAATGCTTTTCAGTTACGAGCGAGAACCATGTGAGCTTCGTAAACGATTTATATTCATTTGAGCTGAAAAGTGTCTGCGTTTACAGAAAAGTGGTCTTGCTTGTAGGAAGACACAGAGCCAGGAATTTAACTCCATTTCTGAAGGGAAACACACAGCACAGTTCTCATCCATGAAACACACTCTGCTTTAGAGCAAGAAGTAGGCTCTTGCTTTCTAAGAGTCTCTAATACAGCAGGAAACGTGACTGTGGTCAGAACAAAATAACGGTGTTTCCTACACATACGGACCATATCTAGGTCAACTCTTCTTCTGAAACTGATACAAAGCACAGTTCCATTAACATGCAATGCTTTCCACTTAAGAGCAAGACACGTGTGAGCTTCGTGATCGATGTAGCTTCCTTAGAGCTGAAAAGTGACTGAGTTTACCTGAAAAGATATCTTGATTGTAGGAAGACACAGAGCCTGGGATTTAACTCCATTTCTGAAGGGAAATACACAGCACAGTTCTCATCCATGAAACACACCCTGCTTCAGAGCAAGAAGCATGCTCTTGCTTTCTAGATTCTCAAATATAGACAGAAACTTGAGGGTACTCAGAACAAAAGAATGGTGTTTCTTACAAATACGGACCATTGCTAGTTCAACTCTGCTTCTGAAACTGATACAAACCAGAGGTCTTCTAACATCCAATGCTTTACAGTTAAGAGCAAGAAACTTTTGAGCTACGTGAACGATATAGCTCTGTTTGAGCTGTAAGGTGACTGAATTTACGTGAAACGAAGTCTTGCTTGTAGGAAGATACAGAGCCTGGGATTTAACTACATTTCTGAAGGGAAACACACAGCACAGTTCTCATCCATGAAACACACTCTACTTTAGAGCAAGAAGCACGGACTTGCTTTCTAGAGTCTCTAATAGAGCCAGAAATTGAGGGTACTCTGAACAAATGAATGGTGTTTCCTACACATACGGACCATTGCTAGTTCAACTCTGCTTCTGAAACTGATACAAACCACAGGTCCTCTAACATCCAATGCTTTACAGTTAAGAGCAAGAAACGTGTGAGCTACATGAACGATGTAGCTTTGTTTGAGCTGAAAGGTGACTGAGTTTACCTGAAACGAAGTCTTGCTTGTAGGAAGACACAGAGCCTGGGATTTAACTCCAATTCTGAAGGGAAACACACAGCACAGTTGTCCTCCGTGAAACACACTCTGCTTAAGAGCAAGAAGAACGCTCTTGCTTTCTAGAGTCTCTAATAGACCCAGAAACTTGAAACTGTGCTCAGAACAAAAGAACGGTGTTTCCTACACAAACGGGCCTTTGCTAGTTCAACTCTGCTTCTGAAACTGATACAAAGCATAGTTCTATTAACGTGCAATGCTTTCCAGTTAATAGCAAAAATCGTGTGAGCTTCGTGAACGATGTAGCTTCCTTTGAGTTGAAAAGTTACTGAGTTTACCTGAAATGATGTCTTCTTGTAGGAAGACACAGAGCCTGGGATTTAAATCCATTTTTGAAGGGCAACACACAGCACAGTTCTCATGCATGAAACACACTCTGCTTTAGAGCAAGAAGCATGCTCTTGATTTCTAGAGTCTCTAATAGAGCAGGAAACGTGAGTGTGCTCAGAACAAAAGAACGGTGTTTAGTACACATACAGACCATAGCTAGTTCAACTATGCTTCTGAAACTGATACAAACCACAAGTCATCTAACATCCAATGCTTTTCAGTTAAGAGCGAGAAACGTGTGAGCTTCGTAAACGATTTATATTCATTTGAGCTGAAAAGTGACTGCGTTTACCTGAAATGAGGTCTTGCTTGTAGGAAGACACAAAGCCTGGAATTTAACTCCATTTCTGAAGGGAAACACACAGCACAGTTCTCATCCATGAATCACACTCTGCTTTAGAGCAAGAAGCAGGCTCTTGCTTTCTAAGAGTCTCTAATACAGCCGGAAACGTGACTGGGGTCAGAACAAAAGAACTGTATTTCCTACATATACGGACCATTGCTAGTTCAACTCTGCTTCTGAAACTGATCCAAACCACAAGTCATCTAACATCCATGCTTTTCCGTTAAGAGCAAGAAACATGTGAGCTTCGTAAACGATTTATATTCATTTGAGCTCAAAATTGACTGCGTTTACCTGAAATGATGTCTTGCTTGTAGGAAGACACAGAGCCTGGGATTTAACTCCATTTCTGAAGGGAAAAACACAGCACAGTTCTCACGAGGAAACACACTCTGCGTATAGGAAGAAGCACGCTCTTGCTTTCTAGAGACTCTAATAGTGCAGGAAACGTGAGTGTGCTCAGAACAAAAGAACGGTGTTTCCTACACATACGGACCATATCTAGGTCAACTCTTCTTCTGAAACGGATACAAAGCACAGTTCCATTAACATGCAATGCGTTCCACTTAAGAGCAAGACACGTGTGAGCTTCGTGAACGATGTAGCTTTGTTTGATCTGTAAGGTGACTGAATTGACGTGAAACGAAGTCTTGCTTGTAGGAAGATACAGTGCCTGGGATTTCACTACATTTCTGAAGGGAAACACACAGCACAGTTCTCATCCATGAAACACACTCTACTTTAGAGCAAGAAGCACGGACTTGCTTTCTAGAGTCTCTAATAGAGCCAGAAATTGAGGGTACTCTGAACAAATGAATGGTGTTTCCTACACATACGGACCATTGCTAGTTCAACTCTGCTTCTGAAACTGATACAAACCACAGGTCCTCTAACATCCAATGCTTTACAGTTAAGAGCAAGAAACGTGTGAGCTACATGAACGATGTAGCTTTGTTTGAGCTGAAAGGTGACTGAGTTTACCTGAAACGAAGTCTTGCTTTTAGGAAGACACAGAGCCTGGGATTTAACTCCATTTCTGAAGGGAAACACACAGCACAGTTGTCCTCCGTGAAACACACTCTGCTTTAGAGCAAGAAGAACGCTCTTGCTTTCTAGAGTCTCTAATAGACCCAGAAACTTGACACTGTGCTCAGAACAAAAGAACGGTGTTTCCTACACATACGGGCCTTTGCTAGTTCAACTCTGCTTCTGAAACTGATACAAAGCATAGTTCTATTAAGATGCAATGCTTTCCAGTTAATAGCAAGAATCATGTGAGCTTCGTGAACTATGTTGCTTCCTTTGATGTTAAAAGTTACTGAGTTTACCTGAAATGATGTCTTCTTGAAGGAAGACACAGAGCCTGGGATTTAAATCCATTTTTGAAGGGCAACACACAGCACAGTTCTCATGCATGAAACACACTCTACTTTAGAGCAAGAAGCATGCTCTTGATTTCTAGAGTCTCTAATAGAGCAGGAAACGTGAGTGTGCTCAGAACAAAAGAACGGTGTTTAGTACACATACAGACCATAGATAGTTCAACTATGCTTCTGAAACCGATACAAACCACAAGTCATCTAACATCCAAGGCTTTTCAGTTAAGAGCGAGAAACGTGTGAGCTTCGAAAACGATTTATATTCATTTGAGCTGAAAAGTGACTGCGTTACCTGAAATGATGTCTTGCTTGTAGGAAGACACAGAGCCTGGAATTTAACTCCTTTTATGAAGGGAAACACACAGCACAGTTCTCATCCATGAAGCACACTCTGCTTTAGAGCAAGAAGCCTGCTCTTGCTTTCTAAGAGTCTCTCATACAGCAGGAAACGTGATTGTGGTCAGAACAAAATAACGGTGTCTTCTACACATACGGACCATATCTCGGTCAAATCGTCTTCTGAAACTGATTCAAAGCCCAAGTCATCTAATATCCAATGCTTTTCAGTTACGAGCGAGAACCATGTGAGCTTCGTAAACGATTTATATTCATTTGAGCTGAAAAGTGTCTGCGTTTACCTGAAATGAGGTCTTGCTTGTAGGAAGACACAGAGCCAGGAATTTAACTCCATTTCTGAAGGGAAACACACAGCACAGTTCTCATCCATGAAACACACTCTGCTTTAGAGCAAGAAGTAGGCTCTTGCTTTCTAAGAGTCTCTAATACAGCAGGAAACGTGACTGTGGTCAGAACAAAATAACGGTGTTTCCTACACATACGGACCATATCTAGGTCAACTCTTCTTCTGAAACTGATACAAAGCACAGTTCCATTAACATGCAATGCTTTCCACTTAAGAGCAAGACACGTGTGAGCTTCGTGATCGATGTAGCTTCCTTAGAGCTGAAAAGTGACTGAGTTTACCTGAAAAGATATCTTGATTGTAGGAAGACACAGAGCCTGGGATTTAACTCCATTTCTGAAGGGAAATACACAGCACAGTTCTCATCCATGAAACACACCCTGCTTCAGAGCAAGAAGCATGCTCTTGCTTTCTAGAGTCTCAAATATAGACAGAAACTTGAGGGTACTCAGAACAAAAGAATGGTGTTTCTTACACATACAGACCATTGCTAGTTCAACTCTGCTTCTGAAACTGATACAAACCAGAGGTCTTCTAACATCCAATGCTTTACAGTTAAGAGCAAGAAACTTTTGAGCTACGTGAACGATATAGCTTTGTTTGAGCTGTAAGGTGACTGAATTTACATGAAACGAAGTCTTGCTTGTAGGAAGATACAGAGCCTGGGATTTAACTACATTTCTGAAGGGAAACACATAGCAGAGTTCTCATCCATGAAACACACTCTACTTTAGAGCAAGAAGCACGGCCTTGCTTTCTAGAGTTTCTAATAGAGCCAGAAATTGAGGGTACTCTGAACAAATGAACGGTGTTTCCTACACATTCGGACCATTGCTAGTTCAACTCTGCTTCTGAAACTGATACAAACCACAGGTCCTCTAACATCCAATGCTTTACAGTTAAGAGCAAGAAACGTGTGAGCTACCTGAATGATGTAGCTTTGTTTGAGCTGAAAGGTGGCTGAGTTTACCTGAAACGAAGTCTTGCTTGTAGGAAGACACAGAGCCTGTGATTTAACTCCAATTCTGAAGGGAAACACACAGCACAGTTGTCCTCCGTGAAACACACTCTGCTTAAGAGCAAGAAGAACGCTCTTGCTTTCTAGAGTCTCTAATAGACCCAGAAACTTGAAACTGTGCTCAGAACAAAAGAACGGTGTTTCCTACACATACGGGCCTTTGCTAGTTCAACTCTGCTTCTGAAACTGATACAAAGCATAGTTCTATTAACGTGCAATGCTTTCCAGTTAATAGCAAGAATCGTGTGAGCTTCGTGAACGATGTAGCTTCCTTTGAGTTGAAAAGTTACTGAGTTTACCTGAAATGATGTCTTCTTGTAGGAAGACACAGAGCCTGGGATTTAAATCCATTTTTGAAGGGCAACACACAGCACAGTTCTCATGCATGAAACACACTCTGCTTTAGAGCAAGAAGCATGCTCTTGATTTCTAGAGTCTCTAATAGAGCAGGAAACGTGAGTGTGCTCAGAACAAAAGAACGGTGTTTAGTACACATACAGACCATAGATAGTTCAACTATGCTTCTGAAACCGATACAAACCACAAGTCATCTAACATCCAAGGCTTTTCAGTTAAGAGCGAGAAACGTGTGAGCTTCGAAAACGATTTATATTCATTTGAGCTGAAAAGTGACTGCGTTACCTGAAATGATGTCTTGCTTGTAGGAAGACACAGAGCCTGGAATTTAACTCCTTTTATGAAGGGAAACACACAGCACAGTTCTCATCCATGAAGCACACTCTGCTTTAGAGCAAGAAGCCCGCTCTTGCTTTCTAAGAGTCTCTCATACAGCAGGAAACGTGATTGTGGTCAGAACAAAATAACGGTGTCTTCTACACATACGGACCATATCTCGGTCAAATCGTCTTCTGAAACTGATTCAAAGCCCAAGTCATCTAATATCCAATGCTTTTCAGTTACGAGCGAGAACCATGTGAGCTTCGTAAACGATTTATATTCATTTGAGCTGAAAAGTGTCTGCGTTTACCTGAAATGAGGTCTTGCTTGTAGGAAGACACAGAGCCAGGAATTTAACTCCATTTCTGAAGGGAAACACACAGCACAGTTCTCATCCATGAAACACACTCTGCTTTAGAGCAAGAAGTAGGCTCTTGCTTTCTAAGAGTCTCTAATACAGCAGGAAACGTGACTGTGGTCAGAACAAAATAACGGTGTTTCCTACACATACGGACCATATCTAGGTCAACTCTTCTTCTGAAACTGATACAAAGCACAGTTCCATTAACATGCAATGCTTTCCACTTAAGAGCAAGACACGTGTGAGCTTCGTGATCGATGTAGCTTCCTTAGAGCTGAAAAGTGACTGAGTTTACCTGAAAAGATATCTTGATTGTAGGAAGACACAGAGCCTGGGATTTAACTCCATTTCTGAAGGGAAATACACAGCACAGTTCTCATCCATGAAACACACCCTGCTTCAGAGCAAGAAGCATGCTCTTGCTTTCTAGAGTCTCAAATATAGACAGAAACTTGAGGGTACTCAGAACAAAAGAATGGTGTTTCTTACACATACAGACCATTGCTAGTTCAACTCTGCTTCTGAAACTGATACAAACCAGAGGTCTTCTAACATCCAATGCTTTACAGTTAAGAGCAAGAAACTTTTGAGCTACGTGAACGATATAGCTTTGTTTGAGCTGTAAGGTGACTGAATTTACGTGAAACGAAGTCTTGCTTGTAGGAAGATACAGAGCCTGGGATTTAACTACATTTCTGAAGGGAAACACATAGCAGAGTTCTCATCCATGAAACACACTCTACTTTAGAGCAAGAAGCACGGCCTTGCTTTCTAGAGTTTCTAATAGAGCCAGAAATTGAGGGTACTCTGAACAAATGAACGGTGTTTCCTACACATTCGGACCATTGCTAGTTCAACTCTGCTTCTGAAACTGATACAAACCACAGGTCCTCTAACATCCAATGCTTTACAGTTAAGAGCAAGAAACGTGTGAGCTACCTGAATGATGTAGCTTTGTTTGAGCTGAAAGGTGGCTGAGTTTACCTGAAACGAAGTCTTGCTTGTAGGAAGACACAGAGCCTGTGATTTAACTCCAATTCTGAAGGGAAACACACAGCACAGTTGTCCTCCGTGAAACACACTCTGCTTAAGAGCAAGAAGAACGCTCTTGCTTTCTAGAGTCTCTAATAGACCCAGAAACTTGAAACTGTGCTCAGAACAAAAGAACGGTGTTTCCTACACATACGGGCCTTTGCTAGTTCAACTCTGCTTCTGAAACTGATACAAAGCATAGTTCTATTAACGTGCAATGCTTTCCAGTTAATAGCAAGAATCGTGTGAGCTTCGTGAACGATGTAGCTTCCTTTGAGTTGAAAAGTTACTGAGTTTACCTGAAATGATGTCTTCTTGTAGGAAGACACAGAGCCTGGGATTTAAATCCATTTTTGAAGGGCAACACACAGCACAGTTCTCATGCATGAAACACACTCTGCTTTAGAGCAAGAAGCATGCTCTTGATTTCTAGAGTCTCTAATAGAGCAGGAAACGTGAGTGTGCTCAGAACAAAAGAACGGTGTTTAGTACACATACAGACCATAGATAGTTCAACTATGCTTCTGAAACCGATACAAACCACAAGTCATCTAACATCCAAGGCTTTTCAGTTAAGAGCGAGAAACGTGTGAGCTTCGAAAACGATTTATATTCATTTGAGCTGAAAAGTGACTGCGTTACCTGAAATGATGTCTTGCTTGTAGGAAGACACAGAGCCTGGAATTTAACTCCTTTTATGAAGGGAAACACACAGCACAGTTCTCATCCATGAAGCACACTCTGCTTTAGAGCAAGAAGCCCGCTCTTGCTTTCTAAGAGTCTCTCATACAGCAGGAAACGTGATTGTGGTCAGAACAAAATAACGGTGTCTTCTACACATACGGACCATATCTCGGTCAAATCGTCTTCTGAAACTGATTCAAAGCCCAAGTCATCTAATATCCAATGCTTTTCAGTTACGAGCGAGAACCATGTGAGCTTCGTAAACGATTTATATTCATTTGAGCTGAAAAGTGTCTGCGTTTACCTGAAATGAGGTCTTGCTTGTAGGAAGACACAGAGCCAGGAATTTAACTCCATTTCTGAAGGGAAACACACAGCACAGTTCTCATCCATGAAACACACTCTGCTTTAGAGCAAGAAGTAGGCTCTTGCTTTCTAAGAGTCTCTAATACAGCAGGAAACGTGACTGTGGTCAGAACAAAATAACGGTGTTTCCTACACATACGGACCATATCTAGGTCAACTCTTCTTCTGAAACTGATACAAAGCACAGTTCCATTAACATGCAATGCTTTCCACTTAAGAGCAAGACACGTGTGAGCTTCGTGATCGATGTAGCTTCCTTAGAGCTGAAAAGTGACTGAGTTTACCTGAAAAGATATCTTGATTGTAGGAAGACACAGAGCCTGGGATTTAACTCCATTTCTGAAGGGAAATACACAGCACAGTTCTCATCCATGAAACACACCCTGCTTCAGAGCAAGAAGCATGCTCTTGCTTTCTAGAGTCTCAAATATAGACAGAAACTTGAGGGTACTCAGAACAAAAGAATGGTGTTTCTTACACATACAGACCATTGCTAGTTCAACTCTGCTTCTGAAACTGATACAAACCAGAGGTCTTCTAACATCCAATGCTTTACAGTTAAGAGCAAGAAACTTTTGAGCTACGTGAACGATATAGCTTTGTTTGAGCTGTAAGGTGACTGAATTTACATGAAACGAAGTCTTGCTTGTAGGAAGATACAGAGCCTGGGATTTAACTACATTTCTGAAGGGAAACACATAGCAGAGTTCTCATCCATGAAACACACTCTACTTTAGAGCAAGAAGCACGGCCTTGCTTTCTAGAGTTTCTAATAGAGCCAGAAATTGAGGGTACTCTGAACAAATGAACGGTGTTTCCTACACATTCGGACCATTGCTAGTTCAACTCTGCTTCTGAAACTGATACAAACCACAGGTCCTCTAACATCCAATGCTTTACAGTTAAGAGCAAGAAACGTGTGAGCTACCTGAATGATGTAGCTTTGTTTGAGCTGAAAGGTGGCTGAGTTTACCTGAAACGAAGTCTTGCTTGTAGGAAGACACAGAGCCTGTGATTTAACTCCAATTCTGAAGGGAAACACACAGCACAGTTGTCCTCCGTGAAACACACTCTGCTTAAGAGCAAGAAGAACGCTCTTGCTTTCTAGAGTCTCTAATAGACCCAGAAACTTGAAACTGTGCTCAGAACAAAAGAACGGTGTTTCCTACACATACGGGCCTTTGCTAGTTCAACTCTGCTTCTGAAACTGATACAAAGCATAGTTCTATTAACGTGCAATGCTTTCCAGTTAATAGCAAGAATCGTGTGAGCTTCGTGAACGATGTAGCTTCCTTTGAGTTGAAAAGTTACTGAGTTTACCTGAAATGATGTCTTCTTGTAGGAAGACACAGAGCCTGGGATTTAAATCCATTTTTGAAGGGCAACACACAGCACAGTTCTCATGCATGAAACACACTCTGCTTTAGAGCAAGAAGCATGCTCTTGATTTCTAGAGTCTCTAATAGAGCAGGAAACGTGAGTGTGCTCAGAACAAAAGAACGGTGTTTAGTACACATACAGACCATAGATAGTTCAACTATGCTTCTGAAACCGATACAAACCACAAGTCATCTAACATCCAAGGCTTTTCAGTTAAGAGCGAGAAACGTGTGAGCTTCGAAAACGATTTATATTCATTTGAGCTGAAAAGTGACTGCGTTACCTGAAATGATGTCTTGCTTGTAGGAAGACACAGAGCCTGGAATTTAACTCCTTTTATGAAGGGAAACACACAGCACAGTTCTCATCCATGAAGCACACTCTGCTTTAGAGCAAGAAGCCCGCTCTTGCTTTCTAAGAGTCTCTCATACAGCAGGAAACGTGATTGTGGTCAGAACAAAATAACGGTGTCTTCTACACATACGGACCATATCTCGGTCAAATCGTCTTCTGAAACTGATTCAAAGCCCAAGTCATCTAATATCCAATGCTTTTCAGTTACGAGCGAGAACCATGTGAGCTTCGTAAACGATTTATATTCATTTGAGCTGAAAAGTGTCTGCGTTTACCTGAAATGAGGTCTTGCTTGTAGGAAGACACAGAGCCAGGAATTTAACTCCATTTCTGAAGGGAAACACACAGCACAGTTCTCATCCATGAAACACACTCTGCTTTAGAGCAAGAAGTAGGCTCTTGCTTTCTAAGAGTCTCTAATACAGCAGGAAACGTGACTGTGGTCAGAACAAAATAACGGTGTTTCCTACACATACGGACCATATCTAGGTCAACTCTTCTTCTGAAACTGATACAAAGCACAGTTCCATTAACATGCAATGCTTTCCACTTAAGAGCAAGACACGTGTGAGCTTCGTGATCGATGTAGCTTCCTTAGAGCTGAAAAGTGACTGAGTTTACCTGAAAAGATATCTTGATTGTAGGAAGACACAGAGCCTGGGATTTAACTCCATTTCTGAAGGGAAATACACAGCACAGTTCTCATCCATGAAACACACCCTGCTTCAGAGCAAGAAGCATGCTCTTGCTTTCTAGAGTCTCAAATATAGACAGAAACTTGAGGGTACTCAGAACAAAAGAATGGTGTTTCTTACACATACAGACCATTGCTAGTTCAACTCTGCTTCTGAAACTGATACAAACCAGAGGTCTTCTAACATCCAATGCTTTACAGTTAAGAGCAAGAAACTTTTGAGCTACGTGAACGATATAGCTTTGTTTGAGCTGTAAGGTGACTGAATTTACATGAAACGAAGTCTTGCTTGTAGGAAGATACAGAGCCTGGGATTTAACTACATTTCTGAAGGGAAACACATAGCAGAGTTCTCATCCATGAAACACACTCTACTTTAGAGCAAGAAGCACGGCCTTGCTTTCTAGAGTTTCTAATAGAGCCAGAAATTGAGGGTACTCTGAACAAATGAACGGTGTTTCCTACACATTCGGACCATTGCTAGTTCAACTCTGCTTCTGAAACTGATACAAACCACAGGTCCTCTAACATCCAATGCTTTACAGTTAAGAGCAAGAAACGTGTGAGCTACCTGAATGATGTAGCTTTGTTTGAGCTGAAAGGTGGCTGAGTTTACCTGAAACGAAGTCTTGCTTGTAGGAAGACACAGAGCCTGTGATTTAACTCCAATTCTGAAGGGAAACACACAGCACAGTTGTCCTCCGTGAAACACACTCTGCTTAAGAGCAAGAAGAACGCTCTTGCTTTCTAGAGTCTCTAATAGACCCAGAAACTTGAAACTGTGCTCAGAACAAAAGAACGGTGTTTCCTACACATACGGGCCTTTGCTAGTTCAACTCTGCTTCTGAAACTGATACAAAGCATAGTTCTATTAACGTGCAATGCTTTCCAGTTAATAGCAAGAATCGTGTGAGCTTCGTGAACGATGTAGCTTCCTTTGAGTTGAAAAGTTACTGAGTTTACCTGAAATGATGTCTTCTTGTAGGAAGACACAGAGCCTGGGATTTAAATCCATTTTTGAAGGGCAACACACAGCACAGTTCTCATGCATGAAACACACTCTGCTTTAGAGCAAGAAGCATGCTCTTGATTTCTAGAGTCTCTAATAGAGCAGGAAACGTGAGTGTGCTCAGAACAAAAGAACGGTGTTTAGTACACATACAGACCATAGATAGTTCAACTATGCTTCTGAAACCGATACAAACCACAAGTCATCTAACATCCAAGGCTTTTCAGTTAAGAGCGAGAAACGTGTGAGCTTCGAAAACGATTTATATTCATTTGAGCTGAAAAGTGACTGCGTTACCTGAAATGATGTCTTGCTTGTAGGAAGACACAGAGCCTGGAATTTAACTCCTTTTATGAAGGGAAACACACAGCACAGTTCTCATCCATGAAGCACACTCTGCTTTAGAGCAAGAAGCCCGCTCTTGCTTTCTAAGAGTCTCTCATACAGCAGGAAACGTGATTGTGGTCAGAACAAAATAACGGTGTCTTCTACACATACGGACCATATCTCGGTCAAATCGTCTTCTGAAACTGATTCAAAGCCCAAGTCATCTAATATCCAATGCTTTTCAGTTACGAGCGAGAACCATGTGAGCTTCGTAAACGATTTATATTCATTTGAGCTGAAAAGTGTCTGCGTTTACCTGAAATGAGGTCTTGCTTGTAGGAAGACACAGAGCCAGGAATTTAACTCCATTTCTGAAGGGAAACACACAGCACAGTTCTCATCCATGAAACACACTCTGCTTTAGAGCAAGAAGTAGGCTCTTGCTTTCTAAGAGTCTCTAATACAGCAGGAAACGTGACTGTGGTCAGAACAAAATAACGGTGTTTCCTACACATACGGACCATATCTAGGTCAACTCTTCTTCTGAAACTGATACAAAGCACAGTTCCATTAACATGCAATGCTTTCCACTTAAGAGCAAGACACGTGTGAGCTTCGTGATCGATGTAGCTTCCTTAGAGCTGAAAAGTGACTGAGTTTACCTGAAAAGATATCTTGATTGTAGGAAGACACAGAGCCTGGGATTTAACTCCATTTCTGAAGGGAAATACACAGCACAGTTCTCATCCATGAAACACACCCTGCTTCAGAGCAAGAAGCATGCTCTTGCTTTCTAGAGTCTCAAATATAGACAGAAACTTGAGGGTACTCAGAACAAAAGAATGGTGTTTCTTACACATACAGACCATTGCTAGTTCAACTCTGCTTCTGAAACTGATACAAACCAGAGGTCTTCTAACATCCAATGCTTTACAGTTAAGAGCAAGAAACTTTTGAGCTACGTGAACGATATAGCTTTGTTTGAGCTGTAAGGTGACTGAATTTACATGAAACGAAGTCTTGCTTGTAGGAAGATACAGAGCCTGGGATTTAACTACATTTCTGAAGGGAAACACATAGCAGAGTTCTCATCCATGAAACACACTCTACTTTAGAGCAAGAAGCACGGCCTTGCTTTCTAGAGTTTCTAATAGAGCCAGAAATTGAGGGTACTCTGAACAAATGAACGGTGTTTCCTACACATTCGGACCATTGCTAGTTCAACTCTGCTTCTGAAACTGATACAAACCACAGGTCCTCTAACATCCAATGCTTTACAGTTAAGAGCAAGAAACGTGTGAGCTACCTGAATGATGTAGCTTTGTTTGAGCTGAAAGGTGGCTGAGTTTACCTGAAACGAAGTCTTGCTTGTAGGAAGACACAGAGCCTGGGATTTAACTCCAATTCTGAAGGGAAACACACAGCACAGTTGTCCTCCGTGAAACACACTCTGCTTAAGAGCAAGAAGAACGCTCTTGCTTTCTAGAGTCTCTAATAGACCCAGAAACTTGAAACTGTGCTCAGAACAAAAGAACGGTGTTTCCTACACATACGGGCCTTTGCTAGTTCAACTCTGCTTCTGAAACTGATACAAAGCATAGTTCTATTAACGTGCAATGCTTTCCAGTTAATAGCAAGAATCGTGTGAGCTTCGTGAACGATGTAGCTTCCTTTGAGTTGAAAAGTTACTGAGTTTACCTGAAATGATGTCTTCTTGTAGGAAGACACAGAGCCTGGGATTTAAATCCATTTTTGAAGGGCAACACACAGCACAGTTCTCATGCATGAAACACACTCTGCTTTAGAGCAAGAAGCATGCTCTTGATTTCTAGAGTCTCTAATAGAGCAGGAAACGTGAGTGTGCTCAGAACAAAAGAACGGTGTTTAGTACACATACAGACCATAGATAGTTCAACTATGCTTCTGAAACCGATACAAACCACAAGTCATCTAACATCCAAGGCTTTTCAGTTAAGAGCGAGAAACGTGTGAGCTTCGAAAACGATTTATATTCATTTGAGCTGAAAAGTGACTGCGTTACCTGAAATGATGTCTTGCTTGTAGGAAGACACAGAGCCTGGAATTTAACTCCTTTTATGAAGGGAAACACACAGCACAGTTCTCATCCATGAAGCACACTCTGCTTTAGAGCAAGAAGCCCGCTCTTGCTTTCTAAGAGTCTCTCATACAGCAGGAAACGTGATTGTGGTCAGAACAAAATAACGGTGTCTTCTACACATACGGACCATATCTCGGTCAAATCGTCTTCTGAAACTGATTCAAAGCCCAAGTCATCTAATATCCAATGCTTTTCAGTTACGAGCGAGAACCATGTGAGCTTCGTAAACGATTTATATTCATTTGAGCTGAAAAGTGTCTGCGTTTACCTGAAATGAGGTCTTGCTTGTAGGAAGACACAGAGCCAGGAATTTAACTCCATTTCTGAAGGGAAACACACAGCACAGTTCTCATCCATGAAACACACTCTGCTTTAGAGCAAGAAGTAGGCTCTTGCTTTCTAAGAGTCTCTAATACAGCAGGAAACGTGACTGTGGTCAGAACAAAATAACGGTGTTTCCTACACATACGGACCATATCTAGGTCAACTCTTCTTCTGAAACTGATACAAAGCACAGTTCCATTAACATGCAATGCTTTCCACTTAAGAGCAAGACACGTGTGAGCTTCGTGATCGATGTAGCTTCCTTAGAGCTGAAAAGTGACTGAGTTTACCTGAAAAGATATCTTGATTGTAGGAAGACACAGAGCCTGGGATTTAACTCCATTTCTGAAGGGAAATACACAGCACAGTTCTCATCCATGAAACACACCCTGCTTCAGAGCAAGAAGCATGCTCTTGCTTTCTAGAGTCTCAAATATAGACAGAAACTTGAGGGTACTCAGAACAAAAGAATGGTGTTTCTTACACATACAGACCATTGCTAGTTCAACTCTGCTTCTGAAACTGATACAAACCAGAGGTCTTCTAACATCCAATGCTTTACAGTTAAGAGCAAGAAACTTTTGAGCTACGTGAACGATATAGCTTTGTTTGAGCTGTAAGGTGACTGAATTTACGTGAAACGAAGTCTTGCTTGTAGGAAGATACAGAGCCTGGGATTTAACTACATTTCTGAAGGGAAACACATAGCAGAGTTCTCATCCATGAAACACACTCTACTTTAGAGCAAGAAGCACGGCCTTGCTTTCTAGAGTTTCTAATAGAGCCAGAAATTGAGGGTACTCTGAACAAATGAACGGTGTTTCCTACACATTCGGACCATTGCTAGTTCAACTCTGCTTCTGAAACTGATACAAACCACAGGTCCTCTAACATCCAATGCTTTACAGTTAAGAGCAAGAAACGTGTGAGCTACCTGAATGATGTAGCTTTGTTTGAGCTGAAAGGTGGCTGAGTTTACCTGAAACGCAGTCTTGCTTGTAGGAAGACACAGAGCCTGGGATTTAACTCCA
The DNA here is from genome assembly GCA_949786405.1 of Onychomys arenicola. Lineage (NCBI taxonomy): Eukaryota > Metazoa > Chordata > Mammalia > Rodentia > Cricetidae > Onychomys > Onychomys arenicola. The sequence continues at coordinate 1,064,094 of CATKUM010000003.1, forward strand.
ATTCTGAAGGGAAACACACAGCACAGTTGTCCTCCGTGAAACACACTCTGCTTAAGAGCAAGAAGAACGCTCTTGCTTTCTAGAGTCTCTAATAGACCCAGAAACTTGACACTGTGCTCAGAACAAAAGAACGGTGTTTCCTACACATACGGGCCTTTGCTAGTTCAACTCTGCTTCTGAAACTGATACAAAGCATAGTTCTATTAACGTGCAATGCTTTCCAGTTAATAGCAAGAATCGTGTGAGCTTCGTGAACGATGTAGCTTCCTTTGAGTTGAAAAGTTACTGAGTTTACCTGAAATGATGTCTTCTTGTAGGAAGACACAGAGCCTGGGATTTAAATCCATTTTTGAAGGGCAACACACAGCACAGTTCTCATGCATGAAACACACTCTGCTTTAGAGCAAGAAGCATGCTCTTGATTTCTAGAGTCTCTAATAGAGCAGGAAACGTGAGTGTGCTCAGAACAAAAGAACGGTGTTTAGTACACATACAGACCATAGATAGTTCAACTATGCTTCTGAAACCGATACAAACCACAAGTCATCTAACATCCAAGGCTTTTCAGTTAAGAGCGAGAAACGTGTGAGCTTCGAAAACGATTTATATTCATTTGAGCTGAAAAGTGACTGCGTTACCTGAAATGATGTCTTGCTTGTAGGAAGACACAGAGCCTGGAATTTAACTCCTTTTCTGAAGGGAAACACACAGCACAGTTCTCATCCATGAAGCACACTCTGCTTTAGAGCAAGAAGCCCGCTCTTGCTTTCTAAGAATCTCTAATACAGCAGGAAACGTGTTTGTGGTCAGAACAAAATAACGGTGTTTCCTACACATACGGACCATATCTCGGTCAAATCGTCTTCTGAAACTGATTCAAAGCCCAAGTCATCTAACATCCAATGCTTTTCAGTTACTAGCGAGAACCATGTGAGATTTGTAAATGATTTATATTCATTTGAGCTGAAAAGTGACTGCGTTTACCTGAAATGAGGTCTTGCTTGTAGGAAGACACAAAGCCTGGAATTTAACTCCATTTCTGAAGGGAAACACACAGCACAGTTGTCATCCATGAAACACACTCTACTTTAGAGCAAGAAGCAGGCTCTTGCTTTCTAAGAGTCTCTAATACAGCAGGAAACGTGACTGTGGTCAGAACAAAATAACGGTGTTTCCTACACATACGGACCATATCTAGGTCAACTCTTCTTCTGAAACTGATACAAAGCACAGTTCCGTTAACTTGCAATGCTTTCCACTTAAGAGCGAGAAACGTGTGAGCTTCGTGATCGATGTAGCTTCCTTACAGCTGAAAAGTGACTGAGTTTACCTGAAAAGATGTCTTGCTTGTAGGAAGTCACAGAGCCTGGGATTTATCTCCATTTCTGAAGGGAAACACACAGCACAGTTCTCATGCATATAACACACTCTGCTTTAGAAAACGAATCACGCTCTTGCTTTCTAGAGTCTATAATAGAGCCAGAAACTTGAAAGTGTACTCAGAGCAAAAGAACGGTGTTTCCTACACATTCGGACCATTGCTAGTTCAACTCTGCTTCTGAAACTGATACAAACCACAAGTCATCTAACATCCAAGGCTTTTCAGTTAAGAGCGAGAAACGTGTGAGCTTCGTAAACGATTTATATTCATTTGAGCTGAAAAGTGACTGCGTTTACCTGAAATGAGGTCTTGCTTGTAGGAAGACACAAAGCCTGGAATTTAACACCATTTCTGAAGGGAAACACACAGCACAGTTCTCATCCATGAATCACACTCTGCTTTAGAGCAAGAAGCAGGCTCTTGCTTTCTAAGAGTCTCTAATACAGCAGGAAACGTGACTGGGGTCAGAACAAAAGAACTGTATTTCCTACATAAACGGACCATTGCTAGTTCAACTCTGATTCTGAAACTGATCCAAACCCCAAGTCATCTAACATCCATGCTTTTCCGTTAAGAGCAAGAAACATGTGAGCTTCGTAAACGATTTATATTCATTTGAGCTCAAAATTGACTGCGTTTACCTGAAATGATGTCTTGCTTGTAGGAAGACACAGAGCCTGGGATTTAACTCCATTTCTGAAGGGAAACACACAGCACAGTTCTCACAAGGAAACACACTCTGCGTATAGGAAGAAGCACGCTCTTGCTTTCTAGAGACTCTAATAGTGCAGGAAACGTGAGTGTGCTCAGAACAAAAGAACGGTGTTTCCTACACATACGGACCATAGCTACTTCAACTCTGCTTCTGAAACTGGTACAAACCACAAGTCATCTAACATCCAATGCTTCTCAGTTAAGAGCAAGAAACGTGTGTGCTTCGTAAACGATTTATATTCATTTCAGTTGAAAAGTGACTGCGTTTACCTGAAATGATGTCTTGCTTGTAGGAAGACACAGAGCCTGGAATTTAACTCCATTTCTGAAGGGAAACAGACAGCACAGTTCTGACGAGGAAACACACTCTGCATATAGGAAGAAGTACGCTCTTGCTTTCTATGAGTCTCTAATACAACAGGAAACGTGACTATGGTCAGAACAAAATAACGGTGTTTACTACACATACGGACCATATCTAGTTCAACTCCTCTTCTGAAACTGATACAAACCACAGTGCCTCTACATGCAATGCTTTCAAGTTAAGAGCGAGAATCATGTGAGCTTCGTGAACGATGTAGCTTCCTTTGAGTTGAATAGTGATTGAGTTTACCTGAAAAGATGTCTTGCTTGTAGGAAGAAACCGAGCCTGGGATTTAACTCCATTTCTGAAGGGAAACACACAGCACAGTTCTCATCCATGAAACACATCCTGCTTTAGAGCAAGAAGCACGCTCTTGCTTTCTAGAGTCTATAATAGAGCCAGAAAATTGAAAGTGTGCTCAGAATAAAAGAACTGGGTTTCCTACACACACGGACCATATCTAGTTCAACTCTGCTCCTGAAACTGATACAAACCACAGGTCCTCTAACATCCAAAGCTTTTCATTTAAGAGTGAGAAAAGTGTGAGCTTGGTAAACGATTTATATTCATTTGAGCTGAAAAGTGACAGCGTTTACCTGAAATGATGACTTGCTTGTAGGAAGACACAGAGCCTGGGAATTAACTCCATTTCTGAAGGGAAACACACAGCACAGTTCTCATCCATGAAACACACTCTGCTTTAGAGCAAGAAGCACGCTCTTGCTTTCTAAGAATCTTTAATACAGCAGGAAACATGTCTGTTTTCAGAACAAAATAACGGTGTTTCCTACACATATGGCCATATCTACGTCAAGACTTCTTCTGAAACTGATTCAAACCACAGTTCCTCTAACATACAATGCTTTTCAGTTAAGAGCAAGAAACGTGTGAGCTTCGTAAAGGATTTATATTCATTTGAGCTGAATAGTGACTGCGTTTACCTGAAATGATGTCTTGCTTGTAGGAAGACACAGAGCCTGGAATATAAATCCATTTCTGAAGGTCAACACACAGCACAGTTCTCATCCATGAAACACACTCTGCTTTAGAGCAAGAAGCACACTCTTGCTTTCTTAGTGTGTCTCATACAGCAGGAAAACTGACTGTGGTCAGAACAAAATACAGTGTTTCCTACACATACGGTGTTTCCTACACATATGGCCATATCTACGTCAACTCTTCTTCTGAAACTGATACAAAGCACAGTTCCATTAACATGCAATGCTTTCCAGTTAGGAGCGAGAAACATGTGAGCTTCGTAAACAATTTATAATCATTTGAGCTGAAAAGTGACAGTGTTTACCTGAAAAGATGACTTGCTTATAGAAAGACACAGAGCCTGGGATTTCACTCCATTTCTGAAGGGAAACACACAGCACAGTTCTCATCCATGAAACACACAATGCTTTAGAGCACGGAGCATGCTCTTCCTTTCTAGAGTCTCTAATAGAGCCAGAAAGGTAATGTGCTCAGAACAAAAGAACGGTGTTTCCTACACTTATGGACCTTTGCTAGTTCAACACTTCTTCTGAAACTGATACAAGCCACAAGTTATCTAACATAAACTGCTTTCCAGTTAAGAGGGAGATACGTATGAGCTTCTTGAACGATGTAGGGTCCTTTGAGCTGAAAATTGACTGAGTTTACCTGAAAAGATGTCTTGCTTGTAGGAAGACACAGAGCCTGGGATTTAACTCCATTTCTGAAGGGAAACACACAGCACAGTTCTCATCCATGAAACACACTCTGCTTTACAGCACGAAGCATGCTCTTGCTTTCTTGAGTCTCTAATAGAGCCAGAAACATGAGGGTGCTCTGAACAAAATAACGGTGTTTCCTACATAAACGGACGATTGCTAGTTCAACTCTGCTTCTGAAACTGATACAAACCACAAGTCATCTAACATCCAATGCTTTTCAGTTAAGAACAAGAAACATGTGAGCTTCGTAAACGATTTATAATCATTTGAGCTGAAAAGTGACAGCGTTTACCTGAAAAGATGACTTGCTTGTAGGAAGACACAGAGCCTGGGATTTCACTCCATTTCTGAAGGGAAACACACAGCACAATTCTCATCCATGAAACACACAATGCTTTAGTGCACAGAGCATGCTCTTGCATTCTAGAGTCTCTAATAGAGCCAGAAAGGGAATGTGCTCAGAACCAAAGAACGGTTTCTCCTACACTTATGGACCTTTGCAAGTTCAACATTTCTTCTGATACTGATACAAGCCACAAGTTATCTAACATAAAGTGCTTTCAATGAAGAGCGAAAAACGTGTGATCTTCGTAAACAATTTATATTCATTTGAGCTGAAATGTGACTTAGTTTACCTGAACTGATGTCTTGCTAGTAGGAAGAAACAGAGCCTGGAATTTAACTCCATTTCTGAATGGAAACACCCAGCACAGTTCTCATCCATGAAACACACTCTGCTTTAGAGCAAGAAGCACACTCTTGCTTTCTAAGAGTCTCTAATACAGCAGGAAACGTGACTGTGTCAGAAAAAAATAACGGTGTATCCTCCACATGCAGACCATATCTAGGTCAACACTTCATCTGAAACTGATACAAACCACAGGTCCATTAACAGGCAATGCTTTCCAGTTAAGAGCGAGGAACGTGTGAGCTTCGTGAACGATGTAGCATCCTTTGAGCTGAAAAGTGACTGAGTTTTTCTGAAAAGATGTCTTGCTTGTAGGGAGACACAGAGCCTGGGATTTAGTCCATTTCTGAAGGGAAACACACTGCACAGTTCTCATCAATGAAAAACACTCTGCTTTAGAGCAAGAAACATGCTCTTGCATTCCAGAGTCTCTATTAGAGCCAGAAATTTGAGGGTACTCAGAACAAAAGAACGGTGTTTCCTACACATACGGACCATAGCTAGTTCAACTCTGCTTCTGAAAGTGATACAAACCACAAGTCATCTAACATCAAATGCTTTTCAGTTAAGAGCAAGAAACATGTGAGCTTTGTAAACGATTTATATTCATTTGAGCATAAAAGTGACTGCGTTTACCTGAAATGATGTCTTGCTTGTAGGAAGACATAGCGCCTGGAATATAACTCCATTTCTGAAGGGAAACACACAGCACAGTTCTCAACCATGAAGCACACTCTGCTTTAGAGCAAGAAGCACACTCTTGCTTTCTAAGAATCTCTAATACAGCAGGAAACGTGACTGTGGTCAGAACAAAATGACGGTGTTTCCTACACATACGGACCATATCTAGGTCAACTCTTCTTCTGCAACTGATACAAAGCACAGTTACATTAACATGCAATGCTTTCAAGTTAAGAGCGAGAAACGTGTGAGCTTCGTGAACGATGTAGCTTCCTTTGAGCTGAAAAGTGACTGAGTACACCTGAAAAGATGTCTTGCTTGTAGGAAGACAATGAGCCTGGGATTTAACTCCATTTCTGAAGGGAAACACACAGCACAGTTCTCATCCATGAAAAATATTCTGCTTTAGAGCAAGAAGCACGCTCTTGCTTTCTAGAGTCTATAATAGAGCCAGAAACTTGAAAGTGTGCTCAGAATAAAAGAACTGGGTTTCCTACACACACGGACCATATCTAGTTCAACTCTGCTCCTGAAACTGATACAAACCACAGGTCCTCTAACCTCAAAAGCTTTTCAGTTAAGAGTGAGAAACGTGTGAGCTTCGTAAACGATTTATATTCATTTGAGCTGAAAAGTGACAGCGTTTACCTGAAATGATGACTTGCTTGTAGGAAGACACAGAGCCTGGGATTTAACTCCATTTCTGAAGGGAAACACACAGCACAGTTCTCATCCATGAAACACACTCTGCTTTAGAGCAAGAAGCACGCTCTTGCTTTCTAAGAGTCTCTAATAGTGCAGAAAACGAGACTGTTTTCAGAACAAAATAACGGTGTTTCCTACACATACGGACCATATCTAGGTCAACTCTTCTTCTGCAACTGATACAAACCACAGTTCCTCTAACGTGCAATGCTTTCCAGTTAAGAGCGAGAAACTTGTGAGCTTCGTGAACGATATAGATTTGTTTGACCTGAAAGGTGACAGGGTTTACGTGAAACGAAGTCTTGTTTGTAGGAACATACAAAGCCTGTGATTTACCTCTATTTCTGAAGGGAAACACATAGCACAGTTCTCATCCATAAAACACTCTCTGCTTTAGAGTAAGAAGCAAGCTCTTGCTTTCTAAGAATCTCTAATACAGCAGGAAACGTGACTTTGGTCAGTACAAAATAACGGTGTTTCCTACACATACGGACCATATCTAGGTCAAGACTTCGTCTGAAACTGATACAGAGCACAGTTCCATTAACATGCAATGCTTTTAAGTTAAGAGAGAGAAACAAGTCAGCTTCGTAAACGATTTATAATCATTTCAGCTGAAAAGTGACAGCGATTACCTGTAAAGATGACTTGCTTGTAGGAAGACACAGAGCCTGGGATTTCACTCCATTTCTGAAGGGAAACACACAGCACAGTTCTCATCCATGAAACACACAATGCTTTAGAACACGGAGCATGCTCTTGCCTTCTAGAGTGTCTAATAGAGTCAGAAAGGGAATGTGCTCAGAAAAAAAGAACAGTGTTTCCTACACATACGGACCATTGCTAGTTCAACACTTCTTCTGAAACTGATACAAACCACAAGTCATCTAACATCCAATGCTTTTCAGTTAAGAGCGACAAACGTGTGATCTTCGTAAACAATTTATATTCATTTGAGCTGAAATGTGACTTAGTTTACCTGAACTGATTTCTTGCTAGTAGGAAGACACAGAGCCTGGAATTTAACTCCATTTCTGAAGGGAAACACACAGCACAGTTCTCATCCATGAAACACACTCTGCTTTAGAGCAAGAAGCACGCTCTTGTTTTCTAAGAGTCTCTAATACAGCAGGAAACGTGACTGTCGTCAGAACAAAATAACGGTGTTTCCTACACTTACGGACCATATCTAGGTCAACTCTTCTTCTGAAACTGATACAAACCACAGTTCCATTAACATGCAATGCTTCCCAGTTAAGAGCGAGAAACGTGTGAGCTTCGTGAACGATGTAGCTTCCTTTGAGCTGAAAATTGACTGAGTTTACCTGAAAAGATGTCTTGCTTGTAGGAAGACACAGAGCCTGGGATTTAACTCCATTTCTGAAGGGAAACACACAGCACAGATTTCATCCATGAAACACACTCTGCTTTACAGCACGAAGCATGCTCTTGCTTTCTTGAGTCTCTAATAGAGCCAGAAACATGAGGGTGCTCTGAACAAAATAACGGTGTTTCCTACATAAACGGACGATTGCTAGTTCAACTCTGCTTCTGAAACTGATACAAACCACAAGTCATCTAACATCCAATGCTTTTCAGTTAAGAACAAGAAACATGTGAGCTTCGTAAACGATTTATAATCATTTGAGCTGAAAAGTGACAGCGTTTACCTGAAAAGATGACTTGCTTGTAGGAAGACACAGAGCCTGGGATTTCACTCCATTTCTGAAGGGAAACACACAGCACAATTCTCATCCATGAAACACACAATGCTTTAGTGCACGGAGCATGCTCTTGCATTCTAGATTCTCTAATAGAGCCAGAAAGGGAATGTGCTCAGAACCAAAGAACGGTTTTTCCTACACTTATGGACCTTTGCTAGTTCAACACTTCTTCTGATACTGATACAAGCCACAAGTTATCTAACATAAAGTGCTTTCAATGAAGAGCGAAAAACGTGTGATCTTCGTAAACAATTTATATTCATTTGAGCTGAAATGTGACTTAGTTTACCTGAACTGATGTCTTGCTAGTAGGAAGAAACAGAGCCTGGAATTTAACTCCATTTCTGAAGGGAAACACACAGCACAGTTCTCATCCATGAAACACACTCTGCTTTAGAGCAAGAAGCACGCTCTTGCTTTCTAAGAGTCTCTAATACAGCAGGAAACGTGACTGTGGTCAGAAAAAAATAACGGTGTATCCTCCACATGCAGACCATATCTAGGTCAACACTTCATCTGAAACTGATACAAACCACAGGTCCATTAACAGGCAATGCTTTCCAGTTAAGAGCGAGGAACGTGTGAGCTTCGTGAACGATGTAGCATCCTTTGAGCTGAAAAGTGACTGAGTTTTTCTGAAAAGATGTCCTGCTTGTAGGGAGACACAGAGCCTGGGATTTAGTCCATTTCTGAAGGGAAACACACAGCACAGTTCTCATCAATGAAACACACTCTGCTTTAGAGCAAGAAACATGCTCTTGCATTCCAGAGTCTCTATTAGAGCCAGAAATTTGAGGGTACTCAGAACAAAAGAACGGTGTTTCCTACACATACGGACCATAGCTAGTTCAACTCTGCTTCTGAAAGTGATACAAACCACAAGTCATCTAACATCAAATGCTTTTCAGTTAAGAGCAAGAAACATGTGAGCTTTGTATACGATTTATATTCATTTGAGCATAAAAGTGACTGCGTTTACCTGAAATGATGTCTTGCTTGTAGGAAGACATAGCGCCTGGAATATAACTCCATTTCTGAAGGGAAACACACAGCACAGTTCTCAACCATGAAGCACACTCTGCTTTAGAGCATAAGCACACTCTTGCTTTCTAAGAATCTCTAATACAGAAGGAAACGTGACTGTGGTCAGAACAAAATGACGGTGTTTCCTACACTTACGGACCATATCTAGGTCAACTCTTCTTCTGCAACTGATACAAAGCACAGTTACATTAACATGCAATGCTTTCAAGTTAAGAGCGAGAAACGTGTGAGCTTCGTGAACGATGTAGCTTCCTTTGAGCTGAAAAGTGACTGAGTTTACCTGAAAAGATGTCTTGCTTGTAGGAAGACAATGAGCCTGGGATTTAACTCCATTTCTGAAGGGAAACACACAGCACAGTTCTCATCCATGAAAAATATTCTGCTTTAGAGCAAGAAGCACGCTCTTGCTTTCTAGAGTCTATAATAGAGCCAGAAACTTGAAAGTGTGCTCAGAATAAAAGAACTGGGTTTCCTACACACACGGACCATATCTAGTTCAACTCTGCTCCTGAAACTGATACAAACCACAGGTCCTCTAACCTCCAAAGCTTTTCAGTTAAGAGTGAGAAACGTGTGAGCTTCGTAAACGATTTATATTCATTTGAGCTGAAAAGTGACAGCGTTTACCTGAAATGATGACTTGCTTGTAGGAAGACACAGAGCCTGGGATTTAACTCCATTTCTGAAGGGAAACACACAGCACAGTTCTCATCCATGAAACACACTCTGCTTTAGAGCAAGAAGCACGCTCTTGCTTTCTAAGAGTCTCTAATAGTGCAGAAAACGTGACTGTTTTCAGAACAAAATAACGGTGTTTCCTACACATACGGACCATATCTAGGTCAACTCTTCTTCTGCAACTGATACAAACCACAGTTCCTCTAACGTGCAATGCTTTCCATTTAAGAGCGAGAAACTTGTGAGCTTCGTGAACGATATAGATTTGTTTGACCTGAAAGGTGACAGAGTTTACGTGAAACGAAGTCTTGTTTGTAGGAACATACAAAGCCTGTGATTTACCTCTATTTCTGAAGGGAAACACATAGCACAGTTCTCATCCATAAAACACTCTCTGCTTTAGAGTAAGAAGCAAGCTCTTGCTTTCTAAGAATCTCTAATACAGCAGGAAACGTGACTTTGGTCAGTACAAAATAACGGTGTTTCCTACACATACGGACCATATCTAGGTCAAGACTTCGTCTGAAACTGATACAGAGCACAGTTCCATTAACATGCAATGCTTTTAAGTTAAGAGAGAGAAACAAGTCAGCTTCGTAAACGATTTATAATCATTTCAGCTGAAAAGTGACAGCGATTACCTGTAAAGATGACTTGCTTGTAGGAAGACACAGAGCCTGGGATTTCACTCCATTTCTGAAGGGAAACACACAGCACAGTTCTCATCCATGAAACACACAATGCTTTAGAACACGGAGCATGCTCTTGCCTTCTAGAGTGTCTAATAGAGTCAGAAAGGGAATGTGCTCAGAAAAAAAGAACGGTGTTTCCTACACTTATGGACCATTGCTAGTTCAACACTTCTTCTGAAACTGATACAAGCCACAAGTCATCTAACATAAAATGCTTTTCAATGAAGAGCGACAAACGTGTGATCTTCGTAAACAATTTATATTCATTTGAGCTGAAATGTGACTTAGTTTACCTGAACTGATGTCTTGCTAGTAGGAAGAAACAGAGCCTGGAATTTAACTCTATTTCTGAAGGGAAACACAAAGAACAGTTCTCATCCATGAAACACACTCTGCTTTAGAGCAAGAAGCACGCTCTTGCTTTCTAGGATTCTCTAATAGAGCAGGAAATGTGACTTTGGTCAGTACAAAATAATGGTGTTTCCTACACATACGGACCATATCTAGGTCAAGACTTCTTCTGAAACTGATACAGAGCACAGTTCCATTAACATGCAATGCTTTCAAGTTAAGAGAGAGAAACATGTGAGCCTCGTAAACGATTTATCATCATTTCAGCTGAAACTGATGCAAACCACAGTTCCATTAACATGCAATGCTTTCCAGTTAAGAGGGAGACACGTCTGAGCTTCATGAACGATGTAGCTTCCTTTGAGCTGAAAAGTGACTGAGTTTACCTGAAAAGATGTCTTGCTTGTAGGAAGACACAGAGCCAGGGATATAACTCCATTTCTGAAGGGAAACACACAGCACAGATCTCATCCATGAAACACACTCTGCTTTAGAGCAAGAAGCACGCTCTTGCTTTCTAAGAGTCTCTAATACAGCAGGAAACGTGACTGTCGTCAGAACAAAATAACGGTGTTTCCTACACTTACGGACCATATCTAGGTTAACTCTTCTTCTGAAACTGATACAAACCAAGGTTCCATTAACATTCAATGCTTTCCATTTAAGAGCGAGAAACGTGTGAGCATCCTAAACGATGTAGCTTCCTTATAGCTGAAAAGTGACTGAGTTTATCTGAAAAGATGTCTTGCATGTAGGAAGACACAGAGCCTGGGATTTAACTCCATTTCTGAAGGGAAACACACAGCACAGTTCTCATCCATGAAACACACTCTGCATATAAGAAGAAGCACGCTCTTGCTTTCCAGAATCTCTAATAGAGCCAGAAAGTGAATGTGCTCAGAACAAATGAACGGTGTTTCCTACACATACGGACCATTGCTAGTTCAACACTTCTTCTGAAACTGATACAAACCACAAGTCATCTAACATCCAATACTTTTCAGTTAAGAGCGACAAACCTGTGATCTTCATAAACAATTTATATTCATTTGAGCTGAAATGTGACTTAGTTTACCTGAACTGATTTCTTGCTAGTAGGAAGACACAGAGCCTGGAATTTAACTCCATTTCTGAAGGGAAGCACACAGCACAGTTCTCATCCATGAAACACACTCTGCTTTAGAGCAAGAAGCACGCTCTTGCTTTCTAAGAGTCTCTAATACAGCAGGAAACGTGACTGTCGTCAGAACAAAATAACGGTGTTTCCTACACTTACGGACCATATCTAGGTCAACTCTTCTTCTGAAACTGATACAAACCACAGTTCCATTAACATGCAATGCTTCCCAGTTAAGAGCGAGAAACGTGTGAGCTTCGTGAACGATGTAGCTTCCTTTGAGCTGAAAATTGACTGAGTTTACCTGAAAAGATGTCTTGCCTGTAGGAAGACACAGAGCCTGGGATTTAACTCCATTTCTGAAGGGAAACACACAGCACAGATCTCATCCATGAAACACAATCTGCTTTAGAGCACGAAGCATGCTCTTGCTTTGTAGATTCTCTAATAGAGCCAGAAACATGAGGGGATTGTGAACAAAAGAACGGTGCTTCCTAAACATAAGGACCATTGCTAGTTCAACTCTGCTTCTGAAACTGATACAAACCACAGGTCCTCTAACATCGAATGCTTTACAGTTAAGAGCAAGAAACGTGTGAGCTCTGTGAACGATGTAACTTTGTTTGAGGTGAAAGGTGACTGAGTTTACGTGAAACAACATCTTACTTGTAGGAAGATGCAGAGCCTGTGATTTAACTCCATTTCTGAAGGGAAACACACAGCACTGTTCTTACAATGAATCACACTCTGCATATAAGAAGAAGCACGCTCCTGCTTTCTAGAGTCTCTAATAGAGCTAGAAACGTGAGTGTGCTCAGAAGAAAAGAACGGTGTTTCCTACATTTATGGACCATTGCTAGTTCAACTCTTCTTCTGAAACTGATACAAACCACAAGACATCTAACATCCAATGCTTTTCAGTGAAGAGCGAGAAACGTGTGATCTTCGTAAACGATTTATATTCATTTGAGCTGAAAAGTGATTGCGTTTACCTGAAATGATGTCTTGCTTGTAGGAAGAAACAGAGCCTGGAATTTAACTCCATTTCTGAAGGGAAACACACAGCACAGTTCTCATCCATGAAACACTCTCTGCATATAAGAAGAACCACGCTCTTGCTTTCTAGAGTCTCTAATAGAGCCAGAAAGTGAATGTGCTCAAAACAAAAGAACGGGGTTACCTACACATATGGACCATTGCTAGTTCTACACTTCTTCTGAAACTGATACAAACCAAAAGTCATCTAACATCCAATGCTTTTCAATAAAGAGCGACAAACATGTGAACTTCATAAACAATTTATATTCATTTGAGCTGAAATGTGACTGCGTTTACCTGAAATGATGTCTTGCTAGTAGGAAGAAACAGAGCCTGGAATTTAACTCCATTTCTGAAGGGAAACACACAGCACAGTTCTCATCCATGAATCACACACTGCTTTAGAGCAAGAAGCACGCTCTTGCTTTCTAAGAGTCTCTAATATAGCAGGAAACGTGACTGTGGTCAGAACAAAATAACGGTGTTTCATACACATACGGACCATATCTAGGTTAACTCTTCTTCTGAAACTGATACAAACCGCAGTTCAAATAACATGCAATGCTTTCCAGTTAAGAGCGAGAAACTTGTGAGCTTCGTGAACGATGTAGCTTCCTTTGAGCTGAAAATTGACTGAGTTTACCTGAAAAGATGTCTTGCTTATAGGAAGACACAGAGCCTGGGATTTAACTCCACTTCTGAAGGGAAACACACAGCACAGTTCTCATCCATGAAACACACTCTGCATATAAGAAAAAGCACGCTCTTGCTTTCCAGAGTCTCTAATAGAGCCAGAAAATGAATGTGCTCAGAACAAAACAACGGTGTTTCCTACACATACGGACCATTGCTAGTTCAACACTTCTTCTGAAACTGATAAAAACCACAACTCATCTAACATCCAATGCTTTTCAATGAAGAGCGACAAACGTGTGATCTTCGTAAACAATTTATATTCATTTGAGCTGAAAATTGACTGAGTTTACCTGAAAAGATGTCTTGCTTGTAGGAAGACACAGAGCCTGGGATTTCACTCCATTTCTGAAGGGAAACACACAGCACAGTTCTCATCCATGACACACTCTGCTTTAGAGCAAGAAACATGCCATTGCTTTCCAGAGTCTCTAATCGAGCCAGAAACGTGAATGTGCTCAGAACAAAAGAACGGTGCTTCCTACACATACAGACCATTGCTAGTTCAACTCTGCTGCTGAAACTGATACAAACCACAAGTCATCTAACATCCAATGCTTTTCAGTTAAGAGCGACAAACGTGTGATCTTGTAAACAATTTATATTCATTTGAGCTGAAATGTGACTTAGTTTACGTGAACTGATTTCTTCCTAGTAGGAAGACACAGAGCCTGGAATTTAACTCCATTTCTGAAGGTAAACACACAGCACAGATCTCATCCTTGAAACACACTCTGCTTTACAGCACGAAGCATGCTCTTTCTTTGTAGATTCTCTAATAGAGCCAGAAACATGAGGGGATTGTGAACAAAAGAATGGTGCTTCCTAAACATAAGGACCATTGCTAGTTCAACTCTGTTTCTGAAACTGATACAAACCATAGGTCCTCTAACATCGAATGCTTTACAGTTAAGAGCAAGAAACGTGTGAGCTCTGTGAACGATGTAGTTTTGTTTGAGGTGAAAGGTGACTGAGTTTACGTGAAACAACATCTTGCTTGTAGGAAGATGCAGAGCCTGTGATTTAACTCCATTTCTGAAGGGAAACACACAGCACTGTTCTCACAATGAATCACACTCTGCATATAAGAAGAAGCACGCTCCTGCTTTCTAGAGTCTCTAATAGAGCTAGAAACGTGAGTGTGCTCAGAAGAAAAGAACGGTGTTTCCTACATTTACGGACCATTGCTAGTTCAACTCTTCTTCTGAAACTGATACAAACCGCAGTTCAAATAACATGCAATGCTTTCCAGTGAAGAGCGAGAAACGTGTGAGCTTCGTGAACGATGTAGCTTCCTTTGAGCTGAAAATTGTCTGAGTTTACCTGAAAAGATGTCTTGCTTATAGGAAGACACAGAGCCTGGGATTTAACTCCATTTCTGAAGGGAAACACACAGCACAGTTCTCATCCATGAAACACACTCTGCATATAAGAAGAAGCACGCTCTTGCTTTCCAGAGTCTCTAATAGAGCCAAAAAATGAATCTGCTCAGAACAAAAGAACGGTGTTGCCTACACATACGGACCTTTGCTAGTTCAACACTTCTTCTGAAACTGATAAAAACCACAAGTCATCTAACATCTAATACTTTTCAATGAAGAGCGACAAACGTGTGATCTTCGTAAACAATTTATATTCATTTGAGCTGAAATGTGACTTAGTTTACCTGAACTGATGTCTTGCTAGTAGGAAGAAACAGAGCCTGGAATTTAACCCCATTTCAGAATGGAAACACACAGCACAGTTCTCATCCATGAAACACAATCTGCTTTAGAGCAAGAAGCACGCTCTTGCTTTCTAAGATTCCCTAATACAGCAGAAAACGTGACTGTGGTCAGAACAAAATAACGGTGTTTCCTACACATGCAGACCATATCTAGGTCAACTCTTCTTCTGAAACTGATACAAACCACAAGTCATCTAACATCTAATGTTTTCAGTTTAGAGCAAAAAACGTGTGAGCTTCGTAAATGATTTATATTCATTTGAGCTGAAAAGTGACAGCGTTTACCTGAATCGATGTCTTGCTTGTAGGAAGACACGGAGCCTGGAATTTAACTCCATTTCTGAAGGGTAACACACAGCACAGTTCTGATCCATGAAACACTCTGCTTTAGAGCAAGAAGCACACTCTTGCTTTCTAAGAGTCTCTAATACAGCAGGAAACGTGACTGTTGTCAGAACAAAATAACGGTGTTTCCTACACATACGGCGCATATATAGGTCAACTCTTCTTCTGAAACTGATACAAAGCACAGTTCCATTAACATGCAGTGCTTTCCAGTTAAGAGCAAGAAACGTGTGAGCTGTGTGAACAATGTAGCTTCCTTTGAGCTGAAAAGTGACTGAGTTTACCGGAAAAGATGTCTTGCTTGTAGGAAGACACAGAGCCTGGGATTTACTCCATTTCTGAAGGGAAACACACAGCACAGTTCTCATCCATGAAACACATTCTGCTTTATAGCAAGAAGCATGCTCTTTCTTTCTAGATTCTCTAATAGTGCCAGAAACATGAGTGGACTCTGAAGAAAAGAACGGTGCTTCTTATACATAAGGACCATTGCTAGTTCAACTCTGCTTCTGAAACTGAAACAAACAACGGGTCCTCTAACATCCAATGCTTTACAGTTAAGAGCAAGAAACGTGTGAGCTATGTGAACAATGTTGCTTTGTTTGAGCTGAAAGTCGACTGCATCTACGTGAAACAAATTCTTGCTTGTAGGAAGATGCAGAGCCTGGGATTTAACTCCATTTCTGAAGGGAAACACACAGAACTGTTCTCACGATGAATCACACTGTGCATAAAAGAAGAAGCACTCTTTGCTTTCTAGAGTCTCTAATAGAGCAGGAAACCAGAGTGTGCACAGAACAAAAGAACGGTGTTTCTTACACATACGGACCATTGATAGTTCAATTCTTCTTCTGAAACTGATACAAACCACAAGTCATCTAACATCAGATGCTTTTCAGTGAAGAGCGAGAAACATGTGATCTTCGTAAACGATTTATATTCATTTGAGCTGAAAAGTGACTGCGTTTACCTGAAATGGTGCCTTGCTTGTAGGAAGACACAGAGCCTGGAATTTAACTCCATTTCTGAAGGGAAACACACAGCACAGTTCTCTTCCATGAAACACACTCTGCTTTAGAGCAAGAAGCACGATCTTGCTTTCTAAGAGTCTCTAATACAGCAGGAAACGTGACTGTCGTCAGAACCAAATAACGGTGTTTAATACACATACTGACCATATCTAGGTCAACTCTTCTTCTGAAACTGATTCAAACCACAGTTCCATTAACATGCAATGCTTTCCAGTTAAGAGCGAGAAACGTGTGAGCTTCATGAACGATATAGCTTCATTTGAGCTGAAAAGTGACTGAGTTTACCTGAAAAGATGACTTGCTTGTAGGAAGACACAGAGCCTGGGATTTCACTCCATTTCTGAAGGGATACACACAGCACAGTTCTCATCCATGAAACACACAATGCTTTAGAGCACAGAGCATGCTCTTGCTTTCTAGAGTCTCTAATAGAGCCAGAAAGGGAATGTGCTCAGAACAAAAGAACGGTGTTTCCTACACTTATGGACCATTGCTAGTTCAACATTTCTTCTGAAACTGATACACGCCACAAATCATCTAACATAAAATGCTTTTCAATGAAGAGCGACAAACGTGTGATCTTCGTAAACAATTTATATTCATTTGAGCTGAAATGTGACTTAGTTTACCTGAACTGATTTCTTGCTAGTAGGAAGACACAGAGCCTGGAATTTAACTCCATTTCTGATGGGAAACACACAGCACAGTTCTCCTCCATGAATCACCCTCTGCTTTAGAGCAAGAAGCACGCTCTTGCTTTCTAAGAGTCTCTAATACAGCAGGAAACGTGACTGTCGTCAGAACAAAATAACGGTGTTTCCTACACATACGGACCATATCTAGGTCAACTCTTCTTCTGAAACTGATACAAACCACAATCCATTAACATGCAATGCTTTACAGTTAAGAGCGAGAAACGTGTGAGCTTCGTGAACGATGTAGCTTCCTTTGAGCTGAAAATTGACTGAGTTTTCCTGAAAAGATGTCTTGCTTGTAGGAAGACACAGAGCCTGGGATTTACTCCATTTCTGAAGGGAAACACACAGCCCAGTTCTCATCCATGAAACACACTCTGCTTTAGAGCAAGAAACATGCTCTTGCTTTTCAGAGTCTAAAATAGAGCCAGAAACCTGAGGGTACTCAGAACAAAAGAACGGTGTTCCCTACACATACGGACAATAGCTAGTTCAACTCTGCTTCTGAAAGTGATACAAACCACAGTTCCTCTAACATACATTGCTTTCCAGTTAAGAAGGAGAAACATATGAGCTTCTTGAACGATGTAGGGTCCTTTGAGCTGAAAAGTCACGGAGTTTACCTGAAAAGATGTCTTGCATGTAGGAAGACACAGAGCCTGGGATTTAACTCCATTTCTGAAGGGAAACACACAGCACAGTACTCATCCATGAAACACACTCTGCATTAGAGCACAAAGCATGCTCTTGCTTTCTTGATTCACTAATAGAGCTAGAAACATGAGGGTGCTCTGAACAAAATAACGGTGTTTCCTACATAAACGGACAATTGCTAGTTCAACTCTGCTTCTGAAACTGATACAAACCACAAGTCATCTAACATCCAATGCTTTTCAGTTAAGAGCAAGAAACATGTGAGCTTCGTAAACGATTTATATTCATTTGAGCTGAAATGTGACTGCGTTTACCTGAAATGATGTCTTGCTAATAGGAAGACACAGAGCCTGGAATTTAACTCCATTTCTGAAGGGAAACACACAGTACAGTTCTCATCCATGAATCGCCCTCTGTTAGAGCAAGAAGCACTCTCTTGCTCTCTAAGAGTCTCTAATACAGCAGGAAACGTGACTGTGGTGAGAAGAAAATAACGGTGTTTCCTACACATGCAGACCATATCTAGGTCAACTCTTCTTCTGAAACTGATGCAAACCACAGTTCCATTAACATGCAATGCTTTCCAGTTAAGAGGGAGAAACGTGTGAGCTTCATGAACGATGTAGCTTCCTTTGAGCTGAAAAGTTACTGAGTTTACCTGAAAAGATGTCTTGCTTGTAGGAAGACACAGATTCTGGGATTTAACTCCATTTCTGAATGGAAACACACAGCACAGATCTCATCCATGAAACACACTCTGCATTAGAGCAAGAAGCACTCTCTTGCTTTCTAAGAGTCTCTAATACAACAGGAAACGTGACTGTGGTCAGAACAAAATAACGGTGTTTCATACACATACGGACCATATCTAGGTTAACTCTTCTTCTGAAACTGATACAAACCAAGGTTCCATTAACATTCAATGCTTTCCAGTTAAGAGCGAGAAACGTGTGAGCTTCCTGAACGATGTAGCTTCCTTATAGCTGAAAGTGACTGAGTTTATCTGAAAAGATGTCTTGCATGTAGGAATACACAGAGCCTGAGATTTAGCTCCATTTCTGAAGGGAAACACACAGCACAGTTCTTATCCAGAAACACACTCTGCATATAAGAAGAACCACGCTCTTGCTTTCCAGAATCTATAATAGAGCCAGAAAGTGAATGTGCTCAGAACAAAAGAACGGTGTTTCCTACACATACGGACCATTGCTAGTTCAACACTTCTTCTGAAACTGATACAAACCACAAATCATCTAACATCAAATGCTTTTCAGTTAAGAGCGAGAAACGTGTGAGCTTCATAAATGATTTATATTCATTTGAGCTGAAAAGTGACTGAGTTTACCTGAAAAGATGTCTTGCTTGTAGAAAGACACAGAGCCTGGGATTTAACTCCATTACTGAAGGGAAACACACAGCACAGTTCTCATCCATGGAACACACACTGCTTTAGAGAAGGAGCACGCTCTTGCTTTCTAAGAGTCTCTAATATAGCAGAAACGTGAGTGTGCTCAGAACAAAAGAACGGTGTTTCCTACACATACGGAGCATTGCTATGCCAACTCTGCTTCTGAAACTGATACAAAGCAGAATTCCATTAACCTGCAATGCTTTCAAGTTAAGAGCGAGAAACATGAGAGCTCGTGAATGATGTAGCTTCTTTGAGCTGAAAAGTGACTGAGTTTACCTGAAAAGACGTCTTGCTTATAGGAAGACACAGAGCCTGGGATTTAACTCCATTTCTGAAGGGAAACACACAGCACAGTTCTCATCCATGAAACACACTCTGCTTTAGAGCAAGAAGCATGCTCTTGCTTTCCAGAGTCTCTAATAGAGCCAGAAATTTGCGGGTACGCAGAACAAAAGAACGGTGTTTCCTACACATACGGACCATTGCTAGTTCAACTCTCCTTCTGAAACTGATATAAACCACAGGTCTTCTAACATCCAATGCTTTACAGTTAAGTGCAAGAAACCTGTGAGCTATGTGAACGATATAGCTTTGTTTGAATGCAAGCTGACTGAGTTTACCTGAAATGATGTCTTGCTTGTAGGAAGACACAGAGCCTAGAATTTAACTCCATATCTGATGGGAAACACACAGCACAGTTCTCATCCATGAAACACACTCTGCTTTAAAGCAAGATGCATGCTCTTGCTTTCTAAGAGTCTCTAATACAGCAGGAAACGTGACTGTGGTCAGAACAAAATAATGGTGTTTCCTACACATACGGACCATATCTAGGTCAACTCTTCTTCTGATACTGATACCAAGCACAGTTCCATTAACATGCAATGGTTTCCATTTAAGAGCAAGAAACGTGTGAGTTTTGTGAACGATGTAGCTTCCTTGGAGCTGGAAAGTGACTGAGTTTACCTGAAAAGATGTCTTACTTGTAGGAAGACACAGAGCCTGGGATTTAACTCCATTTCTGAAGGGAAACACACAGCACATTTCTCATCCATGAAACACACTCTGCTTTACATCAAGAAGCACGCTTTTTCTTTTTAAGAGTCTCTAATACATCAGGAAACGTGACTGTGGTCAGAACAAAATAACGGCGTTTCCTACACATAAGGACCAAATTTAGGTCAACTCTTCTTCTGAAACTGATACAAACCACATTTCATCTAACATGCAATGCATTACAGTTAAGAGCAAGAAACTTGTGAGCTATGTGAACGTTGTAGCTCTGTTTGAGCTGAAAGGTGACTGAATTTACGTGAAACGAAGTCTTGCTTGTAGGAAGATACAGAGCCTGTGATATAACTCCATTTCTGAAGGGAAACACACAGCACAGTTCTCACCATGTAACACACTCTGCGTATAGGAAGAAGCACGCTCTTGCTTTCTAAGAGTCTCTAATACAGCAGGAAACGTGACTGTGGTCAGAATAAAAGAACAGTGTTTCCTACACATACAGATCATATCTAGGCCAACTCTTCTTCTGAAACTGATACATAGCACAGTTCCATTAACATGCAATGCTTTCCAGTTAAGAGCAAGAAACGTGTCAGCTTTGTGAATGATGTAGCTTCCTTTGAGCTGAAAAGTGACTGAGTTTACCTGAAAAGATGTGTTGCTTATAGAAAGACACAGAGCCTGGGATTTAACTCCATTTCTGAAGGGAAACACACAGCACAGTTCTCATCCATGAAACACACTCTGCTTTAGAACACGAAGCACGCTCTTGCTTTCTAGAGTCTCTAATAGAGCCAGAAACTTGAAAGTGTGCTCAGAACAAAAGAGCGGTGTTCCCTACAAATACGGACCATTGCTAGTTCAACTCTGCTTCTGAAACTGATAGAAACCACAGTTCAGTTAACATGCAATGCTTTCCAGTTAAGAGCGAGAAACGTGTGAGCTTCGTGAATGATTTATTTTCCTTTGAGCTGAAAAGTGACTGCGTTTACCTGAAAAGATTTCTTGCTTGTAGGAAGACACAGAGCCTGCAATTTAACTCCATTTCCGAAGGGAAACACACAGCACAGTTCTCATCCATGAAACACACTCTGCTTTAGAGCAAGAAGCATGCTCTTGCTTTCTAGAGTCTATAATAGAGCCAGAAACTTGAAAGTGTACTCAGAGCAAAAGAACGGTGTTTCCTACACATACGGACCATTGCTAGTTCAACTCTGATTCTGAAACTGATACAAACCACAGTTCCTCTCACATGCAATGCATTACAGTTAAGAGCAAAAACTTGTGAGCTACGTGAACGATGTAGCTCTGTTTGAGCTGAAAGGTGACTGAATTTACGTGAAACGAAGTCTTGCTTGTAGGAAGATACAGAGCCTGTGATTTAACTCCATTTCCGAAGGGAAACACACAGCACAGTTCTCATCCATGAAACACACTCTGCTTTAGAGCAAGAAGCACGCTCTTGCTTTCTACAGTCTATAATAGAGCCAGAAACTTGAAAGCGTGCTCAGAACAAAAGAACAGTATTTCCTACACATATGGACCATTGCTAGTTCAACTCTGCTTCTGAAACTGATACAAACCACAAGTCAACTAACATCCAATGCTTTTCAGTTAAGAGCGAGAAACGTGTGAGCTTTGTAAATGATTTATATTCATTTGAATTGAAAAGTGTCTGCGTTTACCTGAAATGATGTCTTGCTTGTAGGAAGACACAGAGCCTGGAATTTACCTACATTTCTGAAGGGAAACAAACAGCACATTTCTCATCCATGAAACACACTCTGCTTTAGATCAAGAAGCAGGCTCTTTCTTTTTAAGAGTCTCTAATACAGCAGGAAACGTGACTGTGGTCAGAACAAAATAACGGTGTTTCCTACACAAACAGACCAAATCTAGTCCAACTCTGCTTCTGAAACTGATACAAACCACAGTTCCTCTAATCTCCAATGCTTTTCAGTTAGAGCAAGAAACGGGTGAGCTACGTAAAAGATGTAGCTTTATGTGAGTTGAAACGTGTGTGAGTTTACCTGAAACGAAATCTTGCTTGTAGGAAGACACAGAGCCTGGGATTTAACTCCATTTCTGAAGGGAAACACACACCACAGTTGTCCTCTGTGAAACACACTCTGCTTTAGAGCAAGAAGCATGCTCTTGCTTTCTGGAGTCTCTAATAGAGCCAGAAACTTGAAAGTGTGCTCAGAACAAAAGAAAGGTGTTCCCTAAACATACAGACCATATCTAGGCCAACTCTGCTTCTGACACTGATACAAACCACAGTTCCATTAACATGCAGTGCTTTCCAGTTAAGAGCAAGAAACGTGTGAGCTTTGTGAACGAGGTAGCTTCCTTTGAGCTGAAAAGTGACTGAGTACACATGAAAAGATGTGTTGCTTGTAGGAAGACACAGAGCCTGGGATTTCACTCGATTTCTGAAGAGAAACACACAGCACAGTTCTCCTCTGTGAAACACACTCTGCTGTAGAGAAAGAAGCACGCTCTTGCTTTCTAGAGTCTATAATAGCGCCAGAAACTTGAAAGTGTACTCAGAGCAAAAGAAAGGTGTTTCCTACTCATTTGGACCATTGCTAGTCCAACTCTGCTTCTGAAACTGATACAAACCACAGTTCCTGTAACATGCAATGCTTTCCAGTTAAGAGTGAGAAACGTGTGAGCTTCGTGAACTATGTAGCTTCATTTGAGCTGAGAAGTGACTGAGTTTACCTGAAAAGATATCTTGCTTGTAGGAAGACACAGAGCCTGGGATTTAACTCCATTTCCGAAGGGAAATACACAGCACAGTTCTCATCCATGAAACACACTCTGCTTTAGAGCAAGAAGCATGCTCTTGCTTTCTAGAGTCTCTAATAGAGCCAGAAACTTGAGGGTACTCAGAACAAAAGAATGGTGTTTTCTACACATACGGATCATATCTAGGTCAACTCTTATTCTGAAAATGATACAAAGCACAGTTCCTTTAACTTGCAGTGCGTTCCAGTTAAGAGCAAGAAACGTGTGAGCTTTGTGAACGATGTAGCTTCCTTTGAGCTGAAAAGTGACTGAGTTTACCTGAAAAGATGTGTTGCTTTTAGGAAAACACAGAGCCTGGGATTAACTCCATTTCTGAAGGGAAACAGACAGCACAGTTCTCATCCATGAAACACACTCTGCTTTAGAGCAAGAAGCCCGCTCTTGCTTTCTAAGAGTCTCTAATACAGCAGGAAACGTGACTGTGGATAGAACAAAATAACGGTGTTTCCTACACATACAGACCATATCTAGGTCAACTCTTCATCTGAAACTGTTTACAAACCACCATTCCTCTAACATGCAATGCTTTCCACTTAAGAGCGAGAAACCTGTGAGCTTCGTGAATGATGTAGCTTCCTTTGAGCTGAAAAGTGACTGCGTTTACCTGAAATGATGTCCTGCTAGTAGGAAGACTCAGGTCCTGGTATTTAACTCCATTTCTGAAGGGAAACACACAGCACAGTTCTCATCCATGAAACACACTCTGCTTTAGAACACGAAGCATGCTCTTGCTTTCTAGAGTCTCTAATAGAGCCAGAAATTGAGGGTACTCTGCACAAAATAACGGTGGTTCCTACACATACAGACCATATCTAGGTCAACACTTCATCTGAAACTGATACAAAGCACAGGTCCTCTAACATCCAATGCTTTACAGTTAAGAGCAAGAAATGTGTGAGCTATGTGAACAATGTAGCTTTGTTTGAGCTGAAAGGTGACTGAGTTTACGTGAAACGAAGTCTTGCTTGTAGGAAGATACAGAGCCTGTGATTTAACTCCATTTCTGAAGGGAAACACACAGCACAGTTCTCACGATGAAACACACTCTGGGTATAGGAAGAAGCACGCTCTTGCTTTCTAGAGTCTCTCATAGAGCACGAAACGTGAGTGTGCTCAGAACAAAATAACGGAATTTACTACACATAAAGACCATATCTAGGCCAACTCTGCTTCTGACACTGATACAAAACACAGTTCCTCTAATATCCAATGCTTTTCAGTTAGAGCAAGAAACGGGTGAGCTACGTAAAAGATGTAGCATTTTTTGAGCTGAAACGTGAGTGAGTTTACCTGAAACGAAGTCTTGCTTGTAGGAAGACCCAGAGCATGGGATTTAACTCCATTTCTGAAGACAAACACACAGCACAGTTCTCCTCCGTGAAACACTCTGTTTTAGAGCAAGAAGCACGCTCTTGCTTTCTAGAGTCATAATAGAGCCAGAAACTTGAAAGTGTACTCAGAACAAAAGAACAGTGTTTCATACACATGAGGACCATTGCTAGTTGAACTCTGCTTCTGAAACTGATACAAACCACAGGTCCTCTAACATCCAATGCTTTTCAGTTAAGAGCGAGAAACTTGTCTAATACAGCAAGAAACGTGACTGTGGAGAGAAAAAAATAATGGTGTTTCCTACATATACAGACCATATCTAAGTCAACTCTTCTTCTGAAACTGATACAATCCACCATTCCTCTAACATGCATTGCTTTCCACTTAAGAGCGAGAAACGTGTGAGCTTCGTAAACGATTTATGTTCATTTGAGCTGAAAAGTGACTGTGTTTCCCTGACATGATGTCTTGCTTGTAGGAAGAGACAGAGCCTGGAATTTAACTCCATTTCTGAAGGGAAACACACAGCACAGTTCTCATCCATGAAACACACTCTGCTTTAGAGCAAGAAGCACGCTCTTGCTTTCTAAGACTCTCTAATAGAGCAGGAAACGTGACTGTGGTCAGAACAAAATAACGGTGTTTTCTACACATATGGACCATATCTAGGTCAACTCTGCTTCTGAAACTGATACAAACCACAAGTCATCCTACGTCCAATGCTTTTCGGATAAGAGCGAGAAACATGTGAGCTTCGTAAATGATTTATATTCATTTGAGCTGAAAAGTGACTGCCTTTTCCTGAAATGATGTCTTGCTTGTAGGAACAACAGAGCCTGCGATTTAACTCCATTACTGAAGGGAAACACACAGCACAGTTCTCATCGATGAAACACACTCTGCTTTAGAGCAAGAAGCATGCATTTGCTTTCTAGAGTCTATAATAGAGCCAGAAACTTGAGAGTGTGCTCAGAACAAATGAAGGGTATTTCCTACACATACGCACCATTGCTAGTCCAACTCTGCTTCTGAAACTGATACAAATCAGAGTTCCTGTAACATGCAATGCTTTCCAGTTAAGAGCGAGAAACATGTGAGCTTTGTGAATGATGTAGCTTCCTTTGAGCTGAAAAGTGACTGAGTTTACCTGAAAAGATGACTTGCTTGTAGGAAGACACAGAGCCTGGGATTTAACTCCATTTCTAAAGGGAAACACACAGCACAGTTCTCATCCATGAAACACACTCTGATTTAGAGCACGAAGCATGCTCTTGCTCTATAGAGTCTATAATAGAATCAGAAACTTGAAAGTGTGCTCAGAACAAAAGAACGGTGTTTCCTACACATACGGACCATTGCTAGTTCAACTCTGCTTCTGAAACTGATACAAACCACAGGTCCTCTAACATCCAATGCTTTACAGTTAAGAACAAGAAACTTGTGAGCTACGTGAAAGATGTAGCTTTGTTTGAGCTGAAAGGTGACTGAGTTTACGTGAAACGAATTCTTGCTAGTAGGAAGATACAGAGCTTGTGATTTAACTCCATTTCTGAAGGGAAACACACAGCACAGTTCTCAGGATGAAACACACTGTGTGTATAGGAAGAAGCACGCTCTTGCTTTCTAGAGGCTCTAATATAGAAGGAAACGTGAGTGTGCTCAGAACAAAAGAACGCTGTTTCCTACACATACAGACCATAGCTAGTGCAACTCGTTTTCTGAAACTGATACAAACCACAAGTCATCTAACATCCAATGCTTTTCAGTTAAGAGCGAGAAACGTGTGAGCTTCGTAAATGATTTATATTCATTTGAGCTGAAAAGTGACTGTGTTTACCTGAAATGATGTCTTGCTTGTAGGAAGAAATAGATCCTGGAATTTAACTCCATTTCTGAATGGAAACACACAGCACAGTTCTCATCCATGAAACACACTCTGCTTTAGAGCAAGAAGCACGCTCTTGCTTTCTAAGAGTCTCTAATACAGCATGAAACGTGACTGTGGTAAGAACAAAATAACGGTGTTTCCTACACATACAGACCATATCTATGTCAACTCTTCTTCTGAAACTGATACAAACCACAGTTCCTCTAACATGCAATGCTTTCCACTTAAGAGTGAGAAACGTGAGGGCTTCGTGAACGCTGTAGCTTCCTTTGAGCTGAAAAGTGACTGAGTTTACCTGAAAAGATGTCTTGCTTGTAGGAAGACACAGAGCCTGGGATTTATCTCCATTTCTGAAGGGAAACACACAGCACAGTTCTCATCCATGAAAAACACTCTGCTTTAGAGCAAGAAGCACACTCTTGCTGTCTAGAGTCTATAATAGAGCCAGAAACTTGAAAGTGTGCTCAGAACAAAAGAAGGGTGTTTCCTACACATCCAGACCATATCTAGTTCAACTCTGCTTCTGAAACTGATACAAAGCACAGTTCCACTAACATGCAATGCTTTCCAGTTAAGAGCAAGATACGTGTGAGCTTCATGAACAATGTAGCTTCCTTTGAGCTGAAAAGTGACTGAGTTTACGTGAAAAGATGTCTTGCTTTTAGGAACACACAGAGCCTTGGATTTAACTCCATTTCTGAAGGGAAACACAGAGCACAGTTTTCATCCATGGAACACACTCTGCTTTAGAGCAACAACCACGCTCTTGCTTTCTAGAGTCTATAAAACAAAAGGAAACAAAAGTGTGCTCAGAACAAAAGAACTGAGTTTCCTACACATCCGGACCATATCTAGTTCAACTATGCTTCCGAAACTGATACAAACCACCAGTCTTCTAACATCCAATGCTTTTCAGTTACAAGCGAGAAACGTGTGAGCTTTGTAAACGATTTATATTCATTTTAGATGAAAAGTGACTGTGTTTACCTGAAATAATGTCTTCTTTGTAGGAAGACACAGAGCTGTAGTGGATAGACATCCTAGCATTGGCCTGGACGTTCAAACCCCCACTGAGGCTTCGGTAATGGTCACGCCCACGAGGCGTTGCAGAGGAGGAATCAGAAGACCAATGATGAGGAAGAGCTCTCTCTCTTGGTTCACAGACTCTGGACCCTGGAGGTAGACCGAGCAGAGTTCGCCAGAGAACACCATCGACTGCGATATACCCTTGCCAGACCGTGTAACCTACCCCTTCATTTCTAAATTACCCCACAAAATAAACCTCCCTTTTAACTACGTGGAGTGGCCTTAATAATTTAACCAATACAGAGCCCGGAATTTAACCCCATTTCTGAAGGGAAAAACACAGCACAGTTCTCATCCATGAAACACACTCTGCTTTAGAGCACGAAGCATGCTCTTGCTTTTTAGAGTCTCTAATAGAGCCAGAAAATTCAGGGTACTCTGAACAAAAGAACGGTGTTTCCTACACATACAGATCATATCAAGGTCAACTATTCTTCTGAAACTGATACAAACCACAGTTCTTCTAACATGCAATGCTTTCCAGTTAAGAGCGAGAAACGTGTGAGCTTCGTGAACGATGTAGCTTCCTTTGAGCTGAAAAGTGACTGAGTTTACCTGAAATGATGTCTTGCTTGTAGGAAGACACATAGCCTGGGATTTAACTCCATTTCAGAATGGAAACACACAGCACAGTTCTCACGATGAAACACACTCTGCGTATAGGAAGAAGCACGCTCTTGCTTTCTAGAGTCTCTAGTAGAGAAGGAAACGTGAGTGTGCTCAGAACAAAAGAAGAGTGTTTCCTACACATACGGACCATTGCTAGTTCAACTCTGCTTCTGAAACTGATACAAACCACAAGTCATCTAACATCCATTGCTTTTTAGTTTAGAGCTAGAAACGTGTGAGCTTCGTAAACGATTTATATTCATTTGAGCTGAAAAGTGACTGCGTTTACCTGAAATGATGTCTTGCATGTAGGAAGACACAGAGCCTGGAATTTAACTCCATTTCTGAAGGGAAACACACAGCACTGTTCTCATCCATGAAACACACTCTGCTTTAGAGCAGGAAGCATGCTCTTGCTTTCTAGAGTCTCTAATAGAGCCAGAAACTTGAGGGTACTCAGAACAAAAGTACGGTGTTTCCTACACATACGGACCATTGCTAGATCAACTCTGCTTCTGAAACTGATACAAACCAAAATCATCTAACATCAAATGCTGTTCAGTTAAGAGCAAGAAATGTGTGAGCTTCGTAAACGATTTATATTCATTTGAGTTGTAAAGTGACTGCGTTTACCTGAAATGATGTCTTGCTTGTAGGAAGGCTCGTGGCCTGGAATTTAACTCCATTTCTGAATGGAAACACACAACAGAATTCTCATCCATGAAACACACTCTGCTTTAGAGCAAGAAGCACGCTCTTGATTTCTAAGTGTCTCTAATACAGGAGGAAACATGACTGTGGTCAGATCAAAATAACGGTGTTTCCTACACATCCGGACCATATCTAGGTCAACTCTTCTTCTGAAACTGATACAAACCACAGTTCCTCTAACATGCAATGTTTTCCAGTTAAGAGCGAGAAACGTGTGAGCTTCGTGAACGTTGTAGCTTCCTTTGAGCTGAAAAGTGACTGAGTTTTCCTGAAAAGATGTCTTGCTTTTAGGAAGACACAGAGCCTGGGATTTAACTCCATTTCTGAAGGGAAACACACAGCACAGTTCTCATCCATGAAACACACTCTGCTTTAGAGCACGAAGCATGCTCTTGCTTTCTAGTGTCTCTAAAAGAGCCAGAAATATGAGGGTACTTAGAACAAAAGAACTGTGTTTCCTACACATACGGACAATTGCAAGTTCAACTCTGCTTCTGAATCTGATACAAACCATAGGTCCTCTAACATCCAATGCTTCACAGGTAAGAGCATGAAACGTGTGAGCTACGTGAAGGATGTAGCTTTGTTTGAGTGCAAGGTTAATGAGTTTACGTGAAATGAAGTATTGCTTGTAAGAAGATACAGAGCCTGTGATTTAACTCCATTTCTGAAGGGAAACACACAGCACAGTTCTCACGATGAAACACACTCTGCGTATAGGAAGAAGCACGCTCTTGCTTTCTAGAGTGTCTAATACAGCAGGAAACGTGAGTGTGCTCAGAACAAAAAAACGGTGTTTCCTACACATACGGACCATTGCTAGTTCAACTCTGCTTCTGAAACTGATACAAAGCACAAGTCATCTAACATCCAATGCTTTTCAGTTAAGAGGAAGAAACGTGTGAGCTTCGTAAACGATTTATATTCATTTGAGCTGAAAAGTGACTGCGGTTACCTGAAATGATGTCTTGCCTGTAGGAAGACACAGAGCCTGGAATTTAACTCCATTTCTGAAGGGAAACACACAGCACAGTACTCATCCATGAAATACACTCTGCTTTACAGCAAGAAGCATGCTCTTGCTTTCCAGAGTCTCTAATATAGCCAGTAACTTGAGGGTACTCATAACAAAAGAACAGTGTTTCCTGCACAAAAGGACCATTGCTAGTTCAACTCTGCTTGTGAAACTGATACAAACCACAGGTCCTCTAACATCCAATGCTTTACAGTTAAGATCAAGAAACGTGTGAGCTACGTGAACGATGTAGCTTTGTTTGAGTGCAAGGTGAATGAGTTTACGCGAAACGAAGTCTTGCTTGTAGGAAGATACAGAGCCAGTGATTTAACTCCATTTCTGAAGGTAAACACACAGCACAGTTCTCACGATGAAACACACTCTGCCTATAGGAAGAAGCACACTCTTGCTTTCTAGAGTCTCTAATAGAGCAGGAAATGTGAGTGTGCTCAGAACAAAAGAACAGTGTTTCCTACACATACGGACCATTCTAGTTCAACTCTGCTTCTGAAACTGATACAAACCACAAGTCATCTAACATCCAATGCTTTTCAGTTAAGAGCGAGAAACGTGTGAGCTTCTTAAACGATTTATATTCATTTGAGCTGAAAAGTGACTGCGTTTACCTGAAATGATGTCTTGCTTGTAGGAAGACACAGAGCCTGGAATTTAACTCCATTTCTGAAGGGAAACACACGGCACAGTTCTCATCCATGAAACACACTCTGCTTTAGAGCAAGGAGCACGCTCTTTCCTCTAAGACTCTCTAATACAGCAGGAAACGTGACTGTGTTCAGATCAAAATAACAGTGTTTCCTACACATAAGGACCATATCTAGGTCAACTCTTCCTCTGAAACTGATACAAACCAAAGCTCCACTAACATGCAATGTTTTCCAGTTAAGAGCGAGAAACGTGTGAGCTTCGTGAACGATATAGCTTCCTTTGATGTGAATAGTGCCTGAGTTTACCTGAAAAGATGTCTTCCTTGTAGGAAGACACATAGCCTGGGATTTAACTCCATTTCTGAAGGGAAACACACAGCACAGTTCTCACGATAAAACGCACTCTGCGTATAGGAAGAAGCACGCTCTTGCTTTCTAGAGTCTCTAGTAGAGAAGGAAACGTGAGTGTGCTCAGAACAAAAGAAGAGTGTTTCCTACACATATGGACCATTGCTAGTACAACTCTGCTTCTGAAACTGATACAAACCACAAGTCACCTAACATACATTGCTTTTTAGTTTAGAGCTAGAAACGTGTGAGCTTCGTAAACGATTTATATTCATTTGAGGTGAAAAGTGACTGCGTTTACCTGAAATGATGTCTTGCATGTAGGAAGACACAGAGCCTGGAATTTAACTCCATTTCTGAAGGGAAACACACAGCACAGTTCTCATCCATGAAACACACTCTGCTTTAGAGCAAGAAGCACTCTCTTTCTTTCTAAGAGTCTCCAATACAGCAGGAAACGTGACTGTGGTCAGAACAAAATAACGGTGTTTCCTACACATCCGGACCATATCTAGGTCAACTCTTCTTCTGAAACTGATACAAACTACACTTCCTCTAACATGCAATGCTTTCAGGTTAAGAGCGAGAAACGTGTGAGCTTTGTGAACGATGTAGCTTCCTTTGAGCTGAAAAGTGACTGAGTTTACCTGAGAAGATGTCTTGCTTTTAGGAAGACACAGAGCCTGGGGTTTAACTCCATTTCTGAAGGGAAACACACAGCACAGTTCTCATCCATGAAACACACTCTGCTTTAGAGCAGGAAGCATGCTCTTGCTTTCTAGAGTCTCTAATAGAGCCAGAAACTTGAGGGTACACAGAACAAAAGTACAGTGTTTCCTACACATACGGACCATTGCTAGATCAACTCTGCTTCTGAAACTGATACAAACCACACATCCTCTAACATCCAATGCTTTACAGTTAGGAGCAAGAAACGTGTGAGCTACGTGTACGATGTAGCTTTGTTTGAGTGCAAGCTGAATGAGTTTACCTGAAAAGATGTCTTCCTTGTAGGAAGACACATAGCCTGGGATTTAACTCCATTTCTGAAGGGAAACACACAGCACAGTTCTCACGATGAAACGCACTCTGCGTATAGGAAGAAGCAAGCTCTTGCTTTCTTGAGTCTCTAGTAGAGAAGGAAACGTGAGTGTGCTCAGAACAAAAGAAGAGTGTTTCCTACACATACGGACCATTGCTAGTTTAACTCTGCTTCTGAAACTAATACAAACCACAAGTCATCTAACATCCAATGCTTTTCAGTTAAGAGCGAGAAACGTGTGAGCTTCTTAAACGATTTATATTCATTTGAGCTGAAAAGTGACTGCATTTACCTGAAATGATGTCTTGCTTGTAGGAAGACACAGAGCCTAGAATTTAACTCCATTTCTGAAAGGAAACACACAGCACAGTTCTCATCCATGAAACACACTCTGCTTTAGAGCAAGGAGCACGCTCTTTCCTATAAGATTCTCTAATACAGCAGGAAACGTGACTGTGGTCAGATCAAAATAACGGTGTTTCCTACACATAAGGACCATATCTAGGTCAACTCTTCCTCTGAAACTGATACAAACCAAAGCTCCTCTAACATGCAATGTTTTCCAGTTAAGAGCGAGAAACGTGTGAGCTTCGTGAACGATATAGCTTCCTTTGATGTGAATAGTGCCTGAGTTTACCTGAAAAGATGTCTTCCTTGTAGGAAGACACATAGCCTGGGATTTAACTCCATTTCTGAAGGGAAACACACAGCACAGTTCTCACGATGAAACGCACTCTGCGTATAGGAAGAAGCACGCTCTTGCTTTCTAGAGTCTCTAGTAGAGAAGGAAACATGAGTGTGCTCAGAACAAAAGAAGAGTGTTTCCTACACATACGGACCATTGCTAGCTCAACTCTGCTTCTGAAACTAATACAAACCACAAGTCATCTAACATCCATTGCTTTTTAGTTTAGAGCTAGAAACGTGTGAGCTTCGTAAACGATTTATATTCATTTGAGCTGAAAAGTGACTGCGTTTACCTGAAATGATGTCTTGCATGTAGGAAGACACAGAGCCTGGAATTTAACTCCATTTCTGAAGGGAAACACACAGCACAGTTCTCATCTATGAAACACACTCTGCTTTAGAGCAAGAAGGACGCTCTTTCTTTCTAAGAGTCTCTAATACAGCAGGAAACGTGACTGTGGTCAGAACAAAATAATGGTGTTTCCTACACATCCGGACCATATCTAAGTCAACTCTTCTTCTGAAACTGATACAAACTACACTTCCTCTAACAGCAATGCTTTCCAGTTAAGAGCGAGAAACGTGTGAGCTTTGTGAACGATGTAGCTTCCTTTGAGCTGAAAAGTGACTGAGTTTACCTGAGAAGATGTCTTCCTTGTAGGAAGACACAGAGCCTGGGGTTTAACTCCATTTCTGAAGGGAAACACAGCGCACAGTTCTCATCCATGAAACACACTCTGCTTTAGAGCAGAAAGCATGCTCTTGCTTTCTAGAGTCTCTAATATAGCCAGTAACTTAGGGTACTCATAACAAAAGAACAGTGTTTCCTGCACAAAAGGACCATTGCTAGTTCAACTCTGCTTGTGAAACTGATACAAACCACAGGTCCTCTAACATCCAATGCTTTACAGTTAAGATCAAGAAACGTGTGAGCTACGTGAACGATGTAGCTTTGTTTGAGTGCAAGGTGAATGAGTTTACGCGAAACGAAGTCTGGCTTGTAGGAAGATACAGAGCCTGTGATTTAACTCCATTTCTGAAGGGAAACACACAGCACAGTTCTCACGATGAAACACACTCTGCCTATAGGAAGAAGCACCCTCTTGCTTTCTAGAGTCTCTAATAGAGCAGGAAATGTGAGTGTGCTCAGAACAAAAGAACAGTGTTTCCTACACATACGGACCATTCTAGTTCAACTCTGCTTCTGAAACTGATACAAACCACAAGTCATCTAACATCCAATGCTTTTCAGTTAAGAGCGAGAAACGTGTGAGCTTCGTAAACGATTTATATTCATTTGAGCTGAAAAGTGACTGCATTTACCTGAAATGATGTCTTGCTTGTAGGAAGACACAGAGCCTAGAATTCAACTCCATTTCTGAAGGGAAACACACAGCACAGTTCTCATCCATGAAACACACTCTGCTTTAGAGCAAGGAGCACGCTCTTTCCTATAAGATTCTCTAATACAGCAGGAAACGTGACTGTGGTCAAATCAAAATAACGGTGTTTCCTACACATACGGACCATATCTAGGTCAACTCTTCCTCTGAAACTGATACAAACCACAGTTCCTCTAACATGCAATGTTTTCCAGTTAAGAGCGAGAAACGTGTGAGCTTTGTGAACGATATAGCTTCCTTTGATGTGAATAGTGCCTGAGTTTACCTGAAAAGATGTCTTCCTTGTAGGAAGACACATAGCCTGGGATTTAACTCCATTTCTGAAGGGAAACACACAGCACAGTTCTCACGATGAAACGCACTCTGCGTATAGGAAGATGCACGCTCTTGCTTTCTAGAGTCTCTAGTAGAGAAGGAAACGTGAGTGTGCTCAGAACAAAAGAAGAGTGTTTCCTACACATACGGACCATTGCTAGTTCAACTCTGCTTCTGAAACTGATACAAACCATAAGTCATCTAACATCCATTGCTTTTTAGTTTAGAGCTAGAAACGTGTGAGCTTCGTAAACGATTTATATTCATTTGAGCTGAAAAGTGACTGCGTTTACCTGAAATGATGTCTTGCATGTAGGAAGACACAGAGCCTGGAATTTAACTCCATTTCTGAAGGGAAACACACAGCACAGTTCTCATCCATGAAACACACTCTGCTTTAGAGCAAGAAGCACGCTCTTTCTTTCTAAGAGTCTCTAATACAGCAGGAAACGTGACTGTGGTCAGAACAAAATAACGGTGTTTCCTACACATCCGGACCATATCTAGGTCAACTCTTCTTCTGAAACTGATACAAACTACACTTCCTCTAACATGCAATGCTTTCAGGTTAAGAGCGAGAAACGTGTGAGCTTTGTGAACGATGTAGCTTCCTTTGAGCTGAAAAGTGACTGAGTTTACCTGAGAAGATGTCTTCCTTGTAGGAAGACACAGAGCCTGGGGTTTAACTCCATTTCTGAAGGGAAACACACAGCACAGTTCTCATCCATGAAACACACTCTGCTTTAGAGCAGGAAGCATGCTCTTGCTTTCTAGAGTCTCTAATAGAGCCAGAAACTTGAAGGTACTCAGAACAAAAGTACGGTGTTTCCTACACATACGGACCATTGCTAGATCAACTCTGCTTCTGAAACTGATACAAACCACACATCCTCTAACATCCAATGCTTTACAGTTAGGAGCAAGAAACGTGTGACCTACGTGTACGATGTAGCTTTGTTTGAGTGCAAGCTGAATGAGTTTACCTGAAAAGATGTCTTGCTTGTAGGAAGACACAGAGCCTGGGATTTAACTCCATTTCTGAAGGGAAACACACAGCACAGTTCTCATGATGAAACACACTCTGCGTATAGGAAGAAGCACGCTCTTGCTTTCTAGAGTCTCTAATAGAGCAGGAAACGTGAGTGTGCTCATAACAAATGAACGGTGTTTCTTACACTAACGGACGACTGCTAGGTCAACTCTGCTTCTGAATCTGATACAAACCAAAATCATCTAACATCAAATGCTGTTCAGTTAAGAGCAAGAAATGTGTGAGCTTCGTAAACGATTTATATTCATTTGAGTTGTAGTGACTGCGTTTACCTGAAATGATGTCTTGATTGTAGGAAGGCACGTGGCCTGGAATTTAACTCCATTTCTGAATGGAAACACACAACAGAATTCTCATCCATGAAACACACTCTGCTTTAGAGCAAGAAGCACGCTCTTGATTTCTAAGTGTCTCTAATACAGGAGGAATCATGACTGTGGTCAGATCAAAATAACGGTGTTTCCTACACATACGGACCATATCTAGGTCAACTCTTCTTCTGAAACTGATACAAACCACAGTTCCTCTAACATACAATGTTTTCCAGTTAAGAGCGAGAAACGTGTGAGCTTCGTGAAGGATGTAGCTTCCTTTGAGCTGAAAAGTGACCGAGTTTTCCTGAAAAGATGTCTTGCTTTTAGGAAGACACAGAGCCTGTGATTTAACTCCATTTCTGAAGGGAAACACAAAGCACAGTTCTCATCCATGAAACACACTCTGCTTTAAGCACGAAGCATGCTCTTGCTTTATAGTGTCTCTAAAAGAGCCAGAAATATGAGGGTACTTAGAACAAAAGAACTGTGTTTCCTACACATACGGACAATTGCAAGTTCAACTCTGCTTCTGAATCTGATACAAACCATAGGTCCTCTAACATCCAATGCTTCACAGGTAAGAGCATGAAACGTGTGAGCTACGTGAAGGATGTAGCTTTGTTTGAGTGCAAGGTTAATGAGTTTAAGTGAAATGAAGTATTGCTTGTAAGAAGATACAGAGCCTGTGATTAAACTCCATTTCTGAAGGGAAACACACAGCACAGTTCTCACGATGAAACAAACTCTGCGTATATCAAGAAGCACGCTCTTGCTTTCTAGAGTGTCTAATACAGCAGGAAACGTGAGTGTGCTCAGAACAAAAAAACGGTGTTTCCTACACATACGGACCATTGCTAGATCAACTCTGCTTCTGAAACTGATACAAACCACAAGTCATCTAACATCCAATGCTTTTCAATTAAGAGGAAGAAACGTGTGAGCTTCGTAAACGATTTATATTCATTTGAGCTGAAAAGTGACTGCGGTTACCTGAAATGATGTCTTGCCTGTAGGAAGACACAGAGCCTGGAATTTAACTCCATTTCTGAAGGGAAACACACAGCACAGTACTCATCCATGAAATACACTCTGCTTTAGAGCAAGAAGCATGCTCTTGCTTTCCAGAGTCTCTAATATAGCCAGTAACTTGAGGGTACTCATAACAAAAGAACAGTGTTTCCTGCACAAAAGGACCATTGCTAGTTCAACTCTGCTTGTGAAACTGATACAAACCACAGGTCCTCTAACATCCAATGCTTTACAGTTAAGATCAAGAAACGTGTGAGCTACGTGAACGATGTAGCTTTGTTTGAGTGCAAGGTGAATGAGTTTACGCGAAACGAAGTCTTGCTTGTAGGAAGATACAGAGCCTGTGATTTAACTCCATTTCTGAAGGGAAACACACAGCACAGTTCTCACGATGAAACACACTCTGCCTATAGGAAGAAGCACGCTCTTGCTTTCTAGAGTCTCTAATAGAGCAGGAAATGTGAGTGTGCTCAGAACAAAAGAACAGGGTTTCCTACACATACGGACCATTCTAGTTCAACTCTGCTTCTGAAACTGATACAAACCACAAGTCATCTAACATCCAATGCTTTTCAGTTAAGAGCGAGAAACGTGTGAGCTTCGTAAACGATTTATATTCATTTGAGCTGAAAAGTGACTGCATTTACCTGAAATGATGTCTTGCTTGTAGGAAGACACAGAGCCTAGAATTCAACTCCATTTCTGAAGGGAAACACACAGCACAGTTCTCATCCATGAAACACACTCTGCTTTAGAGCAAGGAGCACGCTCTTTCCTATAAGATTCTCTAATACAGCAGGAAACGTGACTGTGGTCAGATCAAAATAACGGTGTTTCCTACACATACGGACCATATCTAGGTCAACTCTTCCTCTGAAACTGATACAAACCACAGTTCCTCTAACATGCAATGTTTTCCAGTTAAGAGCGAGAAACGTGTGAGCTTCGTGAACGATATAGCTTCCTTTGATGTGAATAGTGCCTGAGTTTACCTGAAAAGATGTCTTCCTTGTAGGAAGACACATAGCCTGGGATTTAACTCCATTTCTGAAGGGAAACACACAGCACAGTTCTCACGATGAAACGCACTCTGCGTATAGGAAGATGCACGCTCTTGCTTTCTAGAGTCTCTAGTAGAGAAGGAAACGTGAGTGTGCTCAGAACAAAAGAAGAGTGTTTCCTACACATACGGACCATTGCTAGTTCAACTCTGCTTCTGAAACTGATACAAACCATAAGTCATCTAACATCCATTGCTTTTTAGTTTAGAGCTAGAAACGTGTGAGCTTCGTAAACGATTTATATTCATTTGAGCTGAAAAGTGACTGCGTTTACCTGAAATGATGTCTTGCATGTAGGAAGACACAGAGCCTGGAATTTAACTCCATTTCTGAAGGGAAACACACAGCACAGTTCTCATCCATGAAACACACTCTGCTTTAGAGCAAGAAGCACGCTCTTTCTTTCTAAGAGTCTCTAATACAGCAGGAAACGTGACTGTGGTCAGAACAAAATAACGGTGTTTCCTACACATCCGGACCATATCTAGGTCAACTCTTCTTCTGAAACTGATACAAACTACACTTCCTCTAACATGCAATGCTTTCAGGTTAAGAGCGAGAAACGTGTGAGCTTTGTGAACGATGTAGCTTCCTTTGAGCTGAAAAGTGACTGAGTTTACCTGAGAAGATGTCTTCCTTGTAGGAAGACACAGAGCCTGGGGTTTAACTCCATTTCTGAAGGGAAACACACAGCACAGTTCTCATCCATGAAACACACTCTGCTTTAGAGCAGGAAGCATGCTCTTGCTTTCTAGAGTCTCTAATAGAGCCAGAAACTTGAAGGTACTCAGAACAAAAGTACGGTGTTTCCTACACATACGGACCATTGCTAGATCAACTCTGCTTCTGAAACTGATACAAACCACACATCCTCTAACATCCAATGCTTTACAGTTAGGAGCAAGAAACGTGTGACCTACGTGTACGATGTAGCTTTGTTTGAGTGCAAGCTGAATGAGTTTACCTGAAAAGATGTCTTGCTTGTAGGAAGACACAGAGCCTGGGATTTAACTCCATTTCTGAAGGGAAACACACAGCACAGTTCTCATGATGAAACACACTCTGCGTATAGGAAGAAGCACGCTCTTGCTTTCTAGAGTCTCTAATAGAGCAGGAAACGTGAGTGTGCTCATAACAAATGAACGGTGTTTCTTACACTAACGGACGACTGCTAGGTCAACTCTGCTTCTGAATCTGATACAAACCAAAATCATCTAACATCAAATGCTGTTCAGTTAAGAGCAAGAAATGTGTGAGCTTCGTAAACGATTTATATTCATTTGAGTTGTAGTGACTGCGTTTACCTGAAATGATGTCTTGATTGTAGGAAGGCACGTGGCCTGGAATTTAACTCCATTTCTGAATGGAAACACACAACAGAATTCTCATCCATGAAACACACTCTGCTTTAGAGCAAGAAGCACGCTCTTGATTTCTAAGTGTCTCTAATACAGGAGGAATCATGACTGTGGTCAGATCAAAATAACGGTGTTTCCTACACATACGGACCATATCTAGGTCAACTCTTCTTCTGAAACTGATACAAACCACAGTTCCTCTAACATACAATGTTTTCCAGTTAAGAGCGAGAAACGTGTGAGCTTCGTGAAGGATGTAGCTTCCTTTGAGCTGAAAAGTGACCGAGTTTTCCTGAAAAGATGTCTTGCTTTTAGGAAGACACAGAGCCTGTGATTTAACTCCATTTCTGAAGGGAAACACAAAGCACAGTTCTCATCCATGAAACACACTCTGCTTTAAGCACGAAGCATGCTCTTGCCTTATAGTGTCTCTAAAAGAGCCAGAAATATGAGGGTACTTAGAACAAAAGAACTGTGTTTCCTACACATACGGACAATTGCAAGTTCAACTCTGCTTCTGAATCTGATACAAACCATAGGTCCTCTAACATCCAATGCTTCACAGGTAAGAGCATGAAACGTGTGAGCTACGTGAAGGATGTAGCTTTGTTTGAGTGCAAGGTTAATGAGTTTAAGTGAAATGAAGTATTGCTTGTAAGAAGATACAGAGCCTGTGATTAAACTCCATTTCTGAAGGGAAACACACAGCACAGTTCTCACGATGAAACAAACTCTGCGTATATCAAGAAGCACGCTCTTGCTTTCTAGAGTGTCTAATACAGCAGGAAACGTGAGTGTGCTCAGAACAAAAAAACGGTGTTTCCTACACATACGGACCATTGCTAGATCAACTCTGCTTCTGAAACTGATACAAACCACAAGTCATCTAACATCCAATGCTTTTCAATTAAGAGGAAGAAACGTGTGAGCTTCGTAAACGATTTATATTCATTTGAGCTGAAAAGTGACTGCGGTTACCTGAAATGATGTCTTGCCTGTAGGAAGACACAGAGCCTGGAATTTAACTCCATTTCTGAAGGGAAACACACAGCACAGTACTCATCCATGAAATACACTCTGCTTTAGAGCAAGAAGCATGCTCTTGCTTTCCAGAGTCTCTAATATAGCCAGTAACTTGAGGGTACTCATAACAAAAGAACAGGGTTTCCTGCACAAAAGGACCATTGCTAGTTCAACTCTGCTTGTGAAACTGATACAAACCACAGGTCCTCTAACATCCAATGCTTTACAGTTAAGATCAAGAAACGTGTGAGCTACGTGAACGATGTAGCTTTGTTTGAGTGCAAGGTGAATGAGTTTACGCGAAACGAAGTCTTGCTTGTAGGAAGATACAGAGCCTGTGATTTAACTCCATTTCTGAAGGGAAACACACAGCACAGTTCTCACGATGAAACACACTCTGCCTATAGGAAGAAGCACGCTCTTGCTTTCTAGAGTCTCTAATAGAGCAGTAAATGTGAGTGTGCTCAGAACAAAAGAACAGGGTTTCCTACACATACGGACCATTCTAGTTCAACTCTGCTTCTGAAACTGATACAAACCACAAGTCATCAAACATCCAATGCTTTTCAGTTAAGAGCGAGAAACGTGTGAGCTTCGTAAACGATTTATATTCATTTGAGCTGATAAGTGACTGCGTTTACCTGAAATGATGTCTTGCTTGTAGGAAGACACAGAGCCTAGAATTTAACTCCATTTCTGAAGGGAAACACACAGCACAGTTCTCATCCATGAAACACACTCTGCTTTAGAGCAAGGAGCATGCTCTTTCCTCTAAGACTCTCTAATACAGCATTAAACGTGACTGTGGTCAGATCAAAATAACGGTGTTTCCTACACATACGGACCATATCTAGGTCAACTCTTCCTCTGAAACTGATACAAACCAAAGCTCCTCTAACATGCAATGTTTTCCAGTTAAGAGCGAGAAACGTGTGAGCTTCGTGAACGATATAGCTTCCTTTGATGTGAATAGTGCCTGAGTTTACCTGAAAAGATGTCTTCCTTGTAGGAAGACACATAGCCTGGGATTTAACTCCATTTCTGAAGGGAAACACACAGCACAGTTCTCACGATGAAACGCACTCTGCGTATAGGAAGAAGCACGTTCTTGCTTTCTAGAGTCTCTAGTAGAGAAGGAAACGTGAGTGTGCTCAGAACAAAAGAAGAGTGTTTCCTACACATACGGACCATTGCTAGTTCAACTCTACCTCTGAAACTGATACAAACCACAAGTCATCTAACATCCATTGCTTTTTAGTTTAGAGCTAGAAACGTGTGAGCTTCGTAAACGATTTATATTCATTTGAGCTGAAAAGTGACTGCGTTTACCTGAAATGATGTCTTGCATGTAGAAAGACACAGAGCCTGGAATTTAACTCCATTTCTGAAGGGAAACACACAGTACAGTTCTCATCCATGAAACACACTCTGCTTTAGAGCAAGAAGCACGCTCTTTCTTTCTAAGAGTCTCTAATACAGCAGGAAACGTGACTGTGGTCAGAACAAAATAACGGTGTTTCCTACACATCCGGACCATATCTAGGTCAACTCTTCTTCTGAAACTGATACAAACTACACTTCCTCTAACATGCAATGCTTTCAGGTTAAGAGCGAGAAACGTGTGAGCTTTGTGAACGATGTAGCTTCCTTTGAGCTGAAAAGTGACTGAGTTTACCTGAGAAGATGTCTTCCTTGTAGGAAGACACAGAGCCTGGGGTTTAACTCCATTTCTGAAGGGAAACACACAGCACAGTTCTCATCCATGAAACACACTCTGCTTTAGAGCAGGAAGCATGCTCTTGCTTTCTAGAGTCTCTAATAGAGCCAGAAACTTGAAGGTACTCAGAACAAAAGTACGGTGTTTCCTACACATACGGACCATTGCTAATTCAACTCTACCTCTGAAACTGATACAAACCACAAGTCATCTAACATCCATTGCTTTTTAGTTTGAGCTAGAAACGTGTGAGCTTCGTAAACGATTTATATTCATTTGAGCTGAAAAGTGACTGCGTTTACCTGAAATGATGTCTTGCATGTAGGAAGACACAGAGCCTGGAATTTACCTCCATTTCTGAAGCGAAACACACAGCACAGTTCTCATCCATGAAACACACTCTGCTTTAGAGCAAGAAGCATGCTCTTGCTTTCCAGAGTCTCTAATATAGCCAGTAACTTGAGGGTACTCATCACAAAAGAACAGTGTTTCCTGCACAAAAGGACCATTGCTAGTTCAACTCTGCTTGTGAAACTGATACAAACCACAGGTCCTCTAACATCCAATGCTTTACAGTTAAGATCAAGAAACGTGTGAGCTACGTGAACGATGTAGCTTT
This sequence comes from Onychomys arenicola, assembly GCA_949786405.1. Classification (NCBI taxonomy): domain Eukaryota; kingdom Metazoa; phylum Chordata; class Mammalia; order Rodentia; family Cricetidae; genus Onychomys; species Onychomys arenicola. Next base: position 1,106,621 of record CATKUM010000003.1, read on the forward strand.
GTTTGAGTGCAAGGTGAATGAGTTTACGCGAAACGAAGTCTTGCTTGTAGGAAGATACAGAGCCTGTGATTTAACTCCATTTCTGAAGGGAAACACACAGCACAGTTCTCACGATGAAACACACTCTGCCTATAGGAAGAAGCACGCTCTTGCTTTCTAGAGTCTCTAATAGGGCAGGAAATGTGAGTGTGCTCAGAACAAAAGAACAGTGTTTCCTACACATACGGACCATTCTAGTTCAACTCTGCTTCTGAAACTGATACAAACCACAAGTCATCTAACATCCAATGCTTTTCAGTTAAGAGCGAGAAACGTGTGAGCTTCTTAAACAATTTATATTCATTTGAGCTGAAAAGTGACTGCGTTTACCTGAAATGATGTCTTGCTTGTAGGAAGACACAGAGCCTGGAATTTAACTCCATTTCTGAAGGGAAACACACGGCACAGTTCTCATCCATGAAACACACTCTGCTTTAGAGCAAGGAGCACGCTCTTTCCTCTAAGATTCTCTAATACACCAGGAAACGTGACTGTGGTCAGATCAAAATAACGGTGTTTCCTACACATACGGACCATATCTAGGTCAACTCTTCCTCTGAAACTGATACAAACCACAGTTCCTCTAACATGCAATGTTTTCCAGTTAAGAGCGAGAAACTTGTGAGCTTCGTGAACGATATAGCTTCCTTTGATGTGAATAGTGCCTGAGTTTACCTGAAAAGATGTCTTCCTTGTAGGAAGACACATAGCCTGGGATTTAACTCCATTTCTGAAGGGAAACACACAGCACAGTTCTCACGATGAAGCGCACTCTGCTTATAGGAAGAAGCACGCTCTTGCTTTCTAGAGTCTCTAGTAGAGAAGGAAACGTGAGTGTGCTCAGAACAAAAGAAGAGTGTTTCCTACACATACGGACCATTGCTAGTTCAACTCTGCTTCTGAAACTAATACAAACCACAAGTCATCTAACATCCATTGCTTTTTAGTTTAGAGCTAGAAACGTGTGAGCTTCGTAAACGATTTATATTCATTTGAGCTGAAAAGTGACTGCGTTTACCTGAAATGATGTCTTGCATGTAGGAAGACACAGAGCCTGGAATTTAACTCCATTTCTGAAGGGAAACACACAGCACAGTTCTCATCCATGAAACACACTCTGCTTTAGAGCAAGAAGCACGCTCTTTCTTTCTAAGAGTCTCTAATACAGCAGGAAACGTGACTGTGGTCAGAACAAAATAATGGTGTTTCTTACACATCCGGACCATATCTAAGTCAACTCTTCTTCTGAAACTGATACAAACTACACTTCCTCTAACATGCAATGCTTTCCAGTTAAGAGCGAGAAACGTGTGAGCTTTGTGAACGATGTAGCTTCCTTTGAGCTGAAAAGTGACTGAGTTTACCTGAGAAGATGTCTTCCTTGTAGGAAGACACAGAGCCTGGGGTTTAACTCCATTTCTGAAGGGAAACACAGCGCACAGTTCTCATCCATGAAACACACTCTGCTTTAGAGCAGGAAGCATGCTCTTGCTTTCTAGAGTCTCTAATAGAGCCAGAAACTTGAGGGTACTCAGAACAAAAGTACGGTGTTTCCTACACATACGGACCATTGCTAGATCAACTCTGCTTCTGAAACTGATACAAACCACAAGTCATCTAACATCCAATGCTTTTCAATTAAGAGGAAGAAACGTGTGAGCTTCGTAAACGATTTATATTCATTTGAGCTGAAAAGTGACTGCGGTTACCTGAAATGATGTCTTGCCTGTAGGAAGACACAGAGCCTGGAATTTAACTCCATTTCTGAAGGGAAACACACAGCACAGTACTCATCCATGAAATACACTCTGCTTTAGAGCAAGAAGCATGCTCTTGCTTTCCAGAGTCTCTAATATAGCCAGTAACTTGAGGGTACTCATAACAAAAGAACAGTGTTTCCTGCACAAAAGGACCATTGCTAGTTCAACTCTGCTTGTGAAACTGATACAAACCACAGGTCCTCTAACATCCAATGCTTTACAGTTAAGATCAAGAAACGTGTGAGCTACGTGAACGATGTAGCTTTGTTTGAGTGCAAGGTGAATGAGTTTACGCGAAACGAAGTCTTGCTTGTAGGAAGATACAGAGCCTGTGATTTAACTCCATTTCTGAAGGGAAACACACAGCACAGTTCTCACGATGAAACACACTCTGCCTATAGGAAGAAGCACCCTCTTGCTTTCTAGAGTATCTAATAGAGCAGGAAATGTGAGTGTGCTCAGAACAAAAGAACAGGGTTTCCTACACATACGGACCATTCTAGTTCAACTCTGCTTCTGAAACTGATACAAACCACAAGTCATCAAACATCCAATGCTTTTCAGTTAAGAGCGAGAAACGTGTGAGCTTCGTAAACGATTTATATTCATTTGAGCTGATAAGTGACTGCGTTTACCTGAAATGATGTCTTGCTTGTAGGAAGACACAGAGCCTAGAATTTAACTCCATTTCTGAAGGGAAACACACAGCACAGTTCTCATCCATGAAACACACTCTGCTTTAGAGCAAGGAGCATGCTCTTTCCTCTAAGACTCTCTAATACAGCATTAAACGTGACTGTGGTCAGATCAAAATAACGGTGTTTCCTACACATACGGACCATATCTAGGTCAACTCTTCCTCTGAAACTGATACAAACCAAAGCTCCTCTAACATGCAATGTTTTCCAGTTAAGAGCGAGAAACGTGTGAGCTTCGTGAACGATATAGCTTCCTTTGATGTGAATAGTGCCTGAGTTTACCTGAAAAGATGTCTTCCTTGTAGGAAGACACATAGCCTGGGATTTAACTCCATTTCTGAAGGGAAACACACAGCACAGTTCTCACGATGAAACGCACTCTGCGTATAGGAAGAAGCACGTTCTTGCTTTCTAGAGTCTCTAGTAGAGAAGGAAACGTGAGTGTGCTCAGAACAAAAGAAGAGTGTTTCCTACACATACGGACCATTGCTAGTTCAACTCTACCTCTGAAACTGATACAAACCACAAGTCATCTAACATCCATTGCTTTTTAGTTTAGAGCTAGAAACGTGTGAGCTTCGTAAACGATTTATATTCATTTGAGCTGAAAAGTGACTGCGTTTACCTGAAATGATGTCTTGCATGTAGGAAGACACAGAGCCTGGAATTTAACTCCATTTCTGAAGGGAAACACACAGCACAGTTCTCATCCATGAAACACACTCTGCTTTAGAGCAAGAAGCATGCTCTTGCTTTCCAGAGTCTCTAATATAGCCAGTAACTTGAGGGTACTCATCACAAAAGAACAGTGTTTCCTGCACAAAAGGACCATTGCTAGTTCAACTCTGCTTGTGAAACTGATACAAACCACAGGTCCTCTAACATCCAATGCTTTACAGTTAAGATCAAGAAACGTGTGAGCTACGTGAACGATGTAGCTTTGTTTGAGTGCAAGGTGAATGAGTTTACGCGAAACGAAGTCTTGCTTGTAGGAAGATACAGAGCCTGTGATTTAACTCCATTTCTGAAGGGAAACACACAGCACAGTTCTCACGATGAAACACACTCTGCCTATAGGAAGAAGCACCCTCTTGCTTTCTAGAGTATCTAATAGAGCAGGAAATGTGAGTGTGCTCAGAACAAAAGAACAGGGTTTCCTACACATACGGACCATTCTAGTTCAACTCTGCTTCTGAAACTGATACAAACCACAAGTCATCAAACATCCAATGCTTTTCAGTTAAGAGCGAGAAACGTGTGAGCTTCGTAAACGATTTATATTCATTTGAGCTGATAAGTGACTGCGTTTACCTGAAATGATGTCTTGCTTGTAGGAAGACACAGAGCCTAGAATTTAACTCCATTTCTGAAGGGAAACACACAGCACAGTTCTCATCCATGAAACACACTCTGCTTTAGAGCAAGGAGCATGCTCTTTCCTCTAAGACTCTCTAATACAGCATTAAACGTGACTGTGGTCAGATCAAAATAACGGTGTTTCCTACACATACGGACCATATCTAGGTCAACTCTTCCTCTGAAACTGATACAAACCAAAGCTCCTCTAACATGCAATGTTTTCCAGTTAAGAGCGAGAAACGTGTGAGCTTCGTGAACGATATAGCTTCCTTTGATGTGAATAGTGCCTGAGTTTACCTGAAAAGATGTCTTCCTTGTAGGAAGACACATAGCCTGGGATTTAACTCCATTTCTGAAGGGAAACACACAGCACAGTTCTCACGATGAAACGCACTCTGCGTATAGGAAGAAGCACGTTCTTGCTTTCTAGAGTCTCTAGTAGAGAAGGAAACGTGAGTGTGCTCAGAACAAAAGAAGAGTGTTTCCTACACATACGGACCATTGCTAGTTCAACTCTACCTCTGAAACTGATACAAACCACAAGTCATCTAACATCCATTGCTTTTTAGTTTAGAGCTAGAAACGTGTGAGCTTCGTAAACGATTTATATTCATTTGAGCTGAAAAGTGACTGCGTTTACCTGAAATGATGTCTTGCATGTAGGAAGACACAGAGCCTGGAATTTAACTCCATTTCTGAAGGGAAACACACAGCACAGTTCTCATCCATGAAACACACTCTGCTTTAGAGCAAGAAGCATGCTCTTGCTTTCCAGAGTCTCTAATATAGCCAGTAACTTGAGGGTACTCATCACAAAAGAACAGTGTTTCCTGCACAAAAGGACCATTGCTAGTTCAACTCTGCTTGTGAAACTGATACAAACCACAGGTCCTCTAACATCCAATGCTTTACAGTTAAGATCAAGAAACGTGTGAGCTACGTGAACGATGTAGCTTTGTTTGAGTGCAAGGTGAATGAGTTTACGCGAAACGAAGTCTTGCTTGTAGGAAGATACAGAGCCTGTGATTTAACTCCATTTCTGAAGGGAAACACACAGCACAGTTCTCACGATGAAACACACTCTGCCTATAGGAAGAAGCACGCTCTTGCTTTCTAGAGTCTCTAATAGGGCAGGAAATGTGAGTGTGCTCAGAACAAAAGAACAGTGTTTCCTACACATACGGACCATTCTAGTTCAACTCTGCTTCTGAAACTGATACAAACCACAAGTCATCTAACATCCAATGCTTTTCAGTTAAGAGCGAGAAACGTGTGAGCTTCTTAAACGATTTATATTCATTTGAGCTGAAAAGTGACTGCGTTTACCTGAAATGATGTCTTGCTTGTAGGAAGACACAGAGCCTGGAATTTAACTCCATTTCTGAAGGGAAACACACGGCACAGTTCTCATCCATGAAACACACTCTGCTTTAGAGCAAGGAGCACGCTCTTTCCTCTAAGATTCTCTAATACACCAGGAAACGTGACTGTGGTCAGATCAAAATAACGGTGTTTCCTACACATACGGACCATATCTAGGTCAACTCTTCCTCTGAAACTGATACAAACCACAGTTCCTCTAACATGCAATGTTTTCCAGTTAAGAGCGAGAAACTTGTGAGCTTCGTGAACGATATAGCTTCCTTTGATGTGAATAGTGCCTGAGTTTACCTGAAAAGATGTCTTCCTTGTAGGAAGACACATAGCCTGGGATTTAACTCCATTTCTGAAGGGAAACACACAGCACAGTTCTCACGATGAAGCGCACTCTGCTTATAGGAAGAAGCACGCTCTTGCTTTCTAGAGTCTCTAGTAGAGAAGGAAACGTGAGTGTGCTCAGAACAAAAGAAGAGTGTTTCCTACACATACGGACCATTGCTAGTTCAACTCTGCTTCTGAAACTAATACAAACCACAAGTCATCTAACATCCATTGCTTTTTAGTTTAGAGCTAGAAACGTGTGAGCTTCGTAAACGATTTATATTCATTTGAGCGGAAAAGTGACTGCGTTTACCTGAAATGATGTCTTGCATGTAGGAAGACACAGAGCCTGGAATTTAACTCCATTTCTGAAGGGAAACACACAGCACAGTTCTCATCCATGAAACACACTCTGCTTTAGAGCAAGAAGCACGCTCTTTCTTTCTAAGAGTCTCTAATACAGCAGGAAACGTGACTGTGGTCAGAACAAAATAATGGTGTTTCTTACACATCCGGACCATATCTAAGTCAACTCTTCTTCTGAAACTGATACAAACTACACTTCCTCTAACATGCAATGCTTTCCAGTTAAGAGCGAGAAACGTGTGAGCTTTGTGAACGATGTAGCTTCCTTTGAGCTGAAAAGTGACTGAGTTTACCTGAGAAGATGTCTTCCTTGTAGGAAGACACAGAGCCTGGGGTTTAACTCCATTTCTGAAGGGAAACACAGCGCACAGTTCTCATCCATGAAACACACTCTGCTTTAGAGCAGGAAGCATGCTCTTGCTTTCTAGAGTCTCTAATAGAGCCAGAAACTTGAGGGTACTCAGAACAAAAGTACGGTGTTTCCTACACATACGGACCATTGCTAGATCAACTCTGCTTCTGAAACTGATACAAACCACAAGTCATCTAACATCCAATGCTTTTCAATTAAGAGGAAGAAACGTGTGAGCTTCGTAAACGATTTATATTCATTTGAGCTGAAAAGTGACTGAGGTTACCTGAAATGATGTCTTGCCTGTAGGAAGACACAGAGCCTGGAATTTAACACCATTTCTGTAGGGAAACACACAGCACAGTACTCATCCATGAAATACACTCTGCTTTAGAGCAAGAAGCATGCTCTTGCTTTCCAGAGTCTCTAATATAGCCAGTAACTTGAGGGTACTCATAACAAAAGAACAGTGTTTCCTGCACAAAAGGACCATTGCTAGTTCAACTCTGCTTGTGAAACTGATACAAACCACAGGTCCTCTAACATCCAATGCTTTACAGTTAAGATCAAGAAACGTGTGAGTTACGTGAATGATGTAGCTTTGTTTGAGTGCAAGGTGAATGAGTTTACGCGAAACGAAGTCTTGCTTGTAGGAAGATACAGAGCCTGTGATTTAACTCCATTTCTGAAGGGAAACACACAGCACAGTTCTCACGATGAAACACACTCTGCCTATAGGAAGAAGCACCCTCTTGCTTTCTAGAGTCTCTAATAGAGCAGGAAATGTGAGTGTGCTCAGAACAAAAGAACAGTGTTTCCTACACATACGGACCATTCTAGTTCAACTCTGCTTCTGAAACTGATACAAACCACAAGTCATCTAACATCCAATGCTTTTCAGTTAAGAGCGAGAAACGTGTGAGCTTCGTAAACGATTTATATTCATTTGAGCTGAAAAGTGACTGCGTTTACCTGAAATGATGTCTTGCTTGTAGGAAGACACAGAGCCTAGAATTTAACTCCATTTCTGAAGGGAAACACACAGCACAGTTCTCATCCATGAAACACACTCTGCTTTAGAGTAAGGAGCACGCTCTTTCCTCTAAGACTCTCTAATACAGCAGGAAACGTGACTGTGGTCAGAACAAAATAACGGTGTTTCCTACACATCCGGACCATATCTAGGTCAACTCTTCTTCTGAAAGTGATACAAACTACACTTCCTCTAACATGCAATGCTTTCAGGTTAAGAGCGAGAAACGTGTGAGCTTTGTGAACAATGTGGCTTCCTTTGAGCTGAAAAGTGACTGAGTTTACCTGAGAAGATGTCTTTCTTGTAGGAAGACACAGAGCCTGGGGTTTAACTCCATTTCTGAAGGGAAACACACAGCACAGTTCTCATCCATGAAACACACTCTGCTTTAGATCACGAAGCATGCTCTTGCTTTCCAGAGTCTCTAATATAGCCAGTAACTTGAGGGTACTCATAACAAAAGAACGGTGTTTCCTGCACAAAAGGACCATTGCTAGTTCAACTCTGCTTGTGAAACTGATACAAACAACAGGTCCTCTAACATCCAATGCTTTACAGTTAAGATCACGAAACGTGTGAGCTACGTGAACCATGTAGCTTTGTTTGAGTGCAAAGTGACTGAGTTTACGTGAAACGAAGTCTTGCTTGTAGGAAGATACAGAGTCTGTGATTTAACTCCATTTCTGAAGGGAAACACACAGCACAGTTCTCACGATGAAACACACTCTGCCTATAGGAAGAAGCACGCTCTTGCTTTCTAGAGTCTCTAATAGGGCAGGAAATGTGAGTGTGGTCAGAACAAAAGAACAGTGTTTCCTACACATATGGACCATTCTAGTTCAACTATGCTTCTGAAACTGATACAAACCACAAGTCATCTAACATCCAATGCTTTTCAGTTAAGAGCGAGAAACGTGTGAGCTTCTTAAACGATTTATATTCATTTGAGCTGAAAAGTGACTGCGTTTACCTGAAATGATGTCTTGCTTGTAGGAAGACACAGAGCCTGGAATTTAACTCCATTTCTGAAGGGAAACACATGGCACAGTTCTCATCCATGAAACACACTCTGCTTTAGAGCAAGGAGCACGCTCTTTCCTCTAAGATTCTCTAATACAGCAGGAAACGTGACTGTGGTCAGATCAAAATAACGGTGTTTCCTACACATACGGACCATATCTAGGTCAACTCTTCCTCTTAAACTGATACAAACCACAGTTCCTCTAACATGCAATGTTTTCCAGTTAAGAGCGAGAAACGTGTGAGCTTCGTGAACTATATAGCTTCCTTTGATGTGAATAGTGCCTGAGTTTACCTGAAAATATGTCTTCCTTGTAGGAAGACACATAGCCTGGGATTTAACTCCATTTCTGAAGGGAAACACACAGCACAGTTCTCACGATGAAACGCACTCTGCGTATAGGAAGAAGCACGCTCTTGCTTTCTAGAGTCTCTACTAGAGAAGGAAATGTGAGTGTGCTCAGAACAAAAGAAGAGTGTTTCCTACACATACGGACCATTGCTAGTTCAACTCTGCTTCTGAAACTAATACAAACCACAAGTCATCTAACATCCATTGCTTTTTAGTTTAGAGCTAGAAACGTGTGAGCTTCGTAAACGATTTATATTCATTTGAGCTGAAAAGTGACTGTGTTTACCTGAAATGATGTCTTGCATGTAGGAAGACACAGAGCCTGGAATTTAACTCCATTTCTGAAGGGAAACACACAGCACAGTTCTCATCCATGAAACACACTCTGCTTTAGAGCAAGAAGCACGCTCTTTCTTTCTAAGAGTCTCTAATACAGCAGGAAACGTGACTGTGGTCTGAACAAAGTAATGGTGTTTCTTACACATCCGGACCATATCTAAGTCAACTCTTCTTCTGAAACTGATACAAACTACACTTCCTCTAACATGCAATGCTTTCCAGTTAAGAGCGAGAAACGTGTGAGCTTTGTGAACGATGTAGCTTCCTTTGAGCTGAAAAGTGACTGAGTTTACCTGAGAAGATGTCTTCCTAGTAGGAAGACACAGAGCCTGGGGTTTAACTCCATTTCTGAAGGGAAACACAGCGCACAGTTCTCATCCATGAAACACACTCTGCTTTAGAGCAGGAAGCATGCTCTTGCTTTCTAGAGTCTCTAATAGGGCAGGAAATGTGAGTGTGCTCAGAACAAAAGAACAGTGTTTCCTACACATACGGACCATTCTAGTTCAACTATACTTCTGAAACTGATACAAACCACAAGTCATCTAACATCCAATGCTTTTCAGTTAAGAGCGAGAAACGTGTGAGCTTCTTAAACGATTTATATTCATTTGAGCTGAAAAGTGACTGCGTTTACCTGAAATGATGTCTTGCTTGTAGGAAGACACAGAGCCTGGAATTTAACTCCATTTCTGAAGGGAAACACACGGCACAGTTCTCATCCATGAAACACACTCTGCTTTAGAGCAAGGAGCACACTCTTTCCTCTAAGACTCTCTAATACAGCAGGAAACGTGACTGTGGTCAGATCAAAATAACGGTGTTTCCTACACATACGGACCATATCTAGGTCAACTCTTCCTCTGAAACTGATACAAACCACAGTTCCTCTAACATGCAATGTTTTCCAGTTAAGAGCGAGAAACGTGTGAGCTTCGTGAACTATATAGCTTCCTTTGATGTGAATAGTGCCTGAGTTTACCTGAAAATATGTCTTCCTTGTAGGAAGACACATAGCCTGGGATTTAACTCCATTTCTGAAGGGAAACACACAGCACAGTTCTCACGATGAAACGCACTCTGCGTATAGGAAGAAGCACGCTCTTGCTTTCTAGAGTCTCTAGTAGAGAAGGAAACGTGAGTGTGCTCAGAACAAAAGAAGAGTGTTTCCTACACATACGGACCATTGCTAGTTCAACTCTGCTTCTGAAACTAATACAAACCACAAGTCATCTAACATCCATTGCTTTTTAGTTTAGAGCTAGAAACGTGTGAGCTTCGTAAACGATTTATATTCATTTGAGCTGAAAAGTGACTGCGTTTACCTGAAATGATGTCTTGCATGTAGGAAGACACAGAGCCTGGAATTTAACTCCATTTCTGAAGTGAAACACACAGCACAGTTCTCATCCATGAAACACACTCTGCTTTAGAGCAAGAAGCACGCTCTTTCTTTCTAAGAGTCTCTAATACAGCAGGAAACGTGACTGTGGTCTGAACAAAGTAATGGTGTTTCTTACACATCCGGACCATATCTAAGTCAACTCTTCTTCTGAAACTGATACAAACTACACTTCCTCTAACATGCAATGCTTTCCAGTTAAGAGCGAGAAACGTGTGAGCTTTGTGAACGATGTAGCTTCCTTTGAGCTGAAAAGTGACTGAGTTTACCTGAGAAGATGTCTTCCTTGTAGGAAGACACAGAGCCTGGGGTTTAACTCCATTTCTGAAGGGAAACACAGCGCACAGTTCTCATCCATGAAACACACTCTGCTTTAGAGCAGGAAGCATGCTCTTGCTTTCTAGAGTCTCTAATAGGGCAGGAAATGTGAGTGTGCTCAGAACAAAAGAACAGTGTTTCCTACACATACGGACCATTCTAGTTCAACTATGCTTCTGAAACTGATACAAACCACAAGTCATCTAACATCCAATGCTTTTCAGTTAAGAGCGAGAAACGTGTGAGCTTCTTAAATGATTTATATTCATTTGAGCTGAAAAGTGACTGCGTTTACCTGAAATGATGTCTTGCTTGTAGGAAGACACAGAGCCTGGAATTTAACTCCATTTCTGAAGGGAAACACACGGCACAGTTCTCATCCATGAAACACACTCTGCTTTAGAGCAAGGAGCACGCTCTTTCCTCTAAGACTCTCTAATACAGCAGGAAACGTGACTGTGGTCAGATCAAAATAACGGTGTTTCCTACACATACGGACCATATCTAGGTCAACTCTTCCTCTGAAACTGATACAAACCACAGTTCCTCTAACATGCAATGTTTTCCAGTTAAGAGCGAGAAACGTGTGAGCTTCGTGAACGATATAGCTTCCTTTGATGTGAATAGTGCCTGAGTTTACCTGAAAATATGTCTTCCTTGTAGGAAGACACATAGCCTGGGATTTAACTCCATTTCTGAAGGGAAACACACAGCACAGTTCTCACGATGAAACGCACTCTGCGTATAGGAAGAAGCACGCTCTTGCTTTCTAGAGTCTCTAGTAGAGAAGGAAACGTGAGTGTGCTCAGAACAAAAGAAGAGTGTTTCCTACACATACGGACCATTGCTAGTTCAACTCTGCTTCTGAAACTAATACAAACCACAAGTCATCTAACATCCATTGCTTTTTAGTTTAGAGCTAGAAACGTGTGAGCTTCGTAAACGATTTATATTCATTTGAGCTGAAAAGTGACTGCGTTTACCTGAAATGATGTCTTGCATGTAGGAAGACACAGAGCCTGGAATTTAACTCCATTTCTGAAGTGAAACACACAGCACAGTTCTCATCCATGAAACACACTCTGCTTTAGAGCAAGAAGCACGCTCTTTCTTTCTAAGAGTCTCTAATACAGCAGGAAACGTGACTGTGGTCTGAACAAAGTAATGGTGTTTCTTACACATCCGGACCATATCTAAGTCAACTCTTCTTCTGAAACTGATACAAACTACACTTCCTCTAACATGCAATGCTTTCCAGTTAAGAGCGAGAAACGTGTGAGCTTTGTGAACGATGTAGCTTCCTTTGAGCTGAAAAGTGACTGAGTTTACCTGAGAAGATGTCTTCCTTGTAGGAAGACACAGAGCCTGGGGTTTAACTCCATTTCTGAAGGGAAACACAGCGCACAGTTCTCATCCATGAAACACACTCTGCTTTAGAGCAGGAAGCATGCTCTTGCTTTCTAGAGTCTCTAATAGGGCAGGAAATGTGAGTGTGCTCAGAACAAAAGAACAGTGTTTCCTACACATACGGACCATTCTAGTTCAACTATGCTTCTGAAACTGATACAAACCACAAGTCATCTAACATCCAATGCTTTTCAGTTAAGAGCGAGAAACGTGTGAGCTTCTTAAACGATTTATATTCATTTGAGCTGAAAAGTGACTGCGTTTACCTGAAATGATGTCTTGCTTGTAGGAAGACACAGAGCCTGGAATTTAACTCCATTTCTGAAGGGAAACACACGGCACAGTTCTCATCCATGAAACACACTCTGCTTTAGAGCAAGGAGCACGCTCTTTCCTCTAAGACTCTCTAATACAGCAGGAAACGTGACTGTGGTCAGATCAAAATAACGGTGTTTCCTACACATACGGACCATATCTAGGTCAACTCTTCCTCTGAAACTGATACAAACCACAGTTCCTCTAACATGCAATGTTTTCCAGTTAAGAGCGAGAAACGTGTGAGCTTCGTGAACGATATAGCTTCCTTTGATGTGAATAGTGCCTGAGTTTACCTGAAAAGATGTCTTCCTTGTAGGAAGACACATAGCCTGGGATTTAACTCCATTTCTGAAGGGAAACACACAGCACAGTTCTCACGATGAAACGCACTCTGCGTATAGGAAGAAGCACGCTCTTGCTTTCTAGAGTCTCTAGTAGAGAAGGAAACGTGAGTGTGCTCAGAACAAAAGAAGAGTGTTTCCTACACATACGGACCATTGCTAGTTCAACTCTGCTTCTGAAACTAATACAAACCACAAGTCATCTAACATCCATTGCTTTTTAGTTTAGAGCTAGAAACGTGTGAGCTTCATAAACGATTTATATTCATTTGAGCTGAAAAGTGACTGCGTTTACCTGAAATGATGTCTTGCATGTAGGAAGACACAGAGCCTGGAATTTAACTCCATTTCTGAAGGGAAACACACAGCACAGTTCTCATCCATGAAACACACTCTGCTTTAGAGCAAGAAGCACGCTCTTTCTTTCTAAGAGTCCCTAATACAGCAGGAAACGTGACTGTGGTCAGAACAAAGTAATGGTGTTTCTTACACATCCGGACCTTATCTAAGTCAACTCTTCTTCTGAAACTGATACAAACTACACTTCCTCTAACATGCAATGCTTTCCAGTTAAGAGCGAGAAACGTGTGAGCTTTGTGAACGATGTAGCTTCCTTTGAGCTGAAAAGTGACTGAGTTTACCTGAGAAGATGTCTTCCTTGTAGGAAGACACAGAGCCTGGGGTTTAACTCCATTTCTGAAGGGAAACACAGCGCACAGTTCTCATCCATGAAACACACTCTGCTTTAGAGCAGGAAGCATGCTCTTGCTTTCTAGAGTCTCTAATAGGGCAGGAAATGTGAGTGTGCTCAGAACAAAAGAACAGTGTTTCCTACACATACGGACCATTCTAGTTCAACTATGCTTCTGAAACTGATACAAACCACAAGTCATCTAACATCCAATGCTTTTCAGTTAAGAGCGAGAAACGTGTGAGCTTCTTAAACGATTTATATTCATTTGCGCTGAAAAGTGACTGCGTTTACCTGAAATGATGTCTTGCTTGTAGGAAGACACAGAGCCTGGAATTTAACTCCATTTCTGAAGGGAAACACACGGCACAGTTCTCATCCATGAAACACACTCTGCTTTAGAGCAAGGAGCACGCTCTTTCCTCTAAGACTCTCTAATACAGCAGGAAACGTGACTGTGGTCAGATCAAAATAACGGTGTTTCCTACACATACGGACCATATCTAGGTCAACTCTTCCTCTGAAACTGATACAAACCACAGTTCCTCTAACATGCAATGTTTTCCAGTTAAGAGCGAGAAACGTGTGAGCTTCGTGAACGATATAGCTTCCTTTGATGTGAATAGTGCCTGAGTTTACCTGAAAAGATGTCTTCCTTGTAGGAAGACACATAGCCTGGGATTTAACTCCATTCCTGAAGGGAAACACACAGCACAGTTCTCACGATGAAACGCACTCTGCGTATAGGAAGAAGCACGCTCTTGCTTTCTAGAGTCTCTAGTAGAGAAGGAAACGTGAGTGTGCTCAGAACAAAAGAAGAGTGTTTCCTACACATACGGACCATTGCTAGTTCAACTCTGCTTCTGAAACTAATACAAACCACAAGTCATCCAACATCCATTGCTTTTTAGTTTAGAGCTAGAAACGTGTGAGCTTCATAAACGATTTATATTCATTTGAGCTGAAAAGTGACTGCGTTTACCTGAAATGATGTCTTGCATGTAGGAAGACACAGAGCCTGGAATTTAACTCCATTTCTGAAGGGAAACACACAGCACAGTTCTCATCCATGAAACACACTCTGCTTTAGAGCAAGAAGCACGCTCTTTCTTTCTAAGAGTCTCTAATACAGCAGGAAACGTGACTGTGGTCAGAACAAAGTAATGGTGTTTCTTACACATCCGGACCTTATCTAAGTCAACTCTTCTTCTGAAACTGATACAAACTACACTTCCTCTAACATGCAATGCTTTCCAGTTAAGAGCGAGAAACGTGTGAGCTTTGTGAACGATGTAGCTTCCTTTGAGCTGAAAAGTGACTGAGTTTACCTGAGAAGATGTCTTCCTTGTAGGAAGACACAGAGCCTGGGGTTTAACTCCATTTCTGAAGGGAAACACAGCGCACAGTTCTCATCCATGAAACACACTCTGCTTTAGAGCAGGAAGCATGCTCTTGCTTTCTAGAGTCTCTAATAGAGCCAGAAACTTGAGGGTACTCAGAACAAAAGTACGGTGTTTCCTACACATACGGACCATTGCTAGATCAACTCTGCTTCTGATACTGATACAAACCACAAGTCATCTAACATCCAATGCTTTTCAATTAAGAGGAAGAAACGTGTGAGCTTCGTATACGATTTATATTCATTTGAGCTGAAAAGTGACTGTGGTTACCTGAAATGATGTCTTGCCTGTAGGAAGACACAGAGCCTGGAATTTAACTCCATTTCTGAAGGGAAACACACGGCACAGTTCTCATCCATGAAACACACTCTGCTTTAGAGCAAGGAGCACGCTCTTTCCTCTAAGATTCTCTAATACACCAGGAAACGTGACTGTGGTCAGATCAAAATAACGGTGTTTCCTACACATACGGACCATATCTAGGTCAACTCTTCCTCTGAAACTGATACAAACCACAGTTCCTCTAACATGCAATGTTTTCCAGTTAAGAGCGAGAAACGTGTGAGCTTCGTGAACGATATAGCTTCCTTTGATGTGAATAGTGCCTGAGTTTACCTGAAAAGATGTCTTCCTTGTAGGAAGACACATAGCCTGGGATTTAACTCCATTTCTGAAGGGAAACACACAGCACAGTTCTCACGATGAAACGCACTCTGCGTATAGGAAGAAGCACGCTCTTGCTTTCTAGAGTCTCTAGTAGAGAAGGAAACGTGAGTGTGCTCAGAACAAAAGAAGAGTGTTTCCTACACATACGGACCATTGCTAGTTCAACTCTGCTTCTGAAACTAATACAAACCACAAGTCATCTAACATCCATTGCTTTTTAGTTTAGAGCTAGAAACGTGTGAGCTTCATAAACGATTTATATTCATTTGAGCTGAAAAGTGACTGCGTTTACCTGAAATGATGTCTTGCATGTAGGAAGACACAGAGCCTGGGGTTTAACTCCGTTTCTGAAGGGAAACACAGCGCACAGTTCTCATCCATGAAACACACTCTGCTTTAGAGCAAGAAGCACGCTCTTCTTTCTAAGAGTCTCTAATACAGCAGGAAACGTGACTGTGGTGAGAACAAAATAATGGTGTTTCTTACACATCCGGACCATATCTAAGTCAACTCTTCTTCTGAAACTGATACAAACTACACTTCCTCTAACATGCAATGCTTTCCAGTTAAGAGCGAGAAACGTGTGAGCTTTGTGAACGATGTAGCTTCCTTTGAGCTGAAAAGTGACTGAGTTTACCTGAGAAGATGTCTTCCTTGTAGGAAGACACAGAGCCTGGGGTTTAACTCCATTTCTGAAGGGAAACACAGCGCACAGTTCTCATCCATGAAACACACTCTGCTTTAGAGCAGGAAGCATGCTCTTGCTTTCTAGAGTCTCTAATAGAGCCAGAAACTTGAGGGTACTCAGAACAAAAGTACGGTGTTTCCTACACATACGGACCATTGCTAGATCAACTCTGCTTCTGAAACTGATACAAACCACAAGTCATCTAACATCCAATGCTTTTCAATTAAGAGGAAGAAACGTGTGAGCTTCGTAAACGATTTATATTCATTTGAGCTGAAAAGTGACTGCGGTTACCTGAAATGATGTCTTGCCTGTAGGAAGACACAGAGCCTGGAATTCAACTCCATTTCTGAAGGGAAACACACAGCACAGTACTCATCCATGAAATACACTCTGCTTTAGAGCAAGAAGCATGCTCTTGCTTTCCAGAGTCTCTAATATAGCCAGTAACTTGAGGGTACTCATAACAAAAGAACAGTGTTTCCTGCACAAAAGGACCATTGCTAGTTCAACTCTGCTTGTGAAACTGATACAAACCACAGGTCCTCTAACATCCAATGCTTTACAGTTAAGGTCAAGAAACGTGTGAGCTACGAGAACGATGTAGCTTTGTTTGAGTGCAAGGTGAATGAGTTTACGCGAAACGAAGTCTTGCTTGCAGGAAGATACAGAGCTTGTGATTTAACTCCATTTCTGAAGGGAAACACACAGCACAGTTCTCATGATGAAACACACTCTGCCTATAGGAAGAAGCACCCTCTTGCTTTCTAGAGTCTCTAATAGAGCAGGAAATGTGAGTGTGCTCAGAACAAAAGAACAGTGTTTCCTACACATACGGACCATTCTAGTTCAACTCTGCTTCTGAAACTGATACAAACCACAAGTCATCTAACATCCAATGCTTTTCAGTTAAGATCGAGAAACGTGTGAGCTTCGTAAACGATTTATATTCATTTGAGCTGAAAAGTGACTGCGTTTACCTGAAATGATGTCTTGCTTGTAGGAAGACACAGAGCCTAGAATTTAACTCCATTTCTGAAGGGAAACACACGGCACAGTTCTCATCCATGAAACACACTCTGCTTTAGAGCAAGGAGCACGCTCTTTCCTCTAAGACTCTCTAATACAGCAGGAAACGTGACTGTGGTCAGATCAAAATAACGGTGTTTCCTACACATACGGACCATATCTAGGTCAACTCTTCCTCTGAAACTGATACAAACCAAGCTCCTCTAACATGCAATGTTTTCCAGTTAAGAGCGAGAAACGTGTGAGCTTCGTGAACGATATAGCTTCCTTTGATGTGAATAGTGCCTGAGTTTACCTGGAAAGATGTCTTCCTTGTAGGAAGACACATAGCCTGGGATTTAACTCCATTTCTGAAGGGAAACACACAGCACAGTTCTCACGATGAAACGCACTCTGCGTATAGGAAGAAGCACGCTCTTGCTTTCTAGAGTCTCTAGTAGAGAAGGAAACGTGAGTGTGCTCAGAACAAAAGAAGAGTGTTTCCTACACATACGGACCATTGCTAGTTCAACTCTGCTTCTGAAACTAATACAAACCACAAGTCATCTAACATCCATTGCTTTTTAGTTTAGAGCTAGAAACGTGTGAGCTTCATAAACGATTTATATTCATTTGAGCTGAAAAGTGACTGCATTTACCTGAAATGATGTCTTGCATGTAGGAAGACACAGAGCCTGGAATTTAACTCCATTTCTGAAGGGAAACACACAGCACAGTTCTCATCCATGAAACACACTCTGCTTTAGAGCAAGAAGCACGCTCTTTCTTTCTAAGAGTCTCTAATACAGCAGGAAACGTGACTGTGGTCAGAACAAAATAATGGTGTTTCTTACACATCCGGACCATGTCTAAGTCAACTCTTCTTCTGAAACTGATACAAACTACACTTCCTCTAACATGCAATGCTTTCCAGTTAAGAGCGAGAAACGTGTGAGCTTTGTGAACGATGTAGCTTCCTTTGAGCTGAAAAGTGACTGAGTTTACCTGAGAAGATGTCTTCCTTGTAGGAAGACACAGAGCCTGGGGTTTAACTCCATTTCTGAAGGGAAACACAGCGCACAGTTCTCATCCATGAAACACACTCTGCTTTAGAGCAGGAAGCATGCTCTTGCTTTCTAGAGTCTCTAATAGAGCCAGAAACTTGAGGGTACTCAGAACAAAAGTACGGTGTTTCCTACACATACGGACCAGTGCTAGATCAACTCTGCTTCTGAAACTGTTACAAACCACAAGTCATCTAACATCCAATGCTTTTCAATTAAGAGGAAGAAACGTGTGAGCTTCGTAAACGATTTATATTCATTTGAGCTGAAAAGTGACTGCGGTTACCTGAAATGATATCTTGCCTGTAGGAAGACACAGAGCCTGGAATTTAACACCATTTCTGTAGGGAAACACACAGCACAGTACTCATCCATGAAATACACTCTGCTTTAGAGCAAGAAGCATGCTCTTGCTTTCCAAAGTCTCTAATATAGCCAGTAACTTGAGGGTACTCATAACAAAAGAACAGTGTTTCCTGCACAAAAGGACCATTGCTAGTTCAACTCTGCTTGTGAAACTGATACAAACCACAGGTCCTCTAACATCCAATGCTTTACAGTTAAGATCAAGAAACGTGTGAGCTACGTGAACAATGTAGCTTTGTTTGAGTGCAAGGTGAATGAGTTTACGCGAAACGAAGTCTTGCTTGTAGGAAGATACAGAGCCTGTGATTTAACTCCATTTCTGAAGGGAAACACACAGCACAGTTCTCACGATGAAACACACTCTGCCTATAGGAAGAAGCACCCTCTTGCTTTCTAGAGTCTCTAATAGAGCAGGAAATGTGAGTGTGCTCAGAACAAAAGAACAGTGTTTCCTACACATACGGACCATTCTAGTTCAACTCTGCTTCTGAAACTGATACAAACCACAAGTCATCTAACATCCAATGCTTTTCAGTTAAGAGCGAGAAACGTGTGAGCTTCGTAAACGATTTATATTCATTTGAGCTGAAAAGTGACTGCGTTTACCTGAAATGATGTCTTGCTTGTAGGAAGACACAGAGCCTAGAATTTAACTCCATTTCTGAAGGGAAACACACAGCACAGTTCTCATCCATGAAACACACTCTGCTTTAGAGCAAGGAGCACGCTCTTTCCTCTAAGACTCTTTAATACAGCAGGAAACGTGACTGTGGTCAGATCAAAATAACGGTGTTTCCTACACATACGGACCATATCTAGGTCAACTCTTCCTCTGAAACTGATACAAACCAAAGCTCCTCTAACAAGCAATGTTTTCCAGTTAAGAGCAAGAAACGTGTGAGCTTCGTGAACGATATAGCTTCCTTTGATGTGAATAGTGCCTGAGTTTACCTGAAAAGATGTCTTCCTTGTAGAAAGACACATAGCCTGGGATTTAACTCCATTTCTGAAGGGAAACACACAGCACAGTTCGCACGATGAAACGCACTCTGCGTATAGGAAGAAGCACGCTCTTGCTTTCTAGAGTCTCTAGTAGAGAAGGAAACGTGAGTGTGCTCAGAACAAAAGAAGAGTGTTTCCTACACATACGGACCATTGCTAGTTCAACTCTACCTCTGAAACTGATACAAACCACAAGTCATCTAACATCCATTGCTTTTTAGTTTAGAGCTAGAAACGTGTGAGCTTCGTAAACGATTTATATTCATTTGAGCTGAAAATGACTGCGTTTACCTGAAATGATGTCTTGCATGTAGGGAGACACAGAGCCTGGAATTTAACTCCATTTCTGAAGGGAAACACACAGCACAGTTCTCATCCATGAAACACACTCTGCTTTAGAGCAAGAAGCACGCTCTTTCTTTCTAAGAGTCTCTAATACAGCAGGAAACGTGACTGTGGTCAGAACAAAATAACGGTGTTTCCTACACATCCGGACCATATCTAGGTCAACTCTTCCTCTGAAACTGATACAAACCAAAGCTCCTCTAACATGCAATGTTTTCCAGTTAAGAGCGAGAAACGTGTGAGCTTCGTGAACGATATAGCTTCCTTTGATGTGAATAGTGCCTGAGTTTACCTGAAAAGATGTCTTCCTTGTAGAAAGACACATAGCCTGGGATTTAACTCCATTTCTGAAGGGAAACACAGCGCACAGTTCTCATCCATGAAACACACTCTGCTTTAGAGCAGGAAGCATGCTCTTGCTTTCTAGAGTCTTTAATAGAGCCAGAAACTTGAGGGTACTCAGAACAAAAGTACGGTGTTTCCTACACATACGGACCATTGCTAGATCAACTCTGCTTCTGAAACTGTTACAAACCACAAGTCATCTAACATCCAATGCTTTTCAATTAAGAGGAAGAAACGTGTGAGCTTCGTAAACGATTTATATTCATTTGAGCTGAAAAGTGACTGCGGTTACCTGAAATGATATCTTGCCTGTAGGAAGACTCAGAGCCTGGAATTTAACACCATTTCTGTAGGGAAACACACAGCACAGTACTCATCCATGAAATACACTCTGCTTTAGAGCAAGAAGCATGCTCTTGCTTTCCAAAGTCTCTAATATAGCCAGTAACTTGAGGGTACTCATAACAAAAGAACAGTGTTTCCTGCACAAAAGGACCATTGCTAGTTCAACTCTGCTTGTGAAACTGATACAAACCACAGGTCCTCTAACATCCAATGCTTTACAGTTAAGATCAAGAAACGTGTGAGCTACGTGAACGATGTAGCTTTGTTTGAGTGCAAGGTGAATGAGTTTACGCGAAACGAAGTCTTGCTTGTAGGAAGATACAGAGCCTGTGATTTAACTCCATTTCTGAAGGGAAACACACAGCACAGTTCTCACGATGAAACACACTCTGCCTATAGGAAGAAGCACCCTCTTGCTTTCTAGAGTCTCTAATAGAGCAGGAAACGTGACTGTGGTCAGATCAAAATAACGGTGTTTCCTACACATACGGACCATATCTAGGTCAACTCTTCCTCTGAAACTGATACAAACCAAAGCTCCTCTAACAAGCAATGTTTCCAGTTAAGAGCGAGAAACGTGTGAGCTTTGTGAACGATGTAGCTTCCTTTGAGCTGAAAAGTGACTGAGTTTACCTGAGAAGATGTCTTCCTTGTAGGAAGACACAGAGCCTGGGGTTTAACTTCATTTCTGAAGGGAAACACACAGCACAGTTCTCATCCATGAAACACACTCTGCTTTAGAGCACGAAGCATGCTCTTGCTTTCCAGAGTCTCTAATATAGCCAGTAACTTGAGGGTACTCATAACAAAAGAACGGTGTTTCCTGCACAAAAGGACCATTGCTAGTTCAACTCTGCTTGTGAAACTGATACAAACAACAGGTCCTCTAACATCCAATGCTTTACAGTTAAGATCACGAAACGTGTGAGCTACGTGAACCATGTAGCTTTGTTTGAGTGCAAGGTGACTGAGTTTACATGAAACGAAGTCTTGCTTGTAGGAAGATACAGAGCCTGTGATTTAACTCCATTTCTGAAGGGAAACACACAGCACAGTTCTCATCCATGAAACACACTCTGCTTTAGAGCAAGGATCACGCTCTTTCCTATAAGATTCTCTAATACAGCAGGAAACATGACTGTCGTCAGATCAAAATAACGGTGTTTCCTACACATACGGACCATATCTAGGTCAACTCTTCCTCTGAAACTGATACAAACCAAAGCTCCTCTAACATGCAATGTTTCCAGTTAAGAGCGAGAAACGTGTGAGCTTCGTGAACGATATAGCTTCCTTTGATGTGAATAGTGCCTGAGTTTACCTGAAAAGATTTCTTCCTTGTAGGAAGACACATAGCCTGGGATTTAACTCCATTTCTGAAGGGAAACACACAGCACAGATCTCACGATGAAACGCACTCTGCGCATAGGAAGAAGCACGTTCTTGCTTTCTAGAGTCTCTAGTAGAGAAGGAAACGTGAGTGTGCTCAGAACAAAAGAAGAGTGTTTCCTACACATACGGACCATTGCTAGTTCAACTCTACCTCTGAAACTGATACAAACCACAAGTCATCTAACATCCATTGCTTTTTAGTTTAGAGCTAGAAACGTGTGAGCTTCGTAAACGATTTATATTCATTTGAGCTGAAAAGTGACTGCGTTTACCTGAAATGATGTCTTGCATGTAGGAAGACACAGAGCCTGGAATTTAACTCCATTTCTGAAGGGAAACACACAGCACAGTTCTCATCCATGAAACACACTCTGCTTTAGAGCAAGAAGCACGCTCTTTCTTTCTAAGAGTCTCTAATACAGCAGGAAACGTGACTGTGGTCAGAACAAAATAACAGTGTTTCCTACACATCCGGACCATATCTAGGTCAACTCTTCTTCTGAAACTGATACAAACTACACTTCCTCTAACATGCAATGCTTTCAGGTTAAGAGCGAAAAACGTGTGAGCTTTGTGAACGATGTAGCTTCCTTTGAGCTGAAAAGTGACTGAGTTTACCTGAGAAGATGTCTTCCTTGTAGGAAGACACAGAGCCTGGGGTTTAACTTCATTTCTGAAGGGAAACACACACCACAGTTCTCATCCATGAAACACACTCTGCTTTAGAGCATGAAGCATGCTCTTGCTTTCCAGAGTCTCTAATATAGCCAGTAACTTGAGGGTACTCATAACAAAAGAACGGTGTTTCCTGCACAAAAGGACCATTGCTAGTTCAACTCTGCTTGTGAAACTGATACAAACAACAGGTCCTCTAACATCCAATGCTTTACAGTTAAGATCACGAAACGTGTGAGCTACGTGAACCATGTAGCTTTGTTTGAGTGCAAGGTGACTGAGTTTACGTGAAACGAAGTCTTGCTTGTAAGAAGATACAGAGCCTGTGATTTAACTCCATTTCTGAAGGGAAACACACAGCACAGTTCTCACGATGAAACACACTCTGCCTATAGGAGGAAGCACGCTCTTGCTTTCTAGAGTCTCTAATAGGGCAGGAAATGTGAGTGTGCTCAGAACAAAAGAACAGTGTTTCCTACACATACGGACCATTCTAGTTCAACTATGCTTCTGAAACTGATACAAACCACAAGTCATCTAACATCCAATGCTTTTCAGTTAAGAGCGAGAAACGTGTGAGCTTCTTAAACGATTTATATTCATTTGAGCTAAAAAGTGACTGCGTTTACCTGAAATGATGTCTTGCTTGTAGGAAGACACAGAGCCTGGAATTTAACTCCATTTCTGAAGGGAAACACACGGCACAGTTCTCATCCATGAAACACACTCTGCTTTAGAGCAAGGAGCACGCTCTTTCCTCTAAGATTCTCTAATACACCAGGAAACGTGACTGTGGTCAGATCAAAATAACGGTGTTTCCTACACATACGGACCATATCTAGGTCAACTCTTCCTCTGAAACTGATACAAACCACAGTTCCTCTAACATGCAATGTTTTCCAGTTAAGAGCGAGAAACGTGTGAGCTTCGTGAACGATATAGCTTCCTTTGATGTGAATAGTGCCTGAGTTTACCTGAAAAGATGTCTTCCTTGTAGGAAGACACATAGCCTGGGATTTAACTCCATTTCTGAAGGGAAACACACAGCACAGTTATCACGATGAAACGCACTCTGCGTATAGGAAGAAGCATGTTCTTGCTTTCTAGAGTATCTAGTAGAGAAGGAAACGTGAGTGTGCTCAGAACAAAAGAAGAGTGTTTCCTACACATACGGACCATTTCTAGTTCAACTCTACCTCTGAAACTGATACCAACCACAAGTCATCTAACATCCATTGCTTTTTAGTTTAGAGCTAGAAACGTGTGAGCTTCGTAAACGATTTATATTCATTTGAGCTGAAAAGTGACTGCGTTTACCTGAAATGATGTCTTGCATGTAGGAAGACACAGAGCCTGGAATTTAACTCCATTTCTGAAGGGAAACACACAGCACAGTTCTCATCCATGAAACACACTCTGCTTTAGAGCAAGAAGCACGCTCTTTCTTTCTAAGAGTCTCTAATACAGCAGGAAACGTGACTGTGGTCAGAACAAAATAATGGTGTTTCTTACACATCCGGACCATATCTAAGTCAACTCTTCTTCTGAAACTGATACAAACTACACTTCCTCTAACATGCAATGCTTTCCAGTTAAGAGCTAGAAACGTGTGAGCTTTGTGAACGATGTAGCTTCCTTTGAGCTGAAAAGTGACTGAGTTTACCTGAGAAGATGTCTTCCTTGTAGGAAGACACAGAGCCTGGGGTTTAACTCCATTTCTGAAGGGAAACACAGCGCACAGTTCTCATCCATGAAACACACTCTGCTTTAGAGCAGGAAGCATGCTCTTGCTTTCTAGAGTCTTTAATAGAGCCAGAAACTTGAGGGTACTCAGAACAAAAGTACGGTGTTTCCTACACATACGGACCATTGCTAGATCAACTCTGCTTCTGAAACTGTTACAAACCACAAGTCATCTAACATCCAATGCTTTTCAATTAAGAGGAAGAAACGTGTGAGCTTCGTAAACGATTTATATTCATTTGAGCTGAAAAGTGACTGCGGTTACCTGAAATGATATCTTGCCTGTAGGAAGACTCAGAGCCTGGAATTTAACACCATTTCTGTAGGGAAACACACAGCACAGTACTCATCCATGAAATACACTCTGCTTTAGAGCAAGAAGCATGCTCTTGCTTTCCAAAGTCTCTAATATAGCCAGTAACTTGAGGGTACTCATAACAAAAGAACAGTGTTTCCTGCACAAAAGGACCATTGCTAGTTCAACTCTGCTTGTGAAACTGATACAAACCACAGGTCCTCTAACATCCAATGCTTTACAGTTAAGATCAAGAAACGTGTGAGCTACGTGAACGATGTAGCTTTGTTTGAGTGCAAGGTGAATGAGTTTACGCGAAACGAAGTCTTGCTTGTAGGAAGATACAGAGCCTGTGATTTAACTCCATTTCTGAAGGGAAACACACAGCACAGTTCTCACGATGAAACACACTCTGCCTATAGGAAGAAGCACCCTCTTGCTTTCTAGAGTCTCTAATAGAGCAGGAAATGTGAGTGTGCTCAGAACAAAAGAACAGTGTTTCCTACACATACGGACCATTCTAGTTCAACTCTGCTTCTGAAACTGATACAAACCACAAGTCATCTAACATCCAATGCTTTTCAGTTAAGATCGAGAAACGTGTGAGCTTCGTAAACGATTTATATTCATTTGAGCTGAAAAGTGACTGCGTTTACCTGAAATGATGTCTTGCTTGTAGGAAGACACAGAGCCTAGAATTTAACTCCATTTCTGAAGGGAAACACACAGCACAGTTCTCATCCATGAAACACACTCTGCTTTAGAGCAAGGAGCACACTCTTTCCTCTAAGACTCTCTATTACAGCAGGAAACGTGACTGTGGTCAGATCAAAATAACGGTGTTTCCTACACATACGGACCATATCTAGGTCAACTCTTCCTCTGAAACTGATACAAACCAAAGCTCCTCTAACAAGCAATGTTTTCCAGTTAAGAGCGAGAAACGTGTGAGCTTCGTGAACGATATAGCTTCCTTTGATGTGAATAGTGCCTGAGTTTACCTGAAAAGATGTCTTCCTTGTAGAAAGACACATAGCCTGGGATTTAACTCCATTTCTGAAGGGAAACACACAGCACAGTTCTCACGATGAAACGCACTCTGCGTATAGGAAGAAGCACGCTCTTGCTTTCTAGAGTCTCTAGTAGAGAAGGAAACGTGAGTGTGCTCAGAACAAAAGAAGAGTGTTTCCTACACATACGGACCATTGCTAGTTCAACTCTACCTCTGAAACTGATACAAACCACAAGTCATCTAACATCCATTGCTTTTTAGTTTAGAGCTAGAAACGTGTGAGCTTCGTAAACGATTTATATTCATTTGAGCTGAAAATGACTGCGTTTACCTGAAATGATGTCTTGCATGTAGGGAGACACAGAGCCTGGAATTTAACTCCATTTCTGAAGGGAAACACACAGCACAGTTCTCATCCATGAAACACACTCTGCTTTAGAGCAAGAAGCACGCTCTTTCTTTCTAAGAGTCTCTAATACAGCAGGAAACGTGACTGTGGTCAGAACAAAATAATGGTGTTTCTTACACATCCGGACCATATCTAAGTCAACTCTTCTTCTGAAACTGATACAAACTACACTTCCTCTAACATGCAATGCTTTCCAGTTAAGAGCGAGAAACGTGTGAGCTTTGTGAACGATGTAGCTTCCTTTGAGCTGAAAAGTGACTGAGTTTACCTGAGAAGATGTCTTCCTTGTAGGAAGACACAGAGCCTGGGGTTTAACTCCATTTCTGAAGGGAAACACAGCGCACAGTTCTCATCCATGAAACACACTCTGCTTTAGAGCAGGAAGCATGCTCTTGCTTTCTAGAGTCTCTAATAGAGCCAGAAACTTGAGGGTACTCAGAACAAAAGTACGGTGTTTCCTACACATACGGACCATTGCTAGATCAACTCTGCTTCTGAAACTGTTACAAACCACAAGTCATCTAACATCCAATGCTTTTCAATTAAGAGGAAGAAACGTGTGAGCTTCGTAAACGATTTATATTCATTTGAGCTGAAAAGTGACTGCGGTTACCTGAAATGATATCTTGCCTGTAGGAAGACTCAGAGCCTGGAATTTAACACCATTTCTGTAGGGAAACACACAGCACAGTACTCATCCATGAAATACACTCTGCTTTAGAGCAAGAAGCATGCTCTTGCTTTCCAAAGTCTCTAATATAGCCAGTAACTTGAGGGTACTCATAACAAAAGAACAGTGTTTCCTGCACAAAAGGACCATTGCTAGTTCAACTCTGCTTGTGAAACTGATACAAACCACAGGTCCTCTAACATCCAATGCTTTACAGTTAAGATCAAGAAACGTGTGAGCTACGTGAACGATGTAGCTTTGTTTGAGTGCAAGGTGAATGAGTTTACGCGAAACGAAGTCTTGCTTGTAGGAAGATACAGAGCCTGTGATTTAACTCCATTTCTGAAGGGAAACACACAGCACAGTTCTCACGATGAAACACACTCTGCCTATAGGAAGAAGCACCCTCTTGCTTTCTAGAGTCTCTAATAGAGCAGGAAATGTGAGTGTGCTCAGAACAAAAGAACAGTGTTTCCTACACATACGGACCATTCTAGTTCAACTCTGCTTCTGAAACTGATACAAACCACAAGTCATCTAACATCCAATGCTTTTCAGTTAAGATCGAGAAACGTGTGAGCTTCGTAAACGATTTATATTCATTTGAGCTGAAAAGTGACTGCGTTTACCTGAAATGATGTCTTGCTTGTAGGAAGACACAGAGCCTAGAATTTAACTCCATTTCTGAAGGGAAACACACAGCACAGTTCTCATCCATGAAACACACTCTGCTTTAGAGCAAGGAGCACACTCTTTCCTCTAAGACTCTCTATTACAGCAGGAAACGTGACTGTGGTCAGATCAAAATAACGGTGTTTCCTACACATACGGACCATATCTAGGTCAACTCTTCCTCTGAAACTGATACAAACCAAAGCTCCTCTAACAAGCAATGTTTTCCAGTTAAGAGCGAGAAACGTGTGAGCTTCGTGAACGATATAGCTTCCTTTGATGTGAATAGTGCCTGAGTTTACCTGAAAAGATGTCTTCCTTGTAGAAAGACACATAGCCTGGGATTTAACTCCATTTCTGAAGGGAAACACACAGCACAGTTCTCACGATGAAACGCACTCTGCGTATAGGAAGAAGCACGCTCTTGCTTTCTAGAGTCTCTAGTAGAGAAGGAAACGTGAGTGTGCTCAGAACAAAAGAAGAGTGTTTCCTACACATACGGACCATTGCTAGTTCAACTCTACCTCTGAAACTGATACAAACCACAAGTCATCTAACATCCATTGCTTTTTAGTTTAGAGCTAGAAACGTGTGAGCTTCGTAAACGATTTATATTCATTTGAGCTGAAAATGACTGCGTTTACCTGAAATGATGTCTTGCATGTAGGGAGACACAGAGCCTGGAATTTAACTCCATTTCTGAAGGGAAACACACAGCACAGTTCTCATCCATGAAACACACTCTGCTTTAGAGCAAGAAGCACGCTCTTTCTTTCTAAGAGTCTCTAATACAGCAGGAAACGTGACTGTGGTCAGAACAAAATAATGGTGTTTCTTACACATCCGGACCATATCTAAGTCAACTCTTCTTCTGAAACTGATACAAACTACACTTCCTCTAACATGCAATGCTTTCCAGTTAAGAGCGAGAAACGTGTGAGCTTTGTGAACGATGTAGCTTCCTTTGAGCTGAAAAGTGACTGAGTTTACCTGAGAAGATGTCTTCCTTGTAGGAAGACACAGAGCCTGGGGTTTAACTCCATTTCTGAAGGGAAACACAGCGCACAGTTCTCATCCATGAAACACACTCTGCTTTAGAGCAGGAAGCATGCTCTTGCTTTCTAGAGTCTCTAATAGAGCCAGAAACTTGAGGGTACTCAGAACAAAAGTACGGTGTTTCCTACACATACGGACCATTGCTAGATCAACTCTGCTTCTGAAACTGTTACAAACCACAAGTCATCTAACATCCAATGCTTTTCAATTAAGAGGAAGAAACGTGTGAGCTTCGTAAACGATTTATATTCATTTGAGCTGAAAAGTGACTGCGGTTACCTGAAATGATATCTTGCCTGTAGGAAGACTCAGAGCCTGGAATTTAACACCATTTCTGTAGGGAAACACACAGCACAGTACTCATCCATGAAATACACTCTGCTTTAGAGCAAGAAGCATGCTCTTGCTTTCCAAAGTCTCTAATATAGCCAGTAACTTGAGGGTACTCATAACAAAAGAACAGTGTTTCCTGCACAAAAGGACCATTGCTAGTTCAACTCTGCTTGTGAAACTGATACAAACCACAGGTCCTCTAACATCCAATGCTTTACAGTTAAGATCAAGAAACGTGTGAGCTACGTGAACGATGTAGCTTTGTTTGAGTGCAAGGTGAATGAGTTTACGCGAATCGAAGTCTTGCTTGTAGGAAGATACAGAGCCTGTGATTTAACTCCATTTCTGAAGGGAAACACACAGCACAGTTCTCACGATGAAACACACTCTGCCTATAGGAAGAAGCACCCTCTTGCTTTCTAGAGTCTCTAATAGAGCAGGAAATGTGAGTGTGCTCAGAACAAAAGAACAGTGTTTCCTACACATACGGACCATTCTAGTTCAACTCTGCTTCTGAAACTGATACAAACCACAAGTCATCTAACATCCAATGCTTTTCAGTTAAGATCGAGAAACGTGTGAGCTTCGTAAACGATTTATATTCATTTGAGCTGAAAAGTGACTGCGTTTACCTGAAATGATGTCTTGCTTGTAGGAAGACACAGAGCCTAGAATTTAACTCCATTTCTGAAGGGAAACACACAGCACAGTTCTCATCCATGAAACACACTCTGCTTTAGAGCAAGGAGCACACTCTTTCCTCTAAGACTCTCTATTACAGCAGGAAACGTGACTGTGGTCAGATCAAAATAACGGTGTTTCCTACACATACGGACCATATCTAGGTCAACTCTTCCTCTGAAACTGATACAAACCAAAGCTCCTCTAACAAGCAATGTTTTCCAGTTAAGAGCGAGAAACGTGTGAGCTTCGTGAACGATATAGCTTCCTTTGATGTGAATAGTGCCTGAGTTTACCTGAAAAGATGTCTTCCTTGTAGAAAGACACATAGCCTGGGATTTAACTCCATTTCTGAAGGGAAACACACAGCACAGTTCTCACGATGAAACGCACTCTGCGTATAGGAAGAAGCACGCTCTTGCTTTCTAGAGTCTCTAGTAGAGAAGGAAACGTGAGTGTGCTCAGAACAAAAGAAGAGTGTTTCCTACACATACGGACCATTGCTAGTTCAACTCTACCTCTGAAACTGATACAAACCACAAGTCATCTAACATCCATTGCTTTTTAGTTTAGAGCTAGAAACGTGTGAGCTTCGTAAACGATTTATATTCATTTGAGCTGAAAATGACTGCGTTTACCTGAAATGATGTCTTGCATGTAGGGAGACACAGAGCCTGGAATTTAACTCCATTTCTGAAGGGAAACACACAGCACAGTTCTCATCCATGAAACACACTCTGCTTTAGAGCAAGAAGCACGCTCTTTCTTTCTAAGAGTCTCTAATACAGCAGGAAACGTGACTGTGGTCAGAACAAAATAATGGTGTTTCTTACACATCCGGACCATATCTAAGTCAACTCTTCTTCTGAAACTGATACAAACTACACTTCCTCTAACATGCAATGCTTTCCAGTTAAGAGCGAGAAACGTGTGAGCTTTGTGAACGATGTAGCTTCCTTTGAGCTGAAAAGTGACTGAGTTTACCTGAGAAGATGTCTTCCTTGTAGGAAGACACAGAGCCTGGGGTTTAACTCCATTTCTGAAGGGAAACACAGCGCACAGTTCTCATCCATGAAACACACTCTGCTTTAGAGCAGGAAGCATGCTCTTGCTTTCTAGAGTCTCTAATAGAGCCAGAAACTTGAGGGTACTCAGAACAAAAGTACGGTGTTTCCTACACATACGGACCATTGCTAGATCAACTCTGCTTCTGAAACTGTTACAAACCACAAGTCATCTAACATCCAATGCTTTTCAATTAAGAGGAAGAAACGTGTGAGCTTCGTAAACGATTTATATTCATTTGAGCTGAAAAGTGACTGCGGTTACCTGAAATGATATCTTGCCTGTAGGAAGACTCAGAGCCTGGAATTTAACACCATTTCTGTAGGGAAACACACAGCACAGTACTCATCCATGAAATACACTCTGCTTTAGAGCAAGAAGCATGCTCTTGCTTTCCAAAGTCTCTAATATAGCCAGTAACTTGAGGGTACTCATAACAAAAGAACAGTGTTTCCTGCACAAAAGGACCATTGCTAGTTCAACTCTGCTTGTGAAACTGATACAAACCACAGGTCCTCTAACATCCAATGCTTTACAGTTAAGATCAAGAAACGTGTGAGCTACGTGAACGATGTAGCTTTGTTTGAGTGCAAGGTGAATGAGTTTACGCGAAACGAAGTCTTGCTTGTAGGAAGATACAGAGCCTGTGATTTAACTCCATTTCTGAAGGGAAACACACAGCACAGTTCTCACGATGAAACACACTCTGCCTATAGGAAGAAGCACCCTCTTGCTTTCTAGAGTCTCTAATAGAGCAGGAAATGTGAGTGTGCTCAGAACAAAAGAACAGTGTTTCCTACACATACGGACCATTCTAGTTCAACTCTGCTTCTGAAACTGATACAAACCACAAGTCATCTAACATCCAATGCTTTTCAGTTAAGATCGAGAAACGTGTGAGCTTCGTAAACGATTTATATTCATTTGAGCTGAAAAGTGACTGCGTTTACCTGAAATGATGTCTTGCTTGTAGGAAGACACAGAGCCTAGAATTTAACTCCATTTCTGAAGGGAAACACACAGCACAGTTCTCATCCATGAAACACACTCTGCTTTAGAGCAAGGAGCACACTCTTTCCTCTAAGACTCTCTAATACAGCAGGAAACGTGACTGTGGTCAGATCAAAATAACGGTGTTTTCTACACATACGGACCATATCTAGGTCAACTCTTCCTCTGAAACTGATACAAACCAAAGCTCCTCTAACAAGCAATGTTTTCCAGTTAAGAGCGAGAAACGTGTGAGCTTCGTGAACGATATAGCTTCCTTTGATGTGAATAGTGCCTGAGTTTACCTGAAAAGATGTCTTCCTTGTAGAAAGACACATTGCCTGGGATTTAACTCCATTTCTGAAGGGAAACACACAGCACAGTTCTCACGATGAAACGCACTCTGCGTATAGGAAGAAGCACGCTCTTGCTTTCTAGAGTCTCTAGTAGAGAAGGAAACGTGAGTGTGCTCAGAACAAAAGAAGAGTGTTTCCTACACATACGGACCATTGCTAGTTCCACTCTACCTCTGAAACTGATACAAACCACAAGTCATCTAACATCCATTGCTTTTTAGTTTAGAGCTAGAAACGTGTGAGCTTCGTAAACGATTTATATTCATTTGAGCTGAAAATGACTGCGTTTACCTGAAATGATGTCTTGCATGTAGGGAGACACAGAGCCTGGAATTTAACTCCATTTCTGAAGGGAAACACACAGCACAGTTCTCATCCATGAAACACACTCTGCTTTAGAGCAAGAAGCACGCTCTTTCTTTCTAAGAGTCTCTAATACAGCAGGAAACGTGACTGTGGTCAGAACAAAATAACAGTGTTTCCTACACATCCGGACCATATCTAGGTCAACTCTGCTTCTGAAACTGATACAAACCACAAGTCATCTAACATCCAATGCTTTTCAGTTAAGAGCGAGAAACGTGTGAGCTTCGTAAACGATTATATTCATTTGAGCTGAAAAGTGACTGCGTTTACCTGAAATGATGTCTTGCTTGTAGGAAGACACAGAGCCTAGAATTTAACTCCATTTCTGAAGGGAAACACACAGCACAGTTCTCATCCATGAAACACACTCTGCTTTAGAGCAAGGAGCACGCTCTTTCCTCTAAGACTCTCTAATACAGCAGGAAACGTGACTGTGGTCAGATCAAAATAACGGTGTTTCCTACACATACGGACCATATCTAGGTCAACTCTTCCTCTGAAACTGATACAAACCAAAGCTCCTCTAACATGCAATGTTTTCCAGTTAAGAGCGAGAAACGTGTGAGCTTCGTGAACGATATAGCTTCCTTTGATGTGAATAGTGCCTGAGTTTACCTGAAAAGATGTCTTCCTTGTAGAAAGACACATAGCCTGGGATTTAACTCCATTTTGAAGGGAAACACACAGCACAGTTCTCACGATGAAACGCACTCTGCGTATAGGAAGAAGCACGCTCTTGCTTTCTAGAGTCTCTAGTAGAGAAGGAAACGTGAGTGTGCTCAGAACAAAAGAAGAGTGTTTCCTACACATACGGACCATTGCTAGTTCAACTCTACCTCTAAAACTGATACAAACCACAAGTCATCTAACATCCATTGCTTTTTAGTTTAGACCTACAAACGTGTGAGCTTCGTAAACGATTTATATTCATTTGAGCTGAAAAGTGACTGAGTTTACCTGAAATGATGTCTTGCATGTAGGGAGACACAGAGCCTGGAATTTAACTCCATTTCTGAAGGGAAACACACAGCACAGTTCTCATCCATGAAACACACTCTGCTTTAGAGCAAGAAGCACGCTCTTTCTTTCTAAGAGTCTCTAATACAGCAGGAAACGTGACTGTGGTCAGAACAAAATAACGGTGTTTCCTACACATCCGGACCATATCTAGGTCAAATCTTCTTCTGAAACTGATACAAACTACACTTCCTCTAACATGCAATGCTTTCAGGTTAAGAGCGAGAAACGTGTGAGCTTTGTGAACGATGTAGCTTCCTTTGAGCTGAAAAGTGACTGAGTTTACCTGAGAAGATATCTTGATTGTAGGAAGACACAGAGCCTGGGATTTAACTCCATTTCTGAAGGGAAACACACAGCACAGTTCTCATCCATGAAACACACTCTGCTTTAGATCACGAAGCATGCTCTTGCTTTCCAGAGTCTCTAATATAGCCAGTAACTTGAGGGTACTCATAACAAAAGAACGGTGTTTCCTGCACAAAAGGACCATTGCTAGTTCAACTCTGCTTGTGAAACTGATACAAACCACAGGTCCTCTAACATCCAATGCTTTACAGTTAAGATCACGAAACGTGTGAGCTACGTGAACCATGTAGCTTTGTTTGAGTGCAAGGTGACTGAGTTTACATGAAACGAAGTCTTGCTTGTAGGAAGATACAGAGCCTGTGATTTAACTCCATTTCTGAAGGGAAACACACAGCACAGTTCTCATCCGTGAAACACACTCTGCTTTAGAGCAAGGATCACGCTCTTTCCTATAAGATTCTCTAATACAGCAGGAAACATGACTGTGGTCAGATCAAAATAACGGTGTTTCCTACACATACGGACCATATCTAGGTCAACTCTTCCTCTGAAACTGATACAAACCAAAGCTCCTCTAACATGCAATGTTTCCAGTTAAGAGCGAGAAACGTGTGAGCTTCGTGAACGATATAGCTTCCTTTGATGTGAATAGTGCCTGAGTTTACCTGAAAAGATTTCTTCCTTGTAGGAAGACACATAGCCTGGGATTTAACTCCATTTCTGAAGGGAAACACACAGCACAGTTCTCATCCATGAAACACACTCTGCTTTAGAGCAAGAAGCACGCTCTTTCTTTCTAAGAGTCTCTAATACAGCAGGAAACGTGACTGTGGTCAGAACAAAATAACGGTGTTTCCTACAAATCCGGACCATATCTAGGTCAACTCTTCTTCTGAAACTGATACAAACTACACTTCCTCTAACATGCAATGCTTTCCAGTTAAGAGCGAGAAACGTGTGAGCTTTGTGAACGATGTAGCTTCCTTTGAGCTGAAAAGTGACTGAGTTTACCTGAGAAGATGTCTTCCTTG
The DNA here is from genome assembly GCA_949786405.1 of Onychomys arenicola. Lineage (NCBI taxonomy): Eukaryota > Metazoa > Chordata > Mammalia > Rodentia > Cricetidae > Onychomys > Onychomys arenicola. The sequence continues at coordinate 1,141,421 of CATKUM010000003.1, forward strand.
TAGGAAGACACAGAGCCTGGGGTTTAACTCCATTTCTGAAGGGAAACACACAGCACAGTTCTCATCCATGAAACACACTCTGCTTTAGAGCAGGAAGCATGCTCTTGCTTTCTAGAGTCTCTAATAGAGCCAGAAACTTGAGGGTACTCAGAACAAAAGTACGGTGTTTCCTACACATACGGACCATTGCTAGATCAACTCTGCTTCTGAAACTGATACAAAGCACACATCCTCTAACAACCAATGCTTTACAGTTAGGAGCAATAAACGTGTGAGCTACGTGTATGATGTAGCTTTGTTTGAGTGCAAGGTGAATGAGTTTACCTGAAAAGATGTCTTGCTTGTAGGAAGACACAGAGCCTGGGATTTAACTCCATTTCTGAAGGGAAACACACAGCACAGTTCTCACGATGAAACACACTCTGCGTATAGGAAGAAGCACGCTCTTGCTTTCTAGAGTCTCTAATAGAGCAGGAAACGTGAGTGTGCTCATAACAAATGAACGGTGTTTCTTACACATACGGACGACTGCTAGGTCAACTCTGCTTCTGAAATTGATACAAACCAAAATCATCTAACATCAAATGCTGTTCAGTTAAGAGCAAGAAATGTGTGAGCTTCGTAAACGATTTATATTCATTTGATTTGTAAACTGACTGCGTTTACCTGAAATGATGTCTTGCTTGTAGGAAGGCACGTGGCCTGGAATTTAACTCCATTTCTGAATGGAAACACACAGCACAGTTCTCATCCATGAAACACACTCTGCTTTAGAGCACGAAGCATGCTCTTGCTTTCTAGTGTCTCTAAAAGAGCCAGAAATATGAGGGTACTTAGAACAAAAGAACTGTGTTTCCTACACATACGGACAATTGCAAGTTCAACTCTGCTTCTGAATCTGATACAAACCACAGGTCCTCTAACATCCAATGCTTCACAGGTAAGAGCATGAATCTTGTGAGCTACGTGAAGGATGTAGCTTTGTTTGAGTGCAAGGTTAATGAGTTTACGTGAAATGAAGTATTGCTTGTAAGAAGATACAGAGCCTGTGATTTAACTCCATTTCTGAAGGGAAACACACAGCACAGTTCTCACGATGAAACACACTCTGTGTATAGGAAGAAGCACGCTCTTGTTTTCTAGAGTGTCTAATACAGCAGGAAACGTGAGTGTGCTCAGAACAAATAAACGGTGTTTCCTACACATACGGACCATTGCTAGTTCAACTCTGCTTCTGAAACTGATACAAACCACAAGTCATCAAACATCCAATGCTTTTCAGTTAAGAGGAAGAAACGTGTGAGCTTCGTAAACGATTTATATTCATTTGAGCTGAAAAGTGACTGCGGTTACCTGAAATGATGTCTTGCCTGTAGGAAGACACAGAGCCTGGAATTTAACTCCATTTCTGAAGGGAAACACACAGCACAGTACTCATCCATGAAATACACTCTGCTTTAGAGCAAGAAGCATGCTCTTGCTTTCCAGAGTCTCTAATATAGCCAGTAACTTGAGGGTACTCATAACAAAAGAACCGTGTTTCCTGCACAAAAGGACCATTGCTAGTTCAACTCTGCTTGTGAAACTGATACAAACCACAGGTCCTCTAACATCCAATGCTTTACAGTTAAGATCAAGAAACGTGTGAGCTACGTGAACGATGTAGCTTTGTTTGAGTGCAAGGTGAATGAGTTTACGCGAAACGAAGTCTTGCTTGTAGGAAGATACAGAGCCTGTGATTTAACTCCATTTCTGAAGGGAAACACACAGCACAGTTCTCATCCATGAAACACACTCTGCTTTAGAGCAAGGAGCACGCCCTTTCCTCTAAGACTCTCTAATACAGCAGGAAACGTGACTGTGGTTAGATCAAAATAACGGTGTTTCCTACACATATGGACCATATCTAGGTCAACACTTCCTCTGAAACTGATACAAACCAAAGCTCCTCTAACATGCAATGTTTTCCAGTTAAGAGCGAGAAACGTGTGAGCTTCGTGAACGATATAGCTTCCTTTGATGTGAATAGTGCCTGAGTTTACCTGAAAAGATGTCTTCCTTGTAGGAAGACACATAGCCTGGGATTTAACTCCATTTCTGAAGGGAAACACACAGCACAGTTCTCACGATGAAACGCACTCTGCGTATAGGAAGAAGCACGCTCTTGCTTTCTAGAGTCTCTAGTAGAGAAGGAAACGTGAGTGTGCTCAGAACAAAAGAAGAGTGTTTCCTACACATACGGACCATTGCTAGTTCAACTCTACGTCTGAAACTGATATAAACCACAAGTCATCTAACATCCATTGCTTTTCAGGTAAGAGCGAGAAACGTGTGAGCTTCGTAAACGATTTATATTCATTTGAGCTGAAAAGTGACTGCGTTTACCTGAAATGATGTCTTGCTTGTAGGAAGACACAGAGCCTAGAATTTAACTCCATTTCTGAAGGGAAACACACAGCACAGTTCTCATCCATGAAACACACTCTGCTTTAGAGCAAGGAGCACGCTCTTTCCTCTAAGACTCTCTAATACAGCAGGAAACGTGACTGTGGTTAGATCAAAATAACGGTGTTTCCTACACATCCGGACCATATCTAGGTCAACTCTTCTTCTGAAACTGATACAAACTACACTTCCTCTAAAATGCAATGCTTTCAGGTTAAGAGCGAGAAACGTGTGAGCTTTGTGAACGATGTAGCTTCCTTTGAGCTGAAAAGTGACTGAGTTTACCTGAGAAGATGTCTTCCTTGTAGGAAGACACAGAGCCTGGGGTTTAACTCCATTTCTGAAGGGAAACACACAGCACAGTTCTCATCCATGAAACACACTCTGCTTTAGAGCAGGAAGCATGCTCTTGCTTTCTAGAGTCTCTAATAGATCCAGAAACTTGAAGGTACTCAGAACAAAAGTACGGTGTTTCCTACACATACGGACCATAGCTAGATCAACTCTGCTTCTGAAACTGATACAAACCACACATCCTCTAACATCCAATGCTTTACAGTTAGGAGCAAGAAACGTGTGAGCTACGTGTATGATGTAGCTTTGTTTGAGTGCAAGGTGAATGAGTTTACCTGAAAAGATGTCTTGCTTGTAGGAAGACACAGAGCCTGGGATTTAACTCCATTACTGAAGGGAAATACACAGCACAGTTCTCACGATGAAACACACTCTGCGTATATGAGGAAGCACGCTCTTGCTTTCTAGAGTCTCTAATAGAGCAGGAAACGTGAGTGTTTTCATAACAAATGAAAGGTCTTTCTTACACATACGGACGACTGCTAGGTCAACTCTGCTTCTGAAACTGATACAAACCAAAATCATCTAACATCAAATGCTGTTCAGTTAAGAGCAAGAAATGTGTGAGCTACGTAAACGATTTATATTCATTTGAGTTGTAGTGACTGCGTTTACCTGAAATGATGTCTTGATTGTAGGAAGCCACGTGGCCTGGAATTTAACTCCATTTCTGAATGGAAACACACAACAGAATTCTCATCCATGAAACACACTCTGCTTTAAAGCAAGAAGCACGCTCTTGATTTCTATGTGTCTCTAATACAGGAGGAAACATGACTGTGGTCAGATCAAAGTAACGGTGTTTCCTACACATACGGACCATATCTAGGTCAACTCTTCTTCTGAAACTGATACAAACTACAGTTCCTCTAACATGCAATGTTTTCCTGTTAAGAGCGAGAAACGTGTGAGCTTTGTGAACGATGTAGCTTCCTTTGAGCTGAAAAGTGACTGAGTTTTCCTGAAAAGATGTCTTGCTTTTAGGAAGACACAGAGCCTGGGATTTAACTCCATTTCTGAAGGGAAACACAAAGCACAGTTCTCATCCATGAAACACACTCTGCTTTAAGCACGAAGCATGCTCTTGCTTTCTAGTGTCTCTAAAAGAGCCAGAAATATGAGGGTACTTAGAACAAAAGAACTGTGTTTCCTACACATACGGACCATTGCAAGTTCAACTCTGCTTCTGAATCTGATACAAACCATAGGTCCTCTAACATCCAATGCTTCACAGGTAAGAGCATGAAACGTGTGAGCTACGTGAAGGATGTAGCTTTGTTTGAGTGCAAGGTGACTGAGTTTACGTGAAACGAAGTCTTGCTTGTAGGAAGATACAGAGCCTGTGATTTAACTCCATTTCTGAAGGGAAACACATAGCACAGTCCTCACGATGAAACACACTCTGCCTATAGGAAGAAGCACGCTCTTGCTTTCTAGAGTCTCTAATAGAGCAGGAAATGTGAGTGTGCTCAGAACAAAAGAACAGTGTTTCCTACACATACGGACCATTCTAGTTCAACTCTGCTTCTGAAACTGATACAAACCACAAGTCATCTAACATCCAATGCTTTTCAGTTAAGAGGAAGAAACGTGTGAGCTTCGTAAACGATTTATATTCATTTGAGCTGAAAAGTGACTGCGGTTACCTGAAATGATGTCTTGCCTGTAGGAAGACACAGAGCCTGGAATTTAACTCCATTTCTGAAGGGAAACACACAGCACAGTACTCATCCATGAAATACACTCTGCTTTAGAGCAAGAAGCATGCTCTTGCTTTCCAGAGTCTCTAATATAGCCAGTAACTTGAGGGTACTCATAACAAAAGAACAGTGTTTCCTGCACAAAAGGACCATTGCTAGTTCAACTCTGCTTGTGAAACTGATACAAACCACAGGTCCTCTAATATCCAATGCTTTACAGTTAAGATCAAGAAACGTGTGAGCTACGTGAACGATGTAGCTTTGTTTGAGTGCAAGGTGAATGAGTTTACGCGAAACGAAGTCTTGCTTGTAGGAAGATACAGAGCCTGTGATTTAACTCCATTTCTGAGGGAAACACACAGCACAGTTCTCATCCATGAAACACACTCTGCTTTAGAGCAAGGAGCACGCCCTTTCCTCTAAGACTCTCTAATACAGCAGGAAACGTGACTGTGGTTAGATCAAAATAACGGTGTTTCCTACACATACAGACCATATCTAGGTCAACTCTTCCTCTGAAACTGATACAAACCAAAGCTCCTCTAACATGCAATGTTTTCCAGTTAAGAGCGAGAAACGTGTGAGCTTCGTGAACGATATAGCTTCCTTTGATGTGAATAGTGCCTGAGATTACCTGAAAAGATGTCTTCCTTGTAGGAAGACACATAGCCTGGGATTTAACTCCATTTCTGAAGCGAAACACACAGCACAGTTCTCACGATGAAACGCACTCTGCGTATAGGAAGAAGCACGCTCTTGCTTTCTAGAGTCTCTAGTAGAGAAGGAAACGTGAGTGTGCTCAGAACAAAAGAAGAGTGTTTCCTACACATACGGACCATTGCTAGTTCAACTCTACCTCTGAAACTGATATAAACCACAAGTCATCTAACATCCATTGCTTTTCAGGTAAGAGCGAGAAACGTGTGAGCTTCGTAAACGATTTATATTCATTTGAGCTGAAAAGTGACTGAGTTTACCTGAAATGATGTCTTGCTTGTAGGAAGACACAGAGCCTAGAATTTAACTCCATTTCTGAAGGGAAACACACAGCACAGTTCTCATCCATGAAACACACTCTGCTTTAGAGCAAGGAGCACGCTCTTTCCTCTAAGACTCTCTAATACAGCAGGAAACGTGACTGTGGTTAGATCAAAATAACAGTGTTTCCTACACATACAGACCATATCTAGGTCAACTCTTCCTCTGAAACTGATACAAACCAAAGCTCCTCTAACATGCAATGTTTTCCAGTTAAGAGCGAGAAACGTGTGAGCTTCGTGAACGATATAGCTTCCTTTGATGTGAATAGTGCCTGAGTTTACCTGAAAATATGTCTTCCTTGTAGGAAGACACAGAGCCTGGGGTTTAACTCCATTTCTGAAGGGAAACACACAGCACAGTTCTCATCCATGAAACACACTCTGCTTTAGAGCAGGAAGCATGCTCTTGCTTTCTAGAGTCTCTAATAGATCCAGAAACTTGAAGGTACTCAGAACAAAAGTACGGTGTTTCCTACACATACGGACCATAGCTAGATCAACTCTGCTTCTGAAACTGATACAAACCACACATCCTCTAACATCCAATGCTTTACAGTTAGGAGCAAGAAACGTGTGAGCTACGTGTATGATGTAGCTTCTTTTGAGTGCAAGGTGAATGAGTTTACCTGAAAAGATGTCTTGCTTGTAGGAAGACACAGAGCCTGGGATTTAACTCCATTTCTGAAGGGAAATACACAGCACAGTTCTCACGATGAAACACACTCTGCGTATATGAGGAAGCACGCTCTTGCTTTCTAGAGTCTCTAATAGAGCAGGAAACGTGAGTGTTTTCATAACAAATGAAAGGTGTTTCTTACACATACGGACGACTGCTAGGTCAACTCTGCTTCTGAAACTGATACAAACCAAAATCATCTAACATCAAATGCTGTTCAGTTAAGAGCAAGAAATGTGTGAGCTTCGTAAACGATTTATATTCATTTGAGTTGTAGTGACTGCGTTTACCTGAAATGATGTCTTGATTGTAGGAAGCCACGTGGCCTGGAATTTAACTCCATTTCTGAATGGAAACACACAACAGAATTCTCATCCATGAAACACACTCTGCTTTAGAGCAAGAAGCACGCTCTTGATTTCTATGTGTCTCTAATACAGGAGGAAACATGACTGTGGTCAGATCAAAGTAACGGTGTTTCCGACACATACGGACCATATCTAGGTCAACTCTTCTTCTGAAACTGATACAAACCACAGTTCCTCTAACATGCAATGTTTTCCTGTTAAGAGCGAGAAACGTGTGAGCTTCGTGAACGATGTAGCTTCCTTTGAGCTGAAAAGTGACTGAGTTTTCCTGAAAAGATATCTTGCTTTTAGGAAGACACAGAGCCTGGGATTTAACTCCATTTCTGAAGGGAAACACAAAGCACAGTTCTCATCCATGAAACACACTCTGCTTTAAGCACGAAGCATGCTCTTGCTTTCTAGTGTCTCTAAAAGAGCCAGAAATATGAGGGTACTTAGAACAAAAGAACTGTGTTTCCTACACATACGGACCATTGCAAGTTCAACTCTGCTTCTGAATCTGATACAAACCATAGGTCCTCTAACATCCAATGCTTCACAGGTAAGAGCATGAAACGTGTGAGCTACGTGAAGGATGTAGCTTTGTTTGAGTGCAAGGTGACTGAGTTTACGTGAAACGAAGTCTTGCTTGTGGGAAGATACAGAGCCTGTGATTTAACTCCATTTCTGAAGGGAAACACATAGCACAGTCCTCACGATGAAACACACTCTGCCTATAGGAAGAAGCACGCTCTTGCTTTCTAGAGTCTCTAATAGAGCAGGAAATGTGAGTGTGCTCAGAACAAAAGAACAGTGTTTCCTACACATACGGACCATTCTAGTTCAACTCTGCTTCTGAAACTGATACAAACCACAAGTCATCTAACATCCAATGCTTTTCAGTTAAGAGCGAGAAACGTGTGAGCTTCTTAAACGGTTTATATTCATTTGAACTGAAAAGTGACTGCGTTTACCTGAAATGATGTCTTGCTTGCAGGAAGACACAGAGCCTGGAATTTAACTCCATTTCTGAAGGGAAACACACGGCACAGTTCTCATCCATGAAACACACTCTGCTTTAGAGCAAGGAGCACGCTCTTTCCTCTAAGATTCTCTAATACAGCAGGAAACGTGACTGTGGTCAGATCAAAATAACGGTGTTTCCTACACATACGGACCATATCTAGGTCAACTCTTCTTCTGAAACTGATACAAACCACAGTTCCTCTAACATGCAATGTTTTCCAGTTAAGAGCGAGAAACGTGTGAGCTTCGTGAACTATGTAGCTTCCTTTGAGCTGAAAAGTGACTGAGTTTTCCTGAAACGATGTCTTCCTTGTAGGAAGACACATAGCCTGGGATTTAACTCCATTTCTGAAGGGAAACACACAGCACAGTTCTCACGATGAAACGCACTCTGCGTATAGGAAGAAGCATGCTCTTGCTTTCTAGAGTCTCTAGTAGAGAAGGAAACGTGAGTGTGCTCAGAACAAAAGAAGAGTGTTTCCTACACATACGGACCATTGCTAGTTCAACTCTGCTTCTGAAACTAATACAAACCACAAGTCATCTAACATCCATTGCTTTTTAGTTTAGAGCTAGAAACGTGTGAGCTTCGTAAACGATTTATATTCATTTGAGCGGAAAAGTGACTGCGTTTACCTGAAATGATGTCTTGCATGTAGGAAGACACAGAGCCTGGAATTTAACTCCATTTCTGAAGGGAAACACACAGCACAGTTCTCATCCATGAAACACACTCTGCTTTAGAGCAAGAAGCACGCTCTTTCTTTCTAAGAGTCTCTAATACAGCAGGAAACGTGACTGTGGTCAGAACAAAATAACGGTGTTTCCTACACATCCGGACCATATCTAGGTCAACTCTTCTTCTGAAACTGATACAAACTACACTTCCTCTAACATGCAATGCTTTCCAGTTAAGAGCGAGAAACGTGTGAGCTTTGTGAACGATGTAGCTTCCTTTGAGCTGAAAAGTGACTGAGTTCACCTGAGAAGATGTCTTCCTTGTAGGAAGACACAGAGCCTGGGGTTTAACTACATTTCTGAAGGGAAACACAGCGCACAGTTCTCATCCATGAAACACACTCTGCTTTAGAGCAGGAAGCATGCTCTTGCTTTCTAGAGTCTCTAATAGAGCCAGAAACTTGAGGGTACTTAGAACAAAAGTACGGTGTTTCCTACACATACGGACCATTGCTAGATCAACTCTGCTTCTGAATCTGATTCAAACCATAGGTCCTTTAACATCCAATGCTTCACAGGTAAGAGCAAGAAACGGGTGAGCTACGAGAACTATGTAGCATTGTTTGAGTGCAAGGTTAATAAGTTTACATGAAAGGAAGTATTGCTTGTAAGAAGATACAGAGCCTTTGATTTAACTCCATTTCTGAAGGGAAACACACAGCACAGTTCTCACGATGAAACACACTCTGCGTATAGGAAGAAGCATGCTCTTGCTTTCTAGAGTGTCTAATAGAGCAGGAAACGTGAGTGTGCTTAGAACAAAAGAACGGTGTTTCCTACACATACGGCCAATGCTAGTTCAACTCTGCTTCTGAAGCTGATACAAACCACAAGTCATCTTACATCCAATGCTTTTCAATTAAGAGGAAGAAACGTGTGAGCTTCGTAAACGATTTATATTCATTTGAGCTGAAAAGTGACTGCTTTTACCTGAAATGATGTCTTGCTTGTAGAAAGACACAGAGACTGGAATTTAACTACAATTTTGAAGGGAAACACACAGCACAGTACTCATCCATGAAACACACTAAGCTTTAGAGCAAGAGGCATGCTCTTGCTATCCAGAGTCTCTAATAGAGCCAGAAACTTGATGGTACTCAGAACAAAAGAACGGTTTTTCCTACACATACGGACCATTGCTAGTTCAACTCTGCTTGTGAAACTGATACAAACCACAGGTCCTCTAACATCCAATGCTTTACAGTTAAGAGCAAGAAACGTGTGAGCTACGTGAACGATGTAGCTTTGTTTGAGCAGAAAGGTGAAATGAGTTTACGTGAAACGAAATCTTGCTCGTAGGAAGATACAGAGGCTGTGATTTAACTCCATTTCTGAAGGGAAACACACAGCACAGTTCTCACGATGAAACCCACTCTGCATATAGGAAGAAGCACGCTCTTGCTTTCTAGAGTCTCTAATAGAGCAGGAAACGTGAGTGTGCTCATAACAAATGAACGGTGTTTCTTACACATACAGACGACTGCTAGGTCAACTCTGCTTCTGAAACTGATACAAACCACAATCATCTAACATCAAATGCTGTTCAGTTAAGAGCAAGAAATGCGTGAGCTTCGTAAACGATTTATATTCATTTGAGCTGTAACGTGACTGCGTTTACCTGAAATGATGTCTTGCTTGTAGGAAGGCACATGGCCTGGAATTTAACACCATTTCTGAAGGGAAACACACAGCACAGTTCTCATCCATGAAACACACTCTGCTTTAGAGCAAGAAGCACGCTCTTGATTTCTAAGTGTCTCTTATACTGGAGGAAACTTGACTGTGGTCAGAACAAATGAACGGTGTTTCCTACATATACGGACCATATCTAGGTCAACTCTTCTTCTGCAACTTATACAAAGCACAGTTCCATTAACATGCAATGCTTTCAAGTTAAGGGCGAGAAACGTGTGAGCTTCGTGAATGATGTAGCTTCCTTTGAGCTGAAAAGTGACTGAGTTTACTTGAAAAGTTGTCTTGCTTGTAGGAAGACACAGAGCCTGGGATTTAACTCCATTTCTGAAGGGAAACAGACGGCACAGTTCTCATCGATGAAAACCACTCTGCTTTAGAGCAAGAAGCATGCTCTTGCTTTCTAGAGTCTCTAAAAGAGCCAGAAATATGAGGGTACTTGGAACAAAAGAACTGTTTCCTACACATACGGACCATTGCAAGTTCAACTCTGCTTCTGAATCTGATACAAACCATAGGTCCTCTAACATCCAATGCTTCACAGGTAAGAGCAAGAAACGTGTGAGCTACGTGAAGGATGTAGCTTTGTTTGAGTGCAATGTAAATGAGTTTACGTGAAATGAAGTATTGCTTGTACGAAGATACAGAGCCTGTGATTTAACTCCATTTCTGAAGGGAAACACACAGCACAGTTCTCACGATGAAACACACTCTGCGTATAGGAAGAAGCACGCTCTTGCTTTCTAGAGTCTCTAATAGAGCAGGAAACGTGAGTGTGCTCATAACAAATGAACGGTGTTTCTTACACATACGGACGACTGCTAGGTCAACTCTGCTTCTGAAACTGATACAAACTAAAATCATCTAACATCAAATGCTGTTCAGTTAAGAGCAAGAAATGTGTGAGCTTCGTAAATGATTTATATTCATTTGAGCTGAAAAGTGACTGTTGTTACCTGAAAAGATGTCTTGCCTGTAGGAAGACACAGAGCCTGGAATTTAACTCCATTTCTGAAGGGAAACACACAGCACAGTACTCATCCATGAAACACACTCTGCTTTAGAGCAAGAAGCATGCTCCTGCTTTCCAGAATCTCTAGTAGAGCCAGAAAATTGAGGGTACTCAGAACAAAAGAACTGTGTTTCCTACACATAAGGAACATTGCTAGTTCAACTCTGCTTGTGAAACTGATACAAACCACAGGTCCTCTAACATCCAATGCTTTACAGTTAAGAGCAAGAAACGTGTGAGCTACGTGAACGATGTAGCTTTGTTTGAGCTGAAAGGTGACCGAGTTTACATGAAAAAAGTTTTGCTTGTAGGAAGATACACAGCCTGTGATATAACTCCATTTCTGAAGGGAAACACACAGCACAGTTCTCACGATGAAACACACTCTGCCTATAGGAAGAAGCATGCTCTAGCTTTCTAGAGTCTCTAATAGAGCAGGAAATGTGAGTGTGCTCAGAACAAAAGAACAGTGTTTCCTACACATACGGACCATTGCTAGTTCAACTCTGCTTCTGAAACTGATAAAAAGCACAAGTCATCTAAAGTCCAATGCTTTTCAGTTAAGAGCGAGAAACGTGTGAGCTTCTTAAACGATTTATATTCATTTGAGCTGAAAAGTGACTGCGTTTACCTGAAATGATGTCTTGCTTGTAGGAAGACACAGAGCCTGGAATTTAACTCCATTTCTGAAGGGAAACACACAGCACAGTTCTCATCCATGAAACACACTCTGCTTTAGAGCAAGGAGCACGCTCTTTCCTCTAAGATTCTCTAATACAGCAGGAAACGTGACTGTGGTCAGATCAAAATAACGGAGTTTCCTACACATACGGACCATATCTAGGTCATCTCTTCTTCTGAAACTGATTCAAACCACAGTTCCTCTAACATGCAATGTTTTCCAGTTAAGAGCGAGAAACGTGTGAGCTTCGTGAACTATATAGCTTCCTTTGATGTGAATAGTGCCTGAGTTTACATGAAAATATGTCTTCCTTGCAGGAATACACAGAGCCTGGGATTTAACTCAATTTCTGAAGGGAAACACACAGCACAGTTCTCATCCATGAAACACACTCTGCTTTAGAGCAAGAAGCACGCTCTTGCTTTCTAAGAGTCTCTAATAGAGCAGGAAATGTGACGGAGGTCAGAACAAAATAATGGTGTTTCCTACAGGTACGGACCATATCTAGGTCAACTCTTCTTCTGAAACTGATACAAACCACAAGTCATCTAACATCCAATGCATTTCAGTTAAGAGCGAGAAACGTGTGAGCTTCATAAACGATTTATATTCATTTGAGCTGAAAAGTGACTGCGTTTACCTGAAATGATTTCTTGCTTGTAGAAAAACACTGGGCCTGGAATTTAACTCCATTTTTAAGGGAAACACACAGCACAGTTCTCATCCATGAAACACACTCTGCTTTAGAGCACGAAGCATGCTCTTGCATTCTAGAGTCTCTAATAGAGCAGGAAACATGAAAGAGCTGAGAACAAAAGAACGGTGTTTCCTACACATAAGGACCATAGCTAGTTCAACTCTGCTTCTGAAACTGATACAAACCACAAGTCATCTAACATCCAATGCTTTTCATTTAAGAGCGAGAAACGTGTGAGCTTCGTAAACGATTTATATTCATTTGAGATGAAAAGTGACTGTGTTTACCTGAAATGATTTCTTGCTTGTAGGAAGACACGGGCCCTGGAATTTAACACATTTCTGAAGGGAAACACACAGCACAGTTCTCATCCATGAAACACACTCTGCTTTAGAGTAAGAAGCATGCTCTTGCTTTCTATGTGTCTCTAATACAGGAGGAAACGTGACTGTGGTCAGAAAAAATTAACAATGTTTCCTACACATACGGACCATATCTAAGTCAACTCTTCTTCTGAATGTGATACAAACAACAGTTCCGCTAACATGCATTGCTTTCCAGTTAAGAGCGAGAAACGTGTGAGCTTCGTGAACGATGTAGCTTCCTTTGAGTTGAATAGTGCCTGAGTTTAACTGAAAAGATGTCTTCCTTGTAGGAAGACACAGAGCCTGGGAGTTAACTCCATTTCTGAGGGGAAACACACAGCACAGTTCTCATCCATGAAACACACTCTGCTTTAGAGCATGAAGCATGCTCTTGCTTTCTAAGAGTCTCTAGTAGAGCAGGAAACGTGACAGTGGACAGAACAAAAGAACGGTGTTTCCTACTGTACGGACCATATCTAGGTCAACTCTTCATCTGAAACTGATACAAACCACAGTTCCTCTAACATGCAATGCTTTCCATTTAAGAGCAAGATACGTGTCAACTTCGTGAACGATGTAGCTTCCTTTGAGCTGAAAAGTGACTGCGTTTACCTGAAACGAAGTCTTGCTTATAGGAAGACACAGAGCCTGGAATTTAACTCCATTTCTGAAGGTAAACACACAGCACAGTTCTCATCCATGAAACTCTTTCTGCTTTATAGCAAGAAGCACGCTCTTGCTTTCTAGAGTCTCCAATAGTTCAGGAAACGTGAGTGTGCTCAGACCAAAAGAACGGTGTTTCGTACACACACGGACCATTGCTAGTTCAACTCTGCTTCTGAAACTGATACAAATCACAGGTTATCTAACATCCAATGCTTTTCAGTGAAGAGAGAGAAACGTGTGAGCTTCTTGAATGATTTATATTCGTTTGAGCTAAAAGTGACTGCGTTTACCTGAAATAATGTCTTTTTGTAGGAAGACACAGAGCCTGGTATTGAACTCCATTTCTGAAGGGAAACACACAGCACAGTTCTCATCCATGAAACACACACTGCTTTAGAGCAAGAAGCACGCACTTTCTTTCTAGAGTCTCTAATACAGCGGGTAAAGTGAGTGTAGTCAGAACAAAAGAACGATGTTTCCTAAGAATTCGTTCCATATCTAGTTCAACTCTGCTTCTGAAACTGATTACAAACCACAGTTCCTCTAACATCCAATTCTTTTCTGTTATGAGCGAGAAACGTGTGAGCTACGTGAACGTTGTAGTTTTGTTTGAGCTGAAAATTGACTGTGTTTACATGAAACGAAGTCTTGCTTGTAGGAAGATGTAGAGCCTGTGATTTAACTCCATTTCTGAAGGGAAACACACAGCACTGTTCTCATGATGAAACACACTCTGCATGTAAGAAGAAGCACGCTCTTGCTTTCTACAGTCTCCAATAGAGCAGGAAACGTGAGTGTGCTCAGAACAAAAGAACGGTGTTTCCTACACATATGGACCATAGCTAGTTCAACTCTGCTTCTGAACCTGATACAAACCACAAGTCATCTAACATCCAATGCTTTTCAGTTAAGAGCGAGAAACGTGTGAGCTTCTGAAACGATTTATATTCATTTGGGCTGAAAAGTGACTGCGATTACCAGAAATGATGTCTTGCTTGTAGGAAGATGCAGAGCCTGTGATTTAACTCCATTTCTGAAGGGAAACACACAGCACTGTTCTCACGATGAAACACATTCTGCGTGTAAGAAGAAGCACGCTCTTGCTTTCTAGAGTCTCTAATAGAGCAGGAAACGTGACTGTGGTCAGAAGAAAATAATGGTGTTTCCTACACATACGGACCACATCTAGGTCAACTCTTCTTCTGAAACTGATACTAACCACAGTTCCTCTAGCAAGCAATGCTTTCCAGTTAAAAGCGAGAAACGTGTGAGCTTCGTAAACGATTTATATTCATTTGAGCTGAAAAGTGACTGCGTTTACCTGAAATGATGTCTTGCTTGTAGGAAGACACAGAGCCTGGAATTTAACTCCATTTCTGAAGGGAAACGAACAGCACAGTTCTCATCCATGAAACACACTCTGCTTTAGAGCAAGAAGCACGCTCTTGCTTCCTATGAGTCTCTAATTGAGCATGAAACGTGACTGTGGTCAGAACAAAATAACGGTATTTCCTACACATGCGGACCGTATCTAGATCAACTCTTCTTCTGAAACTGATACAAAGCACAGTTCCATTAACATGCAATGCTTTCAAGATAAGAGTGAGAAACGTGTGAGTTTCTTGAATGATGTAGCTTCCTTTGAGCTTAAAAGTGACTGAGTTTACCTGAAAAGATGTCTTGCTTGTAGGAAGACACAGAGCCTGGGATTTAACTCCATTTCTGAAGGGAAACACACAGCACAGTTCTCATCCATGAAACACACTTTGCTTTAGAGCAAGAAGCACCCTCTTGCTTTCTAGAGTGTCTAATAGATCCAGAAACTTTAGTGTGCTCAGAACAATAGAACGGTGTTTCCTACACCTACAGACCATATCTATTTCAACTCTGCTAATGAGGCTGATACAAAACACAAGTCCTCTAATATCCAATGCTTTACATTTAAGATCGAGAAAAGTGTTAGCTACGTAAATGATATAGGTTTGTATGAGCTGAAACATGAGTGAGTTTTCATGAAACGAAGTCATGCATGTAGGAAGACACAGAGCCTGGGATTTAACTCCATTTCTGAAGGGAAACACACAGCACAGTTCTCATCCATGAAACTCATTCTGCTTTAGAGCAAGAAGCACGCTCTTGCTTTCTGGAGTCTCTAATACAGCAGGTAAAGTGAGTGTGCTCAGAAAAAACGAACTGTGTCCTACACATACGGACCAATGCTAGTTCAACTCTGCTTCTGAAACTGATACAAACCACAGGTCATCTAACATCCAATGCTTTTCAGTTAAGAGCGAGAAAGTTGTGAGCTTCGTGAATGATTTATATTCCTTTGAGCAAAAAGTGACTGCGTTTACCTGAAATGATTTCTTGCTGTAGGAAGACACAGAGCCTGGAATTTAATTCATTTCAGAAGAAGAACACACAGCACAGTTCTCATCCATGAAACACACTCTGTTTAGAGCAAGATGCACGCTCTTGCTTTCTAGACTGTCTAATAAAGCAGGAAACATGAATGTGCTCAGAATAAAAGAAGGGTGTTTCCTACACATACGACCATATCTAGTTCAACTCTGCTTCTGAAACTGATACAAACCACAGGTCCTCTAACATCCAAAGCTTTTCATTTAAGGGCGACATACGTGTGAGCTTCGTGAATGATTTATATTCGTTGGAGCTAAAAGTGACTGCGTGTACCTGAAATAAAGTCTTTTTGTTGGAAGACACAGAGCCTGGGATTTAACTCCATTTCTGAAGGGAAACACACAGCACAGTTGTCATCCATGAAACACTATGCTTTAGAGAGAGAAGCACGCTCTTGCTTTCTAATTTCTCTAATAAAGAGGGAAACATGAGTGTGCTCAGAACAAAAGAATGGAGATTCCTCCACATATGGACCATATCTATTTCAACTCTTCTTCTGAAACTGATACAAGCTACAGGTCCTGTAATATCCAATGCTTTACATTTAAGAGCGAATAACGTGTGAGCTACCTGAACGATTTAGCTTTGTTTGAGCTGAAAAGTTACTGAGTTTACATGAAAAGAAGTCATACTTGTAGGAAGACACAGAGCCTGGGATTTAACTCCATTTCTGACGGGAAACACACAGCACAGTTCTCATCCATGAAACTCTTTCTGCTTTATAGCAAGAAGCACGCTCTTGCTTTCTAGAGTCTCCAATAGTACAGGAAACGTGAGTGTGCTCAGACCAAAAGATCGGTGTTTCCTACACACACGGACCATTGCTAGTTCAACTCTGCTTCTGAAACTGATACAAATCACAGGTTATCTAACATCCAATGCTTTTCAGTGAAGAGAGAGAAACGTGTGAGCTTCTTGAATGATTTATATTCGTTTGAGCTAAAAGTGACTGCGTTTACCTGAAATAATGTCTTTTTGTAGGAAGACACAGAGCCTGGTATTGACCTCCATTTCTGAAGGGAAACACACAGCACAGTTCTCATCCATGAAACACACAGTGCTTTAGAGCAAGAAGCACGCACTTTCTTTCTAGAGTCTCTAATACAGCAGGTAAAGTGAGTGTAGTCAGAACAAAAGAACGATGTTTCCTAAGAATACGTTCCATATCTAATTCAACTCTGCTTCTGAAACTGATTACAAACCACAGGTCCTCTAACATCCAATTCTTTTCTGTTATGAGCGAGAAACGTGTGAGCTACGTGAACCTTGTAGTTTTGTTTGAGCTGAAAATTGACTGAGTTTACATGAAACGAAGTCTTGCTTGTAGGAAGATGTAGAGCCTGTGATTTAACTCCATTTCTGAAGGGAAACACACAGCACTGTTCTCATGATGAAACACACTCTGCGTGTAAGAAGAAGCACGCTCTTGCTTTCTACAGTCTCCAATAGAGCAGGAAACGTGAGTGTGCTCAGAACAAAAGAACGGTGTTTCCTACACATACGGACCATAGCTAGTTCAACTCTGCTTCTGAACCTGATACAAACCACAAGTCATCTAACATCCACTGCTTTTCAGTTAAGAGCGAGAAACGTGTGAGCTTCTCAAACGATTTATATTCATTTGGGCTGATAAGTGACTGCGATTACCAGAAATGATGTCTTGCTTGTAGGAAGATGCAGAGCCTGTGATTTAACTCCATTTCTGAAGGGAAACACACAGCACTGTTCTCACGATGAAACACACTCTGCGTGTAAGAAGAAGCACGCTCTTGCTTTCTAGATTCTCTAATAGAGCAGGAAACGTGACTGTGGTAAGAAGAAAATAATGGTGTTTCCTACACATACGGACCACATCTAGGTCAATTCTTCTTCTGAAACTGATACTAACCACAGTTCCTCTAGCAAGCAATGCTTTCTAGTTAAAAGCGAGAAACGTGTGAGCTTCGTAAACGATTTATATTCATTTGAGCTGAAAAGTGACTGCGTTTACCTGAAATGATGTCTTGCTTGTAGGCAGACACAGAGCCTGGAATTTACCTCCATTTCTGAAGGGAAACCCATAGCACAGTTCTCATCCATGAAACACACTCTGCTTTAGAGCAAGAAGCAAGCTCTTGCTTTCTATGAGTCTTTAATTGAGCATGAAACGTGAGTGTGGTCATAACAAAATAACGGTATTTCCTACACATGCGGACCATATCTGGTCAACTCTTCTTATGAAACTGATTCAAACCACAGTTCCATTAATATGCAATGCCTTCGAGTTAAGAGCGAGAAACCTGTGAGCTTCGTGAACGATGTAGCTTCCTTTGAGCTGAAAAGTGACTGAGTTTACCTGAAAAGATGTCTTGCTTGTAGGAAGACTCAGAGCCTGGGATTTATCTCCATTTATGAAGGGAAACACACAGCACAGTTCTCATCCATGAAACACGCTCTGCTTTAGAGCCAGAAGCACGCTATTGCTTTGTAGAGTCTCTAATACAGCAGGTAAAGTGTGTGTGGTCAGAACAACAGAACGATGTGTCCTAAAAATACGTTCCATATCTAGTTCAACTCTGTTTCTGAAACTGATACAAACCACAGGTCCTCTAACATCCAAATTTTTTCTATTAAGAGCGAGAAACCTGTGAGCTACGTGAATGATGTAGTTTTGTTTGAGCTCAAAAGTGACTGCGTTTACCTGAAATGATTTCTTGCTGTAGGAAGACACAGAGCCTGGGATTTAATTCCATTTCGGAAGAGAAACACACAGCACAGTTCTCATCTATGAAACACACTCTGCTTTAGAGCAAGAAGCACGCTCTTGCTTTCTAAGAGTCTCTAATAGAGCAGGAAACGTGACTGTGGTCAGTACTAAATAACGGTGTTTCCTACACATACAGACCATTGCTAGTTCAACTCTGGTACTGAAACTGATACAAACCACAGGTCCTCTAACATCCAATGCTTTACAATTAAAAGCAATATTCATGTGAGCTACGTGAACAATGTAGCTTTGTTAGAGCAGAAAGGTGACTGAGTTTACGTGAAACGAAGTCTTGCTTGTAGGAAGATGCAGAGCCTGTGATTTAACTCCATTTCTGAACGGAAAGACACAGCACTGTTCTCACGATGAAACACACTCTGCGTGTAAGAAGAAGCACGCTCTTGCTTTCTAGAGTCTCTAATAGAGGAGGAAACGTGACTGTGGTCAGAAGAAAATAATGGTGTTTCCTACATATACGGACCATATCTAGGTCAACACTTCTTCTGAAACTGATACTAACCACAGTTCCCCTAACAAGCAATGCTTTCCAGTTAAAAGCGAGAAACGTGTGAGCTTCGTAAACGATTTATATTCATTTGAGCTGAAAAGTGACTACGTTTACCTGAAATGATGTCTTGCTTGTAGGAAGACACAGAGCCTGGAATTTAACTCCATTTCTGAAGGGAAACCCACAGCACAGTTCTCATCCATGAAACACACTCTGCTTTAGAGCAAGAAGCACGCTCTTGCTTTCTATGAGTCTCTAATTGAGCATGAAACGTGACTGTGCTCAGAACAAAAGAACGGTGTTTCCTACACCTACAGACCATATCTATTTCAACTCTGCTTCTGAAGCTGATACAAAACACAAGTCCTCTAATATCCAATGCTTTACATTTAAGATCGAGAAAAGTGTTAGCTACATAAATGATGTAGGTTTGTATGAGCTGAAACATGAGTGAGTTTTCATGAAACGAAGTCATGCATGTAGGAAGACACAGAGCCTGGAATTTAACTCCATTTCTGAAGGGAAACACACAGCACAGTTCTCATCCATGAAACTCATTCTGCTTTAGAGCAAGAAGTACGCTCTTGCTTTCTGGAGTCTCTAATACAGCAGGTAAAGTGAGTGTGCTCAGAAAAAACGAACTGTGTCCTACACATACGGACCAATGCTAGTTCAACTCTGCTTCTGAAACTGATACAAACCACAGGTCATCTAACATCCAATGCTTTTCAGTTAAGAGCGAGAAAGTTGTGAGCTTCTTGAATGATTTATATTCCTTTGAGCTAAAAGTGACTGCGTTTACCTGAAATGATTTCTTGCTATAGGAAGACACAGAGCCTGGAATTTAATTCATTTCAGAAGAAAAACACACAGCACAGTTCTCATCCATGAAACACACTCTGTTTAGAGCAAGATGCACGCTCTTCCTTTCTAGAATCTCTAATAAAGCAGGAAACATGAATGTGCTCAGAATAAAAGAACAGTGTTTCCTACACATACGGACCATATCTAGTTCAACTCTGCTTCTGAAACTGAAACAAACTACAGATCATCTAACATCCAATGCTTTTCAGTTAAGAGCGAGAAAGTTGTGAGGTTCGTGAGTGATTTATATTCCTTTGAGTTAATAGTGACTGCGTTTACCTGAAAAGATTTCTTGCTGTAGGAAGACACTGAGCCTGGGATTTAATTCCATTTTGTAAGAAAAACACACAGCACAGTTCTCATCCATGAAACACACACTGCTTTAGAGCAAGAAGCAGGCTCTTTCTTTCTAGAGTCTCTAATACAGCAGGTAAAGTGAGTGTAGTCAGAACAAAGGAACGATGTTTCCTAAGAATACGTTCCATATCTAATTCAACTCTGCTTCTGAAACTGATTACAAACCAAAGGTCCTCTAACATCCATTTCTTTTCTGTTATGAGCGAGAAACATGTGAGCTACGTGAACGTTGTAGTTTTGTTTGAGCTGAAAATTGACTGAGTTTACATGAAACGAAGTCTTGCTTGTAGGAAGATGCAGATCCTGTGATTTAACTCCATTTCTGAAGGGAAACACACAGCACTGTTCTCAGGATGAAACACACCCTGCGTGTTAGAAGAAGCACGCTCTTGCTTTCTAGAGTCTCTAATAGGGCAGGAAACGTGACTGTGGTCAGAAGAAAATAATGGTGTTTCCTACACATACGGACCATATCTAGGTCAATTCTTCTTCTGAAACTGATACTAACCACAGTACCTCTAACAAGCAATGCTTTCCAGTTAAAAGCGAGAAACGTGTGAGCTTCGTAAACAATTTATATTCATTTGATCTGAAAAGTGACTGCGTTTACCTGAAATGATGTCTTGCTTGTAGGAAGACACAGAGCCTGGAATTTAACTCCATTTATGAAGGGAAACGCACAGCACAGTTCTCATCCATGAAACACACTCTGCTTTAGAGCAAGAAGCACGCTCTTGCTTTCTATGAGTCTCTAATTGAGCATGAATCGTGACTGTGGTCAGAAAAAAATAACAGTATTTCCTACACATGCGGACCATATCTAGGTCAACCCTTCTTCTGAAACTGATACAAAGCACAGTTCCATTAACATGCAATGCTTTCAAGATAAGAGCGAGAAAGTTGTGAGCTTCGTGAATGATTTATATTCCTTTGAGCTAAAAGTGACTGCGTTTACCTGAAATGATTTCTTGCTGTGGGAAGACACAGAGCCTGGGATTTAATTACATTTCAGAAGAAAAACACACAGCACAGTTCTCATCCATGAAACACACTCTGTTTAGAGCAAGATGCACGCTCTTTCTTTCTAGAGTATCTAATAAAGCAGGAAACATGAATGTGCTCAGAATAAAAGAACGGTGTTTCCTACACATACGGACCATATCTTGTTCAACTCTGCTTCTGAAACTGATACAAACCACAGGTCCTCTAACATCCAAAGCTTTTCATTTAAGGGCGACATACGTGTGAGCTTCTTGAATGATTTATATTCGTTTGAGCTAAAAGTTTCTGCGTTTACCTGAAATAAAGTCTTTTTGTAGGAAGACACAGAGCCTGGGATTTAACTCCATTTCTGAAGGGAAACACACAGCACAGTTGTCATCCATGAAACAATATGCTTTAGAGAAAGAAGCACGCGCTTGCTTTCTAATTTCTCTAATAAAGAGGGAAACATAAGTGTGCTCAGAACAAAAGAATGGAGATTCCTACACATACGGACCATATCTAGTTCAGCTCTTCTTCTGAAACTGATACAAGCTACAGGTCCTGTAATATCCAATGCTTTACATTTAAGAGCGAATAACATGTGAGCTACCTGAACGATTTAGTTTTGTTTGAGCTGAAAAGTTACTGAGTTTACATGAAAAGAAGTCATGCTTGTAGGAAGACAAAGAGCCTGGGATTTAACTCCATTTCTGACGGGAAACACACAGCACAGTTCTCATCCATGAAACTCTTTCTGCTTTATAGCAAGAAGCACGCTCTTGCTCTCTAGAGTCTCCAATAGTACAGGAAACGTGAGTGTGCTCAGACCAAAAGAACGGTGTTTCCTACACACAGGGACCATTGCTAGTTCAACTCTGCTTCTGAAACTGATACAAATCACAGGTTATCTAACATCCAATGCTTTTCAGTGAAGAGAGAAACGTGTGAGCTTCTTGAATGATTTATATTCGTTTGAGCTAAAAGTGACTGCATTTACCTGAAATAATGTCTTTTTGTAGGAAGACACAGAGCCTGGTATTTAACTCCATTTCTGAAGGGAAACACACAGCACAGTTCTCATCCATGAAACACACACTGCTTTAGAGCAAGAAGCACGCTCTTTCTTTCTAGAGTCTCTAATACAGCAGGTAAAGTGAGTGTAGTCAGAACAAAAGAACGATGTTTCCTAAGAATACGTTTCATATCTAGTTCAACTCGGCTTCTGAACCTGATACAAACCACAAGTCATCTAACATCCAATGCTTTTCAGTTAAGAGCGAGAAACGTGTGAGCTTCTTAAACGATTTATATTCATTTGGGCTGAAAAGTGACTGCGATTACCAGAAATGATGTCTTGCTTGTAGGAAGACACAGTGCCTGGGATTTAACTACATTTCTGAAGGGAAAAACACAGCACAGTTCTCATCCAGGTACACACTCTGCTATAGAGCAAGAGGCACACACTTTCTTTCTAGAGTGTATAATAGAGCCTGAAACTCGAAAGTGTGCTCCGAACAAAAGAACAGAGTTTACTACAAATACGGACCATTCCTAGTTCAACTCTGCTTCTGAACCTGATACAAACAACAAGTCATCTAACAACCAATGCTTTTCAGTTAAGAGCAAGAAACGTGTGAGCTTGATAAACGATTTATGTTCATTTGAGCTGAAAAGTGACTGCGTTTAACTGAAATGATGTCTTGCTTGTAGGAAGACACAGAGCCTGGAATTTAACTCCATTTCTGAAGGGAAACCCACAGCACAGTTCTCATCCATGAAACACACTCTGCTTTAGAGCAAGAAGCACGCTCTTGCTTTCTAAGAGTCTCTAATAGAGCAGGAAACGTGACTGTGGTCAGTACAAAATAACGGTGTTTCCTACACATACAGACAATATCTAGTTCAACTCTGCTTCTGAAACTGATACAAACCACAGGTACTCTAACATCCAATGCTTTACAGTTAATAGCAAGATTCGTGTGAGCTACGTGAACAATGTAGCTTTGTTTGAGCAGAAAGGTGACTGAGTTTACGTGAAACGAAGTCTTGCTTGTAGGAAGATGCAGAGCCTGTGATTTAACTCCATTTCTGAAGGGAAACACACTGCACTGTTCTCACGATGAAACACACTCTGCGTGTAAGAAGAAGCACGCTCTTGCTTTCTAGAGTCTCTAATAGAGCAGGAAACGTGACTGTGGTCAGAAGAAAATAATGGTGTTTCCTACACATACGGACCATATCTAGGTCAATTCTTTTTCTGAAACTGATACTAACCACAGTTCCTCTAACAAGCAATGCTTTCCAGTTAAAAGCGAGAAACGTATGAGCTTCGTAAACGATTTATATTCATTTGAGCTGAAAAGTGACTGCGTTTACCTGAAATGATGTCCTGCTTGTAGGAAGACACAGAGCCTGGAATTTAACTCCATTTCTGAAGGGAAACACACAGCAGAGTTCTCATCCATGAAACACACTCTGCTTTAGAGCAAGAAGCACGCTATGGCTTTGTAGAGTCACTAATACAGCAGGTAAAGTGTTTGTGGTCAGAACAACAGAACGATGTGTCCTAAAATACGTTCCATATCTAGTTCAACTCTGTTTCTGAAACTGATACAAACGACAGGTCCTCTAACATCCAATTCTTTTCTGTTATGAGCGATAAACGTGTGAGTTAAGTGAACGATGTAGTTTTGTTTGAGCTCAAAAGTGACTGAGTTTACATGAAACGAAGACATGCTTGTAGGAAGACACAGATGCTGTGATTTAACTCCATTTCTGAAGGGAAACACACAGTACAGTTCTCATCCATGAAATACATTCTGCTTATAGCCAGAAGCTAGCTTTTGCTTTGTGGAGTCTCTAATACAGCAGGTAAAGTGAGTGTGGTCAGAACACAGAATGGTGTTTCCTACACATACGGACCATATCTAGTTCAACTCTGCTTCTGAAACTGATACATCACACATGTCCTCTAACATCCAATGCTTTTCAGTTAAGAGCCAGAAATGTGTGAGCTACGTGAACTATGTAGTTTTGTTAGAGCTGAAAAGTTACTGAGTTTACATGAAAAGAAGTCATGCTTTTTGAAGACACAGAGACTGTGATTTAACTCCATTTCTGAAAGGGAAACACACAGCACAGTTGTCATCCATGAAACACACTCTGCTTTAGAGCAAGAAACACGCTCTTGCTTTATTGAGTCTCTAATAAAGCAGGAAACATGAGTGTGCTCAGAACAAAAGAACGGTGTTTGCTACACATACGGACCATATCTAGTTCAACTCTGCTTCTGAAACTGACACAAACCACAGTTCCTGTAACATCCAATGCTTTCCAGTTAAGAATGAGAAACGTCTGAGCTTCGTGAATGATGTAGCTTCCTTTGAGCTGAAAAGTGACTGAGTTTACCTGAAAAGATGTCTTGCTTGTAGGAAGACACAGAGCCTGGGATTTAACTCCATTTCCGAAGGGAAACACACAGCACAGTTCTCATCCATGAAACACACTTTGCTTTAGAGCAAGAAGCACCCTCTTGCTTTCTAGAGTGTCTAATAGAGCCAGAAACTTGAGTGTGCTCAGAACAAAAGAACGGTGTTTCCTACACCTACAGACCATATCTATTTCAACTCTGCTTCTGAAGCTGATACAAAACACAAGTCCTCTAATATCCAATGCTATACATTTAAGATCGAGAAAAGTGTTAGCTACGTAAACGATGTAGGTTTGTATGAGCTGAAATGTGAGTGAGTTTTCATGAAACGAAGTCATGCACGTAGGAAGACACAGAGCCTGGGATTTAACTCCATTTCTCAAGGGAAACACACAGCACAGTTCTCATCCATGAAACTCATTCTGCTTTAGAGCAAGAAGCACGCTCTTGCTTTCTGGAGTCTCTAATACAGCAGGTAAAGTGAGTGTGGTCAGAACACAGAATGGTGTTTCCTACACATACGGACCATATCTAGTTCAACTCTGCTTCTGAAACTGATACATCAAACAGGTCCTCTAACATCCAATGCTTTTCAGTTAAGAGCCAGAAATGTGTGAGCTACGTGAACTATGTAGTTTTGTTAGAGCTGAAAAGTTACTGAGTTTACATGAAAAGAAGTCATGCTTTTTGAAGACACAGAGACTGTGATTTAACTCCATTTCTGAAAGGGAAACACACAGCACAGTTGTCATCCATGAAACACACTCTGCTTTAGAGCAAGAAACACGCTCTTGCTTTATTGAGTCTCTAATAAAGCAGGAAACATGAGTGTGCTCAGAACAAAAGAACGGTGTTTGCTACACATACGGACCATATCTAGTTCAACTCTGCTTCTGAAACTGACACAAACCACAGTTCCTGTAACATCCAATGCTTTCCAGTTAAGAATGAGAAACGTCTGAGCTTCGTGAATGATGTAGCTTCCTTTGAGCTGAAAAGTGACTGAGTTTACCTGAAAAGATGTCTTGCTTGTAGGAAGACACAGAGCCTGGGATTTAACTCCATTTCTGAAGGGAAACACACAGCACAGTTCTCATCCATGAAACACACTTTGCTTTAGAGCAAGAAGCACCCTCTTGCTTTCTAGAGTGTCTAATAGAGCCAGAAACTTGAGTGTGCTCAGAACAAAAGAACGGTGTTTCCTACACCTACAGACCATATCTATTTCAACTCTGCTTCTGAAGCTGATACAAAACACAAGTCCTCTAATATCCAATGCTTTACATTTAAGTTCGAGAAAAGTGTTAGCTACGTAAACGATGTAGGTTTGTATGAGCTGAAACATGAGTGAGTTTTCATGAAACGAAGTCATGCATGTAGGAAGACACAGAGCCTGGGATTTAACTCCATTTCTCAAGGGAAACACACAGCACAGTTCTCATCCATGAAACTCATTCTGCTTTAGAGCAAGAAGCACGCTCTTGCTTTCTGGAGTCTCTAATACAGCAGGTAAAGTGAGTGTGCTCAGAAAAAACGAACTGTGTCCTACACATACGGACCAATGCTAGTTCAACTCTGCTTCTGAAACTGATACAAACCACAGGTCATCTAACATCCAATGCTTTTCAGTTAAGCACGAGAAAGTTGTGAGCTTCGTGAATGATTTATATTCCTTTGAGCTAAAAGTGACTGCGTTTACCTGAAATGATTTCTTGCTGTAGGAAGACACGGAGCCTGGGATTTAATTCCATTTCGGAAGAGAAACACACAGCACAGTTCAGATCCATGAAACACACTCTGTTTAGAGCAAGATGCATGCTCTTGCTTTCTAGAGTCTCTAATAAAGCAGGAAACATGAATGTACTCAGAATAAAAGAACGATGTTTCCTACACATACGGACCATATCTAGTTCAACTCTGCTTCTGAAACTGATACAAACCACAGGTCCTCTAACATCCAAAGCTTTTCATTTAAGTGCGACATACGTGTGAGCTTCTTGAATGATTTATATTCGTTTGAGCTAAAAGTTTCTGCGTTTACCTGAAATAAAGTCTTTTTGTAGGAAGACACAGAGCCTGGGATTTAACTCCATTTCTGAAGGGAAACACACAGCACAGTTGTCATCCATGAAACAATATGCTTTAGAGAAAGAAGCACGCGCTTGCTTTCTAATTTCTCTAATAAAGAGGGAAACATAAGTGTGCTCAGAACAAAAGAATGGAGATTCCTACACATACGGACCATATCTAGTTCAGCTCTTCTTCTGAAACTGATACAAGCTACAGGTCCTGTAATATCCAATGCTTTACATTTAAGAGCGAATAACGTGTGAGCTACCTGAACGATTTAGTTTTGTTTGAGCTGAAAAGTTACTGAGTTTACATGAAAAGAAGTCATGCTTGTAGGAAGACAAAGAGCCTGGGATTTAACTCCATTTCTGACGGGAAACACACAGCACAGTTCTCATCCATGAAACTCATTCTGCTTTATAGCAAGAAGCACGCTCTTGCTCTCTAGAGTCTCCAATAGTACAGGAAACGTGAGTGTGCTCAGACCAAAAGAACGGTGTTTCCTACACACACGGACCATTGCTAGTTCAACTCTGCTTCTGAAACTGATACAAATCACAGGTTATCTAACATCCAATGCTTTTCAGTGAAGAGAGAAACGTGTGAGCTTCTTGAATGATTTATATTCGTTTGAGCTAAAAGTGACTGCGTTTACCTGAAATAATGTCTTTTTGTAGGAAGACACAGAGCCTGGTATTTAACTCCATTTCTGAAGGGAAACACACAGCACAGTTCTCATCCATGAAACACACACTGCTTTAGAGCAAGAAGCACGCTCTTTCTTTCTAGAGTCTCTAATACAGCAGGTAAAGTGAGTGTAGTCAGAACAAAAGAACGATGTTTCCTAAGAATACGTTTCATATCTAGTTCAACTCTGCTTCTGAACCTGATACAAACCACAAGTCATCTAACATCCAATGCTTTTCAGTTAAGAGGGAGAAACGTGTGAGCTTCTCAAACGATTTATATTCATTTGGGCTGAAAAGTGACTGCGATTACCAGAAATGATGTCTTGCTTGTAGGAAGACACAGTGCCTGGGATTTAACTACATTTCTGAAGGGAAAAACACAGCACAGTTCTCATCCAGTTACACACTCTGCTTTAGAGCAAGAGGCACACACGTTCTTTCTAGAGTGTATAATAGAGCCTGAAACTCGAAAGTGTGCTCCGAACAAAAGAACAGAGTTTACTACAAATACGGACCATTCCTAGTTCAACTCTGCTTCTGAAACTGATACAAACCACAGGTCCTCTAACATCCAATGCTTTACAGTTAATAGCAAGATTCGTGTGAGCTACGTGAACAATGTAGCTTTGTTTGAGCAGAAAGGTGACTGAGTTTACGTGAAACGAAGTCTTGCTTGTAGGAAGATGCAGAGCCTGTGATTTAACTCCATTTCTGAAGGGAAACACACTGCACTGTTCTCACGATGAAACACACTCTGCGTGTAAGAAGAAGCACGCTCTTGCTTTCTAGAGTCTCTAATAGAGCAGGAAACGTGACTGTGGTCAGAAGAAAATAATGGTGTTTCCTACACATACGGACCATATCTAGGTCAATTCTTTTTCTGAAACTGATACTAACCACAGTTCCTCTAACAAGCAATGCTTTCCAGTTAAAAGCGAGAAACGTATGAGCTTCGTAAACGATTTATATTCATTTGAGCTGAAAAGTGACTGCGTTTACCTGAAATGATGTCCTGCTTGTAGGAAGACACAGAGCCTGGAATTTAACTCCATTTCTGAAGGGAAACACACAGCAGAGTTCTCATCCATGAAACACACTCTGCTTTAGAGCAAGAAGCACACTCTTGCTTTGTAGAGTCACTAATACAGCAGGTAAAGTGTTTGTGGTCAGAACAACAGAACGATGTGTACTAAAATACGTTCCATATCTAGTTCAACTCTGTTTCTGAAACTGATACAAACGACAGATCCTCTAACATCCAATTCTTTTCTGTTATGAGCGATAAACGTGTGAGTTAAGTGAACGATGTAGTTTTGTTTGAGCTCAAAAGTGACTGAGTTTACATGAAACGAAGACATGCTTGTAGGAAGACACAGATGCTGTGATTTAACTCCATTTCTGAAGGGAAACACACAGTACAGTTCTCATCCATGAAATACATTCTGCTTATAGCCAGAAGCTAGCTTTTGCTTTGTGGAGTCTCTAATACAGCAGGTAAAGTGAGTGTGGTCAGAACACAGAATGGTGTTTCCTACACATACGGACCATATCTAGTTCAACTCTGCTTCTGAAACTGATACATCACACAGGTCCTCTAACATCCAATGCTTTTCAGTTAAGAGCCAGAAATGTGTGAGCTACGTGAACTATGTAGTTTTGTTAGAGCTGAAAAGTTACTGAGTTTACATGAAAAGAAGTCATGCTTTTTGAAGACACAGAGCCTGTGATTTAACTCCATTTCTGAAAGGGAAACACACAGCACAGTTGTCATCCATGAAACACACTCTGCTTTAGAGCAAGAAACACGCTCTTGCTTTATTGAGTCTCTAATAAAGCAGGAAACATGAGTGTGCTCAGAACAAAAGAACGGTGTTTGCTACACATACGGACCATATCTAGTTCAACTCTGCTTCTGAAACTGACACAAACCACAGTTCCTGTAACATCCAATGCTTTCCAGTTAAGAATGAGAAACGTCTGAGCTTCGTGAATGATGTAGCTTCCTTTGAGCTGAAAAGTGACTGAGTTTACCTGAAAAGATGTCTTGCTTGTAGGAAGACACAGAGCCTGGGATTTAACTCCATTTCCGAAGGGAAACACACAGCACAGTTCTCATCCATGAAACTCATTCTGCTTTAGAGCAAGAAGCACGCTCTTGCTTTCTGGAGTCTCTAATACAGCAGGTAAAGTGAGTGTGCTCAGAAAAAACGAACTGTGTCCTACACATACGGACCAATGCTAGTTCAACTCTGCTTCTGAAACTGATACAAACCACAGGTCATCTAACATCCAATGCTTTTCAGTTAAGGGCGAGAAAGATATGAGCTTCGTGAATGATTTATATTCCTTTGAGCTAAAAGTGACTGCGTTTACCTGAAATGATTTCTTGCTGTAGGAAGACACGGAGCCTGGGATTTAATTCCATTTCGGAAGAGAAACACACAGCACAGTTCTCATCCATGAAACACACTCTGTTTAGAGCAAGATGCACACTCTTGCTTTCTAGAGTCTCTAATAAAGCAGGAAACATGAGTGTACTCAGAATAAAAGAACGATGTTTCCTACACATACGGACCATATCTAGTTCAACTCTGCTTCTGAAACTGATACAAACCACAGGTCCTCTAACATCCAAAGCTTTTCATTTAAGGGCGACATACGTGTGAGCTTTGTGAATGATTTATATTCGTTTGAGCTAAAAGTTACTGCGTTTACCTGAAATAAAGTCTTTTTGTAGGAAGACACAGAGCCTGGGATTTAACTCCATTTCTGAAGGGAAACACACAGCACAGTTGTCATCCATGAAACAATATGCTTTAGTGAAAGAAGCACGCTCTTGCTTTCTAATTTCTCTAATAAAGAGGGAAACAGGAGTGTGCTCAGAACAAAAGAATGGAGATTCCTACACATACGGACCATATCTAGTTCAACTCTTCTTCTGAAACTGATACAAGCTACAGGTCCTGTAATATCCAATGCTTTACATTTAAGAGCAAATAACGTGTGAGCTACCTGAACGATTTAGCTTTGTTTGAGCTGAAAAGTTACTGAGTTTACATGAAAAGTAGTCATGCTTGTAGGAAGACACAGAGCCTGGGATTTAACTCCATTTCTCACGGGAAACACACTGCACAGTTCTCATCCATGAAACTCTTTCTGCTTTATAGCAAGAAGCACGCTCTTGCTTTCTAGAGTCTCCAATAGTACAGGAAACGTGAGTGTGCTCAGACCAAAAGAACGGTGTTTCCTACACACACGGACCATTGCTAGTTCAACTCTGCTTCTGAAGCTGATACAAATCACAGGTTATCTAACATCCAATGCTTTTCAGTGAAGAGAGAGAAACATGTGAGCTTCTTGAATGATTTATATTCGTTTGAGCTAAAAGTGACTGCGTTTACCTGAAATAATGTCTTTTTCTAGGAAGACAGAGCCTGGTATTTAACTCCATTTCTGAAGGGAAACACACAGCACAGTTCTCCTCCACGAAACACACTCTGCTTTAGAGCAAGAAGCACGCTCTTGCTTTCTAAGAGTCTCTAATAGAGCAGGAAACGTTACTGTTTTCAGAACAAAATAACAGTGTTTCCTACACATACGGACCATATCTAGGTCAACTCTTCTCCTGAAACTGATACAAACCACAGATTCATTAACATACAATGCTTTCCAGTTAAGAGCGAGAAACGTTTGAGCTTCATGAACAATGTAGCTTCCATTGAGCTGAAAAGTGACTGAGTTTACCTGAAAAGATATCTTGCTTGTTGAAAGACACAGAGCCTGGGATTTAACTCCAATTCTGAAGGGCAACACACTGCACAGTTCTCATCCATGAAACACACTCTGCTTTAGAGCACGAAGCATGCTCTTGCTTTCTAGAGTCTCTAATACAGCAGGAAACGTGACTGTGGTCAGAACAAAATAATGGTGTTTCCTACCCATATGGACCATATCTAGGTCATCTCTTCTTCTGATACTTATACAAACCCTAGGTCCTCTAACATCCAATGCTTTAAGGTTAAGAGCAAGAAACGTTTGAGCAACGTGAGCGATGTAGCTTTGTTTGGCCGAAAGGTGACTGAGTTTACGTGAAACGAAGTCTTGCTTATAGGAAGATATAGAGCCTGAGATTTAACTCCATTTCTGAAGGGAAACACACAGCACAGTTCTCACGATGAATCACACTCTGTGTATAGGAAGAAGCACGCTCTTGCTTTCTAGATTCTCTAATAGAGGAGGAAGTGTGAGTGTGCTCAGAACAAAAGAACAGAGTTTCCCACACATACAGACCATATCTAGTCCAACACTGCTTCTGAAACTGATACAAACCACAAGTCATCTAACATCCAATGATTTTCACTTAAGAGCGAGAGACGTGTGAGCTTTGTGTATGATTTATATTCGTTTCAGCTAAAACTGACTGCGTTTCCCTGAAATGATGTCTTGATTGTAGGAAGACACAGAGCCTGGGATTTAACTCCATTCCTGAAGGGAAACAAACAGCACAGTTGTCATCCATGAAACACACTCTGCTTTAGAGCAAGAAGCACGCTCTTGCTTTCTAGGGTCTCTAATACAGCAAGTAAAGTCAGTGTGGTCAAAACAAAAGAAAGGTGTTTCCTACACATACCAACCATATCTAGTTCAACTCTGCTTCTGAAACCTATAGAAACCACAGGTCCTCTAACATCCAATGCTTTTCAGTTAAGAGTGAGAAACGTGTGAGCTTCGTGGACGATGTATGTTTGTTTGAGTTGGAAGGTGACTGAGTTTACCTGAAACGAAGTATTGCTTGTGGTAAGACACAGAGCCTGGGATTTAACTCCATTTCTGAAGGGAAACAAACAGCATAGTTCTCATTCAAGAAACACACTCTGCTTTAGAGCAAGAAGCACGCACTTGCTTTGTAGAGTCTCTAATACAGCAGGTAAAGTGTGTGTGGTCACAACAACAGAACGATGTGTCCTAAAAATACGTTCCATATCTAGTTCAACTCTGTTTCCTAAACTGATACAAACCACAGGTCCTCTAACATCCAATTCTTTTCTGTTAAGAGCAAGAAACGTGTGAGCTACGTAAACGATGTAGGTTTGTATGAGCTGAAACGTGAATGAGTTTTCATGAAACGAAGAAATGCTTTTAGGAAGACACAGAGCCTGGGATTTAACTCCATTTCTGAAGGGAAACACACAGCACAGTTCTCATCCATGAAACACTTTCTGCTTTAGAGCAAGAAGCAAGCTCTTGCTTTCTAGAATCTCTAATTCAACAGGTAAAGTGAGTGTGGTCAGAACCAAAGAACGTGGTTTCCTACACATACGGACCATATCTACTTCAACTCTACTTCTGAAACTGATACAAAGCCCAGGTCCTCTAACATCCAATGTTTTTCAGTTAAGAGCGAGAAACGTGTGAGCTTCGTGAATGATTTATATTCGTTTGAGCTAAAAGTGACTGCGTTTACCTGAAATAAAATCTTTTTGTAGGAAGACACAGAGCCTGGGATTTAACTCCATTTATGAAGGGAAACACAACGCACTGTTCTCATCCATGAAACACACTTTGCTTTAGAGCAAGAAGCACCCTCTTGCTTTCTAGAGTGTCTAATAGAGCCAGAAACTTGAGTGTGCTCAGAACAAAAGAATGGTGTTTCCTACACCTACAGACCATATCTATTTCAACTCTGCTTCTGAAACTGATACAAAACTCCAGTCCTCTAATATCCAATGCTTTACATTTAAGATCGAGAAAAGTGTTAGCTATGTAAACGATGTAGGTTTGTATGAGCTGAAACGTGAGTGAGTTTTCATGAAACGAAGTCATGCTTGTAGGATGACACAGAGCCTGGGATTTAACTCCATTTCTGAAGGGAAACACACAGCACAGTTCTCATCCATGAAACTCATTCTGCTTTAGAGCAAGAAGCACGCTCTTGCTTTCTGGAGTCTCTAATACAGCAGGTAAAGTGAGTGTGCTCAGAAAAAACGAACTGTGTCCTACACATACGGACCATTGCTAGTTCAACTCTGCTTCTGAAACTGATACAAACCACAGGTCATCTAACATCCCATGCTTTTCAGTTAAGAGCGAGAAAGTTGTGAGCTTCGTGAATGATTTATATTCCTTTGAGCTAAAAGTGACTGCGTTTACCTGAAATGATGTATTGCTGTAGGAAGACACAGAGCCTGGGATTTAATTCCATTTCGGAAGAGAAACACACAGCACAGTTCTCATCCATGAAACACACTATGCTTTAGAGCAAGAAGCACGCTCTTGCTTTCTAGAGTCACTAATAAAGCAGGAAACATGAGTGTGCTCAGAATAAAAGAACGGTGTTTCCTACACATACGGACCATATCCAGTTCAACTCTGCTTCTGAAACTGATACAAACCACAGGTCCTCTAACATCCAAAGCTTTTCATTTAAGGGTGACAAACGTGTGAGCTTCGTGAACGATGTAGCTACATTTGAGCTGAAAAGTGACTGAATTTACCTGAAACGAAGACTTGCTTGTAGGAAGATACACAGCATGGGATTTAACTCCATTTCGGAGGGAAACACACAGCACAGTTCTCATGCATGAAACACACTCTGCTTTAGAACAAGAAGCACGCTCTTTCTTTCTAGTGTCTCTAATACAGCAGGAAACGTGAGTGTGCTCATAAAAATGAACGGTGTTTCCTACATATACAGACCATATCTAGTTCAACTCTGCTTCTGAAACTGATACATCACACATGTCCTCTAACATCCAATGCTTTTCAGTTAAGAGCCAGAAATGTGTGAGCTACGTGAACGATGTAGTTTTGTTTGAGTTGAAAAGTTACTGAGTTTACATGAAAAGAAGTCATGCTTTTTGAAGACAAAGAGACTGTTATTTATCTCTGTTTCTGAAGGGAAACACACAGCACAGTTCTCATCCATGAAACACACTCTGCTTAAAGCAAGAAGCACGCTCCTGCTTTCTAGAATCTCTAATAGAGCTAGAAACTTGTGTGTGCTCAGAACAAAAAAACGGTGTTTCCTACACATATGGACCATTGCTAATTCAACGCTGCTTCTGAAACTGATACAAACCAAAGGTCCCCTAATATCCAATGCTTTACAGTTAAGAGCAAGAAATGTGTGAGCCACAGGAACGATGTAGCTTTGTTTAGCTGAAAGGTGACAGAGTTTAACTTAAACGAAGTCTTGCTTATAGGAAGACACAGATCCTGGGATTTAACTCCATTTCTGAAGGGAAATACACAGCACAGTTCTCATCCATGAAACACAGTCTGCTTTAGAGCAAGAAACACTGTTTGCTTCCTAGAGTCTTATACTGCAGGAAAAGTGAGTGTGCTCAGAACAAAGAACAGTGTTTCCTACATATACAGACCATATCTAGTTCAACTCTGCTTCTGAAACAGATACAAACCACAGGTCCTCTAACATCCAATGCTTTTCAGTTAAGAGCCAGAAAGGTGTGAGGTACGTGAACGTTGTAGTTTTGTTTGCGCTGAAAAGTTACTGAGTTCTCATGAAAAGAAGTCATGCTTGCAGGAAGACACAGAGCCTGTGATTTAACTCTATTTCTGAAGGGAAACACACAACACAGTTCTCATCCATGAAACACACTCTGCTTATAGCAAGAAGCACGCTCTTGCTTTCTAGAGTCTCTAATAGAGCAGGAAACGTGAGTGTGCTCAGAACAATAGAACGGTGTTTCCTACACATACGGACCATTGCTAGTTCAACTCTGCTTCTGAAACTGATACAAACAACAGGTCATCTGACATCCAATTCTTTTCAATTAAGAGCGATTAACATGTGAGCTTCGTGAGTGATTCATATTTGTTTGAGCTAAAAGTGACTGCATTTACCTGAAATGATGTCTTTTTGTAGGAAGACACAGAGCCTGTGATTTAACTCCATTTCTGAAAGGGAAACACACAGCACAGTTGTCATCCATGAAACACACTCTGCTTTAGAGCAAGAAACACGCTCTTTCTTTATTGAGTCTCTAATAAAGCAGGAAACATGAGTGTGCTCAGAACAAAAGATCGGTGTTTGCTACATATACGGACCATATCTAGTTCAACTCTGCTTCTGAAACTGATACAAACCACAGTTCCTATAACAACGAATGCTTTCCTGTTAAGAATGAGAAACGTCTGAGCTTCGTGAACGATGTAGCTTCCTTTGATCTGAAAAGTGACTGAGTTTACCTGAAAAGATGTCTTGTTTGTAGGAAGACACAGAGCCTGGGATTTAACTCCATTTATGAAGGGAAACACAACGCACTGTTCTCATCCATGAAACACACTTTGCTTTAGAGCAAGAAGCACGCTCTTGCTTTCTAGAGTGTCTAATAGAGCCAGAAACTTGAGTGTGCTCAGAACAAAAGAATGGTGTTTCCTACACCTACAGACCATATCTATTTCAACTCTGCTTCTGAAACTGATACAAAACTCCAGTCCTCTAATATCCAATGCTTTACATTTAAGATCGAGAAAAGTGTTAGCTACGTAAACTATGTAGGTTTGTATGAGCTGAAACGTGAGTGAGTTTTCATGAAACGAAGTCATGCTTGTAGGATGACACAGAGCCTGGGATTTAACTCCATTTCTGAAGGGAAACAAACAGCACAGTTCTCATCCATGAAACTCATTCTGCTTTAGAGCAAGAAGCACGCTCTTGCTTTCTGGAGTCTCTAATACAGCAGGTAAAGTGAGTGTGCTCAGAAAAAACGAACTGTGTCCTACACATACGGACCATTGCTAGTTCAACTCTGCTTCTGAAACTGATACAAACCACAGGTCATCTAACATCCCATGCTTTTCAGTTAAGAGCAAGAAAGTTGTGAGCTTCGTGAATGATTTATATTCCTTTGAGCGAAAAGTGACTGCATTTACCTGAAATGATGTATTGCTGTAGGAAGACACAGAGCCTGGGATTTAATTCCATTTCGGAAGAGAAACACACAGCACAGTTCTCATCCATGAAACACACTATGCTTTAGAGCAAGAAGCACGCTCTTGCTTTCTAGAGTCACTAATAAAGCAGGAAACATGAGTGTGCTCAGAATAAAAGAACGGTGTTTCCTACACATACAGACCATATCCAGTTCAACTCTGCTTCTGAAACTGATACAAACCACAGGTCCTCTAACATCCAAAGCTTTTCATTTAAGGGTGACAAACGTGTGAGCTTCGTGAACGATGTAGCTACATTTGAGCTGAAAAGTGACTGAATTTACCTGAAACGAAGACTTGCTTGTAGGAAGATACACAGCATGGGATTTAACTCCATTTCGGAGGGAAACACACAGCACAGTTCTCATCCATGAAACACACTCTGCTTTAGAACAAGAAGCACGCTCTTGCTTTCTAGTGTCTCTAATACAGCAGGAAACGTGAGTGTGCTCATAAAAAAAGAACGGTGTTTCCTACACATACAGACCATATCTAGTTCAACTCTGCTTCTGAAACTGATACAAAACACAGTTCCTCAAACATCCAAAGCTTTTCAGTTAAGAGCAAGAAACGTGTGAGCTACCTAAACGATGTAGCTGTGTATGAGCTGAATCGTGCGTGAGTTTACCTGAAACGAAGTCTTGCTTGTAGGAAGACACAGAGTCTGCGATTTAACTCCATTTCTGAAGGGAAACACACAGCACAGTTCTCATCCATGAAACACTTTCTGCTTTAGAGCAAGAAGCAAGCTCTTGCTTTCTAGAATCTCTAATACAGCACGTAAAGTGAGTGTGGTCAGAACAAAAGAACGTGGTTTCCTACACATACGGAACATATCTACTTCAACTCTAATTCTGAAACTGATACAAACCACAGGTCATCAAACATCCAATGATTTTCAGTTAAGAGCAAGAAACGTGTGAGCTTCGTGAATGATTTATATTCGTTTGAGAAAAAAAGTGACTGTGTTTACCTGAAATAAAGTCTTTTTGTAGGAAGACACAGAGCCTGGGATTTAACTCCATTTCTGAAGGGAAACACACAGCACAGTTGTCATCCATGAAACACTATGCTTTAGAGCAAAAAGCACGCTCTTGCTTTCTAATTTCTCTAATAAAGCAGCAAACATGAGTGTGCTCAGAACAAAAGAATGGAGATTTCTTCACATACGGACCATATCTAGTTCAACTCTTCTTCTGAAACTGATACAAGCCACAGGTCCTTTAATATCCAATGCTTTACATTTACGAGCGAATAACGTGTGAGCTACCTGAACGATTTAGCTATGTTTGAGCTGAAAAGTTACTGAGTTTACATGAAAAGAAGTCATGCTTGTAGGAAGACACAGAGCCTGGGATTTAACTCCATTCCTGAAGGGAAACACACAGCACAGTATTCATCCATGAAACACTTTCTGCTTTAGAGCAAGAAGCATGCTCGTGCTTTCTAGAGTCTCTAATAGTACAGGAAACGTGAGTGTGCTCAGACCAAAAGAACGGTGTTTCCTACACACACGGACCATTGCTAGTTCAACTCTGCTTCTGAAACTGATACAAACCACAGGTTATCTAACATCCAATGCTTTTCAGTTAAGAGAGAGAAACGTGTGAGCTTCGTGAATGATTTATATTCGTTTGAGCTAAAAGTGACTGCGTTTACCTGAAATAATGTCTTTTTGTAGGAAGACACAGAGCCTGGGATTTAACTCCTTTTCTTAAGGGAAACACACAGCACAATTCTCATCCATGAAACACACACTGCTTTAGAGCAAGAAGCACACTCTTGCTTTCTAGAGTCTCTAATACAGCAGGTAAAGTGAGTGTAGTCAGAACAACAGAATGGTGTTTGCTACACATACGGACCATATCTAGTTCAACTCTGCTTCTGAAACTGATTACAAACCACAGGTCCTCTAACATCCAATTCTATTCTGTTATGAGCGAGAATCGTTTGAGCTACGTGAACGTTGTAGTTTTGTTTGAGCTGAAAATTGACTGAGTTTACATTAAAAGAAGTCATGCTTTTTGAAGACACAGAGACTGTGATTTAACTCTATTTCTGAAGGGAAACACACAGCACAGTTCTCATCCATGAAACACACTCTGCTTAAAGCAAGAAGCACGCTCCTGCTTTCTAGAATCTCTAATAGAGCTAGAAACTTGTGTGTGCTCAGAACAAAAAAACGGTGTTTCCTACACATATGGACCATTGCTAGTTCAACGCTGCTTCTGAAACTGATACAAACCAAAGGTCCCCTAATATCCAATGCTTTACAGTTAAGAGCAAGAAATGTGTGAGCCACAGGAACGATGTAGCTTTGTTTGAGCTGAAAGGTGACAGAGTTTAACTTAAACGAAGTCTTGCTTATAGGAAGACACAGATCCTGGGATTTAACTCCATTTCTGAAGGGAAATACACAGCACAGTTCTCATCCATGAAACACAGTCTGCTTTAGAGCAAGAAACACTGATTGCTTCCAAGAGTCTTATACTGCAGGAAACGTGAGTGTGCTCAGAACAAAGAACGGTGTTTCCTACACATACAGACCATATCTAGTTCAACTCTGCTTCTGAAACAGATACAAACCACAGGTCCTCTAACATCCAATGTTTTTCAGTTAAGAGCCAGAAAGGTGTGAGGTACGTGAACGATGTAGTTTTGTTTGCGCTGAAAAGTTACTGAGTACACATGAAAAGAAGTCATGCTTGCAGGAAGACACAGAGCCTGTGATTTAACTCTATTTCTGAAGGGAAACACACAACACAGTTCTCATCCATGAAACACACTCTGCTTATAGCAAGAAGCATGCTCTTGCTTTCTAGAGTCTCTAATAGAGCAGGAAACGTGAGTGTGCTCAGAACAAAAGAACGGTGTTTCCTACACATACAGACCATTGCTAGTTCAACTCTGATTCTGAAACTGATACAAACAACAGGTCATCTAACATCCAATGCTTTTCAATTAAGAGCGATTAACATGTGAGCTTCGTGAATGATTCATATTTGTTTGAGCTAAAAGTGACTGCATTTACCTGAAATGATGTCTTTTTGTAGGAAGACACAGAGCCTGTGATTTAACTCCATTTCTGAAAGGGAAACACACAGCACAGTTGTCATCCATGAAACACACTCTGCTTTAGAGCAAGAAACACGCTCTTTCTTTATTGAGTCTGTAATAAAGCAGGAAACATGAGTGTGCTCAGAACAAAGAAACGGTGTTTCCTACACATACGGACCATTGCTAGTTCAACTCTGCTTCTGAAACTGATACAAACCACAGTTCCTGTAACAACGAATGCTTTCCTGTTAAGAATGAGAAACGTCTGAGCTTCGTGAACGATGTAGCTTCCTTTGATCTGAAAAGTGACTGAGTTTACCTGAAAAGATGTCTTGTTTGTAGGAAGACATAGAGCCTGGGATTTAACTCCATTTATGAAGGGAAACACAAAGCTCTGTTCTCATCCATGGAACACACTTTGCTTTAGAGCAAGAAGCACGCTCTTGCTTTCTAGAGTGTCTAATAGAGCCAGAAACTTGAGTGTGCTCAGAACAAAAGAACGGTGTTTCCTACACCTACAGACCATATCTATTTCAAATCTGCTTCTGAAACTGATACAAAACTCCAGTCCTCTAATATCCAATGCTTTACATTTAAGATCGAGAAAAGTGTTAGCTACGTAAACGATGTAGGTTTGTATGAGCTGAAACGTGAGTGAGTTTTCATGAAACAAAGTCATGCTTGTAGGAAGACCCAGAGCCTGGGATTTAACTCCATTTCTGAAGGGAAACACACAGCACAGTTCTCATCCATGAAACTCATTCTGCTTTAGAGCAAGAAGCACGCTCTTGCTTTCTGGAGTCTCTAATACAGCAGGTAAAGTGAGTGTGCTCAGAAAAAACGAACTGTGTCCTACACATACGGACCATTGCTAGTTCAACTCTGCTTCTGATAAAATACAAACCATAGGTCATCTAACATCCAATGCTTTTCAGTTAAGAGCGAGAAAGTTGTGAGCTTCGTGAATGATTTATATTCCTTTGAGAGAAAAGTGACTGCGTTTACCTGAAATGATGTATTGCTGTAGGAAGATACAGAGCCTGGGATTTAATTCCATTTCGGAAGAGAAACACACAGCACAGTTCTCATCCATGATACACACTCTGCTTTAGAGCAAGAAGCACGCTCTTGCTTTCTAGAGTCACTAATAAAGCAGGAAACATGAGTGTGCTCAGAATTAAAGAACGGTGTTTCCTACACATACGGACCATATCTAGTTCAACTCCGCTTCTGAAACTGATACAAACCACAGGTCCTCTAACATCCAAAGCTTTTCATTTAAGGGCAACAAACGTGTGAGCTTCGTGAACGATGTAACTACATTTGATCTGAAAAGTGACTGAGTTTACCTGAAACGAAGACTTGCTTGTAGGAAGATACACAGGATGGGATTTAACTCCATTTCGGAGGGAAACACACAGCACAGTTCTCATCCATGAAACACTCTCTGCTTTAGAACAAGAAGCACGCTCTTGCTTTCTAGTGTCTCTAATACAGCAAGAAACGTGAGTGTGCTCATAAAAAATGAACGGTGTTTCCTACACATACAGACCATATTTGGTTCAAGTCTGCTTCTGAAACTCATACAAAACACAGTTCCTCTAACATCCAAAGCTTTTCAGTTAAGAGCAAGAAACGTGTGAGCTACGTAAACGATGTAGCTGTGTATGAGCCGAATCGTGCGAGAGTTTTCCTGAAACGAAGTCTTGCTTTTAGGAAGACACAGAGTCTGGGATTAAACTCCATTTATGAAGGGAAACACACAGCACAGTTCTCATCCATGAAACACTTTCTGCTTTAGAGCAAGAAGCAAGCACTTGCTTTCTAGAATCTCTAATACAGCAGGTAAATTGAGTGTGGTCAGAACAAAAGAACGTGGTTTCCTACACATACGGACCATATCTATTCAACTCTAATTCTGAAACTGATACAAACCACAGGTCATCTAATATCCAATGATTTTCAGTTAAGAGTCAGAAACATGTGATCTTCGTAATCGATTTATATTCATTTAAGGTGAAAAGTGACTGCGTTTACCTGAAATGATGTCTTGCTTGTAGGAAGATACGGAGCCTGGAATTTAACTCCATTTCTGAAGGGAAACATACAGCACAGTTCTCATCCATGAAACACACTCTGCTTTAGAGCAAGAAGCATGCTCTTGCTTTCTATGTGTCTCTAATACATCATGAAACGTGACTGTGGTCAGAACAAAAGAATGGTGTTTCCTTCACATACGGACCACTGCTAGTTCAACTCTGCTTCTGAAACTGATACAAACCACAGGTCATCTAACATCCAATGATTTTCAGTTAAGAGCGAGAAACGTGTGAGCTTCGTGAATGATTTATATTCGTTTGAGCTAAAAGTGACTGCGTTTACCTGAAATAAAGTCTTTTTGTAGGAAGACACAGAGCCTGGGATTTAACTCCATTTCTGAAGGGAAACACACAGCACAGTTGTCATCCATGAAACACTATGCTTTAGAGCAAAAAGCATGG
Organism: Onychomys arenicola; assembly: GCA_949786405.1. Lineage (NCBI taxonomy): Eukaryota > Metazoa > Chordata > Mammalia > Rodentia > Cricetidae > Onychomys > Onychomys arenicola. Next base: position 1,183,443 of record CATKUM010000003.1, read on the forward strand.
TCTTGCTTTCTAATTTCTCTAATAAAGCAGCAAACATGAGTGTGCTCAGAACAAAAGAATGGAGATTCCTACACATACGGACCATATCTAGTTCAACTCTTCTTCTGAAACTGATACAAGCCACAGGTCCTTTAATATCCAATGCTTTACATTTAAGAGCGAATAACGTGTGAGCTACCTGAACGATTTAGCTATGTTTGAGCTGAAAAGTTACTGAGTTTACATGAAAAGAAGTCATGCTTGTAGGAAGACACAGAGCCTGGGATTTAACTCCATTTCTGAAGGGAAACACACAGCACAGTTCTCATCCATGAAACTCTTTCTGCTTTATAGCAAGAAGCATGCTCGTGCTTTCTAGAGTCTCTAATAGTACAGGAAACGTGAGTGTACTCAGACCAAAAGAACGGTGTTTCCTATGCACACGGACCATTGCTAGTTCAACTCTGCTTCTTAAACTGATACAAACCCCAGGTTATCTAACATCCAATGCTTTTCAGTTAAGAGAGAGAAACGTGTGAGCTTCGTGAATGATTTATATTCGTTTGAGCTAAAAGTGACTGCGTTTACCTGAAATAATGTCTTTTTGTAGGAAGACACAGAGCCTGGGATTTAACTCCATTTCTTAAGGGAAACACACAGCACAGTTCTCATCCATGAAACACACACTGCTTTAGAGCAAGAAGCACGCACTTTCTTTCTAGAGTCTCTAATACAGCAGGTAAAGTGAGTGTAGTCAGAACAACAGAATGGTGTTTGCTACACATACGGACCATATCTAGTTCAACTCTGCTTCTGAAACTGATTACAAACCACAGGTCCTCTAACATCCAATTCTTTTCTGTTATGAGCGAGAAACGTGTGAGCTACGTGAACGTTGTAGTTTTGTTTGAGCTGAAAATTGACTGAGTTTACATGAAACGAAGTCTTGCTTGTAGGAAGACACAGAGCCTGTGATTTAACTCCATTTATGAAGGGAAACACACAGCACAGTTCTCATCCTTGAAACACACTCTGCTTTAGAGCAAGAAGCACGCTCTTGATTTCAAAAAGTCTCTAATACACCAGGAAACGTGACTGTGGTCAGAACAAAAGAACGGTGTTTCCTACACATACGGACCGTATCTACGTCAACTCTTCTTCTGAAACTGATACAAAGCACAGTTCCATTAACATGCAATGCTTTCAAGTTAAGAGCGAGAAACATGATAGCATCGTGAACGATGTAGCTTCCTGTGAGCTAAAAAATGACTGCGTTTACCTGAAATGATGTCTTGCTTGTAGGAAGACATAGAGGCTGGAATTTAACTATTTTCTGAAGGGAAACACACAGCACAGTTCTCATCCATGAAACGCACTCTTCTTTAGAGCAAGAAGCACAGACTTGCTTTCTAAGAGTCTCTAATAGAGACAGAAACTTGAGGGTACTCAGAAAAAAATAACGGTGTTTCCTACACATACGGACCATTGCTAGTTCAACTCTGCTTCTGAAACTGATACAAACCACAGGTCCTCTAACATTGAATGCTTTACACTTAATACCAAGATTCGTGTGAGCTACGTGAACATTGTAGCTTTGTTTGAGCTGAAAGGTGACTGAGTTTACCTGAAATGATATCTTGCTTGTAGGAAGATAGCGAGCCTGTGATTTTACTCCATTTCTGAAGGGAAACACACAGCACAGTTCTCACCATGAAACACACTCTGTGTATAGGAAGAAGCACGCTCTTGCTTTCTAGAGTCTCTAATAGAGCAGGAAACGTGAGTGTGCTCAGAACAAAAGAACGGTGTTTCCTACACATACAGACCATTGCTAGTTCAACTTTGCTTCTGAAACTGATAGAAACGACAAGTCTTCTAACATGCAATGCTTTTCAGTTGAGAGCGTGAAACGTGTGAGCTTCATAAATGATTTATTTTCATTTGAGCTGAAAAGTGACTGTGTTTGCCTGAAATGATGTCTTGCTTGTAGGAAGACACAGAGCCTGGAATTTAACTCCATTTCTGAAAGGAAACCCACAGCACAGTTCTCATCCATGAAACACACTCTGCTTTAGAGCAAGAAGCACGCCCTTGCTTTCTAAGAGTCTCTAATACAGAAGGAAATGTGACTGTGGTCAGAACAAAATAACGGTGTTTCCTACACATACGGACCGTATCTAGGTCAACTCTTCTTCTGAAGCTGATACAAACCACAGTTCCTCTAACAAGCAAAGCTTTCCAGTTAACAGCAAGAAACGTGTGAGCTTTGTGAAAAATGTAGCTTCCTTTGAGCTGGAAAGTGACTGAGTTTACCTGAAAAGATGTGTTGCTTGTAGGAAGACACAGAGCCTGGGATTTAACTCCATTTCTGAAGGGAAACACACAGCACAGTTCTCATCCATGAAACACACTCTGCTGTAGAGCAAGAAGCACGCTCCTGGTTTCTAAGTGTCTCTAATACAGCAGGACACGTGACTGTGGTCAGAACAAAATAACGGTGTTTCCTACACATACGTACCATTGCTAGTTCAACTCTGCTTCTGAAACTGATACAAACCACAGGTCCTCTAACATCCAATGCTTTACACTTAATAGCAAGATTCGTGTGAGCTAAGTGAACAATGTAGCTTTGTTTGAGCTGAAAGGTGACTGAGTTTACCTTAAATGATACCTTGCTTGTAGGAAGACACGGAGCCTGGAATTTAACTCCATTTCTGAAGGGAAACACACAGCACAGTTCTCATCCATGAAACACACTCTGCTTTAGAGCAAGAAGCACGCTCTTGCTTTCAAAAATTCTCTAATATATCAGGAAACGTGACTGTGGTCAGAACAAAATAACGGTGTTTCCTACACATACGGACCATATCTAGGTCAACTCTTCTTCTGAAACTGATACAAACCACAGTTCCTCTAAAAAGCAATGCTTTCCAGATAATAGCGAGAAACGTGTGAGCTTCGGAAACGATGTATATTCATTAGGGCTGAAAAGTGACTGCGTTTACCTGAAATGATGTCTTGCTTGTAGGAAGACACAGAGCCTGGAATTTAACTCCATTTCTGAAGGGAAACCCACCGCACAGTTCTCATCCATGAAACACACTCTGCTTTAGAGCATGAAGCACGCTCTTGCTTTCTAAGAGTCTCTAATAGAGCACGAAACGTGACTGTGGTCAGAACAAAATAACGGTGTTTCCTACACATACGGATCGTATCTAGGTCAGCTGTTCTTCTGAAACTGATACAAAGCACAGTTCCATTAACATGCAATGCTTTCAACTTAACAGCGAGAAACATGTGAGCTTCGTGAATGATGTAGCTTCCTGTGAGCTGAAAAATGAATGCGTTTACCTGAAATGATGTCTTGCTTGTAGGAAGACATAGAGGCTGGAATTTAACTATTTTCTGAAGGGAAACACACAGCTCAGTTCTCATCCATGAAACGCACTCTTCTTTAGAGCAAGAAGCACGGACTTGCTTTCTAAGAGTCTCTAATAGAGACAGAAACTTGAGGGTACTCAGAAAAAAATAACGGTGTTTCCTACACATATGGACCATTGCTAGTTCAACTCTGCTTCTGAAACTGATACAAACTACAGGTCCTCTAACATTCAATGCTTTACACTTAATAGCAAGATTCGTGTGAGCTACGTGAACAATGTAGCTTTATTTGAGCTGAAAGGTGACTGAGTTTACCTGAAATGATATCTTGCTTGTAGGAAGATAGCGAGCCTGTGATTTAACTCCATTTCTGAAGGGAAACACACAGCACAGTTCTCACCATGAAACACACTCTGTGTATAGGAAGAAGCACGCTCTTGCTTTCTAGAGTCACTAATAGAGCAGGAAACGTGAGTGTGCTCAGAACAAAAGAACGGTGTTTCCTACACATATGGACCATACCTGATTCAACTCTGCTTCTGAAATTGATACAAACCACAGGTCCTCTAATATCCAATGCTTTCCCTGAAACGTAGTCATGCTTGTAGGAAGACACTGAGCCTGGGATTTAACTCCATTTCAGAACGGGAACACACAGCAGAGTTGTCATCCAGGAAACACACCCTGATTTAGAGCAAGAATCAAGCTCTTGCTTTCTAGAGTCTCTAATACAGCAGGAAACATGAGTGTGCTCAGAGCCAAAGCATGGTGTTTTCAACACATACGGACCATATCAAGTTCAACTATGTTGGAAACTGATACAAACCATAGGTCCTCTAACATCCAATGCTTGTCAGTTAAGAAGAGAAATGTGTGAGCTTCATGAACGATGCAGGTCCTTTGAGCTGAAAAGTGACTACCCTTACCTGAAAACAAATTTTGCTTCTAGGAAGACACAGAGCCTGGGATTTAACTCCACTTCTGAGGGGAAACACACAGCTGAGTTCTCATCCATTGAAAACACTCTGCTTTAGATGAAAAACCAAGCTCTTGCTTTATAGTGTCTATAATACTGCAGGAAACGTGAGTGTGCTCAGAACAAAAGAACTGTGTTTCCTACAGTTAAGGATCACATCTAGGTCAACTCTGCTTCTGACACTGATACAAACCACAGGTCCTCTAACATCCAATGCTTGTCAGTTAAGAAGAGAAATGTGTGAGCTTCGTGAATGATGCAGGTCCTTTGAGCTGAAAAGTGACTACCCTTACCTGAAAAGAAATTTTGCTTGTAGGAAGACACAGAGCATGGGATTTAACTCCATTTCTGAAGGGAAACATACAGCACAGTTCTCAACCATGAAACACACTCTGCTTTAGAGTAATAAGCACGGTCTTTCTTTCTAGAATCTCTAAAACAGAAGGAAACTTGAGTGTGCTCAGACCAAAAGAACTGTGTTTCCCAAACATTCGGACCATATCTAGTTCAACTCTGCTTCTGAAACTGATAAAAACCACAGTTACTCTAACATCCGATGCTTTTCAATTAAGAGCCTCAAACGTGTGAGCTGCTTGAACAATGTAGCTTCCTTTGAGCTCTAAAGTGACTGCGTTTTCATGAAATGAATTCTTGCTCCTAGGAAGACACAGAGCCTGGGATTTAACTCCGTTTCGGAAGGGAAACACTAGCACAGTTCTCATCCAAGAAAAACACACTGCTTTAGAGCAAAAACCAAGCTGTTGCTTTCTAGAGTGTCTAATGCAGCAGAAAACATTAGTGTGCTCAGAAAAAAGAATGGTGTTTCCTACACATATGGACCATATCTAGTTCATCTCTGCTTCTGAAACTGATACAAACCACAGGTCCTCTAACATCGAATGCTTCTCAGTTCAGAAGAGGAATGTGTGAGCTTCGTGTGGATGCCGGTCTTTTGAGCTGAAAAGTGACTACCCTTTCCTTAAACGAAGTATTGCTTGTAGGAAGACACAGAGTGTGGGATTTAACTCCCTTTCGGAAGGGAAACACACAGCACAGTTCTCATCCATGAAACACAATGTGCTTTAGAGTAAGAACCAAGCTCTTGCTTTCTAGAGTCTCTATTACAGCAGGAAAAGTGAGTGTGCTCTGAAAAAACAACGTGGTATCCTACATATGCAGACCATACCTGATTCAACTCTGCTTCTGAAATTGATACAAACCACAGGTCCTCTAACATCCAATGCTTTTCAGTTAAGAACGACAAACGTGTGAGCTTTGTGAATGATGTAGCTTCCTTTGAGCTGAAAATGACTGCGTTTACCTGAAACGTAGTCATGCTTGTAGGAAGACACTGAGCCTGGGATTTAACTCCATTTCAGAACGGGAACACACAGCAGAGTTGTCATCCAGGAAACACACCCTGATTTAGAGCAAGAATCAAGCTCTTGCTTTCTAGATTCTCTAATACAGCAGGAAACATGAGTGTGCTCAGAGCCAAAGCATGGTGTTTTCAACACATACGGACCATATCAAGTTCAACTATGTTGGAAACTGATACAAACCATAGGTCCTCTAACATCCAATGCTTGTCAGTTAAGAAGAGAAATGTGTGAGCTTCGTGAACGATGCAGGTCCTTTGAGCTGAAAAGTGACTACCCTTACCTGAAAACAAATTTTGCTTGTAGGAAGACACAGAGCATGGGATTTAACTCCATTTCTAGAGGGAAACACACAGCACAGTTCTCATCCATGAAACACACTCTGCTTTAGAGTAATAAGCACGGTCTTTCTTTCTAGAATCTCTAAAACAGAAGGAAACATGAGTGTGCTCAGACCAAAAGAACTGTGTTTCCCACACATTCGGACCATATCTAGTTCAACTCTGCTTCTGAAACTGATAAAAACCACAGGTCCTCTAACATCCAATGCTTTTCAAATAAGATCGACAAACGTGTGAACTTCGTGAACAATGTAGCTTCCTTTGAGCTGAAAAGTGACTGTGTTTACCTGAAATGAATTCTTGCTTGTAGGAAGACACAGACCCTGGGATTTAACTCCATTTCTGAAGGGAAACACAAAGCACAGTTCTCATCCATGGAACAAACTCTGCTTTAGAGCAAGAAGCACGCTCTTGCTTTCTAGTGTCTCCAATACATCAGGAAACGTGAGTGTGCTCCGAACCAAGGTACGGTGGTTCTTACACATAGGGAACATATATACTTCAACTCTGCTTCTAAAACTGATACAAACCACAGGTGCTCTAACATCCCATGCTTGTCACTGAAGAGTGAGAAACATGTGAGCTTTGTGAACGATGTAGATTCCTTTGATCTGAATATTGACCGCGATTACATGAAACGAACTCATCCTTGTAGGAAGACACAGAGCATGGGATTTAACTCCATTTCGGAAGGGAAACACACAGCACAGTTCTCATCCATGAAAAACACTCTGTTTTAGAGCAAGATCCAAGCTCTTGCTTTCTAGAGTCTCTAAACTGCAGGAAAAGTGAGTGTGCTCAGAACAAAAGAACCATGTTTCCTAAACATACAGAACATATCTAGTTCAACTCTGCTTCTGAAACTGATAAAAACCACAGGTTCTCTAACATCCAATGCTTTTCAATTAAGAGCGACAAACCTGTGATCTGCGTGAATGAGGTAGCTTCCTTTGAGCTGAAAAGTGACTGCGTTTACCTGAAACGAAGTCTTGCTTGTAGGAAGACACAGAGCCTGGGATGTAACTCCATTTCGGAAGGGAAACACACAGCACAGTTCTCATCCATGAAACACTTTCTGCTTTAGAGTAAGAAGCACGGTCTTGCTTTCTAGAGTCTCTAAAACAGAAGGAAACATGAGTGTGCTCAGACCAAAAGAACTGTGTGTCCCACTCATTCTGACCATATCTAGTTCAACTCTGCTTCTGAAACTGATACAAACCACAGGTCTTCTAACCTTCAATGGTTTACAGTTAAGAGCGACAAACGTGTGAGCTGCGTAAAACAATGTAGCTCCTTTGAGCTGAAAAGTGACTGCGTTTACATGAAACGAAGTCTTGTTGTAGGAAGACACAGACCCTGGGATTTAACTCCATTTCTGAAAGGAAACACAAAGCACAGTTCTCATCCATGAATCACACTCTGCTTTAGAGCTAGAAGCACGATCTTGCTATCTAGTGTCTCTAATTCAGCAGGAAAGGAGAGAGTGCTCCAAACAAAGGAACAGTGTTCGTAAACATAATGAATATATATACTTCAACTCTGCTTCTAAAACTGATACAAACCACAGGTCCTCTAACATCCCATGCTTGTCACTTGAGAGCGAGAAACATGTGAGCTTTGTGAACGATGTAGATTCTTTGAGCTGAAGAGTGACTGTGTTTACCTGAAACGAAGTCTTGCTTGTAGGAAGACACAGAGCCCTGGATTGAACTCCATTTCACAAGGGAAACGCCCAACACAGTTCTCATCCATGAAACACACTCTGCTTTAGAGCAGGAAGCACGCTCTTGCATTCTAGAGTCTCTAATACAGAAGGAAGCATGAGTGTGCTCAGAGCAAAAGAACGGTGTTTCCCACACATATGGACCATATCTAGTTCAACTCTGTCTGAAACTGATGCAAACAATAGGTCCTCTAACATCCAATGCTTGTCCGGTAAGAAGAGAAATTTGTGAGCTTTATGAACGATGCAGTTCCTTTGTGCTGAAATGTGACTACCCTTACCTGAAAAGAAATTTTGCTTGTAGAAAGACACAGAGCGTGGGATTTAACTCCATTTCTGAAGGGAAACACACAGTACAGTTCTGATCCATGAAACATTTTCTGCTTTAGAGTAAGAAGCATGGTCTTGCTTTATAGAGTTTCTTAAACAGAAGGAAACATGAGTGTGCTCAGACCAAAAGAACTGTGTTTCCCACACATTCGGACCATATGTAGTTCAACTCTACTTCTGAAACTGATACAAACCACAGGTCCTCTAAACTCCAATGGTTTTCAGTTAAGTGCGACAAACGGGTGAGCTGTGTGAACGATGTAGCTCCTTTGAGCTGAAAAGTGACTGCGTTTACATGAAACGAATTATTGCCTGTAGGAAGACACAGAGCCTGGGATTTAACTTCCTTTCTGACGGGAAACACACAGCACAGTTCTCATCCATGAAAAACACTCTGCTATAGAGCAAGAACCAAGCTCTTGCTTTCTAGAGTCTCTAATAGTGCATTAAAAGTGAGTGTGCTCATAACAAAAGAACAGTGTTTCCTAAACATACGGAACATGTCTAGTTCAACTCTGCTTCTGAAACTTATACAAACCACAGGTCGTCTATCCTCCAATGGTTTTCAGTTAAGAGCGACAAACGTGTGAGCTGCGTGAACGATGTAGCTCCTTTGAGCTGAAAAGTGACTGTGTTTACATGAAACGAATTATTGCCTGTAGGAAGACACAGAGCCTGGGATTTAACTCCATTTCTGACAGGAAACACACAGCACAGTTCTCATCCATGAATCACAGTGTGCTTTAGAGCAAGAACCAAGGACTTGCTTTCTACAGTCTCTAATACAGCAGGAAACGTGAGTGTGCACTGAAAAAAGAACGGTGTACCCTACATATGCAGACCATACCTAATTCAACTCTGCTTCTGAAACTGATACAAACCACAGGTCCTCGAACATCCAATGCTTTTCAGTTAAGAACAACAAACGTGTGAGCTTTGTGCACAATGTAGCTCCTTTGAGCTGAAAAGTGTCTGCGTTTACATGAAACGAATTCTTGCTTGTAGAAGACACAGAGCCTGCGATTTAACTCCATTTCTGACTGGAAACACACAGCACAGTTCTCATCCATGAAAAACACTCTGCTATAGACCAAGAACCAAGCTCTTCCTTTCTAGTGTCTCTAATACAGCAGGAAACATGAGTGTACTGAGAACAAAAGAACAGTGTTTTCTACACATACAGACCATATCTAGTTCAACTCTCCTTCTGAATCTGATAAAAACTACAGGTCCTCTAACATCAGATGCTTTTCAATTAAGAGTGACAAACGTGTGAGCTCCGTGAATGATGTAGCTTCCTTTGAGCTGAAAAGTGACTGTGTTTACCTGAAACGAAGTCTTGCTTGTAGGAAGACACAGACCCTGGGATTTAACTCCATTTCTGAAGGGAAACACAAAGCTCACTTCTCCTCCATGAAAAACACTCTGCTTTAGAGCAAGAAGCACGCTCTTGCTTTCTACTATCTCTAATACAACAGGAAACGTGAGGGTGCTGTGAACAAAGGAACGGTGTTTCTTAAACATAGGGAACATATATACTTCAACTCTGCTTCTAAAACTGATACAAACCACAGGTCCTCTAAAATCCAATGCTTGTCCATTAAGAAGAGAAATGTGTGAGCTTAGTGAAGGATGCAGGTCTTTGAGCTGAAAAGTTACTAACCTTACCTAAAAAGAAATTTTGCTTGTAGGAAGACACAGAGAGTGGGATTTAACTACATTTCGGAAGGGAAACACACAGCACAGTTCTCATCCATGAAAAAGTCTCTGCTTTAGAGCAAGAACCAAGCTCTTGCTTTCTAGAGTCTCTAATACTGCAGGAAAATTTAGTGTGCTCATAACAAAAGAACAGTGTTTCCTAAACAAACGGAACATGTCTAGTTCAACTCTGCTTCTGAACCTGATAAAATCCACAGGTCCTCGAACTTCCAATGCTTTTCAATTAAGAGCGACAAATGTGTGAGCTTCGTGAACGATGCAGGTCCTTTGAGCTGAAAATTGAATACCCTTACCTGAAATGAAATTTTGCTTGTAGGAAGACACAGAGCGTGGGATTTAACTCCATTTCTGAAGGGAAACACACAGCACAGTTCTCATCCAAGAAACACTTTCTGATTTAGAGTAAGAAGCACGGTCTTGCTCTCTAGAGTCTCTAAAACAGAAGGAAACATGAGTGTGCTCAGACCAAAGAACTGTGTTTCCCACACATTCAGACCATGTCTAGTTCAACTCTGCTACTGAAACTTATACAAACCACAGGTCCTCTAAACTCCAATGGTTTTCAGTTAAGAGCGACAAACGTGTGAACTGCGTGAAACGTTGTAGCTCCTTTGAGCTGAAAAGTGACTGCGTTTACATGAAACGAATTATTGCCTGTAGGAAGACACAGGGCCTGTGATTTAACTCCATTTCTGACGGGAAACACACAGCACAGTTCTCATCCATGAAAAACACTCTGATATAGAGCAAGAACCAAGCTCTTGCTTTCTAGTATCTCTAATACTGCAGGAAAAGTGAGTGTGCTCAGAACAAAAGAACCATGTTTCCTAAACATACGGAACATATCTAGTTCAACTCTGCTTCTGAAACAGATAAAAACCACAGGTTCTCTAACATCCAATGCTTTTCAATTAAGAGCGACAAACCTGTGAGCTGCGTGAACGAGGTAGCTTCCTTTGAGCTGAAAAGTGACTGCGTTTACATGAAACGAATTCTTGCTTGTAGGAAGACACAGAGCCTGGGATTTAACTCCATTTCGGAAGGGAAACACACAGCACAGTTCTCATCCATGAAACACTTTCTGCTTTAGAGTAAGAAGCACGGTCTTGCTTTCTAGAATCTCTAAAACAGAAGGAAACATGAGTGTGCTCAGACCAAAAGAACTGTGTGTCCCACTCATTCTGACCATATCTAGTTCAACTCTGCTTCTGAAACTGATACAAACCACAGGTCCTCTAACCTCCAATGGTTTACAGTTAAGAGCGAAAAACGTGTGAGATGCGTAAAACAATTTAGCTCCTTTGAGCTGAAAAGTGACTGCGTTTACATGAAACGAAGTCTTGTTGTAGGAAGACACAGACCCTGGGATTTAACTCCATTTCTGAAGGGAAACACAAAGCACAGTTCTCATCCATGAATCACACTCTGCTTTAGAGCTAGAAGCACAATCTTGCTTTCTAGTGTCTCTAATTCAGCAGGAAAAGAGAGAGTGCTCCAAACAAAGGAACAGTGTTAGTACACATAAGGAATATATATACTTCATCTCTGCTTCTAAAACTGATACAAACCACAGGTCCTCTAACATCCCATGCTTGTCAGGAAAGAGCGAGAAACATGTGAGCTTTTTGAACGATGTAGCTTCCTTTGAGCTGAAAAGTGACTGTGTTTATCTGAAACGAAGTCTTGCTTGTAGGAAGACACAGAGCCTGGAATTGAACTCCATTTCTCAAGGGAATCTCCCAGAACAATTCTCAACCATAAAACAAACTCTGCTTTAGAGCAAGAAGCACACTCTTGCTTTCTAGAGTCTCTAATACAGAGGGAAACGTGAGTGTGCTCAGAGCAAAAGAACGGTGTTTCCCACATACGGACCATATCTAGTTCAACTCTGTCTGAAACTGATACAAACCATAGGTACTCTGACATCCAATGCTTGTCCATTAATAAGAGAAATGTGTGAGCTTCGTGAACGATGCAGGTCCTTTGAGCTGAAAATTGAATACCCTTACCTGAAATGAAATTTTGCTTGTAGGAAGACACAGAGCATGGGATTTAACTCCATTTCTGAAGGGAAACACACAGCACAGTTCTCATCCAAGAAACACTTTCTGATTTAGAGTAAGAAGCACGGTCTTGCTTTCTAGAGTCTCTAAAACAGAAGGAAACATGAGTGTGCTCAGACCAAAGAACTGTGTTTCCCACACATTCTTACCATGTCTAGTTCAATTCTGCTACTGAAACTTATACAAACCACAGGTCCTCTAAACTCCAAAGGTTTTCAGAAAAGAGCGACAAACGTGTGAACTGCGTGAAACGATGTAGCTCCTTTGAGCTGAAAAGTGACTGCGTTTACATGAAACGAATTATTGCCTGTAGGAAGACACAGGGCCTGTGATTTAACTCCATTTCTGACGGGAAACACACAGCACAGTTCTCATCCATGAAAAACACTCTGATATAGAGCAAGAACCAAGCTCTTGCTTTCTAGAATCTCTAATACTGCACGAAAAGTGAGTGTGCTCAGAACAAAAGAACCATGTTTCCTAAACATACGGAACATATCTAGTTCAACTCTGCTTCTGAAACTGATAAAAACCACAGGTTCTCTAACATCCAAGGCTTTTCAATTAAGAGCGACAAACCTGTGAGCTGCCTGAACGAGGTAGCTTCCTTTGAGCTGAAAAGTGACTGTGTTTACATGAAACGAATTCTTGCTTGTAGGAAGACACAGAGCCTGGCATTTAACTCCATTTCGGAAGGGAAACACACAGCACAGTTCTCATCCATGAAACACTTTCTGCTTTAGAGTAAGAAGCACGGTCTTGCTTTCTAGAATCTCTAAAACAGAAGGAAACATGAGTGTGCTCAGACCAAAAGAACTGTGTGTCCCACTCATTCTGAACATATCTAGTTCAACTCTGCTTCTGAAACTGATACAAACCACAGGTCCTCTAACCTCCAATGGTTTACAGTTAAGAGCGACAAACATGTGAGCTGCGTAAAACAATGTAGCTCCTTTGAGCTGAAAAGTGACTGCGTTTACATGAAACGAAGTCTTGTTGTAGGAAGACACAGACCCTGGGATTTAACTCCATTTCTGACGGGAAACACACAGCACAGTTCTCATCCATGAAAAACACTCTGATATAGAGCAAGAACCAAGCTCTTGCTTTCTAGTGTCTCTAATACTGCAGGAAAAGTGAGTGTGCTCAGAACAAAAGAACCATGTTTCCTAAACATACGGAACATATCTAGTTCAACTCTGCTTCTGAAACTGATAAAAAACACAGTTCCTCTAACATCCAATGCTTTTCAATTAAGAGCGACAAACCTGTGAGACGCGTGAACGATGTAGCTTCCTTTGAGCTGAGAAGTGACTGCGTTTACATGAAACGAATTCTTGCTTGTAGGAAGACAAAGAGCCTGGGATGTAACTTCATTTCGGAAGGGAACACACAGCACAGTTCTCATCCATGATACACTTTCTGCTTTAGAGTAAGAAGCACGGTCTTGCTTTCTAGAGTCTCTAAAACAGAAGGAAACATGAGTGTGCTCAGACCAAAAGAACTGTGTGTCCCACTCATTCGGACCATATCTAGTTCAACTCTGCTTCGGAAACTGATACAAACCACAGGTCCTCTAACCTCCAATGGTTTTCAGTTAAGAGCGACAAACGTGTGAGCTGCGTAAAACAATGTAGCTCCTTTGAGGTGAAAAGTGACTGCGTTTACATTAAAAGAATTATTGCCTGTAGGAAGACACAGACCCTGGGATTTAACTCCATTTCTGAAGGGAAACACAAAGCACAGTTCTCATCCATGAAACACACTCTGCTTTAGAGCAAGAAGCATGATCTTGCTTTCTAGTGTCTCTAATTCAGCAGGAAACGAGAGAGTGCTCCAAACAAAGGAACAGTGTTCGTACACATAGGGAATATATATACTTCAACTCTGCTTCTAAAACTGATACAAACCACAGGTCCTCTAACATCCCATGCTTGTCACTTGAGAGCGAGAAACATGTGAGCTTTGTGAACGATGTAGCTTCTTTGAGCTGAAGAGTGACTGTGTTTACCTGAAACGAAGTCTTGCTTGTAGGAAGACACAGAGCCCTGGATTGAACTCCATTTCACAAGTGAAACTCCCAACACAGTTCTCATCCATGAAACACACTCTGCTTTAGAGCAGGAAGCACGCTCTTGCATTCTAGAGTCTCTAATACAGAGGGAAGCATGAGTGTGCTCAGAGCAAAGAACGGTGTTTCCCACACATACGGACCATATCTAGTTCAACTCTGTGTGAAACTGATGCAAACAATAGGTCCTCTAACATCCAATGCTTGTCCGGTAAGAAGAGAAATTTGTGAGCTTCATGAACGATGCAATTCCTTTGAGCTGAAAAGTGACTACCCTTACCTGAAAAGAAATTTTGCTTGTAGGAAGACACAGAGCGTGGGATTTAACTCCATTTCTGAAGGGAAACACACAGTACAGTTCTGATCCATGAAACATTTTCTGCTTTAGAGTAAGAAGCATGGTCTTGCTTTATAGAGTTTCTTAAACAGAAGGAAACATGAGTGTGCTCAGACCAAAAGAACTGTGTTTCCCACACATTCGGACCATATGTAGTTCAACTCTACTTCTGAAACTGATACAAACCAAAGGTCCTCTAACATCCAATGGTTTTCAGTTAAGTGCGACAAACGGGTGAGCTATGTGAACGATGTAGCTCCTTTGAGCTGAAAAGTCACTGTGTTTACATGAAACGAATTATTGCCTGTAGGAAGACACAGAGCCTGGGATTTAACTTCCTTTCTGATGGGAAACACACAGCACAGTTCTCATCCATGAAAAACACTCTGCTATAGAGCAAGAACCAAGCTTTTGCTTTCTAGAGTCTCTAATACTGCAGGAAAAGTGAGTGTGCTCAAAACAAAAGAACAGTGTTTCCTAAGTGACTGTGTTTACCTGAAACGATTTCTTGCTTGTAGGAAGACAGAGAGCGAGGGATTTAACTCAATTTCTGAAGGGAAACACAAAGCTCTGTTCTCACCATGAATCACACTCTGCTTTAGAGCAAGAAGCACGGTCTTGCTTTCTAGAGTCTCTAATACAAAGGGAAACGTAAGTGTGCTCAGAGCAAAGAAAGGTGTTTCCCACACATAGGGACCATATCTAGTTCAACTCTCTCAGAAACTGATACAATCCAGAGGTCCTCTAACATCCAATGCTTGTCCGTTAAGAAGACAAATGTGTGCGCTTTGTGAATGATGCAGGTCCTTTGAGCTGAAAAGTGACTACCCTTACCTGAAAAGAAATTTTGCTTGTAGGAAGACACAGAGCGTGGGATTTAACTCCATTTCTGAAGGGAAACACACAGCACAGTTCTCCTCCATGAAACACTTTCTGCTTTAGAGTAAAAAGCAAGGTCTTGCTTTCTAGAGTCTCGAAAACAGAAGGAAACATGATGTGCTCAGAACAATATAACTGTGTGACCTACACGTATGGACCATATCTAGTTCAACTCTGCTTCTGAAAGTGATACAAACCACAGGTCCTCTAACATCCAATGCTTTTCAGTTAAGAGCAAGAAACATGTGAGCTTTTTGAACGATGTAGCTTCCTTTGAGCTGAAAAGTGACTGTGGTGACCTGAAACGAAGTCTTTCTTGTAGGAAGACACAGAGCCTGGGATTAAACTCCATTTCTCAAGGGAAACTCCCAGCACAGATGTCATCCATGAAAAATACTCTGCTTTATGGCAAGAACCAAGCTCTTGCTTTCTAGAGTCTCTAATACTGCAGGAAAAGTGAGTGTGCTCAGAACAAAAGAACAGTGTTTCCTAAACATACGGAACATGTCTAGTTCAACTCTGCTTCTGATACTTATAAAAAACCACAGGTCCTCTCACATCCAGTGCTTTTCAATTAAGATTGACAAACCTGTGAGCTTCATTAACGATGTGTCTTCCTTTGAGCTGAAAAGTGACTGTGTTTACCTGAAACGAAGTCTTGCTTGTAGGAAGACACAGAGCCTGGGATTTAACTCCATTTCTGAAGGGAAACACAGCACAGTTCTCTTCCATGAAACACACTCTGCTTTAGAGCAAGAAGCACGCTCTTGCTTTCTAGTGTCTGTAATACAGCAGGAAACGTGAGTGTGCTCCAAACAAAGAAACGGTGTTTCTTACACATAGGGAACATATATTCTTCAACTCTGCTTCTAAAACTGATACAAACCACAGGCCCTCTAACATCCCATGCTTGTCACTTAAGAGGGAAAAACATGTGAGCTTTGTGAACGCTGTAGCTTCCTCTGAGCTGAAAAGTGACTGTGTTTACCTGAAACGAAGTCTTGCTTGTAGGAAGACACAGAGCCAGGGATTGAACTCCATTTCTGAAGGGAATCTCCCAGCACAGTTCTCATCCATGAAACACACTCTGCTTTTGAGCAAGAAGCACACTCTTGCTTTCTAGAGTCTCTAATACAGTGGGAAACGTGAGTGTGCTCAGAGCAAAAGAACGGTGTTTCCAATACATACGGACCATATCTAGTTCAACACTGTCTAAAACTGATACAAACCATAGGTCCTCTAACATCCAATGCTTGTCCGTTAAGAAGAGAAATGTGTGAGTTTCATGAACGATGCCTGTCCTTTGAGCTGAAAAGTGACTACCCTTACCTGAAAAGAAATTTTGCTTGTAGGAAGACACAGAGAGTGGGATTTAACTCC